>CP126893.1:4570000-5770000 GCA_030440675.1 Furcifer pardalis
ATCTGAGGGGGTCAACCAGCGTCTCAGGCTAATCGATTTGCTGATCCAGAGGAAAAACACCCAGTTCCCTTTTAATCCATCAGGATCCACCAGTCACCTGGGGCAGACCAATTGAATAGGCCCTACTTCCCTGCACTGAAGCCCCATCCCCAGAAAGTCCAGAGGAGATAGTGATCAGACCATGGCACAGGAGTGATGTCTGATTTTTGTATACTGTATTCAGGTCACTCTGCCACTGCTCCAACAAGAAAATGAGATCTGGGGTGTGGCCACTGTTCCTAGTTGGGTCCCAAATTACTTGAGTCAGGCCCACAGCTGCCATGGAAGATTGAGTTTCTGCGCATGCGCAATAAAATTGGAGCAATTTTGGCTCCAATTTTACTGCGCATGCGCAGAAACTCAATCTGACACATGCACAATGCATCAGATTGAGTTTCTGCGCATGCGCAGTAAATCGGAGCCATTTTGGCTCCTATTTTTTTTAAAATGGCGGTGATGGCAGCAATAGTGGCGGCGGCTGCAATGGCAGCGGCGATAGTGACGACGGCGGCGATGACGGAGGCGGCAACACTGGCAGCAATAGTGGCGGTGGCGGCGGTGATGGCGGCGGCGATGACGACGGCGGCAACACCGCCGGCGACTGCAACGGTGGCAGAAATGTTGGTGGCGGCGATACTGGTGGCGTTGACGGCGGCGATGGCGATGGCGGCGGCAGTGGCAGCGGTGATAGCAGCAGCGATGGCGATAATGGCGGCAGCGGAGATGGCAGCGGCAATTAATTTGGCGGCGGCGTGGGCAGGCAGCACCAGCCCTAAGAGGAGGGCACCTCCCCCGGGACCGCCGAGCCCCCACAGGCAAGTTGAGGCCTGTCCTGCTCTGGCCGTCCGCCCCTTGCGAGCCCTCCCAGGGGTAAGTGAGGGGTTTGTGTTTGGGGTTGTATTTTTATTTAATTTTAATTTTATTTATTTAATTTATTTACGGGTTTGTGGGGTGGGTGGGTGGGTTGGGTTGAGGGTGTGTGTGTGTATTTATTTTATTTTATATTTTATTTTAAGGCCCCCGCCCACAACGTCATGACATCAGCTCTGCTCATGACGTCGTGACGTCATGGAGTGGTGGTAACAAATTTGTCATCCCATCACTGGCTCCCTCCAGTCTGTCCCAGCTCCTGCCAGCGAGTAGTTTGAAAGCAAGAAATTACAAGTAGATAAATAGGGACCAATTTGTTCAGAAGGTAAACAGTGTTCCGTGTACTCGCGTGTTGAGGCATGCCTGCCACATGTCCATGGAAACGTCTGCAGATGCACATAGTGCTGACCCTTTGGCTATAAACAGAGATGAGCACTGAACACTAAGTCAGATACATGTGGCTTTCGAGCATAGGTCACCTTTATCTCTACCAGCCATGTAATTCCCTCCAATGGCGATTTTTGATATTGGCGGGAAGAATACCCCCACCACCCTCACCACTGAAGGATTTGCTCCACTGGCTCTTCCTCCAACTACAATTTCTGAGTCCCTTTCAGTCCTGGTGTGGGAGTGAACAAATATATTATTCCCCCTCCTTAATCCTGGCTCTTCTTTCTCTCCCCCCCCCCAAATATTTCCCCTTCTGTGGAAAGGAAAGAAATAAAGTTAGGCGGGGCAGTTTATTCCTCTGTAACCCACAATTTCACCCTCCCTTTGAGGGTGACTTAATGAAGCCTTTCTAGATAGATGAGAAAAGGGAGATTGCCCTCTCCCCACCTGTTGAACTTCTGCCCGTCATGGCAGTTGGGGGGAGGGAGGGAGGAAGCAATCCTCCCCCTCCCTCCTTCCCGCCAAGAAAATCCGTCGCCAAGATACAGGGGAGGGGCTTCAGAACCAATGGCGACCCCAGGCCGCGCCTCCTCCTGGGATTGTGTTTGCGCAGGCGCTGAGGGACATCCGGGCTCTTTTCCTTCTTTCCCAGGCAGCAGCAGGAGGAGGCGGCGAAGCCTTTGATCTTCTATCTAGGGTGAGAAAAAGGGGATAAGTCAGGGGGGAGGAAAGAAGGGGATTGGACTATTATCTCCCCCCTCCATTGGCGTTCATCTTCCTCCCATTGAGGATGGTGTGTGTGTGAGAAGAATCCAAAGATGAGGTAGGGACGTCTCTGTTCCTTCTGCCGCCTGAGGTCCCACCCGCAGGTCCTCACTTCAGGAGACTCATCCTTTCTCTCCCTCCCCAATTCCATGTGGGGCCTCTTTCCAACCTCTCCCTCCCCGAGGCTGTTCTTTGGGCACTCAGTGGCTTCCCCCCCTGCTTTCCCCCAATGAGGCATATCTGGCATGGGGGGGGAGACGTGGTGGGGGGGGTGAGGGGGAGGAAAAGGCCTCCCTCCCACCAGGTCTTCCTCTTCTGTCGTCCTCTCCATTTTGGGTTTTGTGGGTAAGAGATTGTCCTGCTCTTCACTCTTCCCCCCCCCTTTGTTTAATAACACTATCTTGCAATTTGAAGTGACCTCCCTTCCTTCCTCCATTGTCTCTCTTTGGAGTATCTCCCAGGAAGATCCTTCACAGAGGGAAGGGGATGGGTCTCCTTAAGGATTTTCCCCACCATTCAGGACACCCAGAAGGCAGAGGGTGGGTTGGGGCAGTTGTTCTCAACCTGCGGCCTGTGGGCCAGATGTGTTTTTAAGTTTCTAAGCTTCTTTTAAAACTTTTAGTTTCTAAATTGGTTTTAAATTGTTGTCTTGATTGTTGTGTTGGGAATCGCCCTGGGTCCCTTCGGGGAGGAGGGCGATAAACAAACTTAAATAAATAAATAAATAAATGTGGCCAATGGCAACATTTGATGTGCCACTTTCTGACTCCACCACACTAGGAAGTTCCATGTAGTGGAGAAAGGGCAAAATGGCCGTCCATCCCCCAGTGCTGTCTGAGGGAGCGTGATCCAACCTTTGGCTTGAAAAGGTTGAGAACTCCTGGTTTAGGGTTTAGTTCTGTTTCTTTGCATGTTTGTATGAACGAGGTTGTTGTTGGAAGTGGAAAGAGAGAGATGGGGCTGGAGATTTTACTGAAATGAGCCCCCCCCCCACTCATTAGGAGACATGCAGGAAAGGGGAGGGGTCTTTTCCAGTGCAATCCGGATGGACTTGATGGCCTTTGCTTTGATGGTTACCTCCAACTCCTTGCCAAGTGCTTCACAAACTTCCTCTATCATACTCAGGTCATCAAGAGCCTGAATTTCAATTGTCTTCTCATCCTTTTGATTCACTGTGCTGAATTTCCCAACTTTCCCGTAGTTGCAGCAGACTTCTTCAGCTCTAAGAGCAGATTTCCAGCCACTTTTCCTCCTCACCTTCATCACATTCTCTTCCACCTCCTTCAAGGACGGCTTGTCCTTCAATTGTCACAACATACTGTATCTCTTCCCTTCTCCAGTTGTGCTAAGACAGAGGCAAGTGGCAGGGAAGATGGAAGTTGTAGTTTGAATGGACAGTTTTGCACTCAAACTGTGGAGGGAAAGATTTGCAATTCTAGGGGGCATTATATGTTTTTGAACTCCAAGGCCCCTGTGGCAGGGTCTTGGTAGGGAATTTGGGCTTTGGAGTAGTACTGTACTTGGGATTGGTGCATTTAAGGAAAGGAATGGGGATTTTCAGGGATCTGTTTTGGGATTACAACCCCTCAAGGTATGGCTGGTTTCGGATTCTGGCACTTGTAGTGCATTTCCAATCACTGTGAAGGGACCATGTTTTCCCACCTCCTTCTCGAAGGACTCTGTTTGGTGGCTTTTTTTCCAGGTCAGGGCAAAACAAACAGCGTTACATCCCTGAACATGGAAGGAAGGGGCCCATTTTCATCCTCTCCTGGCAGTTACTTTTTCCTGAGGAGGTCTGGTAAGCATCCTTTGAAGTCTGCTCCACCCTCATTAACTAAATAATACTATACCGGATTAGAGATCTTTAAAAGGGGGCACCTCATTTACTTTAAAAGGGGGGCAACTAAGCCAGTGGGTCAAAACCTACGCGCCCCACCTAAGCAAGTCATATACCAGTAATAATTATTCAAAAAGTGAGCTACAGTTGTGCCTTGCTTAAAGAGCATAATGCGTTCTACAGGATAGCTCTTTAAGCAAAACATCATTGTAAGTGAACAATTGTGACTTCTGGTGGGCGGGGGGATTGTATACCCTGATTTATTTGCTAAGTGAGTTTTTGGTTGGTTTTAGTTGTTAAGCAAAGCGAACATTCAGTTACTCTTTAAGCAAGGTGCTCTTTATGCAAGGTTTGACTGTATTCTAAGCATTTTTTGTTCAGTCGCACAGTGGAGTATGGCCCTTTGAGACCCCATGGACCATACACGCCAAGCTCTTCTGCCATCTGCCATTTCCTTAGCCCCCCAGATCTACACCAACTGTGTCAACGATGCCATCTAACCATCTCATCCTCTCACACCCCCTTCTCTTTTTGCCTTCAATCTTTCTGAACATAAGGGCCTTCTCCACTCTCTCCTCTCTCATTTGGTGGCCAAAGTACTTGAGTTTAAGCTTTAGTGTATGTCCTTCCAAGGAACAGTCAGGGGTGATTTCCTTCAGGATTGACGGACATGATCTCCTTGCAGCCCAGGGGACTCTCCAAAGTCTTCTCCAGCACCACAGTTTAAAGGTGTCAATTCTTCTGTGCTCAGCCTTCCTTATGGTCCAGCTCTCATCTATACATTATGACAGGAAAGACCATTGCTTTAACTATGCAGGCTTTTGCTGGCAGTTTGATATCTCTATTTTTTATTATGCTGCCCCTTTTAGACCTGCGATCCACTCCCACTCCCACTGCTTTCCTTAGCCAGCCTGGGCAGGAAAGAAAGACGGGCCGCTACAGTGACTTTTGATCTTGGGAGGGGAGAGGACGAGACAGGTAAAAGAAAGGAGGCGGAGGCGGCTCAGACTTTGCAAGCAGCAGGAGACTGAATGACCCACCGCCCGCCTGTCGCCCTGCAGGGAGTGCCCCCCCCCAACTTGCTTAGGCTCCGATAGGGAGGGCCCCGGACTGCACGGACGGGAAGGGAAGCCACATTTTGCGGTCCCTGCCCACCCCACCCACTGTGATCACATAGAAGGCAAGCAGCCCCCCCCCCCCATCGAGATCCCAAGAGTCCACCTCTTGATAACAGTAGCAACAACATTTATATACTCCATGGTGCTTGTGCAGTCTCTGGACAGTTGACATAATATAACCACAGAATTTAGACATTACCCCTGTGCCATGGTCAGATCACTATCTGGTGACTCTAGACTTTCTGGGGACAAGGCTTCACCGCAGGGAGATAGGGCCAGTTAAATGGGCCCGCCCCCGGCGACTAATGGATCCGGAAGGATTCCAGAGGAAACGGGTGTTATCCTTATGACCTGCAATGCGATTCGTCTGAGGCTCTTGTCAACTCATGGAACGAGAGAGTAATGGCAGACATGGACGTGCTCGCTCCACTACGGCCTCTCCTTGCCCGCGGGCATCGATCATCCCCTTGGTTCACAGAAGAGCTGAGGGAGCTCAAACGGGCAAAGAGACGCCGAGAGCACCGCTGGGTGAAGACCCAGAGTGAGTCTGATTGAACACTTGTTAGAGCTGCCATTAAAGCCTACCTAGTGGCGATGGGGCGGTGAAACGACAATATTTTACTGCCCTTATTGCCTCCGCGAATCATCGCACAGCAACCTTGTTCCAGGTGACCAGGTCCCTCCTTGGTAGGGGGGGGGGGTCTGGCCCTGGTTGGCAGGGATTGGCTGAGGCTTTTGCTGATTATCTGGTGGAGAAAATTGCTCAGATTCGCTTGAAGTTTAATCCTGGCATGGAAGATATAGAACTGGGGTTGACCAGAGTTCAGTCTGGCCATGTTATCTGGGATCGGTTTGAGCCAGTTGGCCCTGAGGAAGTGGACAGGCTTCTTGGATCTGTTCGCGCCACTGCTTGTGAATTGGATCCATGCCCTGCCTAGCTAGTCAAGGCATCTAAGGCTGTGTCAGGTGGTTGGGTTGAGGCAATTATAAATTCATCTCTGCAGGAGGGTTTTTTTCCAGCACCCTTAAAACCTGCTTTGGTGAGTCCCCTCCTGAAAAAGCCATCCCTTGACCCTACGGTACTTACCAACTACCAACCAGTATCCAACCCACCCTTTTTGGGTAAGGTCTTGGAGAAGGCAGTGGCGTGTTAGCTACAGGAAGTCCTGGATGAAGCAGATTTTCTGGACCCTTTCCAGTCAGGATTCAGGCCCGGATATGGTACTGAAACTGCATTGGTTGCATTGGTGGATGATCTCTGGTGAGAACGGGATGGAGGTCATCCATCCGTCCTGGCTCTTCTTGACTTCTTAACAGCTTTCGATACCGTCGACCACAGTATCCTTCTGGGAAGGCTCCAAGGATTTGGGATCCAGGGCACTGTGTTGGCCTGGTTCTCTTCATTTCTGAGGGGCGGGACCCAGTCGGTGTGGCTGGAAGGCGAGAGGTCCAGCCCTAGGCCTCTGCAATATGGGGTGCCTCAGGGCTCGGTACTCTCGACTCTCCTATTTAACATCTACATGAAGCCACTAGGTGAGATCATCCGTTTCCATAGGGTGAGGTATCACCAATATGCAGATGATACCCAGCTGTATATCTCAGCCCGTGGAGATCCAATTGATGCAGTAGAAGTCCTATCAAGGTGCCTGGAGGCTGTCAGGGTCTGGATGGGGGACAATGGGCTACAACTGAATCCCGGCAAGACTTAAGTGGCTATGGGTAAGGGGTCCTGCGCTATCTCGGGAGTTGCCATCTTTGGTTCTGGATGGGGCAGCTTTGCCCCCAAACAGACCCGGTGTGTAATCCGGGGGTCCTCTTGGACTCGCAACTACTTCTCGAGGAGCAGGTGGCAGTCGTGGCCAGGAGTCCTTTTGCACAACTTCGTGTAATGCGCCAGCTACGCCCGCTCCTGGACTGGGACTCCTTGCTCATGATCACACATGCTTTGGTCACCTTTAGACTTGATTACTGTAATGCGCTCTACATGGGGCTGCCCTTGGTGACCATTCGGAGGCTGCAGCTGGTCCAGAATGCGGCTGCTCGGGTAGTGGTGGGGTGCGGGCGTTATGCTCGTGCCTCACTGCTGCTTCAGTAGCTTCACTAGTTGCCATATGTCTCCAGGTGCAATTCAAGGTGCTGGTTATTACCTTTAAAGCCCTACATGGTAGTGGGCCAGGATACTTAAGAGACCGCGTCACCCCAAGAACATCTGTCTGTCCCACCAGGGCGGACCGGAGAGGCTCTCTTATCATTCCATCGGCTAGAGAGGCGCATCTCTCTAGCACCAGAAGGAGGGCCTTCTCCGTGGCCGCCCTGGCCCTTTGGAACCTCCTGCCAACTGAGTTACGTCTAAAGACAGAGCTCCTGCCCTTTCGGAAGGGCCTAAAAACCTGGCTGGCAGGGCAGGTGTGGGGCTCCAGTAATATGGGGTCCCATGTTGGGTGGTTGATCTGATGGGACAGCCACCCCTCCCTTGCTCTTTTAAACCTTTTTAAACCTTTTAACTTTTTAAATCTTTTAGATTTTTGTAAATCCATAGTTTAGTTCTTTTTAAATTGATTTTTAAGTAATTTTGAACTTTAAGGTTTTATTTTATGAATTTGTAGGGGGACTGTTTAATTGTTTTGCATTGTGTATAGTCTCTCCCCCTTTTCTGTAAGCCACCTAGAGTCAGGTTCGCCTGATTGGGGCGGGGTAATAAATCTAATTAAATAAATAAATAAATAAAATAAACATTGTGCCCCCAACATTTTACCAACCTCAGAAGGATGGAAGTCTCAGTCAACCTTCAGCCCGGTCCTGATCGAACTCAGAACATGTGCAGACTATTGACTGCAGTCCAACAGTTACACCACTGTACTAGTCACAATTCTTAATGCAGTACCCAAATTGAAAAAGTTACTGTATTTCAGTGGTTCCCAACAAGGGGTACACAGCCCATGGGGGACTTCAATTCCCAGAACCCTAAGTCAGTACATTGACTGATCAGTGCTTTGGGGAAATGACTTAGGCTCCTGGGAATTGAAGTCCAAACACCAGCATTTGGGAAACACTGCTGTATTTAAACACAAGGCAAAAGGAGGGAGGGTGGAGCCATCCAATCAGAGAAACAAGAGCGGGCCTTACTAAATAGCTCACTTGTGTCATTTGAATTAATAGAAGCTATAAACAGCATGAAAATAAACTCAGTAGTAAAAAGTTATAAAAAGGATAATTTTTAGAGGGACATACGGATATGATAAAAATGACCCATGGTGCTGGAGTGCATATTGTTGATGCTGTATTATTAAAATGTGTATTTCTTTTTTTGTATTAGTGAGTTTCGTATTAAACTTTCTTATGATTTTAAGTTTTTGTCTTATATTGTTTATTTTTCTTAAAAATTCAGTTTTTCAAATGATAAACCACTGTACCATGAGGACTCATAATAGGTCTTTAATCTTTGGAAATGTACATGAAGAACGAAGATGTCCTTCGTGATGTACAGGGTGTTTCTAATGAGTTAAATTGACAAGAAACACCCGGCTTGCAACACCATTCCACGTGGGAGCTCCCAGTGGAAGTGGACACATTTATGTCAAACATAAAACACACTTGTGCATGCGTAAATGCACCCTCACCTGTGATAAAGGTGGAAGTGGGTGCATTTATGGCTGTCATAAACGCACATCTGCTTCCAGGAGGAATGCTCAGGCATATTCAGCTACCTGGGTCAGGCCTGCAGAGCGAAACGTTTGGGCACCCCTGGTTTGGAGGTATCAGCAATAAGGCACTTGATATCTCGGTACTGAGAGCAGTTGTCATGAAGGAGTTTAAAATATTGTCTTTTAATGTGCATCTCTATTCCCTTCTAATTATTCAGGCACAGTATAACAGAAAAAGGAATCACAGTGGAAATTCAAAGGTTATCAAGACCAACCAAAGAGTGGAAGGCAGTATTTTTACAAATGAATCTCTAGATACTCTCCAGAATCGATTCTTCATTAAACATCAACTTTATATGACTTTTCAGGAGTTTCCATCGCAAACTAGGCTGTTAATCAGCTTTTTTCCACACAACTGCTGATATGGAATATAAAACAACTTTTCAACTAGGAGGATATATTACAATTTGTGAAAGAACATATTCAGGAGAGAAGCAGTTCCAAGGCCTGAAATGTGGAAAAGGCTTCAGTGAAGGTGGACGTTTTCCTACACACCACAAGATCCATGCAAGGGAGTGCCCTTTTAAATGTATGGAATGTGGAAAAAGCTTCAGTAAAACAGCAGAATTTGATTTACATCACAGGACCCACACAAAAGATAAGCCTTTTGAATGCCTGCAGTGTGGAAAAACCTTCAGTCAACGGAAACAACTTGCTAGACATCACAGGGCGCATACAGGAGAGAAGCCTTTTAAATGTCTGGAGTGTGGAAAAAGCTTCAGTCGAAGTGAAAGCCTTGCTTCACATCATAGGACCCACACAGGAGAGAAGCCTTTTAAATGTCTGGAGTGTGGAAAAAGCTTCAGTCAAAGTGCACACCTTGCTTCACATCATAGGATCCACACAGGAGAGAAGCCTTTTAAATGTCTGGAGTGTGGAAAAAGCTTCAGTCAAAGTGCACACCTTGCTTCACATCATAGGATCCACACAGGAGAGAAGCCTTTTAAATGTCTGGAGTGTGGAAAAAGCTTCAGTCATAGTACAAGGCTTGCTTCACATCATAGGACCCACACAGGAGAGAAGCCTTTTGAATGCCTGCAGTGTGGAAAAAGCTTCAGTCGAAGTGAAATCCTTGCTTCACATCATAAGACCCACACAGGAGAGAAGCCTTTTAAATGTCTGGAGTGTGGAAAAAGCTTCAGTCAAAGTGCAAGCCTTGCTTCACATCATAGGACCCACACAGGAGAGAAGCCTTTTCAATGCATACAGTGTGGAAAAAGCTTCAGTCACAGTGCAAACCTTGCTTCACATCATAGGACCCACACAGGAGAGAAGCCTTTTAAATGTCTGGAGTGTGGAAAAAGCTTCAGTCAAAGTGCACACCTTGCTTCACATCATAGGACCCACACAGGAGAGAAGCCTTTTGAATGCATACAGTGTGGAAAAAGCTTCAGTGACAGTGGAAACCTTGCTAAACATCACAGGATCCACGCAGGAGAGAAACCTTTTAAATGTCTGGAGTGTGGAAAAAGCTTCAGTCAAAGTGCAAGCCTTGCTTCACATCATAGGACCCACACAGGTGAGAAGCCTTTTAAATGTCTGGAGTGTGGAAAAAGCTTCAGTGACAGTGGAAACCTTGCTAGACATCACATGATCCACACAGAAGAGAAGCCATTTAAATGCCTGCAGTGAGAAATTTTTTGAATGCCTGGATGGTTGAAAAGGCTTAAGTGAGAGGAAGACTTACTAAACCTGTGACCAATATAGGAGAAAAACATTTTAAATGACAGGAATTTGGAAAATGGTTCAGTCAAAGTGCAAGATTTGCTTCACGTCACAGGATACACAGTTGGGAAGGGTTTTGAACACCTGGATGTGCTTTTGACTGTACATCTAATAAACTTTGAAATAATTAAGTCAGTGTGGAAGCTTTTAAATGTGTGGAAGATTTTTCTGTCAACATGTGTACTCCTCTTCCTACACATTTCAGTATGTAGACAGATAAAATGCTTTTTCAGTGTATTGAGTGTTGGACAATCTTAGGTCTGGAAAGACATTTCTATTACTCATGAAGGAATTATGTCCGGGGAGGAGCCATTTCAGTGCCTGCAGAGCAGAAGGATTAAAATTCAAACTGCAAACTTCAAATTATACTGCACTTCCCACACACTGAAGAAGTCATTTAAATGCCTTGTGGGAAGAGCTTTAAATTGCAAAAAATCTTCACTTCTCATCAGTGACTTCATGACATGCAATTGTAATACTGTACAGTAAAACCTCATATAACACTAAAACCTGGTTCCACAAGTCTTCGTGTTATATGATTTTTAGTGTTATCTGATCCTCTATGGGATCCATAGAGATACATTGTAACCACACAGGCTTTCGCGGTTGTTATCTGAAGCATCCCATAGGATCTTAATGTTATCTGATGCAATTCTTCCCCCCAGATTCCTTGATGTTATGCGATTTTAGTGTTATTCGATACTAATGTTATATGAGGTATTACTGTACTTATATTTTATGTTAAGAAAATGGATTCTGTTTTGTTAGAAAGTGTTAAGCTCTCAAGTATGCTTCTAGTAGCTGTTATGGTGTGTATTACCAGCAGATGTTAGGATGTCCTGGAAGAGGAGCCATATCAGGCCAACAGGAGGCCATAACAAGAATGCTTTCTTTGTTATCATGAGATGTGTGGATGCTAGGTAACGGTAAACAATTAGCTGCGGGAACACTGTTAGAATGTTATGAGAATGTGGGGAACTGATGAGATGCTGTGTTGCAGTGACTTCAATGACTCCTCGTGTGGCACTTCAACAGTTAACCCTTGTACCCCAGTAAGCTAGCCAGCACCCATCTCTGATCTAGTTCAAAGGTCTGCTTTTGGGTTGTTTGTGACTGTCTCTGGTCACAAGATTGCACACATGCCTTGGGGTTGTTTTTTACACATCTAAGCCATGAGACTGCATATTATATGAGGCACGCATACGATGTATTAACCAATCAGGCTAAAGCCCAGACTAACATGATGTCATGAGATGACATCTCTTTCCTCACGTTCCCATAGCATGGAGGGGACCTGATTTCACTAGGCCTCAAAAATCATTTCCCTTCTTTGTCTTACAAGACTGTGTGTCATAAGACAGCTTGTTTTCAGTTCAGTGTTCCTATTTCTTATCTGTAGTTAGCCTTATTGGGCTACCACAGAGACACTGTCTCCAAATGTCCCCATGTTGTGAGAACCTTTCTGTTTCAATAGGAGCATACCCTGATTGGTTAGAAGGTACCCCACCTGACTGCAGAATCTCCATCTTGGGGAGAGCAGAGGTAGTTCGTTTTTGGATGTCTATGGGTTAACATCTATGCCTGGGGGACTGCTTCCCTTTTTCCTTTCAAAATGATTACTTAGGATCTTTACATTTGGACTGTCTCTGGACTGTCATATGCTTTAAGAACGTGATCAATAAACCTACGTTTGCTTTAACGTCGTCTCTTCATTGAACTAAAGGGTAAGAGATGCAATGCATTCACACACAAGCCTCTGAATACGCTACCTGAATAAAACCTCCTTGTGGAAGAGAAGCAGCTAAGGGCTGTTTAGCTGCATTGCCGGCCAGCTCGCCCTCTGGAGGCTTTGGTTTAGGAGGGCCAGAGCAGAGGGGGCCGGCTGGTTTCGTGACACATGACCCAATCACGGCCAATGTACTGAGCCTAAAATAGCCAATCTGATTTTCTATGTAAGTGTTTCCTTATACAATTGTAACAATAAAAAGGCTCGAACGTTCATTCAAGGAAGAGTGTTCTCCGCTAGATTGGACTTAGTGTTGTGTGTTTCATGAAGCTTCATCCAACATGAGAACATGCATTCATTTTGCGTTAAGACACCATTGGATTGGCTAATGCTAATGAGCTGTGCACTAGTCTGATTTTAAACTAGTGCTGGAAGAGATTTGGAGTACATTCACGTTAGGATTTCAGGATGTCACTTTGGAATAGTAAGACTACTGAAAAGATGCAGAAATCAGTAATAATAATCAGTTAGCGATTAGACAGATTTTTATGTTTGGGAGAAGGAGCTTGCTGGCTTGTCTGATATTTTTGAGTGGTGTTGACAATGTTCAGTTTTTCATCGTGAACCTGTAAACCTACTGAAGATCTATGCTTTACCTATTCTTTTTATTCTAAATAAACCAAGAACTGTTTTATCAAACAAGAGTGATTATTTTCAAGGGAGGGTGAGAGAAGAAACTGTTGCCAAGCCTTTGCTACAATAGGCTGCTGCTACCACAATAAAAGGTTTATTCTCTCGGCTGAGGTTGCTTTAAAGCTGGTCATACCTCTGACCTAGTGAATGTTAAGGGCTAGCTACAGGCAGGAACACGGGAAAATCTAGGCAGGGGGGCTTGCTTAGCTGCAGTCCTTGTCAGATATGGGCTGTGTGTATTTGAATGGGTCGATGACAGTTCACACTAGGAGAAAATCATACACTCATGTGCTGCATAGGAGCCCTATTTAAGATGATTTCATTAGAAATTGGGGTATGTAAATATATTGAATGGGGCAGATCCCTTTATACCAAATAACTTATCTAATTTTGTAAATATTCATATAGAATGGCAAGAGAATAAAATGATTATATTATTGGTTCTAACAAGAAGGTTGAACATGCAGTAAAAGCCCTTATTATGGACGCCACAGGTAACAGAAAACTTGACCTACAGAAGAAAATACTGAAGAAACAGTGTCCCAATTTATGGGGGAAATGTGCGATACAGAAAGTTATTTTAGGGTGTTCTGATGCTTCCCAGGGCTGTGGGAGGGTCTTTGGAGTATTTCCGCTCCATTTTTGAAAAATGTCACTTTCTTGCCTCGCCACTAGATGGAGGGTGTTAGATATTTGAATGTCCAGCGGCGGGAAAATCGCTGCATCCTATTGGTCAGTGGGCTGGGTCAAGCAGGGTATTTAATCCCCTGCTTCCCCAGTCATTGTTGTTGTCTTGCTGTATTCACAATAAACAGACGAGTTGTTCGGTTCATCTACAATGGCGTCCGTGTCCTCACTCCCGTGCTCGGATCTCCGGATCTAGCACTGGCAACGAAGGTGGGATGTTGAGGAACGAGCCAGAACCGAAGAGACCTTTGTGAGCCAGCTGAAATGGCACCACGCCATGGCTACATACACACCACTGGCCCCCTTCCAGCCGAAGGACGAGAAATGGGGAAGCTACCTGGACCGGTTCGAGTTCTCCCTGATAGCCGCGGAGCTGGGAGAAATCTCCAGAGAACGGAAGAAGGCGTTCTTCCTCACCCACTGCGGTTCAAAGGTATATGAGGTGGCCCAGTCCCTGGTGGCTCCGACGCCCATCATGGAGGTCTCCTGGGAAACGCTGCAAACCGCCCTCAGAGATCACTATTCACCGGAGTCCTCCAAGTTTGTTTTCCGCATCCACTTCAGGGATCGCTACCAGATGCCGGGGGAGCCCATAAGCAAGTTTGTGGCCGCCCTGAGTACAGCCGCAATTCCGGCCGCGTTCGGGCCGTACCTCGAAGACGCTCTGATAGAGCAAATCATCCGAGGGGTCCGGGACAACAAACTCCGGAAGCGCCTCCTGGCCAGAAGAGACCTGACCCTGGCCACGGTGATAGATGAGGCGAGAGCCTACGAAGTATCCTCATCGGCCGCGTCCTCTATCAATCGGGCCCCGTCGGCACAGCATCCGGCCACCGCACACCACCAGGACATCGGCCCCGACGAGGAGGACGACAAGGAAGCGGAGGTGTGTGCGGCCGACGGGGCAAGCCAAGGGAAGAACGGCCAGCGCTGTGCCAGCTGTGGTGGGCCACACCAAACGGCACATTGCCGGTTCAGAGAAGCGATTTGCCGCCACTGCGACAAACGGGGGCATATCGGAAAAGTCTGCCGGGCGAAGCAAGCTGGAAATCAGACTGACCGGCACGTTCAAACTTTCCCACCGGGCAAGATGGCCGCCACCCATCGAACAAATCACAGGCGCCAGGGAAACCACGGCGCCAAATTCGAAGATGCCGAAACACACACCATCACTATTAGCAACGCCACCACGGAGAAGGGGGAGAAGTTCTACACCACGGTCCGGATCGACGGAGCTGAATGCTCGATGGAGGTCGACTCTGGGGCCGCTGTGTCCCTAATATCCTGGAGGTGGATGAAGAGAGCCTTTCCATCCCTCAGGGAGTCCGACCTTCAGGTCCAACGGCTCCGAGTCAAGGACTGCCAGGGCAGATTCCTCCCCGTGGCAGGCCAGAAGTGGGTCCGAGTCGAGTACGGGAAGAGAGAGGAGACCCTGCCGCTCACCATCGTTCACGGCAACGTTCCGACCCTTCTGGGAACCAACTGGTTCCCGGCCCTGGGACTGTCCATCGCAGGCATCCACAGCTCCACCGTTGACCAGCCTGGGGACACCTCGCTACGGGACGACCTGATGGCAGAGTTCCAGGACGTTTTCGGGGAAGGACTGGGCAGGTATGTGGGGTCACCCATCTCTTTCTCGCTAAATCCAAATGTTGCCCCAATCCGCCTTAAGGCCAGGAGGGTTCCACTAGCCCTCAAGCCCAGGGTTGAAAAGGAACTGGACAAGCTGGTGGCCCAGGGGATCCTTGTCCCAGTTGACCATGCCCGGTGGGAGACCCCCATAGTGACCCCCATAAAACCGGACGGGTCCGTGCTCATCTGTGCTGATTACAAATGTACTATTAACAAAGCATTACAGCCAAGCGCATACCCGGTCCCCGTTATCGACCACCTGCTGCACTCATTAGGCCCAGGGAAGATCTTTGCCAAATTGGACCTGGCACAGGCCTACCAACAGCTTCCGGTGGACGATGCCACGGCCGAGGCACAGACCATAGTTACACACCGAGGGGCGTTCAAGTGTACCCGCTTGCAGTTTGGGGTCAGCATTGCACCGGGGCTTTTCCAGAGCACCATGGAGAGACTCCTCCACGGCCTTCCGGGGGTAGTGCCCTATTTTGATGACGTCCTGATCATCGCGGGAGATCCGGGGCAGCTAAAGGACAGAGTTGCAGCCGTCCTTGCTAAGTTTAGGGCCGCCGGTCTGAGGGTGAAACGGGACAAATGCCTACTGGGGGTACCCTCTGTGGAGTTTTTGGCGTTCCGGATTGACTCTAAAGGCATCCACCCAACCAGGAGCAAGGTGGAGGCGATAAGGAACGCCCCGGCCCCCAAAAATAAGCAGGAATTGCAGGCATTCCTGGGACTTTTAAATTTCTACGCGGCGTTCCTGAAGGGAAGGGCCACCGTCACTGAGCCGCTGCACAGGCTGCTAGTGGCCAAGTCAGGTTGGAAATGGGGCCCCGAACAAGAGTCGGCTTTTGAGGCTGTTAAAAATCTATCACAGGACAGCTTCCTGATCCAGTATAACGCCACCCTGCCACTGGTCCTCGCCTGCGACGCGTCTCCCTACGGCGTCGGCGCGGTCCTCGCCCACCAGCTGCCCAACGGTCTCGAGGCATCCATAGCCTACTACTCCAGAACAATGTCTCCGACGGAGCGGAACTATGGGCAGATCGATAAGGAGGCGCTAGCGGCAGTGGCAGGGGTAAGAAAATTCCACGACTACCTGTATGGACGGGACTTTGAACTTATCACTGATCACAAACCCCTACTGGGGCTCTTGGCCGGCGACTGCCCCACACCATCGGCACTGTCCCCCTGAATGCAGCGCTGGGCCCTATTTTTGTCGGGGTACTCCTACACGCTGGCTTACCGGCCCGGGAAGCACATGGGGAACGTGGATGCCCTGAGCAGATGTCCCCTCCCGGATCAGGACGGCGCAGAGAGGTGGGAGGCTTCGGTGCTCTTCCTGGACATTTTAGACTCTGCCCCCACCTCGTCGGCTGAGGTTGCCAGGGCCACGGCGAAGGACGCTGAACTCCGGACTGTCTCCAGCTGGGTTCAACGCGGTTGGCCGGACAAGGGGGAAGGGGAGTTCAAGGCGTTTTTTGATAAGCGGGACGAATTGTGTTGTGTGGGGGGATGCTTGTTGTGGGGAGACCGGGTGGTAATTCCCAAGAAACTCCGCTCGAAAGTCCTAGAAACGTTGCACACTAGTCACCCGGGGGTGGTGAAGATGAAAGGGTTGGCCAGGAGTTACGTGTGGTGGCCCCGGATCGACAAGGACATAGAGGCGTGGGTAGGCAAATGCACACCTTGCCAGTTATCCCGGCCCAATCCTCCAGCAGCCCCTGTCAGGGAGTGGGAGCAACCTGAGGGTCCGTGGCAGAGGCTCCACATTGACCTAGCCGGCCCATTCCAGGGCCAAATATTTCTAATTGTCGTGGACGCCTATTCAAAGTGGCTAGAAGTTAGACTTTTGAATAGCACCACCGCCAGGGCAATCATACGGGAACTCAGACAGCTGTTTGCCACACACGGCATCCCAGACAACCTGGTCTCCGATAACGGCCCACAGTTCGCTGCCACAGAGTTCGAGCAGTACCTGGCTTCCTTAGGAACCAGGCACGCGCTCACCTCCCCTTTCAGGGCACAAGGGAATGGGCAAGCCGAGAGGTTCGTGCACAGCACGAAAGAAGCCTTGGGGAGGTTGGGACCCGGAGACTGGCAGGAGAGGATAGATACATTCCTGTTGGCCCAGCATAATCTTCCCTGCGCTGCCACGGGAAAGGCCCCCGCGGAACTTCTGATGGGCAGGAGACTCCGCTGCCAACTGGACCGGTTGCACCCCCGGTACTCTCCGGACAAATACCGAGAGGGACAATCGCGAGGCCGCACACTTCCCATAGAATCCCCTGTCTACGCCAGGAACTTTGCACCTGGCCCACAGTGGGAAGAAGGGGTCATCAGTGACATGCTGGGCCCATACACATACAAGGTTCACCTCACTGATGGTCGAGTATGGAAACGCCATGTCGACCAGCTCAGGAGGCGGACGAGTCCCGACACGGAAAGCGACTCCATCCCCGAAGTACCGGCCACCCCAGAACCAGGCATACACGCACCAGCTGAACCGGTCACCGACCCGGTTCAGCCCTGCAGCACCCCCACTCACGCAGAAGCATTGCCGGAGGACTTACCGAGTGAAGCAGGTTCACCCCCGGTCACCGCAGAACCCGTCGCTGGTCATCTGAAGCAGTCCCCGGCCCAGCCAGGGCAGAGCGGGAGCGACAGGTCCGCTCTACTCGATGCCCTGGCGCCGACTGAACTGCGCAGGTCCTGTAGAGCTCGCACACGCCCCCGTCATCTGAATGATTATGTATGCAAATAGGAGAGTAGTGCATTCTGGGGAGAAGGGGTGTTAGATATTTGAATGTCCAGCGGCGGGAAAATCGCCGCATCCTATTGGTCAGTGGGCTGGGTCAAGCAGGGTATTTAATCCCCTGCTTCCCCAGCCGTTGTTGTTGTTGTCTTGCTGTATTCACAATAAACAGACGAGTTATTCGGTTCATCTACAATGGCGTCCGTGTCCTCACTCCCGCGCTCGGATCTCCGGATCTAGCAGAGGTGATAGAAATTTGAAGAATATGTCCTAAAAATCAGCTTTAAAGCTCACTAAAAAGCCAAAAAAAACCTTGTTTTTTCTCTTCCAAACTCTTTCTAAAGTTCAGTTTGGAATTTTTTTGCTTTGTTTTACCACTTTAGAACAAATACTACAAGGCTTTTTGCCTCTTTTCTAACCTCCAGAATGTTCTTTATTTTCAATGCATTCCTATGGGAAATTGTGCTTTGTGTTACAGAAAAATCGTTTTACAAAAAACATTATAGAATGGATTAATTCCGTAACCCGGGGTTCTACTGTACTCAAGAAATGGAAAGCAGATTTATATTTTGAACTTGATGGCTGGTAATAAAGAAATATGGATCATAACTATCAATGGTAAATGAAAATGTGATTTTAGAGAGATGGGGAGTATTTCTGGACAGTATATTAATGAAAATGAAAGGGCTTAAGCCAGAACAAGTAATATCCTATCACAGGTTAAGGGGCCAATGTGGAAATTACATTACTGTATTTGTAATGATATACAAATAATTATGGTTATTGCCAGTGAGGGGATGTTACGGGTTCGGACCGGTTCGCCCGAACCGTCAGGAGGAGCTCACCGGGGTGGGTGTGTAGTTTGGGCACTCCTGATCTACAATATAATGCATTGGTGCCCAAACTAAGGCCCGGGGGCCAGGTGCGGCCCTTGACGCCAATTCATCCGGCCCGTGGGTACGTTTTACTTCCGTTTCCAGGAGCGATGAGGGCTTCATGGGCGGATTAATTGGTGTAGGCCACACCCAGCCCCCGGGCCTTAGGGACTGGCTTCCTGAACCACATGATCGGTCCACGGCCCAAAACGTTTGGGCACCCCTGATATAATGTATGGTGTACTTCTGAGATGGAATGTTGCTTCATGTAAGCAATTTAATGTGTACCCTTGGTAAGTATCTGCATCCTCATCAGGACCACACTTGAAAGAGAAAACTTTCTGTATTCGACCCAATGAACAGAAACATTTCCTGCTGCCATACTAGTTTGGATAGTTCTGCAATGTATAATTTCTTTCCATGGATTTGGGCTTTTGTGGAAGATCTTGGAACATTTCCTCTGTAGGGAATTGTGCATGGTTCAAATGTGCAAAGAACTTCAGGAGACCCGCAACCTCACTTCTTGGCAAGGGTTTCCCCCTTGGGAGAAGCCACTTTGTTGCTTAGAGTAGGGGTGGTGGAATTCTGCCACATACATACTGGATTATTCACCAGAGAATACAAGGAATTCTTGGAGTGATGAAAAGTCTTTACACTAGTGTTTCCCAACCTTTGGTTCTTGGATTTCAATTCCCAGAAGCTGAAGTCAATTGCCAAAAGTACTGATCACCCATTGTACTGACTTAGGCTTCTGGGAATTGAAGTCCAAGAAAGAAAAGATGCAAGATACTGCTTTAGACTGCGAAAGCTCCTTAGGCTCCATCTAAGAATCGATACAGAAGAGATGTCACTTAAATTCCAGGGTGCAGGCAGCTCACCATATGGGTTGCCTAAACATCTCAAAAGTCATAGAAGAATGACATTCCAATGGTAACTTCAAGACTCTCCTGTTAGATGTGAGACTCGCCAGTACACTAGTACCCCGAATAACGTTATGACTTGGTTCCACAAGTCCCGTCGTTATTCGGTTTTTAACGTTGTGCGATACATTGAACACACAATGTTAAAAAAAGCCCTGTTTCCCTGGAGGCTGCAGGAAGCGAGAACATCGGGATTTGAATCCTGACATTTTGGCTTGCTGCTGCCTCCAGGGAGGTGGGAGAACTTTGGAAACAGCTTGGAGCGGGTTTCCCCACCTCCCTGGACCCGGCGGGGGGGTCAGAGCCCCCAAAATTGGTAAAAAAAAACGGACGTTTTTTTTACCAATTTTGGGGTTTCTGACCCCCCCGCCGGGTCCAGGGAGGTGGGCAGACCTGATCCAAGGTGTTTCTGGGCTTCCCCGACGTCCTGAGCCAGTGCAGCAAGCCAGAATGTCAGATTTCGAATCCCGATGTTCTGGCTTCCTGCACTGGCTCAGGACGTCGGGGAAGCCCAGAAACACCTTGGATCGGGTCCCCACACCTCCCTGGACCCGGCGGGGGGGTCAGAGCCCCCAAAATTGGTAAAAAAAACGTCCGTTTTTTTTACCAATTTTGGGGTTTCTGACCCCCCCGCCGGGTCCAGGGAGGTGGGCAGACCTGATCCAAGGTGTTTCTGGGCTTCCCCGACGTCCTGAGCCAGTGCAGCAAGCCAGAATGTCAGATTTCGAATCCCGACATTCTGGCTTCCTGCACTGGCTCAGGACGTCGGGGAAGCCCAGAAACACCTTGGATTGGGTCCCCACACCTCCCAGGTGTGTCCGTTTTTTTTACCAATTTTGGGGGCTCTGACCCCCCCGCTGGGTCCTGGGAGGTGTGGGGACCCGATCCAAGGTGTTTCTGGGCTTCCCCGACGTCCTGAGCCAGTGCAGCAAGCCAGAATGTCAGATTTCGAATCCCGATGTTCTGGCTTCCTGCACTGGCTCAGGACGTCGGGGAAGCCCAGAAACACCTTGGATCGGGTCCCCACACCTCCCAGGACCCGGCGGGGGGGTCAGAAACCCCAAAATTGGTAAAAAAAAAACGGACGTTTTTTTTTTTACCAATTTTGGGGGCTCTGACCCCCCTGCCGGGTCCAGGGAGGTGTGGGGACCTGATCCAAGGTGTTTCTGGGCTTCCCCGACATCCTGAGCCAGTGCAGGAAGCCAGAACATCGGGATTCGAAATCTGACATTCTGGCTTGCTGCACTGGCTCAGGACGTCGGGGAAGCCCAGAAACACCTCCAGAGAGATCAGAGGACCCGATCTACAGCTGCAGGGTGGCTGGGGAAGCTGACGGGGACTCCCTGTCGGCTTCCCTAGCCACCCGCCCATGCCTCCGCAGCTGTGGGGTGGCTGGGTAAGCCGATGGGGGAGCCCCCCGTCAGCTTTCCAGCCTCCCCACCCCTGCCTCCGTAGCTGCAGGGTGGCTGGGAAGCTGAACGGAGAACCCCGTTCAGCTTTCCACCCACCCTGCTGCTAAGAACGACTGTATCGGATAACGTTAAAATCGCGTTACTCGATACAAGATGTTTCCGAAAATCTTGTAACGTTATGCGGTTTTAACGATATATGGTACTCGCGTTATACGGGGTATTACTGTATAGTAAAACTCACCCTTTTTTGCTGCCTCTGTAACTCTCCTGGCCCAAATTAAATGTTGACTAAAATTCTATAGCATAACTCTTTGTGCAGAATGAAGATGATTTCATCATCCACCAGTCACCATTAATTAAAGGCTTACTTTAGTAGTCTCAGGGTACAGGCAACCTGAGCCAGACTTGACCAGCTTTCACCAGAGTCTTCAGGAACCTGCTGGTTTGTATAGTTATGTATAAAGGTCCAGACTTGATGGAAGCATAATAAGCTTGAACTAGAGGACTGAATGAAGCATAAGTGGGAACAGTGTTTTATAAAGGACCGTTTCTATCTGATTTTGCTAGGATTGAGCAAAATAGGGACACAGTTTGCATACAACAAAGTCTGGTTCAATGTCATTCAATATGCTTCTCTGTGTTTATTGCTTTTTATTAGGTATATAAAGAAAAAGAACAAAAACAAACTAGTCTACATACATAAAAACACTAAATGAATCAAATAACATAACAATATTTTGTTAAGAATACATCACTCATGAAATTATTATAGGATAAGATCGCATATTTTCTATTACCACAAAATACCTCAAAGATTTCAAATCTGACCATATCATATCCTTCCACATTTTGTCTATTACATTATGTTCTTTTACACAGTTTGTCACATCAATACATTATACATCGTTAATATCACCCATGTGCTATATACAATGTCCGGGGCGGTCTGTATCATCACATTTTCCAAAAAACATTTTGTTCTGGGGCAGGGGCTAGGCCTTTTTTCTTCACTAGCGTATGATCAATAAATGGTTTCCAGACCCTCCAGAAACTATTTCCTTGTTTACCTTTTCTAAATTTTAATTCCCATGTAAGTTTCTCGTTTAAGGCCAAATCCCACATTCGTTCATACCAGTCTTGCATTTTTGTGTTTTCACTGCTCTTCGAATTTTTTGCTAAACATTGTCTGGCCACTGTTAACATGATAGACACCAGTTCCTTATTATCGTTAGTAATTCTATATTTATCCACTTCCAATAGCAAAATTGTCTCTGAATCCAATTCGAGTTGCACATCCAGTATTTTCTTAATCTCATTTTCTATATCTCCCCAGAATCCTTTTACACATTCACAGCTCCACCACATATGCTCGTATGAACCTTTTTCTTTTTTACATCTCCAACAAATATCACTCAGGTTATTATACATTTGGTGCAACCCCATTGGAGTTCTATACCACCTCCAGATCAATTTGTAGTTATGTTCTTTAACTTTCACTGATATGGTTTTCATAATTCTTTTCCCCCATATTTTTGCCACCTTTTTTCTGTAATTGTAACATTAAGTTCTTGTTCCCATTTTTGTCTCAGTATCTCCTGTATTTTGCCACCTTTGTTCAAAATTTTGTATATTTTACTTACTATCCCCTTTATTCCTGTATCACCTTTTCCTACTCTAGTCAGAAGTGTCTCAATTTCAGTACATTCCCTGCCTAGGTCCCCTTCTAGTATAATTCTTTTACTCCAGTTGTTCATCTGAAGGATCTTAAACCAACTCAATTCCAGTTGCAAATATAGCTCATTTCTTTTTTCTTGATTTCTCCAGGTTTTTACCCAATCTTTCAGCATTAGAACCCCCTTTTCTAATAGAATATCTCTAATCCTCCTATCTATTTTTAATGGCAAGCTGTTAAAGTCCTCTAATTCCATAACTGGTGAAATTCCTGGCATGAAGTCTTTCCTCATTCTATTTCACTCCTCTATTGTAGATTTTAACAGTGTTCCCTGAATTTTTTCTCTTTTTTTGTCTTTTTCTAACCCCATAAACAGAGCATTTCTAACCCCTAAAAATTCCTTTCTTTCAATTCTTTCCCACACCATTTCTTCCCTACTTAATAATTTAATACCATTTCTTATTTGAAAGGCTCTGTAATATTGACTAATATTTGGGATCCCCAATCCACCATTCTTTTGTGATAAATACCACAGTGATTTTGCTATTCTAGCTCCTCGGGTCCCATTGCAAAATTTATTTATGATATTTTGATACTCTTTTAATTCTTTGTCTGTGTGTTTTAATGGTAAGGCATCGAACAAAAAATTCAGTTTTGGTAATAACATCATTTTACACATTGCTATTCTACCGAACCAGGACAAATTTAGTTTGCTATATTGTAGTATCTTCTTTTCAATCTCTTTCTTTTGTTTACCATAATTCAATCCCTTAAAATCCTTAATTTTACCAGCTAGTATTATACCTAAATACCTCATCTTTTGTGTAATTTGTATGTTGTAATCCCGTTTTATCAAGTCCTCTTCGCTTTTATTCCCATTAACTAGTATCATTTCCGTTTTGTCCCAGTTCACCCTTAATCCTGTTATCTCCTCAAATCCTTTCAAATGTATATTTATCCTTGATATCGCCTTTGTTGGATGCTTTACCATTATTAGTGTATCATCTGCGTATAGACTTATTTTATTCCCTTCAATTCCAATTATTTCCTCATCTTGACGTATTATATTTGCCAAAAATTCCATAGCCAGTATGAACAAAGATGGTGACAGTGGACAGCCCTGCCTCGTACCTGCTTCTAAGTTAATATCTCCTGTATAGTTACCATTAAATTTAATCCTGGCTGTCCCTTGTTTGTATAAATTTCCAATTATTCTCTGAAATTTAACTCCAAATCCATATAATCTTATCATCTCGTGAATTGTTGCCCATTGTAGCGAGTCAAAAGCTTTGAAAATATCTAATGACAGGAAACCCACCCTTTCTTTTCTCCTTTCAGCTAAATCCAATAAATCCACTACCCTTCTTATCAGGTCTGACATATGCCTATTTTTTACAAACCCTGCCTGGTCCTCTTTTATATAGTGAGCTATAAAACTATTTAACCTATTTGCCAATATTGTTGAAAATATCTTTGCGTCTTGATTGATTAGAGATATTGGTCTATATGATTCTATTTTCTCTAAATCTTTTCCAGGCGTTGGGATCAAAGCAATTATAGTTCTATTCCAAGAATCTGGGATTGTTTCTCCTTCCATTATTCAATTGAACAACTTGTGTAATCTCGGAACAATCCAAAGTTTTAAATCCTTATAAAATTCTGCTGTCAACCCATCCTCTCCCGGTGCTTTATCTTTTTTTAATCCCTTAATCACCTCCTCAATCTCCTTTACTGATATTTCTGCCTCCATTTTAGTCCTATGTTCTTCTAATCTGTTGTTTCTCAAAAATGTCTCTCATCTTTTCCATATTTATCTCTTTTCTCGAATACAGTTTTTAATAGAAATTTTCAATTAATTCTACTTTTTCCTTCCTTTTATTGCATCTTTTTCCATTTTTATCTACCAATACTCCTACCTGACCTTTATTTTTCTTTTCTTTGCAGCTTTAGCTAATAATTTAGAGTTTTTATTACTGTATTCAAAATACTCTCTCTTTAAGAAAATCAGGTCCTTTTTTACTTTTTCTATATCCTTCCCCTCTATTTCTTTTTAAAAAATTTTTATCTCTTGAAGCACTTTTGGATCTTTGTTCTTTGCATGTTCCGAGTGAAGGTGTTTTAATCTATTTTCCATATCTTGGTACTGGATATTAAATTGTCTCTTCCTTATACTGTTTAATTGTATTGATTCTCCCCTGAAAATTGCTTTCATTGTGTCCCATACCGTTCCATATCGAACCTCATTATTATCATTCCATTTCCAATTTTCCTCCCATTTTTCCATTATTTGCCTTTTTGTTGTTTCCTCTTCATACAGCTTTGAGTTATATCTCCAATTATATCTTATGCTCCTTGTATCTTCCAAATTTATATCCACAGTTATCTTAGCATGATCTGATTCCTTGAATGTTCCAATTTTTATATCATCTATTGTTCTAACCAACCCTTCTGTAACAAATATATAATCGATCCTGGAGTACATATTGTGAACTTGGGAGTAGTAAGTATACTCCCTCTCCTGACCCTTAAGTTCTCTCCACACATCTTTTAGACCCATTAATTTACTCCAGTCATCGAATATATACTTCTTACCTTTGTTTTTATTACTTGTACTATCAATTCCCGATCTTAATAAGTTAAAATCTCCCCCTATAACCATATTCTTTGATCCTTCCTTGTTTAAAATTTTTCCAATCCTTTCTAGGAATTCTTCCTGATTATTGTTTGGAGCATAGACATTAACCAAAGTTATATCTTCCTCCTCAATATTCCCTTTAATAATCACGTATCTTCCTTCTTGATCAATTATGCTTTTAACCACAGTAAAACCCAATTTTTCCGAGATTAACGTTGCAACACTATTTAGATGTCCCATAAGCCTTTTCGTATATTTCCATTCCTCTTACCACTAGTTTATTTGCTTCCGCTGATTTTTGGTGTGTTTCCTGGAGAAAAATAATGTCCGCTCTAGTTTTGTTGAGTGCTATTTGCAATCTCTTCCTCTTTAAGGCGTTCCCCGTTCCCTTCACATTCCATGTTAAAACCCTTAAATTTTTAACCATCTGTTGTTATTTTAGTTTCCCGCTCTCTACAATTCTCCCCGGACGTGCTCCTTCTACCCCATCCAGAATCCCCAAAGAGGAAAAAGAAAATAAAGAAGAAAATAAAAAAATTAATTACAATCGCTATAATATTACAAGAAAAAGAATCAACAGAAAAAGTGAAAGTAACATTTAAAAAGGATAATATTAAACATAAAAATAAAAAACTTACCTACTCTTCTTTCTCTCTCAACCCTCCCCGCACCTTTCCCAAAGATGTCGCCTCTGAACTCCAAAGAGGGGAGGGGGGGAACGTGAAAGAATGGCATCAAGTTGTTATAGTTGGCCCTCCTCCGCCATCGATCAGATATTTCTTATGTTCACCGTTCTACTATTTCCACACTTGGTGTCCCCGAAAGGTCTGCGCCCCCCACCGCTCCCTCCCCTCCCTCCCCTCCGCTCATGGCTGGCCCCATCACGCCCACTGTGTACAGGTCTGTTCTCATAGTAATCCAATCTGGATCCGCCACCTTAAATAATCCAATCTGTGTCAAGTATTGCAAAACATCGGTCCTTTCGTCCAGAACATGCCATTTCTTGTCATAAAAAAATCTCAGTTGTTGTGGAAACCTCCAATTGTATTTAATGCCTTTTCCAATCAAAAACTTCGTAACTGGTTTCATCATGTATTTCCATTTTCTCTCTTCCGGAGCTATGTCATTGTAGATTTCCACATCAACCCCCTCCATATTTAGGACGCCAGACCCTGCTTGTTTAATGAAAGCCATTACCTTCAATTTGTCCGCCCAATTTGCAAATTTGACCAAAACGTTCCTAGGGGTTCTCCTATCTCTCCTTCCCCTCACTCTAAATACAGCACCAAGATCTTCTGGAACAAAATCCTTCCCCATTTTTAAAGAATTCAGCCAATCCGTAACTCTTTCTTTCAACTTGTCTGGCGTCCTTTCCACCATCTTGCGTATCACAATGTTCTGTTTTCTCAACCCCTCCTCCACCATCATCATTTTATTCTCTTGAATCGATACCCTGTTAGGAATGACATGTTGCTGAATCAAAAGTTCATTCACTGCAATACTAGCTTGTCGTATATCCTTTTATATTTATTTATTTATTTATTACACTTGATACCCCGCCCCAATCGGGAGAACCCGACTCTGAGCGGCTTACAAAACACTAAAATAAAAGTAAAAACATAAGAAACATAAGAAACAGTTTACACCAATAAAACATCAGTTAAAAGGTCATCAAAATATTACCACTGTGATCATTTTAATTTTCTTTGTATTTTCTGCCACATCTTTTTGCATATCTGTAAGGGTCCTGGCCAGGCTCTCGTGTTGTACCCTGGCCAGCTCCCGATCTTTTTTCATTTCCTCGCTGTTATTCTCAACAGATTTATTCAACCTTTGCATTGTTACCTGACAGTCGCCAAAATTTTTGGCCAGTTGTTGTAAAATAGCACAAACTTCCGATAAATCAGACACTTGCCCCACAGTTGTTTGGGACTCCGTTGTTGCAGCTTGAGCTTCCATGATCGGTGACGGCGTATGTCTCTCCTTGTCCTTCTGCTCCTTCTCTTTCTTCTCTCTTCTTATCTTAGGTTTAACTGCTTCCTCCTCCTCCCTGCCCTTCCCTCCCTCCATACTGTGTTCACTTACCTGTAAACCCCCCCAATCAGTGTTTAATTAATTAAAAAAAAATTCTTTCTTTTTTTCCCTATGTTCCACTGGTTTACTTGCACAGGATAATTATTTATCTCACCCAAAGATGGCCAACCCAGTCAATTAATCAGTCCGTTAACTATACTGCCAAAATTGATGGGCTATCTGTAATTTTCAAACACTCAGTTTGGCTTTCCCCCTTATTACACCTTATTTTCAATTAATTTGTCTCAGTTAATTCTATCTCCAATCCGTTTGATACGTTCAGTCAATCTCTACCTATCCAAATCTATAAATCTAATCTGTATCTATATTAAATCAATATATCTAATTCATTTGTTTTAAAACAATTAATTAATTGCTGTTGGCCACCTCTTTAATTTAAAGTTGTTAATGTTATCTTTGTTGGCTATTGATTAATGTTGCCCAGGGAGTGATTAGGGAGAAAAGAAGAATGCAGTCCAATTTAGATTCCCACCAAAGACCTGTATCACCGGCAATAAATATCCAAACCAAGAAAGAGGAAAAAAAGGGAGTGAAGAGGAGGGGGAGGGGGGTGCGAGGGGAAAAGGGCAATCTGCAAATCTTAGCGTGAAATCTACTGTGGATAGTTTTGCCTAAAGGGGTACGATAAATGTTAGCTAAACCAATTAAAAACAGTTAACCCAGGACAAAAACAATAACGTTTGATATAAGAGAGAATAAGAAAAAAAAAGGAATTATTAATGATTAAAGACAAAGTTTCAAGTCAATTGTAAAGTACTGGAAAGTTGCCTCTTCTCCCGTCTCAGAGCCTGTTGCAGTTAAGTTAAGTTTCGTTTCAGTCTTAAGTTTCGCTGTTCGTCGCCATCTTTACTTTCCAAGCCAGTCCGTTTTACAACTCTTTAAAACTCTTTAAAAAGCCCAGTGTTATATATGTGTATACTCTCCTTCCAGCTTCTCCGTCTGAAACCACCACTGCAAACAGTATTTTAATAAAGGTTAATAAAAGTAAGTCTTTTCTCCACCTTCTCTTCCCCCACTGTCTCTTTCCGATCTTCGTTGCCTCCTCTACCCGAACCCAGTTCAGAGATCCGCCATTGTTCCCTTTCGCGGCTCCCCGTCTGCCTCGCAGAGTATCTCCAACTTGAATAGTTTTTGGAAAGAGAGGGCAGACTCCGGAACCGCGCCTCCAACACAGCAATTCAAGAAAAAAAGTTTTCCCCTCTTCTTACCGCGGCGCCCCGTCAGGTAATAAATCCGATCCGAGATCCTCTCGAAGATCGTCAGGACTCCGGTGCCGCAATCTCAAACCGCAATCTCGACCGTTCTTCCCTGTGCCGTTTCTCGCTCCAAAGTTCTGCTTCGGCTCCGAGGTCGGCTCAATGGGTCCCCAGCGGGACCAGAGACCTCTTCCGAGGCTCCGGCACCCCCCACAACCCGGAGCTCGAACTCCTCGTGTCCCGCTTACTCAGGATTCCACTCTTTTTTTCCTAATTTTTGGCGTTTCTGGCGGATCGCTTCACCTTACCAACTGCTAATATCCACAGGTAATCACCAAAAGTCTCTTTTTTATTGTTTTAATCACATTGATAACCCCATTTAATGGCGGAGGACGGGAAAGCCACTGCTTCTCCTACTCCATCCAAGCCAATGTCATTCAATATGCTTCTCTGAGTGTGCATAAGAAAAAAATGCTTCTAAATTTTCATCCGTCGTAGTTACTGCCAGTTTTGTTCTTATCCTTTTAAGTTTTGAGAAAACTCACAGGTGTCCTGTGTTAATGTTATTGTCAGAAAACATTTGTATACTTTATATAGGTGTGTATATGGGGACTGTACATGTTATACTCTACTATCATCTCAAAGGCACATTGAGAAGTCTCTATCCTCATCTTTGACTTCTGCAACTGCATTTACATTATCAGAAAACAAAACAAAAAAAAGCATGTTTTAAGGTAGCTGGAAAATACCCCTTCAAAAGCGAAGAGTTAATAATGGCCTCGACCCAACCACTTGTCACCACCCTGGCAGATTTCACCAGCCAGGCAGGGCATGGTTCTGATCCACATGCAGTGGCACACACAGATCCCAGAAGCCTGTCCACTTCCTCAGGGACAACTGGATCAAACCGATACCAGATAACATGACCAGACTGGACTTTGGACAACCCCAGATCTAATATTTCCATGCCGGGGTTCAACTTTGACTGAATCTGAGGGGGTCAACCAGCGTCTCAGGCTAATCGATTTGCTGATCCAGAGGAAAAACACCCAGTTCCCTTTTAATCCATCAGGATCCACCAGTCACCAGGGGCAGACCAATTGAATAGGCCCTACCTCCCTGCACTGAAGCCCCATCCCCAGAAAGTCCAGAGAAGATAGTGATCAGACCATGGCACAGGAGTGATGTCTGATTTTTGTATACTGTATTCAGGTCACTCTGTCACTGCTCCAACAAGAAAATGAGATCTGGGGTGTGGCCACTGTTCCTAGTTGGGTCCCAAATTACTTGAGTCAGGCCCACAGCTGCCATGGAAGATTGAGTTTCTGCGCATGCGCAATAAAATTGGAGCAATTTTGGCTCCAATTTTACTGCGCATGCGCAGAAACTCAATCTGACACATGCACAATGCGTCAGATTGAGTTTCTGCGCATGCGCAGTAAATCGGAGCCATTTTGGCTCCAATTTTTTAAAAAATGGTGGTGATGACAGCAATAGTGGCGGCGGCGGCAATGGCAGCGGCGATAGTGACGGCGGCGGCGATGACGGAGGCGGCAAAACCAGCAGCAATAGTGGCGGTGGCAGCGGTGATGGCGGCGGCGATGACGGCGGCGGCAACACCGCCGGCGACTGCAACGGTGGCAGAGATGTTGGTGGCGGCGATACTGGTGGCGTTGACGGCAGCAGCAACGGCGGCGGCGATGGCGGGGGCAGTGGCAGCGGTAATGGCAGCGGCGATGACGGCGGCGATGGCGATAATGGCGGCAGCCGAGATGGCAGCGGCGATTAATTTGGCGGCGGCGTGGGCAGGCAGCACCAGCCTTAAGAGGAGGGCACCTCCCCCGGGACCGCCGAGCCCCCACAGGCAAGTTGAGGCCTGGCCTGCTCTGGCTGTCCGCCCCTTGCGAGCCCTCCGAGGGGTAAGTGAGGGGTTTGTGTTTGGGGTTGTATTTTTATTTAATTTTAATTTTATTTATTTAATTTATTTACGGGTTTGTGGGGTGGGTGGGTTGGGTTGAGGGTGTGTGTGTGTATTTATTTTATTTTATATTTTATTTTAAGGCCCCCGCCCACAATGTCATGACATCAGCTCCTCCCGTGACGTCATGACATCAGCCACGCCCATGACGTCGTGACGTCATGGAGTGGTGGTAACAAATTTGTCATCCCATCACTGGCTCCCTCCAGTCTGTCCCAGCTCCTGCCAGCGAGTAATTTGAAAGCAAGAAATTACAAGTAGATAAATAGGGACCAATTCGTTCAGAAGGTAAACAGTGTTTTGTGTACTCGCGTGTTGAGGCATGCCTGCCACATGTCCACGGAAACGTCTGCAGATGCACATAGTGCTGACCCTTTGGCTATAAACAGATGAGCACTGAACACTAGAGTCAGATACAAGTGGCTTTTGAGCATGGGTCACCTTTATCTCTACCAGCCATGTGACTCCCTCTATTGGCGATTTTTTATATTGGCAGAAAGAATACCCCCCCCCCCCAACACTGAAGGATTTGCTCCACTGGCTCTTCCTCCAACTACCATTTCTGAGTCCCTTTCGGTACTGGTGTGGGAGTGAACAAATATATTATTCCCCCTCCTTAATCCTGGCTCTTCTTTCTCTCCCCCCCCCCAAAAAAAAAAATATTTCCCCTTCTGAGGAAAAGAAAGAAATCAAGTTAGGCGGTGGAGTTTCTTCCTCTGTAACCCACAATTTCACCCTCCCTTTGAGGGTGACTTAATGAAGCCTTTCTAGATAGATGAGAAAAGGGAGATTGCCCTCTCTCCACCTGTTGAACTTCTGCCCGTCATGGCTGGGGGGGGGGAGGGAGGGAGGAAGCAATCTTCCCCCTCCCTCCTTCCCGCCAAGAAAATCCGTCGCCAAGATACAGGGGAGGGGCTTCAGAACCAATGGCGACCCAGGCCGCGCCTCCTCCTGGGATTGTGTTTGCGCAGGCGCAGAGGGACATCCGGGCTCTTTTCCTTCTGTTCCAGGCAGCAGCAGGAGGAGGAGGCGAAGCCTTTGATCTTCTATCTAGGGTGAGAAAAAGGGGATAAGTCAGGGGGGAGGAAAGAAGGGGATTGGACTATTATCTCCCCCCTCCATTGGCGTTCATCTTCCTCCCATTGAGGATGGTGTGTGTGTGAGAAGAATCCAAAGATGAGGTAGGGACGTCTCTGTTCCTTCTGCCGCCTGAGGCCCCACCCGCAGGCCCTCACTTCAGGGGTCTCATCCTTTCTCCCCCTCCCCAATTCCATGTGGGGCCTCTTTCCAACCTCTCCCTCCCCGAGGCTGTTCTTTGGGCACTCAGTGGCTTCCCCCCAATGAGGGGGGGGAGACGTGGTGGGGGGGTGAGGGGGAGGAAAAGGCCTCCCTCCCGCCAGGTCTTCCTCTTCTGTCGTCCTCTCCATTTTGGGTTTTGTGGGGCGCAGAATCGCTTAGAGGGGGCGCAGGACAACCCACCCCCTTCATATAGCCCTGCAGAGAGACGATATTGGGGGGGGGGGGCAGGGAAGCATTTCTTTTCCCCACCTTTCCCCTTGTCAGTCTGGGTGGGGTAAGAGATTGTCCTGCTCTTCACTCTTCCCCCCCCCCCCTTTATTTAATAACAGTATCTTGGAATTTGAAGTCACCTCCCTTCCTTCCTCCATTGTCTCCCTTTGGAGTATCTCCCAGGAAGATCCTTCACAGAGGGAAGGGGAAGGGTCTCCTTAAGGGTTTTCCCCACCATTCAGGACACCCAGAAGGCAGAGGGGGGGGGGGGTTGGGGCAGTTGTTCTCAACCTGCGGCCTGTGGGCCAGATGTGTTTTTAAGCTTCTAAGCTTCTTTTTAAACTTTTAATTTCTAAATTGGCTTTAAATTGTTGTCTTGATTGTTGTGTTGGGAATCGCCTTGGGTCCCTTGGGGAGGAGGGCGATAAACAAACTTAAATAAATAAATAAATATGGCCAATGGCACCATTTGATGTGCCACTTTCTGACTCCACCACACTAGGAAGTTCCATGTAGTGGAGAAAGGGCAAAATGGCTGTCCAGCTCCCAGTGCTGTCTGAGGGAGCGTGATCCAACCTTTGGCTTGAAAAGGTTGAGAACTCCTGGTTTAGGGTTTAGTTCTGTTTCTTTGCATGTTTGTGTGAACGAGGTTGTTGTTGGAAGTGAAAAGAGCGAGATGGGGCTGGAGATTTTACTGAAATGAGCCCCCCCCCCACTCATTAGGAGACATGCAGGAAAGGGGAGGGGGTCTTTTCCAGTGCAATCCGGATGGACTTGATGGCCTTTGCTTTGATGGTTACCTCCAACTCCTTGCCAAGTGCTTCACAAACTTCCTCTATCATACTCAGCTCATCAAGAGCCTGAATTTCAATTGTCTTCTCATCCTTTTGACTCACTGTGCTGAATTTCCCAGCTTTCCCGTAGTTGCAGCAGACTTCTTCAGCTCTAAGAGCAGATTTCCAGCCACTTTTCCTCCTCACCTTCATCACATTCTCTTCCACCTCTTTCAAGGACGGCTTGTCCTTCAATTGTCACAACATATCTCTTCCTTTCTCCAGTTGTGCTAAGACAGATGCAAGTGGAAGGAAAGATGGAAGTTGTAGTTTGAATGGACAGTTTTGCACTCAAACTGTGGAGGGAAAGATTTGCAATTCTATGGGGCATTGCATTATATGTTTTTGGACTCCAAGGCCCCTGTGGCAGGGTCTTGGTAGGGAATTTGGGCTTTGGAGTAGTACTGTACAGTAATACCTCATATAACATTAGTATCGAATAACACTAAAATCGCATAACATTAAGGAATCTGGGGGGAAGAATTGCATCAGATAACATTAAGATCCTATGGGATGCTTCAGATAACAACCGCTAAAGCCTGTGTGGTTACAATGTATCTCTATGGATCCCATAGAGGATCAGATAACACTAAAAATCATATAACACCAAGACTTGTGGAACCAGGTTTTAGTGTTATATGAGGTTTTACTGTACTTGGGATTGGTGCATTTAAGGAAATGAATGGGGATTTTCAGGGATCTGTTTTGGGATTACAACCCCTCAAGGTATGGCTGGTTTAGGATTCTGGTACTTGTAGTGCATTTCCAATCACTGTGAAGGGACCATGTTTTCCCACCTTCTTCTCTAAGGACTCTGTTTGGTGGCTTTTTTTCCAGGTCAGGGCAAAACAAACAGCGTAACATCCCTGAACACGGAAGGAAGGGGCCCATTTTCATCCTCTCCTGGCAGTTACTTTTTCCTGAGGAGGTCTGGTAAGCATCCTTTGAAGTCTGCTTCCCCCCCCCCCTCGTTAACTACTCTTTAAGCAAGGTGCTCTTTACGCAAGGTTTGACTGTATTTAGGAAGCCTAAAACTAAAGGCCATTAACTTGGTCTTCTAAACATTTTTTGTTCAGTGAAGTATGGCCCTTTGAGACCCCATGGACCATAACACGCCAAGCTCTTCTGCCATCTGCCATTTCCTTAGCCCCCCAGATCTACACCAACTGTGTCAACGATGCCATCTAACCATCTCATCCTCTCACACCCCCTTCTCTTTTTGCCTTCAATCTTTCTGAACATAAGGGCCTTCTCCACTCTCTCCTCTCTCCTCATTTGGTGGCCAAAGTACTTGAGTTTAAGCTTTAGTGTTTTCCTTCAGGTTTGACGGACATGATCTCCTTGCAGCCCAGGGGACTCTCCAAAGTCTTCTCCAGCACCACAGTTTAAAGGTGTCAATTCTTCTGCGCTTAGCCTTCCTTATGGTCCAGCTCTCATCTATACATTATGACAGGAAAGACCATTGCTTTAACTATGCAGGCTTTTGTTGGCAGTTTGATATCTCTATTTTTTATTATGCTGCCCCCTTTGGACCTGCAATCCACTCCCACTCCCACTCCTTTCCTTAGCCAGCCTGGGCAGGAAAGAAAGACGGGCCGCTACAGTGACTTTCGATCTTGAGACAGGAGAGGACGAGACAGGTAAAAGAAAGGAGGCGGAGGCGGCTCAGACTTTGCAAGCAGCAGGAGACTGAATGACCCACCACCCGCCTGTCGCCCTGCAGGGAGTGCCCCTCCCAACTTGCTTAGGCTCCGATAGGGAGGGCCCCGGACTGCACGGACGGGAAGGGAAGCCACATTTTGCGGTCCCTGCCCACCCCACCCACTGTGATCACATAGAAGGCAAGCAGCCCCCCCATCGAGATCCCAAGAGTCCACCTCTTGATAACAGTAGCAACAACATTTATATACTCCATGGTGCTTGTGCAGTCTCTGGACAGTTGACATAACATAACCACAGAATTTAGACATTACCCTTGTGCCATGGTCAGAACACTATCTGGTGACTCTAGACTTTCTGGGGACGAGGCTTCACCGCAGGGAGATAGGGCCAGTTAAATGGGCCCGCCCCCGGCGACTAATGGATCCAGAAGGATTCCAGAGGAAACGGGTGTTATCCTCATGACCTGCAATGCGATTTGTCTGAGGCTCTTGTCAACTCATGGAACGAGTGAGTAAAGGCAGACATGGACGTGATCGCTCCACTACGGCCTCTCCTTGCCCGCGGGCATCGATCATCCCCTTGGTTCACATAAGAGCTGAGGGAGCTCAAACGGGCAAAGAGACGCCGAGAGCGCCGCTGGGTGAAGACCCGGAATGAGTGATCGAACACTTGTTAGAGCTGCCATTAAAGCCTACCTAGTGGCGATGGGGCGGTGAAACAACAATATTTCACCGCCCTTATTGCCTCCGCGGATAATTGCACAGCAACCTTGTTCCGGGTGACCAGGTACCTCCTTGGTAGGGGGGGTCTGGCCCTGGTTGGCAGGGATCGGCTGAGGCTTTTGCTGATTATCTGGTGGAGAAAATTGCTCAGATTCGCTTGAAGTTTAATCCCGGCGTGGAAGATATAGAACTGGGGTTGACCAGAGTTCAGTCTGGCCATGTTATCTGGGATCGGTTTGAGCCAGTTGGCCCTGAGGAAGTGGACAGGCTTCTTGGATCTGTTCGCGCCACTGCCTGTGAATTGGATCCATGGCCTGCCTAGCTAGTCAAGACATCTAAGGCTGTGTCAGGTGGTTGGGTCGAGGCAATTATAAATTCATCTCTGCAGGAGGGTTTTTTTCCAGCACCCTTAAAACATGCTTTGGTGAGTCCCCTCCTGAAAAAGCCATCCCTTGACCCTACTGTACTTGCCAACTACCAACCAGTATCCAACCCACCCTTTTTGGGTAAGGTCTTGGAGAAGGCAGTGGCGTGTTAGCTACAGGAAGTCCTGGATGAAGCAGATTTTCTGGACCCTTTCCAGTCACGATTCAGGCCCGGATATGGTACTGAAACTGCATTGGTCGCATTGGTGGATGATCTCTGGTGAGAACGGGATGGAGGTCATCCATCCGTCCTGGCTCTTCTTGACTTCTCAGCAGCTTTCGATACCATCAACCACAGTATCCTTCTGGGAAGGCTCCAAGGATCTCGGGAGTTGCCATCTTTGGTTCTTGATGGGGCAGCTTTGCCCCAAAAAGACCCGGTGTGTAATCCGGGGGTCCTCTTGGACTCGCGACTACTGCTCGAGGAGCAGGTGGCAGTCGTGGCCAGGAGGCCTTTTGCACAACTTCGTGTAATGCGCCAGCTACGCCCGCTCCTAGACCGGGACTCCTTGCTCATGGTCACACATGCTTTGGTCACCTTCAGACTTGATTACTGTAATGCGCTCTACATGGGGCTGCCCTTGGTGACCATTCGGAGGCTGCAGCTGGTCCAGAATGCGGCTGCTCGGGTAGTGGTGGGGTGCGGGCGTTATGCTCGGGCCTCACTGCTGCTTCAGTAGCTTCACTGGTTGCCAGTATGTCTCCAGGTGCAATTCAAGGTGCTGGTTATTACCTTTAAAGCCCTACATGGTAGTGGGCCAGGATACTTAAGAGACCGCGTCACCCCAAGAACATCTGTCTGTCCCACCAGGGCGGACCGGAGAGGCTCTCTTATCATTCCATCGGCTAGAGAGGCGCATCTCTCTAGCACCAGAAGGAGGGCCTTCTCCGTGGCCGCCCTGGCCCTTTGGAACCTCCTGCCAACTGAGTTACGTCTAAAGACAGAGCTCCTGCCCTATCGGAAGGGCCTAAAAACCTGGCTGGCAGGGCAGGTGTGGGGCTCCAGTAATATGGGGTCCCATGTTGGGTGGTTGATCTGATGGGACAGCCACCCCTCCTTTGCTCTTTTAAACCTTTTTCAACCTTTTAACTTTTTAAATCTTTTAGATTTTTGTAAATCCATAGTTTAGTTCTTTTTAAATTGATTTTTAAGTAATTTTGAACTTTAAGGTTTTATTTTATGAATTTGTAGGGGGACTGTTTAATTGTTTTGCATTGTGTATAGTCTCTCCCCCTTTTCTGTAAGCCACCTAGAGTCAGGTTTGTCTGATTGGGGCGGGATAATAAATCTAATTAAATAAATAAATAAATAAAATAAACATTTTGCCCCCAACATTTTACCAACCTCAGAAGGATGGAAGTCTCAGTCAACCTTCAGCCCGGTCCTGAACGAACTCAGAACATGTGCAGAGTATTGACTGCAGTCCTACAGTTACACCATTGTACTAGTCACAATTCTTAATCCAGTACCCAAATTGAAAAAGTTATGTATTTCAGTGGTTCCCAACAAGGGGTACACAGCCCATAGGGGGACTTCAGTTCCCAGAAGCCTAAGTCAGTACATTGACAGATCAGTGCTTTGGGGAAATGACTTAGGCTTCTGGGAATTGAAGTCCAAACACCAGCATTTGGGAAACACTGCTGTATTTAAACACAAGGCAAAAGGAGGGAGGGTGGAGCCATACAATCAGAGAAACAAGAGCGGGCCTTACTAAATAGCCCACTTGTGTCATTTGAATTAATAGAAGCTATAAACAGCATGAAAATAAACTCAGTAGTAAAAAGTTATAAAAAGGATAATTTTTAGAGGGACATACGGATATGATAAAAATGACCCAAGGTGCTGGAGTGCATATTGTTGATGCTGTATTATTAAAATGTTTAATTCTTTTTTGTATTAGTGAGTTTCGTATTAAACTTTCTTATGATTATAAGTTTTCGTCTTATATTGTTTATTTTTCTTAAAAATTCAGTTTTTCAAATGATAAACCACTGTACCATGAGGACTCATAATAGGTCTTTAATCTTTGGAAATGTACATGAAGAACGAAGATGTCCTTCGTGATGTACAGGGTGTTTCTAATGAGTTAAATTGACAAGAAACACCCGGCTTGCAACACCATTCCACGTGGGGGCCCCCAGTGGAAGTGGACACATTTATGTGAAACATAAAACACACTTGTGCATGCGTAAATGCAACCTCACCTGTGATAAAGGTGGAAGTGGGTGCATTTATGGCTGTCATAAACGCACATCTGCTTCCAGGAGGAATGCTCAGGCATATTCAGCTACCTGGGTCAGGCCTGCAGAGCGAAACGTTTGGGCACCCCTGGCTTGGAAGTATCAGCAATAAGGCACTTGATATCTCTTGGTACTGAGAGCAGTTGTCATGAAGGAGTTTAAAATATTGTCTTTTAATGTGCATCTCTATTCCCTTCTAATTATTCAGGCACAGTATAACAGAAAAAGGAATCACAGTGGAAATTCAAAGGTTATCAGGACCAACCGAAGAGTGGAAGGCAGTATTTTTACAAATGAATCTCTAGATACTCTCCAGAATCGATTCTTCATTAGACATCAACTTTATATGACTTTTCAGGAGTTTCCATCTCAAACTAGGCAGTTAATCTACATTTTTCCACACAACTGCTGATATGGAATATAAAACAACTTTTCAACTAGGAGGATATATTACAATTTGTGAAAGAACATATTCAGGAGAGAAGCAGTTCCAAGGCCTGAAATGTGGAAAAGGCTTCAGTGAAGGTGGACGTTTTCCTACACACCACAAGATCCATGCAAGGGAGTGCCCTTTTAAATGTATGGAATGTGGAAAAAGCTTCAGTAAAACAGCAGAATTTGATTTACATCACAGGACCCACACAAAAGATAAGCCTTTTGAATGCCTCCAGTGTGGAAAAACCTTCAGTCAACGGGAACACCTTGCTAGACATCACAGGGCCCATACAGGAGAGAAGCCTTTTAAATGTCTGGAGTGTGGAAAAAGCTTCAGTCGCAGTGCACACCTTGCTTCACATCATAGGACCCACACAGGCGAGAAGCCTTTTAAATGTCTGGAGTGTGGAAAAAGCTTCAGTCGCAGTGCACACCTTGCTTCACATCATAGGACCCACACAGGCGAGAAGCCTTTTAAATGTCTGGAGTGTGGAAAAAGCTTCAGTCAAAGTTCACACCTTGCTTCACATCATAGGACCCACACAGGAGAGAAGCCTTTTAAATGTCTGGAGTGTGGAAAAAGCTTCAGTGACAGTGGAAGCCTTGCTAAACACCACAGGATCCACACAGGGGAGAAGCCTTTTAAATGTGTGGAGTGTGGAAAAAGCTTCATTCACAGTTCACACCTTGCTTTACATCATAGGATCCACACAGAAGAGAAGCCTTTTAAATGTCTGGAGTGTGGAAAAAACTTCAGTCGAAGTGAAAGCCTTGCTTCACATCATAGGACCCACACAGGAGAGAAGCCATTTAAATGTCTGGAGTGTGGAAAAAGCTTCAGTGAGAGTGGAAGCTTTGCTAAACATCACATGATCCACACAGGAGAGAAGCCTTTTAAATGTCTGGAGTGTGGAAAAAGCTTCAGTCAAAGTGCAAGCCTTGCTTCACATCATAGGACCCACACAGGAGAGAAGCCTTTTAAATGTCTGGAGTGTGGAAAAAGCTTCAGTCGCAGTGCACACCTTGCTTCACATCATAGGACCCACACAGGCGAGAAGCCTTTTAAATGTCTGGAGTGTGGAAAAAGCTTCAGTGACAGTGGAAGCCTTGCTAAACACCACAGGATCCACACTGGGGAGAAGCCTTTTAAATGTCTGGAGTGTGGAAAAAGCTTCAGTCAAAGTGGACACCTTGCTTCACATCATAGGACCCACACAGGAGAGAATCCTTTTGAATGCATACAGTGTGGAAAAAGCTTCAATGACAGTGGAAACTTTGCTAAACATCACAGGGTCCACACCGGAGAGAAGCCTTATAAATGTCTGGAGTGTGGAAAAAGCTTCATTGAAAGTGCATATCTTGCTAGACATCACAGGAGACACACAGAAGAGAAGCCATTTAATTGCCTGCAGTGAGAAATTTTTTGAATGCCTGGATGGTTGAAAAGGCTTAAGTGAGAGGAAGACTTACTAAACCTGTGACCAATATAGGAGAAAAACATTTTAAATGACAGGAATTTGGAAAATAGTTCAGTCAAAGTGCAAGATTTGCTTCACGTCACAGGATACACAGTTGGGAAGGGTTTTGAACACCTGGATGTGCTTTTGACTGTACATCTAATAAACTTTGAAATAATTAAGTCAGTGTGGAAGCTTTTAAATGTGTGGAAGATTCTTCTGTCAACATGTGTACACCTTTTCCTACACATTTCAGTATGTAGACAGATAAAATGCTTTTTCAGTGTATTGAGTGTTGGACAATCTTAGGTCTGGACAGACATTCTATTACTCATGAAGGAATTATGTCCGGGGAGGAGCCATTTCAGTGCCTGCAGAGCAGAAGGATTATAATTCAAACTGCAAACTTCAAATTATACTGCACTTCCCACACACTGAAGAAGTCATTTAAATGCCTTGTGGAAAGAGCTTTAAATTGCAAAAATTCTTCACTTCTCATCAGTGACTTCATGACATGGAATTGTAATACTGTACTTATATTTTATGTTAAGAAAATGGATTCTGTTTTGTTAGAAAGTGTTAAGCTCTCAAGTATGCTTCTAGTAGCTGTTATGGTGTGTATTACCAGCAGATGTTAGGATGTCCTGGAAGAGGAGCCATATCAGGCCAACAGGAGGCCATAACAAGAATGCTTTCTTTGTTATCATGAGATGTGTGGATGCTAGGTAACGGTAAACAATTAGCTGCGGGAACACTGTTAGAATGTTATGAGAATGTGGGGAACTGATGAGATGCTGTGTTGCAGTGACTTCAATGACTCCTCGTGTGGCACTTCAACAGTTAACCCTTGTACCCCAGTAAGCTCGCCAGCACCCATCTCTGATCTAGTTCAAAGGTCTGCTTTTGGGTTGTTTGTGACTGTCTCTGGTCACAAGATTGCACTCGTTCCTTGGGGTTGTTTGTTACACATCTATGCCATAAGACTGAATATTATATGAGGCACGCATACGTTGTATTAACCAATCAGGCTAAAGCCCAGACTAACATGATGTCATGAGATGACATCTCTTTCCTCACGTTCCCAAAGCATGGAGGGGACCTGATTTCACTAGGCCTCAAAAATCATTTCCCTTCTTTGTCTTACAAGACTGTGATTCACGAGACAGCTTGTTTTCAGTTCAGTGTTCCTATTTCTTATCTGTAGTTAGCCTTATTGGGCTACCACAGAGACACTGTCTCCAAATGTCCCCATGTTGTGAGAACCTTTCTGTTTCAATAGGAGCATACCCTGATTGGTTAGAAGGTACCCCACCTGACTGCAGAATCTCCATCTTGGGGAGAGCAGAGGGAGTTCGTTTTTGGATGTCTATGGGTTAACATCTATGCCTGGGGGACTGCTTCCCTTTTTTCTTTCAAAATGATTACTTAGGATCTTTACATTTGGACTGTCTCTGGACTGTCATATGCTTTAAGAACCTGATCAATAAACCTACGTTTGCTTTAACGTCGTCTCTTCATTGAACTAAAGGGTAAGAGATGCAATGCATTCACACACAAGCCTCTGAATACGCTACTTGAATAAAACCTCCTTGTGGAAGAGACGCAGCTAAGGGCTGTTTAGCTGGATTGCCGGCCAGCTCGCCCTCTGGGGGCTTTGGTTTAGGAGGGCCAGAGCAGAGGGGGCCGGCTGGTTTCGTGACACATGACCCAATCACGGCCAATGTACTGAGCCTAAAATAGCCAATCTGATTTTCTATGTAAGTGTTTCCTTATACAATTGTAACAATAAAAAGGCTGGAACGTTCATTCAAGGAAGAGTGTTCTCCGCTAGATCGGACTTAGTGTTGTGTGTTTCATGAAGCTTCATCCAACATGAGAACATGCATTCATTTTGCGTTAAGACACCATTGGATTGGGTAATGCTAATGAGCTGTGCACTAGTCTGATTTTAAACTAGTGCTGGAAGAGATTTGGAGTCCATTCACGTTAGGATTTCAGGATGTCACTTTGGAATGGTAAGACTACTGAAAAGATGCAGAAATCAGTAATAATCAGTTAGAGATTAGACAGATTTTTATGTTTGGGAGAAGGAGCTTGCTGGCTTGTCTGATATTTTTGAGTGGTGTTGACAATGTTCAGTTTTTCATCGTGAACCTGTAAACCTACTGAAGATCTATGCTTTACCTATCCTTTTTATTCTAAATAAACCAAGAACTGTTTTATCAAACAAGAGTGATTATTTTCAAGGGAGGGTGAGAGAAGAAACTGTTGCCAAGCCTTTGCTACAATAGGCTGCTGCTACCACAATAAAAGGTTTATTCTCTCGGCTGAGGTTGCTTTAAAGCTGGTCATACCTCTGACCTAGTGAATGTTAAGGGCTAGCTACAGGCAGGAACACGGGAGAATCTAGGCAGGGGGGCTTGCTTAGCTGCAGTCCTTGTCAGATATGGGCTGTGTGTATTTGAATGGGTCGATGACAGTTCACACTAGGAGAAAATCATACACTCATGTGCTGCATAGGAGCCATATTTAAGATGATTTCATTAGAAATTGGGGTATGTAAATATATTGAATGGGGCAGATCCCTTTATACCAAATAACTTATCTAATTTTGTAAATATTCATATAGAATGGCAAAAGAATAAAATGATTATATTATTGGTTCCAACAAGAAGATTGAACATGCAATAAAAGCCCTGGTTATGGACGCCTCAGGTAACAGAAAACTTGACCTACAGAAGAAAATACTGAAAAAACAGTGTCCCAATTTATAGTGGAAATGTGTGATACAGAAAGTTATTTTAGGGTGTTCTGATGCTTCCCAGGGCTGTGGGAGGGTGTTTGGAGTATTTCCGCTCCATTTTTGAAAAATGTCACTTTTTTGGCTCGCCACTAGATGGAGGTGATAGAAATTTGAAGAATATGTCCTAAAAATAAAAATCAGCTTCAAAGCTCACTAAAAAACCAAAAAACCTTGTTTTTTCTCTTCCAAACTCGTTCTAAAGTTCAGTTTGAAATTTTTTGCTTTGTTTTACCACTTTAGAACAAATACTACAAGGCTTTTTGCCTCTTTTCTAACCTCCAGAATGTTCTTTATTTTCAATGCATTCCTATGGGAAATTGTGCTTTGTGTTACAGAAAAATCGTTTTACAAAAAACATTCTAGAATGGATTAATTCCGTAACCCGGGGTTCCACTGTACTCAAGAAATGGAAAGCAGATTTATATTTTGAACTTGATGGCTGGTAATAAAGAGATATGGATCATAACTATCAATGGTAAATGAAAGCATGTGATTTTAGAGAGATGGGGAGTATTTCTGGACAGTATATTAATGAAAGTGAAAGGGCTTAAGCCAGAACAAGTAATATCCTATCACAGGTTAAGGGGCCAATGTGGAAATTAAATTACTGTATTTGTAATGATATACAAATAATTATGGTTATTGCCAGTGAGGGGATGTTACGGGTTCGGACCGGTTCGCCCGAACCATCAGGAGGAGGTCACCGGGGTGGGTGTGTAGTTTGGGCACCCCTGAGCTACAATATAATGCATTGGTGCCCAAACTAAGGCCCGGGGGCCAGGTGCGGCCCTTGACGCCAATTCATCCGGCCCATGGGTACGTTTTACTTCCGTTTCCAGGAGCGATGAGGGCTTCGTTGGCGGATTAATTAGTGTTGGCCACACCCAGCCCCCGGGCCTTAGTGACTGGCTTCCTGAACCACATGATCGGCTCACGGCCCAAAAAGTTTGGGCACTCCTGATATAATGTATGGTGTCCTTCTGAGATGGAATGTTGCTTCATGTAAGCCATTTCATGTCTACCCTTAGTAAGTATCTGCATCCTCATCAGGAGCACACCTGAAAGAGAAAACTTTCTGGATTCTACCCAATGAACAGAAACATTTCCTGCTGCCATCCTAATTGGGATAGTTCTGCAATGTATAATTTCTTTCCATGGATTTGGGCTTTTGTGGAAGATCTTGGAACATTTCCTATGTAGGGAATTATGCATGGTTCAAATGTGCAAAGAACTTCAGGAGAGCCACGACCTCACTTCTTGGCAAGGGTTTCCCCCTTGGGAGAAGCCACTTTGTTGCTTAGAGTAGGGGTGGTGGAATACTGCCACACACGTACTGGATTATTCACCAGAGAATACAAGGAATTCTTGGAGTGATGAAAAGTCTTTACACTAGTGTTTCCCAACCTTTGGTTCTTGGATTTCAATTCCCAGAAGCTGAAGTCAATTGCCAAAAGCACTGATCACCCATTGTACTGACTGCAAGACACTGCTTTAGAATGTGAAAGCTTAGGCTCCATCTAAGAATTGATACAGAAGAGATGTCGCTTAAATTCCATGGTGCAGGCAGCTCACCATATGGGTTGCCTAAACATCTCAAAAGACATAGAAGAATGACATTCCAATGGTAACTTCAAGACTCTCCTATTAGATGTCATAATTTTGAGACTCACCAGTATAGTAAAACTCACCCTTTTTTGCTGCCTCTGTAACTCTCCTGGCCCAAATTAAATGTTGACTAAAATTCTATAGCATAACTCTTTGTACAGAATGAAGATGATGTCATCATCCACCAGTCACCATTAATTAAAGGCTTACTTTAGTGGTATCAGGGTACAGGCAACCTGAGCCAGACTTGACCAGCTTTCACCAGTCTTCAGGAACCTGCTGGTTTGTATAGCTATGTAAAAATGTCCAGACTTTTGATGGAAGCATGGTAAGTTTGAACTAGAGGACTGAATGAAGCATAAGTGGAAACAGTGTTTTTTAAAGGATCATTTCTATCTGATTTTGCCAGGATTGAGCAAAATAGGGACAAAGTTTGCGTACAAGAAAGTCTAGTTCAATGTCATTCAATATAGCTCTCTGAGTGTGCATAAGAAAAAAATGCTTCTAAATTTTCATCCGTCGTAGTTACTGCCAGTTTTGTTCTTATCCTTTTAAGTTTTGAGAAAACTCACAGGTATCCTATGTTAATGTTATTGTTAGTAAACATTTGTATACTTATATAGTTGTGTATATCGGGACTGTACATGTTATACTCTACTATCATCTCAAATGCACATTTTATGCACGAATTACATTCATTTTTGGCATTGCACATTGAGAAGTCTGTATCCTCATCTTCAACTTCTGCAACTGGATTTACATTTTCTTCAATGTCTCTGTCATCCTTTTCGTATTCATAGGTATCAGAACTTTTAAGCGCACCAGTGGTGTAGTCTTACTCTATGGATTTCCTACTTATATTGAGCCAAACATTTGTGAAGGACATTGTTTCTTCCCTAAGTTTGTCTAGTGAAGCCATCAACTTACAAATTTTGTCCAATGCATTTGCTGGAAGTTTGTCTTTGATTTCAGTAAATCTTTTGGGATCAAACAAAGCCAAGTAAATGTACAGACCTTTTTGTTTCACAAATTGGTTTTCCATTGTTTGAGTGACTATATCTACAAGGTAGTTCAATAAATTTACTCTACAGGAATCTTCAGGGGAAGATCAAAGTTGTTCATCATCACACTCTTCTGCCATCTTTTTTACTTTCTTTAAACATTTATTTTGAAATCAGTTTCATTTGGCATATCTTTAAGGGTCTCTCTCTCTCTCTCTCTCTCAAGGTTGGAGACAGGCCGGTAGTTGGTCATAACCGCAGGGTCAAGCGATGGCTTCTTTAGGAGGGGGTGCATCAAAGCATGTTTTAAGGTAGCAGGGAAAATACCCCTTCCCAAAGCGAAGAGTTAATAATTGCCTGGACCCAAGCACTTGTCACCGCCCTGGCAGATTTCACCCTTCCGGCAGGTAATAATTCTGATGCACATGCAGTGGCACACTCAGATCCCAGGAGCCTGTCCACTTCTTCAGGGACAACTGGATCAAACCAATACCAGATAACATGACCAGACTGCACTTTGGACAACCCCAGACCTAATATTTCCATGCCAGGGTTCAACTTTGACCAAATCTGAGGGGGTCAACCAGCATCTCAGACTAATCGATTTGCTGATCCAGAGGACAAATACCCAGTTCCGTTTTAATCCATCCAGATCCACCAGTCACCGGGGGCAGACCAATTGAATAGGCCCAACCTCCCTGCAGTGAAGCCCCATCCCCAGAAAGTCCAGAGTCACCAGATAGTGATCCGACCATGGCACAGGAGTGATGTTTAATTTCTGTAAATTCAGATCACTCTGCCACTGGTCCCACAAGAAAATGAGATCTGGCGTGTGGCCACTGTTCCTAGTTGGGTCCGAAATTACTTGAGTCAGGCCCACAGCTGCCATGGAAGCCATGAACTCCCGAGCTGCCACGTTGCCGACCCCCGGTGAAGCCAAGTTGAAATCCCCCAGAACCATAAGTCTGGGGAACTCAAACGCCAACATGGCGACAGGTTCAAGGAGCTCAGGCAGGGAATCTGCTACCTTGCAGGAAGGCAGGTACAGGAGCAAGATTCTCAACTGACCCTTAGGGCCCAAGCACAGAAGGGCCTCACAACACGGAACTTGGGAAGCTGTGGCTCTGACGACTCCCAGTGACTTCCTGGCTACAATGGCGACGCCACCACCCCTCCCATCACCCCTAGGCTGGTGCCAAATACCAAACCCAGCTGGACAGTTTTGACAGAGGAACCCCATTCGCTGGTGCCAGCCATGTTTCAGTGATGCATGCCAGGTCAGCCCGATCCCCCAGAATAGAATCTGAATTCAGGGGAGCCTTATTGCAGACTGACCTGGCATTCACCACCAGTAGCCTAAAGGAGGGGATTCTCTGGATCAGCAGCACAGGAACCAGAGGTGTAGCCAGGGGGCTGGAACAGGGGACAGATATTACACATCTGTCCCGTGTTCTCAGAGTGTGGCCTACCCCTCGGCTCCCACCATACGGCAACATGCCCGTCACAATACCAATTTGGGCCCCAGGAACCTCTTTGCTTGCTCCAGACGGAGCGCTGTTCCCTATCCCTGGATAGTAGGCTGTTCTCCCCTCTCTCCCCCACCCCCATTCCCAGGCAGGAAAACCGACATGAAGACCAGCACCTGTTATCATAACAGATACCTGTCACTCCAAGACCCCAGGGCCCTGGACGGCCTTCCCAGCCCCAAAGGGCGCCTCCAGTGGAGTACATACTGCATGATGGAGTGAGCTCCCTCCCGTCTGTCCCAGCTCCTGCCAGTCGAGCAGTTTGAAAGCAAGAAATTACAAGTAGATAAATAGGGACCACTTCGTTCAGTAGGTAAACAGTGTTCTGTGCAGCCGCGCATTGAGGCATGCCTGCCACATGTCCACGGAAACGTCTGCAAATGAACATAGTGCTGACTCTTTGGTTATAAACAGAGATGAGCACTGAACCCTAGAGTCAGATACACCTGGCTTTCGAGCATAGGCCACCTTTATCTCTACCAGCCATGTGACTCTGTCTATTGGCGATTTCTGATATTGGTTTATGAGGCAGGAAGAATACCCCCACCACCCTCACCACTGAAGGATTTGCTCCACTGGCTCTTCCTCCAACTACAATTTCTGAGTCCCTTTCAGTCCTGGTGTGGGAATGAACAAATATATTATTTCCCCTCCTTAATCCTGGCTCTTCTTTCTCTCCCCCCCCCCCAAATATTTCCCCTTCTGTGGAAAGGAAAGAAATAAAGTTAGGCGGGGGAGTTTCTTCCTCTGTAACCCACAATTTCACCCTCCCTTTGAGGGTGAATTAATTAAGCCTTTCTAATCTAGATAGATGAGAAAAGGGAGATTTCCCTCTCCCCACCTGTTGAACTTCTGCCCTTCATGGCAGGGGGGGGAGGGAGGGAGGGAGCAATCCTCCCCCTCCCTCCTTCCCGCCAAGAAAATCCGTCGCCAAGATACAGGGGAGGGGCTTCAGAACCAATGGCGACCCAGGCCGCGCCTCCTCCTGGGATTGTGTTTGCGCAGGCGCTGAGGGACATCCGGGCACTTTTCCTTCTTTCCCAGGCAGCATCAGGAGAAGCCTATGATCTTTTAGGGTGAGAAAAAGAGGGGGGGGGGTCACGGATTGTGGAGGGGGGGGAGGAAAGAAGGGGGTTGGACTATTCTCCCCCCCTCCGTTGGCCACGGGAGAGAAGAATCCAAAGGTGAGGTAGGGTCGTCTCTGTTCTTTCTGCTGCCTGAGGCCCACCCATCATCCTCACTTCAGGAGTCTCATCTTTCTAACACCCCCCCCCCAATTTCATGTGGGGCGTCTTCCAAATCTCTTTCCCCCCCTTGTTCTTTGGGCAGGGCCATTGCCATGGGGTAGCCTGGGAGGTCAGATTGGGGGGGGGGGAGAAGGGAGGTTGGACTATTCTCCCCCCTCCATTGCCCTTCCTCTTTCTACCATTGAATATTTAACCGGGGGGGGGGCCCGAGGACAAAGAGTGTCCATAAATAAGGAAGGGTCTACGTTGCTCCTTCTGCCACCAGAGGCCCATCCATCATCCTCACCTCAGGGGCACTATCCTCTTTTTCTCCCTCTCCCCAAATTCCATCTGGGCCAAATTCCATCTGAAAAAGGCTTCCCTCCCATTAGGGCCTCCCCTTCTGTCATCCTCCCCACTTTCGGTTTTTTGGGGGGCAGAATCCCTTAGAGGGGGCACAGGATATCCCCCTCTTCATATTTCTGTGCATAGAGAACCTATTGTGGGGCGGGGGGAGCATTTCCTTTGCCCACCTTTCACCTTCTCAGTCTGGGTGATGTGGGGTAAGAGATTGTCTCACTCTTCATTCCCCCCCCCCCCAACACACACACTTTGTTTATTAACAGTATGTTGGAATTTGAAGTGACCTTCCTTCCTTCCTCCATTGTCTCTCTTTGGAGTATCTCCCAGGAACATACTTCCAAGAGGGAAAGTAAGGGTCTCTTCAATAGTTTCCCCCGCCATTGAGGACACCCAGAAGGCAGAGGGGGTTTAGGGAAGTGATTCTCAACCTGCGGCCTGTGGGCCAGATGTGGCTTATGGCAACATTTCATGTCCCCCCCTCCACCACACCAGGAAATTCCATATTGTGGAGGAAGGGCAAAATCGCTGTCCAGCCCCCAATGCTATCTGAGGGAGCGTGACCCGACCTCTGGCTTGAACAGGTTGAGAACTCCTGGTTAAGGGTTCAGTTCTGTCTCTTTGCATGTTTGTGTGAACGAGGTTGTTATTGGAAGTGGAAAGAGAGAGATGGGACTGGAGATTTTACTGAAATGCCCCCCCCCCCCCGCCCACTCATTAGGAGACATGCAGGAAAAAAGGGGGGGTCTTTTCGAGTGCAATCCGGATGGACTTGATGGCCTCTGCTTCGATGGCTACCTCCAATTCCTTGCCAAGTGCTTCACAAACTTTCTCTATCGTAGTTATTATTATTGTTGTTGTTGTTGTTCGACTTTTATGCCACCCCACTCGCCTATAGCGACTCTGTTAGTTCATCAAGGTCCAGAATTTCCAATTGTCTTCTAATCTTTTTGACTCACTACGTTCGCTGAATTGTCCAGCTTTCAGGTAATGGCACTTACCACCTGAGTAGTTGCAGCAGACTTCCTCAGCTCCAAGAGCAGATTTCCAGCCACTTTTCCTCCTCACCTTCATCACATTCTCTCCCACCTCCTTCAAGGACGGGTTGTCCCTCATTTGTTGCAACATATCTCTACCCTTCTTCAGTGGTGCTAAAACAGAGGCAAAGTGGCAGGGATGATGGAAACTGTCATCTGAATGGACAGTTTTGCACCCAAACAGTCGACGGAAAGATTTGAGATCGTAGGAGGCATTATATGTTTTTGGACTCCAAGGCATCTGTGGCAGGGTCTTCCTAGGGAATCTGGGCCTTGGAGTAGTCCTGTACTTGGAGTTGGTGCATTTGAGGAAAGGAGTGGGGATTTTCCGTGATCTGTTTTGGGATTACAACCCCTGAAGGTATGGCTGGTTTAGGATTCTGGGACTTGAAGTAGCGGGGGGGGGGGAGGAATGGGACAAAGGGAACCATTTCCAAACACTGCCAGGGGATCGTGTTTTCCCACCTCCTTCCCTAAGGACTCTGGTTGGTTGCTTTTTCTTCCAGGTCAGGGCGAAACGAACAGTGTTACATTCCTGAGCACGGAAGGAAGGGGGACATTTTCATCCTCTCCTGGCAGTTACTCTTCCCTGAGGAGATCTGGTAAACATCCTTTGAAGTCTGCTCCCCCGCCCCTGTCTTGTTAACTAAGTAATATTATAATGGGTAGTGATGGGATGCGGGCGGGTAGTGATGGGATGCACGGGTAGTGATGGGATGCACGGGTAGTAATGGGATGTGTGCGTTATGCCCGTGCCTCACCACTGCTGAAGGAGCTGCACTGGCTCCCAGTTTGCCTCCGAGAGCAATTCAAGGTGCTGGTTATTACCTTTTAAGCCCTATGTTGTAGTGGACCCGGATACTTAAGAGACTGCATTGTTTCAAAGGCATTTACCCGTCCCACCAGAGCAGACAGGAGAGGCTCTCTGGTTGTGCCATCAGCCGGAGAGGCGCACCTCTCTGGCACTAGAAGGAGGGCCTTCTCTGTGTCCACCCCTGGCCTAGGGAACCTCCTTCCAATAGAATTAGATATGCAGACGGAGCTGCTGTCCTTTAGGAAAGGAGTGAAAACCTGGCTGGCAGGTCAGGTCTGGGGGATGGATGGTACAATATCCCCAGTTGGCTGGATGATCTGACCCCCAGTGCTTCTCTGCCACAACCCCCAGTTTTTAACCTTTTAACCTTTTTAAATTTTTAATCTTTTTAAAATGGTTTTAAATTGTTTGTTGTGGATGATATGTTGTGAATTGCCCTGAGTCGCTTCAGGGAGGAGGGTGTTGAACAAGTGTGAAAAAAAATATAAATAAATAGTGGGTCGAGATCTTTAAAAGGGGGCAACTCATTTACTTTAAAAAGGTGGCAACTAAGCCAGTGGTTCACAACCTTTCCCCCATGCTCCACCTAAGCATGACATATAATGCTTATTGTTCAAAAAGTGAACTACAGTAAAACCCCGAGTTACGAAGAAAATCGGTTCCATGGCTTCCTTTGTAACTTGATTTTTTTCATAAGTCGAGGCATCACCATAGAGGGAGCTACGGGTTGAGATGGAGCCCAGTCCTATGCTCCAAATCATCCCGCAACTCCTTCGCAGCCATAGTGGGGGTAAACTGTCTTCCCTCCACAAGGCAGCCGCCTGGATCCCTGGATCGGAGACTGGGACAGCAGTGAAGGTGAAGTCCAAAGAGTGGAAAGGCTTTTCCACACTTCGGATTGGCTCGTTTGACCCATGCAGTGCCGTCCCTGCCAGATTGGAGGCTGGGAAGGCACCGGATGTGAAGGGGAGCCCAGACCGAAGAGTGGAAAAGTCTTTCCGCTCTTCGGACTTCACCCCCACTGCAGTCCCAGTCTCCAATCTTGGGATCCAGGTGCTTGCCTTGCGGAGGGCCGACGGTTTCCATTGCCCCCAGGCAAGGCAAGTGCCTGCATCCCAGTGCTCCAGACACTTGCCTTGCAGAGGTGGCGAGGGAAGCCCTCCCCCCTACACAAGGTAGCCGACTGAATTGCTAAGGGCTTAGTGCCTCAGCCGGCTGCCTTGCGGAGGAGGCAGGGGTTTTCCTAGTCTCTTCGCAAGGCAGCCTCCTGGGTCACTAAACCCTTAGCAGTCCAGCCACTTGCCTTGCGAAGGGTCTGGGAAGACGCCCACCTCCTCCTGAAGACAACCAGCTGTATCAGACCTCACACACATACCCCAGTGCCTTCGCAGCCTCCGATCTGGCTGAGAAAGGACTGTGAGGGTGAAACAAGCCCAGCCCGAAGAACGGAAAGGCTTTCTGCTTTTCGGTTCTGCCCCCCCCCCCCCGGGCTCCCTTCCCAACCTCATATCTGCCTGGGAATGCACGTTGGGGGTGAAACAAGCCCAGTCTGAAGAGTGGATAGGTGTTGGGATCAGACGGTGAAGGTTGGATGGACGAGATAAGCTTGGTCGAGGGAAAACTCTCCTAAAGCTGTCTAGTTTCATCTATCATAATTGTCGGCCCTGAATATCCTCTGAGAACCAGTACAAACTAATTTCATACTAGAGCCATTGTACTGCTTATCGTAGTTACTAGCTAATATAGCTACAATGTTTGAATGCCTGTGGGAATGCTTTCTAGTTCAGCTTACTGATCACGCATGTTACACGAGGCAAACATGATTTTATTAACCAATGATATATGAGACTGATTATGAAACTACCAATCACATAGCTGTAATATTCTATATGATAATGAGCTATCCTATTCTGTATGAAATAAATATGGGCATTAAAATAATGGCAGAAGAACAGAACAGAAGAATAAGAGAACAGGATCTGCAGATCAAGAATTAAGCTAGCATACATATGATCATTCAATAAAGGAAGTTCTGCCGGCTCAGAAACTTCGCTTGGTGTATTTTCTTCAGGAATCTTTCTACAGAAAGGCCACTAACTTGGTCTTCTAAACTTTTTTTGTTCAGTTACACAGTTGAGTCTGGCCCTTTGAGACCCCATAACACTCCACGCTCCTCTGGCACCTGCCATTTCCTTAGTCCACCCAGATCAACATCAACTGTGTCATTGATGCCATCTAACCATCTCACCCTCTGACGCTCCCTTCTCTTTTTGCCTTCAATCTTTCTCAACATAAGGGCCTTCTTCACTCTGTCCTCTCTCCAAATTTGGTGGCCAGAGTACTTGAACTTCAGCTTTAGTATCTGTCCTTCCAAGGAACAGTCAGGGCTGATTTCCTTCAGGATTTACAGATTTGATCTCCTTGCAGCTCAGGGGACTCCCAAAAGTCTTCTCTAGCACCACAGTTCAAAGGTGTTGATTCTTCTGCACTCAACCTTCCTTATGGTCCAGCTCTCATCCATACATTATTATAGGGAAGACCATTGCTTAACTATGGGGGCTTTTCCTGGCAGGGTGATATCTCTACTTATGATTATGCTGCTTTTTATTTCATGGCTGCAGTCACCATTTGCAGTGATCTTGGTTCTCAAGAAGATAAAGGCTTCAGTGTTTCAATTTCTTTTTCCCAGGGAGTGATGGGGCCTTCTTCTTATGTTGAGTTTCAGGCCAGCCTCTCACCTCTTTAACCCTCATCAAAAGGCTGTTTAGGTCTTCTTCACTTTCTGCCATTAGAGTAGTGTCAGGTAGTAGAGTCATATCTCAGTAGTAGAGTAGTGTCATATCTCAGATTGTTGCTACAGTAAAACACCAGATAACGCTAAGACTTGGTTCCACAAGTCTTGGTGTTATCTGATTTTTAGTGTTATCCGATCCATGTTAAAATCCTATGGGATGGATCGGATAACGTTAAAGCTCCATAGAGATACATTGTAACCGCACAGGCTTTAGCGGTTGTTATCCGATCCATCCCAAAGGACCTTAACGTTATTTGATCCAATTCTCCACCCCAGATTACTTAACATTATGCGATTTTAGCGTTAATCCGATCCAATCGTTATCCGGTGTTTTACTGTATTTCTATTGACTTTTGCCCATATCAACCGAATGGCTGAAACTAGGATCCCAATGCAGGAATGGGAGGCTCGAGTGCAGGGTACAAAATCCCTAGGCAGGCCCCACATCACGTGGATTGATAACATCACAGATGCCCTTCATGTTTGCGGGAGTGCCCTGAGGTAAGCCACGGAACTATCCAAGGAGAGATCCCAATGGAGATCCTTTGTGGAATCCTCTACACTGCAAGGTAGAAGAGGAGTCGATTAAATAGTTGAGTAAGAAAGCTTCTTCCAGCCCTGCATTATGCATGATGTACACCACATATAAGTTAAAGAAGCAGGGTGAAAATATACAGCCTTGTCATACTCCTCCTATTCTACACCAGCTAGTTGTTCCATATCCTGTCTTAACTGTCATTCCTTGACCCACACGTTGATTTCTCCGAAGACAAATGAGTTGCCTGGGACTCCCATCTCATTAAGGACTTGCCACAGTTTATTGTGATCGTCACAATCAAAGCCTTAGGTGTAGTCAACGAAACAGAAGTAGATGTTTTTCTGGTACTCCCTTGTTTTCTCTCATGTTCCTGCAAATGTTGGCAATTTTGTCTCTAGTTCCCCTGCCACTTCAGAACCCAGCACATACTTCTGTAAGTTCTCGATCCACCGACTGCTGAAGCCTAGCATCTAAGATCTTGAACTTCACCTTGGTAGTGTGTGATATGAGTGCAATTGTATAATTTATTTATTTATTTTATTTATTTATTTCTTCTTATTTGCTATCCCGCCCCAATCGAGCAAGCCTGACTCTGAATATTCTTTGGCATGGCCCGTCTTTGGAATTGGAACATATACAATAGTACTTTGGATAACGTTGTGACTTGGTTCCACAAGTCATAACGTTATCCAGGTGGTGGTGGTGGGGCATTCTGAAGAGAGGTTTAGGATCCTTTCCCAGCCTTTCTTCAGGACCCCCCCCCCCCCCGGACTGGATTGCTAAGCCCCCTAGCATGTCAGGCCGGGGTGGGGGGGTAATTCTGAAAAGAAGCTGGGAAAACGTTATAGTGTGTGATATGAGTGCAATTGTATAATTATTTGAATATTCTTTGGCATTGCCCGTCTTTGGAATTGGAACATATACAATAGTACCTTGGATAACGTTGTGACTTGGTTCCACAAGTCATAACGTTATCCGGTTTTTAACGTTGTGCGATGCATTGATTGCACAGCATTAAAAAAAGCCCCATTCCCTTTCTGAAGAGGAAAGGGAACGGGCTTGATCCGGTTTCCTTGGGGAGGGAATGCATGGGATCTTCCTTTGCTCGTGAAAGAACGCACGTTTCCTTTGCAAGCAAAGGGCAATCAACACCCCAACCCGAGTGCTGAACCCACACTGTCATCAGCACTGGGGTTGGGAGAAAGAGCGGGCATAGCTATCCATGATAACATTGTAATTTGGTTCCAAAAGTCATAACGTTATCCGGTTTTTAATGTTATGCAATGCATTGATCACACAGCATTAAAAATAAAGCCCATGGGGGATTGATCCAGTTTGCAATTTCCCTCCCCATGCAAATCGGCGGTCCCAGCATGGGTTCACTGTTTGCTTGTGAAAGGAACGCACATTTCCTTTGCAAGCAAAGAGCGATCAACACCCCAACCAGACTGCTGAACTCACACTGGCATCACACTGGCATTCTTCCCCAGCTTCTTTTCAAAAACCTCAGCCTGGATGGCTAAGGGGCTTAGCGATCCAGGTGTGGGTGAGGGATGGCATGCAGACACGTGATCTCTCCCCAAGACCCCAGCTGTCCCAGGCGATCGCGGGGACTGGTGGTGTGTTGGGGGAGAGATCATGTCTGTACAGGTTTTCTCCTGCAACATGCCTGCAGTTCCAGCAATCGTGTGCTGGGGTGTTGGGTGAGAGATTCTGCGCATGTATGGTTTCTCCCCCAACACCCAGGCAGTCCCTGCGTGCGATCGGTTTGCCAGTTTGGTTGGGGGGAGAATGGGCTCCGTTTGTTGTTGTTGTTGTTGTTCAGTCGCACAGTCGATTCCGACCCTCTGCGACCCCATGGACCACTGTCCTCCAGGCACTCCTGTCCTCCACCATCCCCCTCAACTCGCTCAGCTCTGTGGCCATTATCTCTACAATACCATCTAGCCATCTCATCTTGAGCCGTCCCCTTCTTCTTTTGCCCTCGACCCTTCCAAGCATCAAGGCTTTCTCAAGTGAATCCTCTCTTCTCATTTGATGTCCAAAGTACTTTAGCTTCATCTTTATTATTTGACCTTCTAAGGAGCAGTCAGGTTTGATTTCTTCTAAGATTGACCTATTTGTTCTCCTCGCTGTCCAGGGTACTCTCAAAACTCTCCTCCAACACCACATCTCAAAGGCGTCTATTCTTCTGCGCTCAGCTTTCCTAATGGTCCAGCTCTCACAACCATACATTGCCACAGGGAATACCATTGCCCTGACTATGCGAATCTTAGTTTGCAATTTAATGTCTCTACTTTTCACTATGTTCCCCAGGTTTCTCATCGCTTGCCTCCCGAGAATCAGTCGCCTTTTTATTTCATGGCTGCAATCACCATCTGCAGTGAGCTTTGATCCTAGGAAAGTAAAATCTGTCACTGCCTCTACTTCTTCCCCATCTATTTTCCAGGGACTGATAGGGCCTGTTGCCATGATCTTGGTTTTCTTGATATTTAGTCTCAAGCCAGCTTTTTCACTCTCTTCTTTTAACCTAATCAGGAGCTTCTTTAGGTCCTCCTCACTTTCCGCCATTAGGGTGGTATCATCTGCATATCTCAAGTTGTTGATGTTTCTCCCAGCAATTTTGATCCCAAATTGTGATTCCTCCATTCCTGCATTGCGCATTATGTGTTCTGTGTATAAGTTGAATAAGCAGGGTGACAAAATGTAGCCTTGTCTTACTCCTTTTCCTATTCCAAACCACTCCGTCATTCCATTTTCTGTCCTAACTGTTGCCTGTTGATTCGTGTACAGATTTCTCATGAGGCCTATAAGGTGTTTCGGAATTCCCATCTCTTTAATTACTTGCCACATTTTGTTGTGGTCGACACAGTGAAAAGCCTTCGTGTAATCAATGAAACAGAAGTAGACTTGTTTCTGATATTCCTTTGTTTTTTCCATGATCCATCTTATGTTGGCGATGTGGTCTCTAGTCCCCCTGCCTCTTCTGAAACCCGCCTGCACTTCTGGTAATTCTCTCTCCACATACTGTTGCAGTCTATCCTGTATTATCTTGAGGATCACCTTGCTAGCGTGAGGGATGAGCGCAATTGTTCGATAATTTGAACATTCTTTGGCATTACCCTTTTTGGGGAGTGGAACGTATACAGATCTTTTCCAATCCTGTGGCCATTGTTGTGTTTTCCAAATCTGCTGGCATATAGAGTGCAATGATTTGATTCCATCATCTTGTAGGGCTTTGAAAAGTTCAACTTGGATACCATCAACTCCACTGGCTTTGTTGTTTGCCGTGTTTTTTAGGGCCTTTATGACTTCACTCTCCAGAATGTCTGGCTCATGTTCAATGTTCTCATCATTGTGATTATCAGGGGTGTTGAGGTCCTTTTTGTAGAGTTCCTCTGTGTACTCTTTCCATCTTTTCTTAATCTCTTCTGCATCTGCTAACTCCTTGCCATCTTTGTCCTTAATCATTGTCATTTTTGCTTTAAATGTTCCCTTGAGTTCCCCAATTTTTTTGAAAAGATCTCTGGTCCTACCCCTGATATTGTTTTCTTCTATTTCTTTGCACTGTTCGTTCAGATAGGTTTCCTTATCTCTCCTTGCTTTCATTTGAAATTCTGTATTCAAGTGATTGTATTTTTCCCTTTCTCCTTGGCATTTTGCATTCCTTCTGTCCTCTGCTATTTTAAGAGTCTCATCGGACAACCACTTAGTTTTCTTATGCTTCTTTTCTTTTGGTATGGTTTTCTTTGCTGCCTCCTGCATGATGTCCCGCATCTTTGTCCATAATTCTTCTGGCACTCTGTCTATCCATTAAATCTGTTCCACACCTCCACTGTGTATTCCCAAGGAATGTTGTCCAGGTCATATCTGTCCGGCCTAATTGTTTTTCCTATTTTCTTTAATCTAAGCCTGAATTTTGCAATCAATAGGTTGTGATCTGAGCCACAATCTGCTCCTGGTCTTGTTTTTGCTGACTGTATGGAGGTTCTCCATCTTTGACTACAGAGTATGTAATCAATCTGGTTTCTATGTTGGCCATCTGGTGATGTCCATGTGTAAAGTCTCCTTTTGTGTTGCTGGAAGAGAGTGTTTGCTATGACCAGTGTGTTATCTTGGCAGAACTCTATCAGTCTTTGGCCTGCTTCATTCTGTGTTCCAAGACCAAACTTGCCTGTTATTCCATTTACTTTTTGATTTCCTACTTTGGCATTCCAGTCTCCTATGATAATGTGTACATCATTTCCTGGTGTCTGTTCTATGAGGTGTTCTAGGTCCTCATAGAACTGGTCAATTGTGGCTTCATCTGCACTAGTGGTTGGTGCGTATATTTGGAATACAGTGATATTGAATGGCTTGCCTTGTATTCTGACTGACATCATTCTATCATTTTTGAGATTATATCCCATTACTGCTTTTCTCACCCTTTTATTGACAATTATGGCTACTCCGTTTTTTCTGAGGTTTTCTTGTCCACAGTAGTAGATATGATGGTTTCCAGAGTTGAATTCACCCATCCCTGTCCATTTTAGCTCGCTGATTCCTAAGATGTCAATGTTTATTCTTTCCATTTCCTTTTTTACCACTTCCAGTTTTCCCTGGTTCATAGATCTCACATTCCATGTCCCTATACAGTATTGCTCCTTGCAACACTGTATTTCTCCTCCCCCTTTCCTGTCCCTCCCCTTCTTTTGATCTGCTGTGCTAAGCATCCTGTTTCATCTAAATTGCCCCATTTGTTTTGCCTTTTGTTTTGGTCCATAGGGTTCTCTTGGCAAAATTCCTGATGTTGTTTTGCCGGTTTCTATGTCAGTATCCTCTCATCATACATATTATCACAGTTTAAAACAAAGTATTTTCATGCATATTATCACAGTTTAAACACTATCAGTCTAAAAATCGCTAATTTGCATTGATTATATAAAGTTATAAGTCAGTAGTAATTAGTAGTGATCAGTAATTAGTGTTGGTTATATGTAGTTATAAGTCAAGAGTTTCTAAGTATCCTTGTAATGAAGTCCCATATATCAAGTCTCTACTGTAAGTTCTCTATAAGTCTCTACTGAAGAAGCAAAAGTCAGCTACATTAGAGAATTACTTATCCTATGCATGCAGTCAGTTTCAGCTGCCCATTGGTCTTTCATCGGCAGCGGCTGTGTTGGTTGCGACTCCTCTGGCGTTGGTTGAAATTCCTCTAGCTGTCCGGTGGCCGCCGAGGTTCTCCTGTTGCGGTGGTGAGGTGCAGGTCGGCAGCGCTCCCTTCCTCGCTGCCCGACCCGACCCGCCGCTCCTTTCGCCCGTCTGCTTCCCTCCGGCCAAGGGGAAATGGCCGCAAGGGCTCAGGTCGGCAGCGCTCCCTTCCTCGCTGCCCGACCCGACCCGCCGCTCCTTTCGCCCGTCTGCTTCCCTCCGGCCAAGGGGAAATGGCCGCAAGGGCTCAGGTCGGCAGCGCTCCCTTCCTCGCCGCCCGACCCGTCCTGCCGCTCCTCTCGCCCGTCTGCTTCCCTCCGGCCAAGGGGAAATGGCCGCAAGGGCTCAGGTCGGCAGCGCTCCCTTCCTCGCCGCCCGATCCGACCCGACCCACCGCTCCTCTCGCCCGTCTGCTTCCCTCCGGCCAAGGGGAAATGGACACAAGGGCTCAGGTCGGCAGCGCTCCCTTCCTCGCCGCCCGACCCGTCCTGCCGCTCCTCTCGCCCGTCTGCTTCCCTCCGGCCAAGGGGAAATGGCCGCAAGGGCTCAGGTCGGCAGCGCTCCCTTCCTCGCCGCCCGACCCGTCCTGCCGCTCCTCTCGCCCGTCTGCTTCCCTCCGGCCAAGGGGATCTGTACCCCCTCCCAAAACCAAACTGCCAATTAGAGTGGAAATCTCCTCCCCATGGCCTGCAGGGCTGGTCTCCAGCCCTGTGGCCTTTGGGGCAGAAATCAACGCCGGGGAATTTGAGGCAAAAGTTTGCATTGCACAATGTTATGTTAACATTGCGCAATGCAAATGTTTGCATCAAATTCCCCGATGTTATCCGATTTTAGCATTATGCGATGCAAATGCTACCCGAGGTATTGCTCCTGTCCTTTTCCAATTTTGCATCCACTGCTGCATTTTCCAACTCTGTAAACACTTTAATTGCCTCTTCTTTTACGGCTAAAACTATCTCAACTGGACTAGAGTGGCTCACTTTGAGACTAACTCGCTTAAAGAGAATTTTCTCCAAATGTTTGCTTCGCTTAACAACTAAAACCAACCAAAAACTTGCTTAACAACTATATCGGGGTTCGCATTCCCCCCCCCTCGAAGTCACAATTGGTCACTTACAATGGGGTTTCGCTTAAAGAGCAATCCTGTGGAACAAATTATGTTCTTTAAGCCAGGTATTACTGTATTTACAAACAGCAACAGCCAAAAGTTAGGTTTTGTGTTTGGGGTTGTATTTTTATTTAATTTTAATTTAATTTATTTAATTTATTTACGGGTTTGTGGGGTGGGTGGGTGGGGTGGGTTGAGGGTGTGTGTGTGTATTTATTTTATTTTATATTTTATTTTAAGGCCCCCGCCCACAACGTCATGACATCAGCTCTGCCCATGATGTCATGACATCGGCCACGCCCAGTCTGTCCCAGCTCCTGCCAGCAAGTAGTTTGAAAGCAAGAAATTACAAGTAGATAAATAGGGACCAATTTGTTCAGAAGGTAAACAGTGTTCCGTGTACTCGCGTGTTGAGGCATGCCTGCCACATGTCCACGGAAACGTCTGCAGATGCACATAGTGCTGACCCTTTAGCTATAAACAGAGATGAGCACTGAACACTAGAGTCAGATACAAGTGGCTTTTATTTAAGCATGGGTCACCTTTATCTCTACCAGCCATGTGACTCCCTGTATTGGCGATTTTTGATATTGGCAGGAAGAATACCCCCACCACCCTCACCACTGAAGGATTTGCTCCACTGGCTCTTCCTCCAACTACAATTTCTGAGTCCCTTTCAGTCCTGGTGTGGGAGTGAACAAATATATTATTCCCCCTCCTTAATCCTGGCTCTTCTTTCTCTCCCCCCCCCCCCAAATATTTCCCCTTCTGAGGAAAGGAAAGAAATAAAGTTAGGCGGGGCAGTTTATTCCTCTGTGACCCACAATTTCACCCTCCCTTTGAGGGTGACTTAATTAAGCCTTTCAATCTAGATAGATGAGAAAAGGGAGATTGCCCTCTCTCCACCTGTTGAACTTCTGCCCGTCATGGCTGGGGGGGGGGAGGGAGGGAGGGAGCAATCTTCCCCCTCCCTCCTTCCCGCCAAGAAAATCCGTCGCCAAGATACAGGGGAGGGGCTTCAGAACCAATGGCGACCCAGGCCGCGCCTCCTCCTGGGATTGTGTTTGCGCAGGCGCAGAGGGACATCCGGGCACTTTTCCTTCTTTTCCAGGCAGCAGCAGGAGGCGGCGGCGAAGGGTTTGATCTATCTAGGGTGAGAAAAAGGGGATAAGTCAGGGGGGAGGAAAGAAGGGGATTGGACTATTATCTCCCCCCTCCATTGGCGTTCATCTTCCTCCCATTGAGGATGGTGTGTGTGTGAGAAGAATCCAAAGATGAGGTAGGGACGTCTCTGTTCCTTCTGCCGCCTGAGGCCCCACCCGCAGGCCCTCACTTCAGGAGACTCATCCTTTCTCTCCCTCCCCAATTCCATGTGGGGCCTCTTTCCAACCTCTCCCTCCCCGAGGCTGTTCTTTGGGCACTCAGTGGCTTCCCCCCAATGAGGGGGGGGAGACGTGGTGGGGGGGGTGAGGGGGAGGAAAAGGCCTCCCTCCCACCAGGTCTTCCTCTTCTGTCGTCCTCTCCATTTTGGGTTTTGTGGGGCGCAGAATCGCTTAGAGGGGGCGCAGGACAACCCACCCCCTTCATATAGCCCTGCAGAGAGACGATATTGGGGGGGGGGGGGCAGAGAAGCATTTACTTTCCCCACCTTTCCCCTTGTCAGTCTGGGTGGGGTAAGAGATTGTCCTGCTCTTCACCCCCCCCCCCTTTGTTTAATAACAGTATCTTGGAATTTGAAGTGACCTCCCTTCCTTCCTCCATTGTCTCTCTTTGGAGTATCTCCCAGGAAGATCCTTCACAGAGGGAAGGGGAAGGGTCTCCTTAAGGGTTTTCCCCACCATTCAGGACACCCAGAAGGCAGAGGGGGGGGGGTTGGGGCAGTTGTTCTCAACCTGCAGTCTGTGGGCCAGATGTGTTTTTAAGTTTCTAAGCTTCTTTTAAAACTTTTAGTTTCTAAATTGGTTTTAAATTGTTGTCTTGATTGTTGTGTTGGGAATCGCCCTGGGTCCCTTCGGTGAGGAGGGCGATAAACAAACTTAAATAAATAAATAAATAAATATGGCCAATGGCACCATTTGATGTGCCACTTTCTGACTCCACCACTCTAGGAAGTTCCATGTAGTGGAGAAAGGGCAAAATGGCCGTCCATCCCCCAGTGCTGTCTGAGGGAGCGGGATCCAACCATTGGCTTGAAAAGGTTGAGAACTCCTGGTTTAGGGTTTAGTTCTGTTTCTTTGCATGTTTGTGTGAACGAGGTTGTTGTTGGAAGTGGAAAGAGAGAGATGGGGCTGGAGATTTTACTGAAATGAGCCCCCCCCCCCCACTCATTAGGAGACATGCAGGAAAGGGGCGGGGTCTTTTCCAGTGCAATCCGGATGGACTTGATGGCCTTTGCTTTGATGGTTACCTCCAACTCCTTACCAAGTGCTTCACAAACTTCCTCTATCATACTCAGCTCATCAAGAGCCTGAATTTCAATTGTCTTCTCATCCTTTTGACTCACTGTGCTGAATTTCCCAGCTTTCCCGTAGTTGCAGCAGACTTCTTCAGCTCTAAGAGCAGATTTCCAGCCACTTTTCCTCCTCACCTTCATCACATTCTCTTCCACCTCCTTCAAGGACGGCTTGTCCTTCAGTTGTCACAACATATCTCTTCCCTTATCCAGTTGTGCTAAAACAGATGCAAGTGGCAGGAAAGATGGATGTTGTAGTTTGAATGGACAGTTTTGCACTCAAACTGTGGAGGGAAAGATTTGCAATTCTATGGGGCATTGCATTATATGTTTTTGGACTCCAAGGCCCCTGTGGCAGGGTCTTGGTAGGGAATTTGGGCTTTGGAGTAATACTGTACTTGGGATTGGTGCATTTAAGGAAAGGAATGGGGATTTTCAGGGATCTGTTTTGGGATTACAACCCCTGAAGGTATGGCTGGTTTAGGATTCTGGGACTTGTAGTGCATTTCCAATCACTGTGAAGGGACCATGTTTTCCCACCTCCTTCTCTAAGGACTCTGTTTGGTGGCTTTTTTTCCAGGTCAGGGCAAAACAAACAGCGTTACATCCCTGAACATGGAAGGAAGGGGCCCATTTTCATCCTCTCCTGGCAGTTACTTTTTCCTGAGGAGGTCTGGTAAGCATCCTTTGAAGTCTCCTCCACCCTCATTAACTAAATAATACTATACCGGATTAGAGATCTTTAAAAGGGGACACCTCATTTACTTTAAAAGGGGGGCAACTAAGCCAGTGGGTCAAAACCTACGCGCCCCACCTAAGCAAGTCATATACCAGTAATAATTATTCAAAAAGTGAACTACAGTTGTGCCTTGCTTAAAGAGCATAATGCGTTCTACAGGATAGCTCTTTAAGCAAAACATCATTGTAAGTGAACAATTGTGACTTCTGGTGGGCGGGGGGATTGTGTACTCTGATTTATTTGCTAAGTGAGTTTTTGGTTGGTTTTAGTTGTTAAGCAAAGCGAACCTTCAGTTACTCTTTAAGCAAGGTGCTCTTTACGCAAGGTTTGACTGTATTTAGGAAGCCTAAAAGGCCATTAACTTGGTCTTCTAAACATTTTTTGTTCAGTGGAGTATGGCCCTTTGAGACCCCATGGACCATAACACGCCAAGCTCTTCTGCCATCTGCCATTTCCTTAGCCCCCCAGATCTACACCAACTGTGTCAACGATGCCCTCTAACCATCTCATCCTCTCACACCCCCTTCTCTTTTTGCCTTCAATCTTTCTGAACATAAGGGCCTTCTCCACTCTCTCCTTTCTCCTCATTTGGTGCCCAAAGTACTTGAGTTTAAGCTTTAGTGTATGTTCTTCCAAGGAACAGTCAGGGGTGATTTCCTTCAGGTTTGACGGACATGATCTCCTTGCAGCCCAGGGGACTCTCCAAAGTCTTCTCCAGCACCACAGTTTAAAGGTGTCAATTCTTCTGCGCTCAGCCTTCCTTATGGTCCAGATCTCATCTATACATTATGACAGGAAAGACCATTGCTTTAACTATGCAGGCTTTTGTTGGCAGTTTGATATCTCTATTTTTTATTATGCTGCCCCCTTTGGACCTGCGATCCACTCCCACTCCCACTGCTTTCCTTAGCCAGCCTGGGCAGGAAAGAAAGACTGGCCGCTACAGTGACTTTCGATCTTGGGAGGGGAGAGGACGAGACAGGTAAAAGAAAGGAGGCGGAGGCGGATCAGACTTTGCAAGCAGCAGGAGACTGAATGACCCACCGCCCGCCTGTCGCCCTGCAGGGAGTGCCCCCCCCCAAGTTGCTTAGGCTCCGATAGGGAGGGCCCCGGACTGCACGGACGGGAAAGGAAGCCGCATTTTGCGGTCCCTGCCCACCCCACCTCACCCACTGTGATCACATAAAAAGCGAGCAGCCCCCCCATCGAGATCCCAAGAGTCCACCTCTTGATAACAGTAGCAACAACATTTATATACTCCATGGTGCTTGTGCAGTCTCTGGACAGTTGAAGTAACATAACCACAGAATTTAGACATTACCCCTGTGCCATGGTCAGATCACTATCTGGTGACTCTAGACTTTCTGGGGACGAGGCTTCACCGCAGGGAGGTAGGGCCAGTTAAATGCGCCCGCCCCCGGTGACTAATGGATCCGGAAGGATTCCAGAGGAAACTGGGGTGTTTTCCTCTTAACCTGCAATGCGATTAGTCTGAGGCTCTTGTCAACTCATGGAACAATAGAGTAACGGCAGACTTGGACGTGATCGCTCCACTACGGCCTCTCCTTGCCCGCGGGCATCGATCATCCCCTTGGTTCACATAAGAGCTGAGGGAGCTCAAACGGGCAAAGAGACGCCGAGAGCGCCGCTGGGTGAAGACCCGGAATGAGTGATCGAACACTTGTTAGAGCTGCCATTAAAGCCTACCTAGTGGCGATGGGGCGGTGAAACAACAATATTTCACCGCCCTTATTGCCTCCGCGGATAATTGCACAGCAACCTTGTTCCGGGTGACCAGGTACCTCCTTGGTAGGGGGGGTCTGGCCCTGGTTGGCAGGGATCGGCTGAGGCTTTTGCTGATTATCTGGTGGAGAAAATTGCTCAGATTCGCTTGAAGTTTAATCCCGGCGTGGAAGATATAGAACTGGGGTTGACCAGAGTTCAGTCTGGCCATGTTATCTGGGATCGGTTTGAGCCAGTTGGCCCTGAGGAAGTGGACAGGCTTCTTGGATCTGTTCGTGCCACTGCCTGTGAATTGGATCCATGGCCTGCCTAGCTAGTCAAGGCATCTAAGGCTGTGTCAGGTGGTTGGGTTGAGGCAATTATAAATTCATCTCTGCAGGAGGGTTTTTTTCCAGCACCCTTAAAACATGCTTTGGTGAGTCCCCTCCTGAAAAAGCCATCCCTTGACCCTACGGTACTTACCAACTACCAACCAGTATCCAACCCACCCTTTTTGGGTAAGGTCTTGGAGAAGGCAGTGGCGTGTTAGCTACAGGAAGTCCTGGATGAAGCAGATTTTCTGGACCCTTTCCAGTCAGGATTCAGGCCCGGATATGGTACTGAAACTGCATTGGTCGCATTGGTGGATGATCTCTGGTGAGAACGGGATAGAGGTCATCCATCCGTCCTGGCTCTTCTTGACTTCTCAGCAGCTTTCGATACCGTCGACCACAGTATCCTTCTGGGAAGGCTCCAAGGATTGGGGATCCAGGGCACTGTGTTGGCCTGGTTCTCTTCATTTCTGATGGGCCGGACCCAGTCGGTGTGGCTGGAAGGCGAGAGGTCCAGCCCTAGGCCTCTGCAATATGGGGTGCCTCAGGGCTCGGTACTCTCGCCTCTCCTATTTAACATCTACATGAAGCCACTGGGTGAGATCATCCGTTCCCATAGGGTGAGGTATCACCAATATGCAGATGATACCCAGCTGTATATCTCAGCCCGTGGAGATCCAATTGATGCAGTAGAAGGCCTATCCAGGTGCCTGGAGGCTGTCAGGGTCTGGATGGGGGACAATGGGCTACAACTGAATCCCGGCAAGACTTAAGTGGCTATGGGTAAGGGTCCTGCGCTATCTCGGGAGTTGCCATCTTTGGTTCTGGATGGGGCAGCTTTGCCCCAAACAGACCCGGTGTGTAATCCGGGGGTCCTCTTGGACGCAACTACTGCTCGAGGAGCAGGTGGCAGTCGTGGCCAGGAGGGCTTTTGCACAACTTCGTGTAATGCGCCAGCTACGCCCGCTCCTAGACCGGGACTCCTTGCTCATGATCACACATGCTTTGGTCACCTTCAGACTTGATTACGGTAATGCGCTCTACATGGGGCTGCCCTTGGTGACCATTCGGAGGCTGCAGCTGGTCCAGAATGCGGCTGCTCGGGTAGTGGTGGGGTGCGGGCGTTATGCTTGTGCCTCACTGCTGCTTCAGTAGCTTCACTGGTTGCCAGTATGTCTCCAGGTGCAATTCAAGGTGCTGGTTATTACCTTTAAAGCCCTACATGGTAGTGGGCCAGGATACTTAAGAGACCGCGTTACCCCAAGAACATCTGTCTGTCCCACCAGGGCGGGCCGGAGAGGCTCTCTTATCATTCCATCGGCTAGAGAGGCGCATCTCTCTAGCACCAGAAGGAGGGCCTTCTCCGTGGCCGCCCTGGCCCTTTGGAACCTCCTGCCAACTGAGTTACGTCTAAAGACAGAGCTCCTGCCCTTTCGGAAGGGCCTAAAAACCTGGCTGGCAGGGCAGGTGTGGGGCTCCAGTAATATGGGGTCCCATGTTGGGTGGTTGATCTGATGGGACAGCCACCCCTCCCTTGCTCTTTTAAACCTTTTTAAACCTTTTAACTTTTTAAATCTTTTAGATTTTTGTAAATCCATAGTTTAGTTCTTTTTAAATTGATTTTTAAGTAATTTTGAACTTTAAGGTTTTATTTTATAAATTTGTAGGGGGACTGTTTAATTGTTTTGCATTGTGTATAGTCTCTCCCCCTTTTCTGTAAGCCACCTAGAGTCAGGTTTGTCTGATTGGGGCGGGATAATAAATCTAATTAAATAAATAAATAAATAAAATAAACATTTTGCCCCCAACATTTTACCAACCTCAGAAGGATGGAAGTCTCAGTCAACCTTCAGCCCGGTCCTGATTGAACTCAGAACATGTGCAGAGTATTGACTGCAGTCCAACAGTTACACCAGTGTACTAGTCACAATTCTTAATGCAGTACCCAAATTGAAAAAGTTACTGTATTTCAGTGGTTCCCAACAAGGGGTACACAGCCCATAGGGGGACTTCAATTCCCAGAAGCCTAAGTCAGTACATTGACTGATCAGTGCTTTGGGGAAATGACTTAGGCTTCTGGGAATTGAAGTCCAAACACCAGCATTTGGGAAACACTGCTGTATTTAAACACAAGGCAAAAGGAGGGAGGGTGGAGCCATCCAATCAGAGAAACAAGAGCGGGCCTTACTAAATAGCCCACTTGTGTCATTTGAATTAATAGAAGCTATAAACAGCATGAAAATAAACTCAGTAGTAAAAAGTTATAAAAAGGATAATTTTTAGAGGGACATACGGATATGATAAAAATGACCCATGGTGCTGGAGTGCATATTGTTGATGCTGTATTATTAAAATGTTTATTTCTTTTTTTGTATTAGTGAGTTTCGTATTAAACTTTCTTATGATTTTAAGTTTTTGTCTTATATTGTTTATTTTTCTTAAAAATTCAGTTTTTCAAATGATAAACCACTGTACCATGAGGACTCATAATAGGTCTTTAATCTTTGGAAATGTACATGAAGAACGAAGATGTCCTTCGTGATGTACAGGGTGTTTCTAATGAGTTAAATTGACAAGAAACACCCGGCTTGCAACACCATTCCACGTGGGGGGCCCCAGTGGAAGTGGACACATTTATGTCAAACATAAAACACACTTGTGCATGCGTAAATGCACCCTCACCTGTGATAAAGTTGGAAGTGGGTGCATTTATGGCTGTCATAAACGCACATCTGCTTCCAGGAGGAATGCTCAGGCATATTCAGCTACCTGGGTCAGGCCTGCAGAGCGAAACATTTGGGCACCCCTGGTTTGGAGGTATCAGCAATAAGGCACTTGATATCTCTTGGTACTGAGAGCAGTTGTCATGAAGGAGTTTAAAATATTGTCTTTTAATGTGCATCTCTATTCCCTTCTAATTATTCAGGCACAGTATAACAGAAAAAGGAATCACAGTGGAAATTCAAAGGTTATCAGGACCAACCGAAGAGTGGAAGGCAGTATTTTTACAAATGAATCTCTAGATACGCTCCAGAATCGATTCTTCATTAGACATCAACTTTATTTGACTTTTCAGGAGTTTCCATCTCAAACTAGGCAGTTAATTTGCTTTTTTCCACACAACTGCTGATATGGAATATAAAGCAACTTTTCAACTAGGAGGATATATTACAATTTGTGAAAGAACATATTCAGGAGAGAAGCAGTTCCAAGGCCTGAAATGTGGAAAAGGCTTCAGTGAAGGTGGACGTTTTCCTACACACCACAAGATCCATGCAAGGGAGTGCCCTTTTAAATGTATGGAATGTGGAAAAAGCTTCAGTAAAACAGCAGAATTTGATTTACATCACAGGACCCACAGAAAAGATAAGCCTTTTGAATGCCTGCAGTGTGGAAAAACCTTCAGTCGACGGGAACACCTTGCTAGACATCACAGGGCGCATACAGGAGAGAAGCCTTTTAAATGTCTGGAGTGTGGAAAAAGCTTCAGTCGAAGTGAAAGCCTTGCTTCACATGATAGGACCCACACAGGTGAGAAGCCTTTTAAATGTCTGGAGTGTGGAAAAAGCTTCAGTCAAAGTGGAAACCTTGCTTCACATCATAGGACCCATACAGGAGAGAAGCCTTTTGAATGCCTGCAGTGTGGAAAAAGCTTCAGTCGAAGTGAAAGCCTTGCTTCACATCATAAGACCCACACAGGAGAGAAGCCTTTTAAATGTCTGGAGTGTGGAAAAAGCTTCAGTCGAAGTTCACACCTTGCTTTACATCATAGGATCCACACAGAAGAGAAGCCTTTTAAATGTCTGGAGTGTGGAAAAAGCTTCAGTCAAAGTGGAAACCTTGCTTCACATCATAGGACCCACACAGGAGAGAAGCCTTTTGAATGCATACAGTGTGGAAAAAGCTTCAGTGACAGTGGAAGCTTTGCTAAACATCACAGGATCCACACAGGAGAGAAGCCTTTTAAATGTCTGGAGTGTGGAAAAAGCTTCAGTCGAAGTGAAAGCCTTGCTTCACATCATAGGACCCACACAGGAGAGAAGCCTTTTAAATGTCTGGAGTGTGGAAAAAGCTTCAGTCAAAGTGCAAGCCTTGCTTCACATCATAGGACCCACACAGGTGAGAAGTCTTTTAAATGTCAGGAGTGTGGAAAAAGCTTCAGTCACAGTGCAAGCCTTGCTTCACACCATAGGATCCACATAGGAGAGAAGCCTTTTAAATGTCTGGAGTGTGGAAAAAGCTTCAGTCATAGTACAAGCCTTGCTTCACATCATAGGACCCATACAGGAGAGAAGCCTTTTGAATGCCTGCAGTGTGGAAAAAGCTTCAGTCGAAGTGAAAGCCTTGCTTCACATCATAAGACCCACACAGGAGAGAAGCCTTTTAAATGTCTGGAGTGTGGAAAAAAGTTCAGTCGAAGTGGAACCCTTGCTTCACATCATAGGACCCACACAGGAGAGAAGCCTTTTAAATGTCTGGAGTGTGGAAAAAGCTTCAGTCACAGTGCAAACCTTGCTTCACATCATAGGACCCACACAGGAGAGAAGCCTTTTAAATGTCTGGAGTGTGGAAAAAGCTTCAGTCACAGTGCAAGACTTGCTTCACATCATAGGACCCACACAGGAGAGAAGCCTTTTAAATGTCTGGAGTGTGGAAAAAGCTTCAGTCATAGTACAAACCTTGCTTCACATCATAGGACCCACACTGGAGAGAAGCCTTTTAAATGTCTGGAGTGTGGAAAAAGCTTCAGTGACAGTGGAAGCCTTGCTAAACACCACAGGATCCACACAGGGGAGAAGCCTTTTAAATGTGTGGAGTGTGGAAAAAGCTTCATTCACAGTTCACACCTTGCTTTACATCATAGGATCCACACAGAAGAGAAGCCTTTTAAATGTCTGGAGTGTGGAAAAAGCTTCAGTCAAAGTGCAAGCCTTGCTTCACATCATAGGACCCACACAGGTGAGAAGCCTTTTAAATGTCTGGAGTGTGGAAAAAGCTTCAGTCAAAGTGGACACCTTGCTTCACATCATAGGACCCACACAGGAGAAAAGCCTTTTGAATGCATACAGTGTGGAAAAAGCTTCAGTGACAGTGGAAGCTTTGCTAAACATCACAGGATCCACACAGGAGAGAAGCCTTTTAAATGTCTGGAGTGTGGAAAAAGCTTCAGTCAAAGTGCAAGCCTTACTTCACATCATAGGACCCACACAGGTGAGAAGCCTTTTAAATGTCTGGAGTGTGGAAAAAGCTTCAGTGACAGTGGAAACCTTGCTAGACATCACATGATCCACACAGAAAAGAAGCCATTTAAATGCCTGCAGTGAGAAATTTTTTGAATGCCTGGATGGTTGAAAAGGCTTAAGTGAGAGGAAGACTTACTAAACCTGTGACCAATATAGGAGAAAAACATTTTAAATGACAGGAATTTGGAAAATGGTTCAGTCAAAGTGCAAGATTTGCTTCACGTCACAGGATACACAGTTGGGAAGCGTTTTGAACACCTGGATGTGCTTTTGACTGTACATCTAATAAACTGTGAAATAATTAAGTCAGTGTGGAAGCTTTTAAATGTGTGGAAGATTCTTCTGTCAACATGTGTACTCCTTTTCCTACACATTTCAGTATGTAGACAGATAAAGTGCTTTTTCAGTGTATTGAGTGTTGGACAATCTTAGGTCTGGACAGACATTCTATTACTCATGAAAGAATTATGTCCGGGGAGGAGCCATTTCAGTGCCTGCAGAGCAGAAGGATTATAATTCAAACTGCAAACATCAAATTATACTGCACTTCCCACACACTGAAGAAGTCATTTAAATGCCTTGTGGAAAGAGCTTTAAATTGCAAAAATTCTTCACTTCTAATCAGTGACTTCATGACATGGAATTGTAATACTGTACTTATATTTTATGTTAAGAAAATGGATTCTCTTTTGTTAGAAAGTGTTAAGCTCTCAAGTATGCTTCTAGTAGCTGTTACGGCGTGTGTTACCAGCAGATGTTAGGATGTCTTGGAAGAGGAGCCATATCAGGCCTACAGGAGGCCATAACAAGAATGCTTTCTTTGTTATCATGAGATGTGTGGATGCTAGGTAACGGTAAACAATTAGCTGCGGGAACACTGTTAGAATGTTATGAGAATGTGGGGAACTGATGAGATGCTGTGTTGCAGTGACTTCAATGACTCCTTGTGTGGCACTTCAACAGTTAACCCTTGTACCCCAGTAAGCTCGCCAGCACCCATCTCTGATCTAGTTCAAAGGTCTGCTTTTGGGTTGTTTGTGACTGTCTCTGGTCACAAGATTGCACACATGCCTTGGGGTTGTTTGTTACACATCTAAGCCATGAGACTGAATATTATATGAGGCACGCATACGATGTATTAACCAATCAGGCTAAAGCCCAGACTAACATGATGTCATGAGATGACATCTCTTTCCTCACGTTCCCAAAGCATGGAGGGGACCTGATTTCACTAGGCCTCAAAAATCATTTCCCTTCTTTGTCTTACAAGACTGTGTTTCACGAGACAGCTTGTTTTCAGTTCAGTGTTCCTATTTCTTATCTGTAGTTAGCCTTATTGGGCTACCACAGAGACACTGTCTCCAAACGTCCCCATGTTGTGAGAACCTTTCTTTTTCAATAGGAGCATACCCTGATTGGTTAGAAGGTACCCCACCTGACTGCAGAATCTCCATCTTGGGGAGAGCAGAGGGAGTTTGTTTTTGGATGTCTATGGGTTAACATCTATGCCTGGGGGACTGCTTCCCTTTTTTCTTTCAAAATGATTACTTAGGATCTTTACATTTGGACTGTCTCTGGACTGTCATATGCTTTAAGAACCTGATCAATAAACCTACGTTTGCTTTAACGTCGTCTCTTCATTGAACTAAAGGGTAAGAGATGCAATGCATTCACACACAAGCCTCTGAATACGCTACCTGAAGAAAACCTTGTGGAAGAGAAGCAGCTAAGGGCTGTTTAGCTGGATTGCCGGCCAGCTCGCCCTCTGGGGGCTTTGGTTTAGGAGGGCCAGAGCAGAGGGGGCCGGCTGGTTTCGTGACACATGACCCAATCACGGCCAATGTACTGAGCCTAAAATAGCCAATCTGATTTTCTATGTAAGTGTTTCCTTATACAATTGTAACAATAAAAAGGCTCGAACGTTCATTCAAGGAAGAGTGTTCTCTGCTAGATCGGACTTAGTGTTGTGTGTTTCATGAAGCTTCATCCAACATGAGAACATGCATTCATTTTGCGTTAAGACACCATTGGATTGGGTAATGCTAATGAGCTGTGCACTAGTCTGATTTTAAACTAGTGCTGGAAGAGATTTGGAGTACATTCACGTTAGGATTTCAGGATGTCACTTTGGAATGGTAAGACTACTGAAAAGATGCAGAAATCAGTAATAATAATCAGTTGGAGATTAGACAGATTTTTATGTTTGGGAGAAGGAGCTTGCTGGCTTGTCTGATATTTTTGAGTGGTGTTGACAATGTTCAGTTTTTCATCGTGAACCTGTAAACCTACTGAAGATCTATGCTTTACCTATCCTTTTTATTCTAAATGAACCAAGAACTGTTTTATCAAACAAGAGTGATTATTTTCAAGGGAGGGTGAGAGAAGAAACTGTTGCCAAGCCTTTGCTACAATAGGCTGCTGCTACCACAATAAAAGGTTTATTCTCTCGGCTGAGGTTGCTTTAAAGCTGGTCATACCTCTGACCTAGTGAATGTTAAGGGCTAGCTACAGGCAGGAACACGGGAGAATCTAGGCAGGGGGGTTTGCTTAGCTGCAGTCCTTGTCAGATATGGGCTGTGTATATTTGAATGGGTCGATGACAGTTCACACTAGGAGAAAATCATACACTCATGTGCTGCATAGGAGCCATATTTAAGATGATTTCATTAGAAATTGGGGTATGTAAATATATTGAATGGGGCAGATCCCTTTATACCAAATAACTTATCTAATTTTGTAAATATTCATATAGAATGGCAAGAGAATAAAATGATTATATTATTGGTTCTAACAAGAAGATTGAACATGCAGTAAAAGCCCTTATTATGGACGCCACAGGTAACAGAAAACTTGACCTACAGAAGAAAATACTGAAGAAACAGTGTCCCAATTTATGGGGGAAATGTGCGATACAGAAAGTTATTTTAGGGTGTTCTGATGCTTCCCAGGGCTGTGGGAGGGTGTTTGGAGTATTTCCGCTCCATTTTTGAAAAATGTCACTTTTTTGGCTCGCCACTAGATGGAGGGTGTTAGATATTTGAATGTCCAGCGGCGGGAAAATCGCCGCATCCTATTGGTCAGTGGGCTGGGTCAAGCAGGGTATTTAATCCCCTGCTTCTCCAGCCGTTGTTGTTGTCTTGCTGTATTCACAATAAACAGACGAGTTGTTCGGTTCATCTACAATGGCGTCCGTGTCCTCACTCCCGCGCTCGGATCTCCGGATCTAGCACTGGCGACAAAGGTGAGATGTTGAGGAACGAGCCAGAACCGAAGAGACCTTTTTGAGCCAGCTGAAACTGCACCACGCCATGGCTACATACACACCACCGGCCCCCTTCCAGCCGAAGGACGAGAAATGGGGAAGCTACCTGGACCGGTTCGAGTTCTCCCTGATAGCCGCGGAGCTGGGAGAAATCTCCAGAGAACGGAAGAAGGCGTTCTTCCTCACCCTCTGCGGTTCAAAGGTATATGAGGTAGCCCAGTCCCTGGTGGCTCCGACGCCCATCATGGAGGTCTCCTGGGAAACGCTGCAAACCGCCCTCAGAGACCACTATTCACCGGAGTCCTCCAAGTTTGTTTTTCGCATCCACTTCAGGGATCGCTACCAGATGCCGGGGGAGCCCATAAGCGAGTTCGTGGCCGCCCTGAGGACAGCCGCAATTCCGGCCGCGTTCGGGCCGTACCTCGAAGACGCTCTGATAGAGCAAATCATCCAAGGGGTCCGGGACAACAAACTCCGGAAGCGCCTCCTGGCCAGAAGAGACCTGACCCTGGCCACGGTGATAGATGAGGCGAGAGCCTACGAAGTATCCTCATCGGCCGCGTCCTCTATCAATCGGGCCCCGTCGGCGCAGCATCCGGCCACCGCACACCACCAGGACATCGGCCCCGATGAGGACGACGACGAGGAAGCGGAGGTGTGTGCGGCTGACGGGGCAAGCCAAGGGAAGAACGGCCAGTGCTGTGCCAGCTGTGGTGGGCCACACCAAAGGGCACGTTGCCGGTTCAGAGAAGCGATTTGCCGCCACTGCGACAAACGGGCGTATCGGAAAAGTCTTCCGGGCGAAGCAAGCTGGAAATCAGACTGACCGGCACGTTCAAACTTTCCCGCTGGGCAAGATGGCCGCCACCCATCGAACAAATCACAGGCGCCAGGGAAACCACGGCGCCAAATTCGAAGATGCCGAAACACACACCATCACTATTCGCAACGCCACCACGGAGAAGGGGGAGAAGTTCTACACCACAGTCCGGATCGACGGAGCTGAATGCTCGATGGAGGTCGACTCTGGGGCCGCTGTGTCCCTAGTATCCTGGAGGTGGATGAAGAGAGCCTTTCCATCCCTCAGGGAGTCCGACCTTCAGGTCCAACGGCTCCAAGTCAAGGACTGCCAGGGCAGATTCCTCCCCGTGGCAGGCCAGAAGTGGGTCCGAGTCGAGTACGGGAAGAGAGAGGAGACCCTGCCGCTCACCATCGTTCACGGCAACGTTCCGACCTTTCTGGGAACCAACTGGTTCCCGGCCCTGGGACTGTCCATCGCAGGCATCCACAGCTCCACCGTTGACCAGCCTGGGGACACCTCGCTACGGGACGACCTGATGGCAGAGTTCCAGGACGTTTTCGGGGAAGGACTGGGCAGGTATGTGGGGTCACCCATCTCTTTCTTGCTAAATCCAAATGTTGCCCCAATCCGCCTTAAGGCCAGGAGGGTTCCACTAGCCCTCAAGCCCAGGGTTGAAAAGGAACTGGACAAGCTGGTGGCCCAGGGGATCCTTGTCCCAGTTGACCATGCCCGGTGGGAGACCCCCATAGTGACCCCCATAAAAACGGACGGGTCCGTGCGCATCTGTGCTGATTACAAATGTACTATTAACAAAGCATTACAGCCAAGCGCATACCCGGTCCCCGTTATCGACCACCTGCTGCACTCATTAGGCCCAGGGAAGATCTTTGCCAAATTGGACCTGGCACAGGCCTACCAACAGCTTCCGGTGGACGATGCCACGGCCGAGGCACAGACCATAGTCACACACCGAGGGGCATTCAAGTGTACCCGCTTGCAGTTTGGGGTCAGCATTGCACCGGGGCTTTTCCAGAGCACCATGGAGAGACTCCTCCACGGCCTTCCGGGGGTAGTGCCCTATTTTGATGACGTCCTGATCATCGCAGGAGATCCGGGGCAGCTAAAGGACAGAGTTGCAGCCGTCCTTGCTAAGTTTAGGGCCGCCGGTCTGAGGGTGAAACGGGACAAATGCCTACTGGGGGTACCCTCTGTGGAGTTTTTGGCGTTCCGGATTGACTTTAAAGGCATCCACCCAACCAGGAGCAAGGTGGAGGCGATAAGGAACGCCCCGGCCCCCAAAAATAAGCAGGAATGGCAGGCATTCCTGGGACTTTTAAATTTCTACGCGGCGTTCCTGAAGGGAAAGGCCACCGTCGCTGAGCCGCTGCACAGGCTGCTAGCGGCCAAGTCAGGTTGGAAATGGGGCCCCGAACAAGAGTCGGCTTTTGAGGCTGTTAAAAATCTCCTATCACAGGACAGCTTCCTGATCCAGTATAACGCCACCCTGCCACTGGTCCTCGCCTGCGACGCGTCTCCCTACGGCGTCGGCGCGGTCCTCGCCCACCGGCTGCCCAACGGTCTCGAGGCACCCATAGCCTACTACTCTAGAACAATGTCTCCGATGGAGCGGAACTACGGGCAGATCGATAAGGAGGCGCTAGCGGCAGTGGCAGGGGTAAGAAAATTCCACGACTACCTGTATGGACGGGACTTTGAACTTATCACTGATCACAAACTCCTACTGGGGCTCTTGGCCGGCGACCGCCCCACACCATCGGCATTGTCCCCCCCGAATGCAGCGCTGGGCCCTATTTTTGTCGGGGTACTCCTACACGCTGGCTTACCGGCCCGGGAAGCACATGGGGAACGCGGATGCTCTGAGCAGATGTCCCCTCCCGGATCAGGACGGCGCAGAGAGGTGGAAGGCTTCAGTGCTCTTCCTGGACATTTTAGACTATGCCCCCACCTCGTCGGCTGAGGTTGCCAGGGCCACGGCGAAGGACGCCGAACTCCGGACTGTCTCCAGCTGGGTTCAACGCGGTTGGCTGGACAAGGGGGAAGGGGAGTTCAAGGCATTTTTTGATAAGCGGGACGAATTGTGTTGTGTGGGGGGATGCTTGTTGTGGGGAGACCGGGTGGTAATTCCCAAGAAACTCCGCTCGAAAGTCCTAGAAACGTTGCACACTAGTCACCCGGGGGTGGTGAAGATGAAAGGGTTGGCCAGGAGTTACGTGTGGTGGCCCCGGATCGACAAGGACATAGAGGCGTGGGTAGGCAAATGCGCACCTTGCCAGTTATCCCGGCCCAATCCTCCAGCAGCCCCTGTCAGGGAGTGGGAGCAACCCGCGGGTCCGTGGCAGAGGCTCCACATTGACCTAGCCGGCCCATTCCACGGCCAAATATTTCTAATTGTCGTGGATGCCTATTCAAAGTGGCTAGAAGTTAGACTTTTGAATAGCACCACCGCCAGGGCAATCATACGTGAACTCAGACAGCTGTTTGCCACACACGGCATCCCAGACACCCTGGTCTCCGATAACGGCCCACAGTTAGCTGCCACAGAGTTCGAGTAGTACCTGGCTTCCTTAGGAACCAGGCACGCGCTAACCTCCCCTTTCAGGGCACAAGGGAATGGGCAAGCCGAGAGGTTCGTGCACAGCACGAAAGAAGCCTTGGGGAGGTTGGGACCCGGAGACTGGCAGGAGAGGATACATACATTCCTGTTGGCCCAGCATAATCTTCCCTGCGCTGCCACGGGAAAGGCCCCCGCGGAACTTCTGATGGGCAGGAGACTCCGCTGCCAACTGGACCGGTTGCACCCCCGGTACTCTCCGGACAAATACCGAGAGGGACAGTCGTGAGGCCGCACACTTCCCATAGAATCCCCTGTCTACACCAGGAACTTTGCACCTGGCCCACAGTGGGAAGAAGGGGTCATCAGTGACATGCTGGGCCCATACACATACAAGGTTCACCTCACTGATGGTCGAGTATGGAAACGCCATGTCGACCAGCTCAGGAGGCGGACGAGTCCCGACACGGAAAGCGACTCCATCCCCGAAGTACCGGCCACCCCAGAACCAGACATACACGCACCAGCTGAACCGGTCACCGACCCGGTTCAGCCCTGCAGCACCCCCACTCACGCAGAACCATTGCCGGAGGACTTACCGAGTGAAGCAGGTTCACCCCCGGTCACCGCAGAACCCGTCGCTGGTCATCCGGAGCAGTCCCCGGCCCAGCCAGGACAGAGCGGGAGCGACAGGTCCGCTCCGCTCGATGCCCCGGCGCCGACTGAACTGCGCAGGTCCTGTAGAGCTCGCACACGCCCCCGTCATCTGAATGATTATGTATGCAAATAGGAGAGTAGTGCATTCTGGGGGGAAGGGGTGTTAGATATTTGAATGTCCAGCGGCGGGAAAATCGCCGCATCCTATTGGTCAGTGGGCTGGGTCAAGCAGGGTATTTAATCCCCTGCTTCCCCAGCCGTTGTTGTTGTTGTCTTGCTATATCCAAAATAAACAGACGTGTTGTTCGGTTCATCTACAATGGCGTCCGTGTCCTCACTCCCGCGCTCGGATCTCCGGATCTAGCAGAGGTGATAGAAATTTGAAGAATATGTCCTAAAAATCAGCTTTAAAGCTCACTAAAAAGCCAAAAAAACCTTGTTTTTTCTCTTCCAAACTCTTTCTAAAGTTCAGTTTGGAATTTTTTTGCTTTGTTTTACCACTTTAGAACAAATACTACAAGGCTTTTTGCCTCTTTTCTAACCTCCAGAATGTTCTTTATTTTCAATGCATTCCTGTGGGAAATTGTGCTTTGTGTTACAGAAAAATCGTTTTACAAAAAACATTCTAGAATGGATTAATTCCGTAACCCGGGGTTCCACTGTACTCAAGAAATGGAAAGCAGATTTATATTTTGAACTTGATGGCTGGTAATAAAGAGATATGGATCATAACTATCAATGGTAAATGAAAACATGTGATTTTAGAGAGATGGGGAGTATTTCTGGACAGTATATTAATGAAAGTGAAAGGGCATAAGCCAGAACAAGTAATATCCTATCACAGGTTAAGGGCCCAATGTGGAAATTAAATTACTGTATTTGTAATGATATACAAATAATTATGGTTATTGCCAGTGAGGGGATGTTACGGGTTCGGACCGGTTCGCCCGAACCGTCAGGAGGAGCTCACCGGGGTGGGTGTGTAGTTTGGGCACTCCTGATCTACAATATAATGCATTGGTGCCCAAACTAAGGCCCGGGGGTCAGGTGCGGCCCTTGACGCCAATTCATCCGGCCCGTGGGTACGTTTTACTTCTGTTTCCAGGAGCGATGAGGGCTTCGTGGGCGGATTAATAGGTGTAGGCCACACCCGGCCCCCGGGCCTTAGTGACTGGCTTCCTGAACCACATGATCGGTCCACGGCCCAAAAAGTTTGGGCACCCCTGATATAATGTATGGTGTACTTCTGAGATGGAATGTTGCTTCATGTAAGCAATTTCATGTGTACCCTTGGTAAGTATCTGCATCCTCATCAGGAGCACACTTGAAAGAGAAAAGTTTCTGTATTCGACCCAATGAACAGAAACATTTCCTGCTGCCATACTAGTTTGGATAGTTCTGCAATGTATAATTTCTTTCCATGGATTTGGGCTTTTGTGGAAGATCTTGGAACATTTCCTCTGTAGGGAATTGTGCATGGTTCAAATGTGCAAAGAACTTCAGGAGACCCACAACCTCACTTCTTGGCAAGGGTTTCCCCCTTGGGAGAAGCCACTTTGTTGCTATAATATTACAAGAAAAAGAATCAACAGAAAAAGTGAAAGTAACATTTAAAAGGATAATATTAAACATAAAAATAAAAATCTTACCTACTCTTCTTTCTCTCTCAACCCTCCCCGCACCTTTCCCAAAGATGTCGCCTCTGAACTCCAAAGAGGGGAGGGGGGAACGTGAAAGAATGGCATCAAGTTGTTATAGTTGGCCCTCCTCCGCCATTGATCAGATATTTCTTATGTTCACTGTTCTACTATTTCCACACTTGGTGTCCCCGAAAGGTCTGCGCCCTCCACCGCTCCCTCCCCTCCCTCCCCTCCGCTCATGGCCGGCCCCATCACGCCCACTGTGTACAGGTCTGTTCTCATAGTAATCCAATCTGGATCCGCCACCTTAAATAATCCAATCTGTGTCAAGTATTGCAAAACATCGGTCCTTTCGTCCAGAACATGCCATTTCTTGTCATAAAAAAATCTCAGTTGTTGTGGAAACCTCCAATTGTATTTAATGCCTTTTCCAATCAAAAACTTCGTAACTGGTTTCATCATGTATTTCCATTTTCTCTCTTCCGGAGCTATGTCATTGTAGATTTCCACATCAACCCCCTCCATATTTAGGACGCCAGACCCTGCTTGTTTAATGAAAGCCATTACCTTCAATTTGTCCGCCCAATTTGCAAATTTGACCAAAACGTTCCTAGGGGTTCTCCTATCTCTCCTTCCCCCCACTCTAAATACAGCACCAAGATCTTCTGGAACAAAATCCTTCCCCATTTTTAAAGAATTCAGCCAATCCGTAACTCTTTCTTTCAACTTGTCTGGCGTCCTTTCCACCATCTTGCGTATCACAATGTTCTGTTTTCTGAACCCCTCCTCCACCATCATCATTTTATTCTCTTGAACCGATACCCTGTTAGAAATGACATGTTGCTGAATCAAAAGTTCATTCACTGCAATACTAGCTTGTCGTATATCCTTTTGCATTGTGTCTGTGATCATTTTAATTTTCTTTGTATTTTCTGCCACATCTTTTTGCATATCTGTAAGGGTCCTGGCCAGGCTCTCGTGTTGTACCCTGGCCAGCTCCCGATCTTTTTTCATTTCCTCGCTGTTATTCTCAACAGATTTATTCAACCTTTGCATTGTTACCTGACAGTCGCCAACATTTTTGGTCAGTTGTTGTAAAATAGCACAAACTTCCGATAAATCAGACACTTGCCCCACAGTTGTTTGGGACTCCGTTGTTGCAGCTTGAGCTTCCATGATCGGTGACGGCGTATGTCTCTCCTTGTCCTTCTGCTCCTTCTCTTTCTTCTCTCTTCTTATCTTAGGTTTAACTGCTTCCTCCTCCTCCCTGCCCTTCCCTCCCTCCATACTGTGTTCACTTACCTGTAAACCCCCCCAATCAGTGTTTAATTAATTAAAAAAAAATATTTCTTTTTTTTTCTATGTTCCACTGGTTTACTTGCACAGGATAATTATTTATCTCACCCAAAGAGGGCCAACCCAGTCAATTAATCAGTCCGTTAACTATACTGCCAAAATTGATGGGCTATCTGTAATTTTCAAACACTCAGTTTGGCTTTCCCCCTTATTACACCTTATTTTCAATTAATTTGTCTCAGTTAATTCTATCTCCAATCCGTTTGATACGTTCAGTCAATCTCTACCTATCCAAATCTATAAATCTAATCTGTATCTATATTAAATCAATATATCTAATTCATTTGTTTTAAAACAATTAATTAATTGCTGTTGGCCACCTCTTTAATTTAAAGTTGTTAATGTTATCTTTGTTGGCTATTGATTAATGTTGCCCAGGGAGTGATCAGGGAGAAAAGAAGAATGCAGTCCAATTTAGATTCCCACCAAAGACCTGTATCACCGGCAATAAATATCCAAACCAAGAAAGAGAAAAAAAAGGGAGTGAAGAGGAGGGGGAGGGGGTGCGAGGGGAAAAGGGCAATCTGCAAATCTTAGCGTGAAATCTACTGTGGATAGTTTTGCCTAAAAGGGTACGATAAATGTTAGCTAAACCAATTAAAAACAGTTAACCCAGGACAAAAACAATAACGTTTGATATAAGAGAGAATAAGGGGGAAAAAAGGAATTATTAATGATTAAAGACAAAGTTTCAAGTCAATTGTAAAGCACTGGAAAGTTGCCTCTTCTCCCATCTCAGAGCCTGTTGCAGTTAAGTTAAGTTTCGTTTCAGTCTTAAGTTTCGCTGTTCATCGCCATCTTTACTTTCCAAGCCAGTCCGTTTTACAACTCTTTAAAACTCTTTAAAAAGCCCAGTGTTATATATGTGTATACTCTCCTTCCAGCTTCTCCGTCTGAAACCACCACTGCAAACAGTATTTTAATAAAGGTTAATAAAAGTAAGTCTTTTCTCCACCTTCTCTTCCCCCACTGTCTCTTTCCGATCTTCGTTGCCTCCTCTACCCGAACCCAGTTCAGAGATCCGCCATTGTTCCCTTTCGCGGCTCCCCATCTACCTCGCAGAGTATCTCCAACTTGAATAGTTTTTGGAAAGAGAGGGCAGACTCCGGAACCGCACCTCCAACACAGCAATTCAAGAAAAAAAAAGTTTCCCCCTCTTCTTACCGCGGCGCCCCGTCAGGTAATAAATCCGATCCGAGATCCTCTGGAAGATCGTCAGGACTCCGGCGCCGCAATCTCAAACCGCAATCTCGACCGTTCTTCCCTGTGCCGCTTCTCGCTCCAAAGTTCCACTTCGGCTCCGAGGTCGGCTCAATGGTTGCCAGCAGGACCAGAGACCTCTTCCGAGGCTCCGGCACCCCCCACAACCCGGAGCTCGAACTCCTCGTTCCCCGCTTACTCACGATTCCACTCTTTTTTTCCTAATTTTTGGCGTTTCTGGCGGATCGCTTCACCTTACCAACTGCTAATATCCACAGGTAATCACCAAAAGTCTCTTTTTTATTGTTTTAATCACATTGATAACCCCATTTAATGGCGGAGGACGGGAAAGCCACTGCTCCTACTCCATCCAAGCCAATGTCATTCAATATTCTGATTTAGTCTTGGACCATATTTATGCTGTTTATCGCTATTGTTATATTTATTGTATTATCTTATATGTACGGTCTTTGTAAACCGCCCTGAGTCGGTTGTACCGAGTAGGGCGGTATATAAATTGAATAAATGAATGAATGAATGAATATGCTTCTCTGAGTGTGCATAAGAAAAAAATGCTTCTAAATTTTCATCCGTTATAGTTACTGCCAGTTTTGTTCTTATCATTTTAAGTTTTGAGAAAACTCACAGGTGTCCTGTGTTAATGTTATTGTCAGAAAACATTTGTATACTTTATATAGGTGTGTATATGGGGACTGTACATGTTATACTCTACTATCATCTCAAATGCACATTGAGAAGTCTCTATCCTCATCTTTGACTTCTGCAACTGCATTTACATTATCAGAAAACAAAACAAAAAAAAAGCATGTTTTAAGGTAGCTGGAAAATACCCCTTCCAATGCGAAGAGTTAATAATGGCCTCGACCCAACCACTTGTCACCGCCCTGGCAGATTTCACCAGCCAGGCAGGGCATTGTTCTGATCCACATGCAGTGGCACACACAGATCCCAGAAGCCTGTCCACTTCCTCAGGGACAACTGGATCAAACCGATACCAGATAACATGACCAGACTGCACTTTGGACAACCCCAGATCTAATATTTCCATGCCGGGGTTCAACTTTGACTGAATCTGAGGGGGTCAACCAGCGTCTCAGGCTAATTGATTCGCTGATCCAGAGGACAAACACCCAGTTCCCTTTTAATCCATCAGGATCCACCAGTCATGGGGCAGACCAATTGAATAGGCCCTACCTCCCTGCACTGAAGCCCCATCCCCAGAAAGTCCAGAGAAGATAGTGATCAGACCATGGCACAGGAGTGATGTCTGATTTTTGTATACTGTATTCAGGTCACTCTGCCACTGCTCCAACAAAAAAATGAGATCTGGGGTGTGGCCACTGTTCCTAGTTGGGTCCCAAATTACTTGAGTCAGGCCCACAGCTGCCATGGAAGATTGAGTTTCTGCGCATGCGCAATAAAATTGGAGCAATTTTGGTGCCAATTTTACTGCGCATGCGCAGAAACTCAATCTGACACATGCACAATGCGTCAGATTGAGTTTCTGCGCATGCGCAGTAAATCGGAGCCATTTTGGCTCCAATTTTTTTAAAAATGGCGGTGATGACAGCAATAGTGGTGGCGGCGGCAATGGCAGCGGTGATAGTGACGGCGGCGGCGATGACGGAGGCGGCAACACCAGCAGCAATAGTGGCGGTGGCGGCGGTGATGACGACGGCGGCAACACCGCCGGCGACTGCAACGGTGGCAGAGATGTTGGTGACGGCGATACTGGTGGCGTTGACGGCGGCAGCGGCGGCGATGGCGGCGGCAGTGGCAGCGGTGATGGCGGTGGCGATGACGGCGGCGATGGCGATAATGGCTGCAGCGGAGATGGCAGCGGCGATTAATTTGGCGGCGGCGTGGGCAGGCAGCACCAGCCTTAAGAGGAGGGCACCTCCCCCGGGACCACCAAGCCCCCACAGGCAAGTTGAGGCCTGTCCTGCTCTGGCTGTCCGCCCCTTGCGACCCCTCCCAGGGGTAAGTGAGGGGTTTGTGTCTGGGGTTGTATTTTTATTTAATTTTAATTTTATTTATTTAATTTATTTACGGGTTTGTGGGGTGGGTGGGTTGGGTTGAGGTTGTGTGTGTGTATTTATTTTATTTTATATTTTATTTTAAGGCCCCCGCCCAGAATGTCATGACATCAGCTCTGCCCATGACGTCATGACATCGGCCACGCCCATGACGTCGTGACATCATGGAGTGGTGGTAACAAATTTGTCATCCCATCACTGGCTCCCTCCAGTCTGTCCCAGCTCCTGCCAGCGAGTAGTTTGAAAGCAAGAAATTACAAGTAGATAAATAGGGACCAATTTGTTCAGAAGGTAAACAGTGGTCCGTGTACTCGCGTGTTGAGGCATGCCTGCCACATGTCCATGGAAACGTCTGCAGATGCACATAGTGCTGACCCTTTGGCTATAAACAGAGATGAGCACTGAACACTAGAGTCAGATACACGTGGCTTTCGAGCATGGGTCACCTTTATCTCTACCAGCCATGTAATTCCCACTATTATTGGCGATTTTTGATACTGGCAGGAAGAATACCCCCCCCCCCTTGAAGGATTTCCTCCAACTACAATTTCTGAGTCCCTTTCAGTCCTGGTGTGGGAGTGAACAAATATATTATTCCCTCTCCTTAATCCTGGCTCTTCTTTCTCTCCCCCCCCCCAAATATTTCCCCTTCTGTGGAAAGGAAAGAAATAAAGTTAGGCGGGGGAGTTTATTCCTCTGTAACCCACAATTTCACCCTCCCTTTGAGGGTGACTTAATGAAGCCTTTCTAGATAGATGAGAAAAGGGAGATTGCCCTCTCTCCACCTGTTGAACTTCTGCCCGTCATGGCTGGGGGGGGGAGGGAGGGAGGAAGCAATCTTCCCCCTCCCTCCTTCCCGCCAAGAAAATCCGTCGCCAAGATACAGGGGAGGGGCTTCAGAACCAATGGCGACCCAGGCCTCGCCTCCTCCTGGGATTGTGTTTGCGCAGGCGCTGAGGGACATCCGGGCACTTTTCCTTCTTTTCCAGGCAGCAGCAGGAGGCGGCGGCGAAGGATTTGATCTTCTATCTAGGCAGGGTGAGAAAAAGGGGATAAGTCAGGGATTGGGGGGGAGGAAAGAAGGGGATTGGACTATTATCTCCCCCCTCCATTGGCGTTCATCTTCCTCCCATTGAGGATGGTGTGTGTGTGAGAAGAATCCAAAGATGAGGTAGGGACGTCTCTGTTCCTTCTGCCGCCTGAGGCCCCACCCGCAGGCCCTCACTTCAGGAGACTCATCCTTTCTCTCCCTCCCCAATTCCATGTGGGGCCTCTTTCCAACCTCTCCCTCCCCGAGGCTGTTCTTTGGGCACTCAGTGGCTTCCCCCCAATGAGGGGGGGGGAGACGTGGTGGGGGGGGGTGAGGGGGAGGAAAAGGCCTCCCTCCCACCAGGTCTTCCTCTTCTGTCGTCCTCTCCATTTTGGGTTTTGTGGGGCGCAGAATCGCTTAGAGGGGGCGCAGGACAACCCACCCCCTTCATATAGCCCTGCAGAGAGACGATATTGGGGGGGGGGGCAGAGAAGCATTTACTTTCCCCACCTTTCCCCTTGTCAGTCTGGGTGGGGTAAGAGATTGTCCTGCTCTTCACTCCCCCCCTTTGTTTAATAACAGTATCTTGGAATTTGAACTGACCTCCCTTCCTTCCTCCATTGTCTCTCTTTGGAGTATCTCCCAGGAAGATCCTTCAGAGAGGGAAGGGGAAGGGTCTCCTTAAGGGTTTTCCCCACCATTCAGGACACCCAGAAGGCAGAGGGGGGGTTGGGGCAGTTGTTCTCAACCTGCGGCCTGTGGGCCAGATGTGTTTTTAAGTTTCTAAGCTTCTTTTAAAACTTTTAGTTTCTAAATTGGTTTTAAATTGTTGTCTTGATTGTTGTGTTGGGAATCGCCCTGGGTCCCTTCGGGGAGGAGGGCGACAAACAAACTTAAATAAATAAATAAATAAATGTGGCCGATGGCACTATTTGATGTGCCACTTTCTGACTCCACCACACCAGGAAGTTCCATGTAGTGGAGAAAGGGCAAAATGGCTGTCCAGCCCCCAGTGCTGTCTGAGGGAGCGGGATCCAACCTTTGGCTTGAAAAGGTTGAGAACTCCTGGTTTAGGGTTTAGTTCTGTTTCTTTGCATGTTTGTGTGAACGAGGTTGTTGTTGGAAGTGAAAAGAGCGAGATGGGGCTGGAGATTTTACTGAAATGACACCCCCCCCCTCATTAGGAGACATGCAGGAAAGGGGAGGGGGTCTTTTCCAGTGAAATCCGGATGGACTTGATGGCCTTTCCTTTGATGGTTACCTCCAACTCCTTGCCAAGTGCTTCACAAACTTCCTCTATCATACTCAGCTCATCAAGAGCCTGAATTTCAATTGTCTTCTCATCCTTTTGATTCACTGTGCTGAATTTCCCAGCTTTCCCGTAGTTGCAGCAGACTTCTTCAGCTCTAAGAGCAGATTTCCAGCCACTTTTCCTCCTCACCTTCATCACATTCTCTTCCACCTCCTTCAAGGACGGCTTGTCCTTCAATTGTTTCAACATATCTCTTCCCTTCTCCAGTTGTGCTAAGACAGAGGCAAGTGGCAGGGAAGATGGAAGTTGTAGTCTGAATGGACAGTTTTGCACTCAAACTGTGGAGGGAAAGATTTGCAATTCTAGGGGGCATTATATGTTTTTGGACTCCAAGGCCCCTGTGGCAGGGTCTTGGTAGGGAATCTGGGCATTGGAGTAGTACTGTACTTGGGGTTGGTGCATTTAAGGAAAGGAATGGGGATTTTCAGGGATCTGTTTTGGGATTACAACCCCTCAAGGTATGGCTGGTTTAGGATTCTGGGACTTGTAGTGCATCTCCAATCACTGTGAAGAGGCCCTGTTTTCCCACCTCCTTCTCGAAGGACTCTGTTTGGTGGCTTTTTTTCCAGGTCAGGGCGAAAAGAACAGCGTTACATCCCTGAACACGGAAGGAAGGGGCACGTTTTCATCCTCTCCTGGCTGTTACTCTTTCCTGAGGAGGTCTGGTAAGCATCCTTTGAAGTCTGCTCCCCCCTCCCTCGTTAACTAAATAATACTATAACAGATAAGAGATCTTTAAAAGGGGGCAACATTTACTTTAAAAGGGGGGAAACTAAGCCAGTGGTTCAAAACCTCTCCCCGCACGCCCCACCTAAGGAAGTCATATAATATTTATTATTCAAAAAGTGAACTACAGTTGTGCCTTGCTTAAAGAGCATAATACGTTCCACAGGATTGCTCTTTAAGCAAAACATCATTGTAAGTGAACAATTGCGACTTCTGGTGGGGGGATTGCGTACCCTAATTTATTTGTTAAGTGAGTTTTTGGTTGGTTTTAGTTGTTAAGCAAAGCGAACATTACTGTATATACTGGTGTACAAGACGACTGGGTGTATAAGACGCCCCCCAACAATTCCACTCAAAATATAGTTTTTGTTATATACTCGCTGTATAAGACGACCCCCTTTTCCGTACACCTTCCACACACCAAATAAAATGTAAAAGAACATCAGATTTGATTTCAACATGTTAATTTATATTCAAATGCTTATGACATGCAGAAAAACTGTCACAAGGCTGTATGTTATCAAACATGTACAGTAAACATAAAACAGTGCAAGTAAACATAAAACAGTGCAAGTAAACATAAAACAGTGCAAGTAAACTTAAAACAGTGCAAGTCCCTAGCAAGTTTGCTGACATGACAGTTTCCCTTTAAAAGCCTTCAAACTCCTGTTTGTCATCTGATATGAAAAGTTCATCAATGACATCTTGTGATACAGTTGCAAGGCAGTCATCGTATGGATCTACCAGTAATTCCGTGTCAGATGATGTGGCCTCAGCTTCAGCTTCCTCTTCATCTTGCCACAAGTACTCGTCTTCCATACCATCTAATGAATTTGATATGCCACACTTCTTGAAAGACTTGATTACTGTTTGTGCATCAATATCATTCCAGGCTTTTATGACAAATTGGCACAAAACATCCAACTGTGGAGCACGCATGTTTCCTCCTTTTGTGTATGACTTTTTGCCGCTAACCATCCATTCATTCCACTGTTCTCGAATACGATCTTTTTTTTTTTTCAAATTTTTATTAGGTATTTAAAAGAAAAATACAGAAAATACAAAAATACATATAATGACATTATAAAAGTATAAAAAGCTTTATGGAGATCATGTAGCGTAATTTATACACATTACTATTAACTTCATCTCCTTTCTTGATACATAATCTTCTCATTCATCTCTGTTGCACCATTGAAAAGAAAAACAAACAAAAAACACCCATGTGCTATTTACAAAGTCCAGGGGGTTCTATACCTTTCACATTTTCCAAAAGTCGTTGTGATCTTTTGCAGGGGGTATGCCCCGTTTATCTTTTAAAGTATAATTTATAAATGGTTCCCAGATCCTCCAGAATTTGTTGTCAATAACTTTACCTTTTCTACAATTAATTTCCCACGTAAGTTTTTCATTCAAAGCTAGATTCCACATTTGTGTATACCAATCCTGTAAACTTGCTTGTTCATTACTTTTCCACTTTTTGGCAATACCAAGTCTAGCAACCGTCAACATTATAGCTAATAACTCTTTATTGTCCTTATTGATATCTTGATCTTCTATGTCTGTTAACAAAATTGTTTCTGATCCCAATCCGATCTGTGTACCCAGTATGTTCTCTATTTCCTTATTTATTTTTTCCCAAAAAATTTTAACTACCTCACAGCTACACCACATATGTTCATATGTTCCTCTCATTTTCTTACACCTCCAACATATATCACTCATGTTACTATACATTTTGTGCAGACCGACTGGGGTCCTATACCATCTCCATGTCAACTTATAATTGTGCTCTTTAACTCTCACAGACATAGTTCTCATTATCTTTCTTTTCCACATCTTCTGCCATTTTGTTGCGGTTATCCTTATATCTAGTTCTTGTTCCCAACTCTCTCTCAAAACCTCTTGTATATTTTGATTTTTGTTCAAAATTTTATAAACTTTACTGACTATCCCTTTGATTCCCATTTCTCTGTTTCTAACTTTAGCCAAAAGTGTCTCGAACTCCGTACATTCTCTGTCTAAATCATTTTCCCGAAAAAATTTCTTATTCCAATTGTTTATCTGGAGGATCCTGAACCAGTCCAATTGAAGTTGCGAATACAGCTTATGTCTTTTCTCTTGATCTTTGCAAGCATTGACCCAATCTTTTAATAATAGTGCTTTATTTTCCACCAGTATATCTCTGATTTTTGTATCTATTTTTATCGGAAAATCCTGAAAATCTTCCACTTCTAAGATAGGAGAGGTTCCCAAAGTAAGCTCTTTCCTCACTTTATTCCATGTTTCAATTGTTGATTTTAACATCATAACTTGAGCCGTTTTTTTCCTTTTTCTTTTCCCTCACATAAAAATTGTGCCTTACCCACCTTCGATAAATCTTTCCTTTCAAATTTTTCCCAGACTGTTTCTTCCCTATTTAAAATTTTTATGACATTTCTTATTTGAAAGGCTCTGTAATATTTTGTAACATTTGGAATTCCCAATCCTCCCTCTTTTTGCGGAGCATACCATAATGATTTAGTTATTCTGGCTCCTTTGTTCCCGTTACAGTACCGATTAATCATGTTTTGATACTCATTCAACTCCTTATCAGTATGTTTTAGTGGCAAAGCATCGAATAGAAAGTTCAACTTAGGTAGTAACATCATCTTGCATATAGCTATTCTTCCGAACCATGACAGGTTTAATTTGCTATATTTTGCTATTTTCTCCTTTATTTCCTTCTTTTGTCTGTCATAGTTCATACTTTTAAGTTCCCCAATTTTACATGATAGCATTACTCCCAGGTATCTCATTTTCTGTGTAATTTGTATATTATAATTTCTCTTTATTAGCTCTTCATCTTCTTTCTTCCCATTAATTAAGATCATTTCTGTTTTATCCCAATTTACTTTCAAACCTGTGACTTCCTCAAAATCTTTCAAATGTTTATTAATCTTAACTAAACTTTCCACCGGATGCTTCACCGTCAACAATGTATCATCTGCGTAGAGACTTACTTTGGTTCCTTCTATCCCTACTATTTCTTTATCTTGTCGAATTGCGTTGGCTAAAAATTCCATGGCCAATATAAACAACGATGGCGACAAAGGGCAGCCCTGCCTCGTTCCTGCCTCTAATATTATATCCCTTGTATAATTGTCATTGAATTTGACTCTTGCCGTACCTTTTTTATACAATTCTCCAATAACCCCTTGAAATTTTTCCCCAAATCCATATAATTTAATCATCTCGTGAATCGTTATCCATTGTAATGAGTCAAATGCCTTAAATATATCTAATGCTAAGAACCCTACTTTTTCCTTTCTTTTTTCCATTGTATCTAGAATATCCACTGCTCTTCTTATAAGATCTGCCATATGTCTATTTTTAACAAACCCAGCTTGATCCTCGTTGATATAGTTGGCCATGAAACCATTCAGTCTATTTGCTAAAATCGTAGTAAAAATTTTTGCGTCCTGATTGATCAGAGATATAGGTCTATAAGATTCAATTTTTTCTAAATTTTTGCCCGGCTTGGGAATCAATGCAATTATCGATCTATTCCAGGAATCTGGAGTCGCATCTCCCTCTAGAATCCCATTATATAGCTTATGTAGTCTCGGGACAATCCACGGCATAAAATCTTTATAAAATTCCGCAGGTAACCCATCTTCCCCAGGTGCTTTCTCCTTTTTCAATTTTTTTATTACTTCTTCAATTTCCCCAGTCGAAATTGCGATCTTTAAACTGCTTGTTTAGGCACACATCCAGGGGCTGTACCAATGATGTCAATCCTGCAGGAATAACTGCTGCATCTGTTTTTATTCTCACAAGCCTTTCCTTGGTGGTGGGAGTTAAATGAGCCCTGAACATATCCCACACAAGTAGACTACGTTTTTGAAGTAGACCACCTGGTCGTCTGCTCCATACATTATCCAGCCATAGTTTCACACCCTCCTCATCCATCCAGCCTTTTTCATGCACGTGCACAAAACAACCAGCAGGGAACTTGAGTTTTGGCATTGTTTTCCTTTTAAAAATAATCATAGGTTTCAGTTTGTTGCCTTCAGCTGTGCATGCTAGTACCACTGTAAAACTTGACTTCCCATGTCCTGTTGTTTTTATCAAAATAGTTTTTTCACCTTTTTGATGGACAGTTTTATTTCCAATCATATCAAAATTCATTGGAGTTTCATCCATATTTCCAATATTACTTAACGCATAGCCATGTTTAGTGCGCTGTTGTATTACATATTGATGGAAACTATCCACTTTGTTATCCAGATCTGCAGGTAATTTTTGGGCAATTTTTGTCTTTTGCCTTAGTACCAGATCATGCCTTGCCGTGAATCTACTACACCAGGATGCAGTGGCCTTAAAATTATTGCTGTGATCTGGGTTAGATTTGGCCCACTGGAGTGCAAACAAGCGTATGGCATTTCATGACACCACATAACCATTTTGGCGATGCTGAGCCACCATGTCTGCTACATGTTTTTCGAGTTCTGGCCAGTATGGGGTGCGTCTTCTTAATGCAAACTTACCCCTTGGCATGCTCTTTAATGCTTTTTCCTTTGATTTCCAGTCCCGAACCATCTTTTCTGTTACTCCATATTGTCTTGCAGCTGCACAATTATTATGTTCCATGGCAAAGATTACAACTTTTAAGTTTAAAACTTGCATCATATTTCATTCTTTTTGCTGGTGCCGTGATAGGGTTGATAGGGTTTTGACTGCTGGACATTTTCTATGCTGTACTGTACAGCTGTTGGCTGTATACGAGGCCTGTTTAAATATAAGAGTTAGTTTTTAAGGTGCTACAAGTTTTTTGATGTTGTTTTGTTTACTCTCTGATATGGTTTGCTCAGACTAACAAGGGCTACCACTTCAAATATTTGAATAAAACAGGAAACTAAAGAGGTTTCTTTTTCTAATTGCCAATATAACAGCCAACCAACCACTGAACTCTAATGCGTTCTCCGAGTTACCGATACTTTCCAAGGCCTGAATAGACATGAAGGGGGGGGGCATTTCCATGACTACGAGAAGCCGTTACGCTTCATTCCCACAGGCTACCAGTCACCCTCATATTTTCACGCGGGAAGACCAGTCCTTTCCCCTGATTGGGCAAAGGGGCGCTTGGGGCGGGATCTTCCCGAAGAGATGTTACCACAGGCTCCACAGGCACTGCGTGAGGGGAATGGCCAACCAACCAATCAATCAATTTCACAGCCGCAGCTTTGCTGCGATGGAAAATACCGTAAGAGTTTCTTTTCTTTTCTCCCACCCCCTTTCTCCCTTTCTTCTTCTCCCCTCCCTTTCTCCCCTCCCAGAGATATTAAAAATTCATGTTCAACCCCCACAGGGCGAGATGGGCCGTTGTGCCTAGGTTGATTTCTTTACATACCGTATTTAAAGTCTATTTGGGCTATTTGCCAGAGATAAAGCCACCAGGAGAGAGAGAGAAATAGAGTAGAAAGAATCTGCGGGTATCCTTTTATAGGCAACTTCTCCTCCCCCCCCCCCACATACACACACATGCGCGCGCGCACACACACACAAAAAATTGCAAGCTTGTTAAGTTTTCCGAAACATCCTCGGGCTGGATAATCACTGGGAAGTACCGGTATGCACAAATTGTAAGCACACACACACACACAATCATGCACACACGCAAGCTCCAAGGGATCGGCAGTAGCTCTCTAAAACCCTCCGAGGGACACACACACCCTTCGGCGGATATTAGTGGTCTTAGAAAGCCACGATTTCCATTAACACGCAGGTTTCCTAGATGACCATCCCTTTCTTCAGCTGCCCTCACTTTCCTCTAGGGAAGATGGGGGTTGAGGAAGACATTTAGGCCGGGCGACAACATTTCCTCCTCTCATTACGGCCCCAGAGAGGAAACGTTGAGCAATTCCGAACTACCGGCCGAAGAAGCAGCCCCGGTCATGCGGGCGGTTGCTCGGCCTCTGCACAAGAACCGCGACAGGAAGGTGGCGGGGAAGGACTCGGCGGTCTCCCCGGAGCTGCTGCCCAAGCCGCAGTGAGTTCATCAGGAACCCAAATAACATGCACCTGGTATACAAGACAATTCCCCAACTTGGAGGCATTTTTTGGGGGTGAAAAAGTCATCTTGTATGCCGGCATATACGGTAAGTTACTCTTTAAGCAAGGTGCTCTTTACGCAAGGCTTGACTGTATTTAGGAAGCCTAAAAGGCCATTAACTTGGTCTTCTAAATGTTTTTTGTTCAGTCGCACAGTGGAGTATGGCCCTTTGAGACCCCATGGACCATAACACGACAAGCTCTTCTGCCACCTGCCATTTCCTTAGTCCACCCAGATCAACACCAACTGTGTCATTGTTGCCATCTAACCATCTCATCCTCTGACACCCCCTTCTTTTTTTGCCTTCAATCTTTCTGAACATAAGGGCCTTCTCCACTCTGTCCTCTCTCCTCATTTGGTGGCCAAGGAACTTGAGTTTAAGCTTTAGTGTATGTCCTTCCAAGGAACAGTTAGGGGTGATTTCCTTCAGGATTGACCAATTTTATCTCCTTGCAGCTCAGGAGTCTCTCAAAGGTCTTCTCCAGCGCCACAGTTCAAAGGTGTCAATTCTTCTGCACATAGCCTTCCTTATGGTCCAGCTCTCATCCATAGATTATTATAGGGAAAACAATTGCTTTAACTATGCGGGCCTTTGTTGGCAGTTTGATACACTAGTACCTCGGATAACTATGAGACTTGGTTCCACAAGTCTCGTCGTTATCCGGTTTTTAACGTTAGAAAAAGCCCTGTTTCCATGGAGGCTGCAGCAAGCCAGAACGTCGGGGTTCGAATCCTGACGTTTGAGCTTGCTGCACTTGCTGAGGACATCGGGGAAGCCCAGAAACAGCTTGGATCGGGTCTTCCCACCTCCCTGGACCCGGCAGGGGGGTCAGGGAGCCCAAAATTGGTAAATAAAAAAAGACATTTTTTTACCAATTTTGGGGTCCCTGACCCCCCTGCCGGGCCCAGGAAGGTGGGAAGACCCGATCTACAGCTGTTTCTGGACTTCCCTGGCGTCCCCAGCAAGTGCAGCAAGCCAAAACGTCAGGGTTCGAACCCTGACCTTTTGGCTTGCTCCACTGGCTGGGGACGTCAGGGAAGTCCAGAAACAGCTGTAGATCGGGTCCCCTGCCTGCTCCAGAGAGATCTGAGGACCCGATCTACAGCTGCAGGGTGGCTGGGGAAACTGACGGGGACTCCCAGTCAGCTTCCCTAGCCACCCGCCCTTGCCTCCGCAGCTGTGGGGTGGCTGGGGAAGACGACGGGGGAGCCCCCCATCAGCTTTCCAGTCACCCCACCCCTGCCTCCGTAGCTGCAGGGTGGCTGGGAAGCTGAACGTAGAACCCCGTTCAGCTTTCCAGCCACCCTGCTGCTAAGAACGACTGTATCGGATAACGCTAAAATGAACGTTCTCCACTGCAAATCTTCCCCCCAAATTTGTCGTCGCTATGTGGTTTTAGCGTTATCCAGTGCAATCGTTATCCGGGATATTACTGTATCTCTATTTTTTATTATGCTGCTTTTTATTTCATGGCTGCAGTCACCATCTGCATTGATCTTAGATTCCAAGAAAGTAAAGGCTTCAGTGCTTCCATTTCTTTTTCCCAGGGAGTGATGGGGCCGGATGGCAGGATCTTGGTTCTTTTTATGTTGAGTTTCAGGCCAGCCTCTCACCTCTTTAACCCTCATTAAAAGGCTGTTTAGGTCTTCTTCACTTTCTGCCTTTATAGTAGTGTCAGGTAGTAGTGTCATATCTCAGATCATCGCTAATTCTCTTGACTTTTGGACATGTCAACTGAATGGCTGAAACTAGGATCCTAATGCAGGTATGGGAGGCTCGAGTGCAGGGTACAAGTTTTCCTTCGTGTTGTTTGTGAATGCACACTGATGGGTTCTGTGCTTGTGCGGGAGCCATTTCAGAGCTGGAAAGCTGATTGGATAAATTTGAATGGTTAGTACCACCCACCATCTCCACCCGCCCTCTGCGCCATTTCGTGCTTTCCGCCTCAGTTCTTGTTTTTCCGCTGCTACAGCAGGAGCCTTATCGAGAGCTCTCCCGAATTTTCCTTCACTGCCGAATTGCTCGGTCGTTAGATCCGGGATAGCTTTTGGGACCGGGAGGACTACCCCCTTTTGGTCCACCCCTGTTTGTTTTTGTAAAAAAGAGAGAGAGAGAGAGAAAGGAAAGAAGAGCCATGAGGGGAATCCCCCCCCCCTCCAGCCCTTCGCCATCCCGCTGTGGATGGCATCGTCAGCGGCCTTCAAGAAGTGCCTCTCGTGTTTGGCCAAAATCCCGAGCACCGACAACCACGCGAAGTGCTTGATCTGCCTGGGTGAAGACCATCCGGTGCACTCGTGCTCAGCCTGCAAGAAGTTCTCCAAGGTTGCCCTAAAAAACCGAAAGAACCGACTGCAGGCCCACCTCATGGAGTCCGCCCTAGCACCACAAGGCCCAAGCCGCTCGACGGAAACACGCCAAGAGACTTCCTCATCAGCGCCGGCGGCCCCTAAGAAGCTCACCACCGTTGAGCTCTTCAAAAAGAAAAAGAGCAAGGAGGAGTGGAAGAAGGAGGAGAAGAAGAAGCACAAGAAACATTCTTCTTCATTGCCTCCCACGCCACAAGCGCATCGGCCGTCCCCTTCTGCCTCTCCAGCCTCTGTGATCTTTGTGGCGGCCATCACATCACCACCACCGATGCCCCCACATGCATCGCAGGCAGAGTCAGAGGGCATTCCGCCGCACCAAGAGGTTCCTCCGGCACCACCCCCGTGGAAGGCATCCCTGCTCCCCGACAGGAGAATTGACGATCAGGGGTCAGAGACCACCGCACAACCCTTTGTCACCTTCGACATGCTGTCCCCGCTCCTGGAGGCCATGACGGAGAAAATCACAGACAAGGTAATTGCCACCATTGCGGCCCCTTCTAATCCCACATCGGAGGTAACATGATCTGCCTCCAAGCGGAGGGCCGAGCACGCATCCGTAGCCTCCAAGTGGCGACGTGTCCAATCCGTGGCCTCCCAACCACTGCCACCACCACCGCCACCATCCCTTACCGGGGAGGAACCGAGTTCAGCCAGGCCTTACTGTTCTGACTCGGACCCCGAGGCCTGACTGCCACCCCCCTCCCTTGCCGGGGTGTCTGGAGGCTCGGACGACTCGTCCGAGGGAGAAGGCGAGGAGGAAGACATGGACGATCTTCCTCCGGTCGATGCTGAGAAGTCCCCGGTGGACCAGATTGGCGCTAAGGAACGCCTGCAGCCGGAGGATCAGAAGACCTTTACCGCCCTTCTGACCCGCATGGGTTCAATACTCAACATCAGGACAGAACACCCGCCGGCCCCATTCGTGGACGAAGTGTGCAGATTGGCGGACACCAAGAAAATTCTTCCAGTCCACCTGCCTTTCCTACCAGGTGTCGCCCATTTGGCCAAGAAGGTTTGGAGCACACCGGTCTCATCCCACGTCGTCTCCAGTTGGCTGGATAGGATCTACAAGCTCCTTCATACACACCCCATGCCAAATTCGAGGGTAGTCAAAGCCACCCAACACCGCACCGCCGTGCACAGCATACCCGTCCCATCCACGAAGGAAGGGAAGATGCTGGATGCCATCGGAAGGAGAGTTTACGCCACCTCCTCCCTCTCTACCCGCGTGGCAAACTACGAGGCAGCCATGGCAGCCTACAATATCAAGCTGTGGGGCAAGGTCGAGGCCTCCCTGAACAGGCTACCCCCTGATATCCATGCCGAATTCGAGGCCCTATCCGAGGAAGGGACTCAACTTAGCCAACAACAGCTCCGAACCGCATGCCACAGCTGCGATTCAGGAGTGAAAACCATTGCGGCCGCAATACAGATCCGCCGCCATGCATGGCTCAGGTCAGGCGACCTTCAAGATGACACGAAGCTCATTGAGGAGCTTCCCTTCGATGGCAAGGGACTGTTCGCCGAAGATACGGACAATGCCCTCAACGAGCTTCACAAGGACATTACAATGTCCAACAAGCTTCGCCTTGGCTCGACCAGCGGATACCAACGCAGGTCCTACTTGGGATACAACCAGGACTACCGTCACCAACAGTCCTTTCAGCCTCAAGATCAAGCCAAGCAACACTTCTACAAGCCCCGCAGACATTATAACCACCCTCGCTTCCAGAATCAGGGCCAGGCGACCAAGCGCCCTGATCAGAGACAAAAGCAACAGCCTTGACTCCCACCAGACCGAAGATCCTCCCTCACTCCATCCGATGCCATACATACCGCTCCGGAACTTCCTAGCCACTTGGGACTCCATAACCACCGATCGGTGGGTACTTCGAATCTTAGACATTGGCTACGCCATCGAATTCGAGAAAAGGCCAACCTTAGGTCGCATCCGCACCACCACTCCGTCCCCCCAACTGCAAGAAGAACTCTCAGCACTTCTGCTCAAGGGGGCAATAGAACCAGTCGCCCCAGCATCTCTTTGCGATGGATTCTATTCCAGATATTTTATAGTCAGCATGAAAGACGGAGGACTCAGACCCATCCTGGACCTCCGCCACCTCAAAAAGCACATCCGAGTGGCAAAGTTCCGCATGGTCATGCTCCAAACCACTCTCCCTCTCCTGAAGACTGGAGACTGGTTTGCAGTAATCGACCTCAAAGACGCATATTTCCACGTCTCCATACTCCAAGATCACCGTAGGTTCCTCAGGTTTCAGATCGGAGAACAGACCTTCGGCCTCTCCACCGCACCGAGAGTCTTCACGAAATGCATGGCACCGGTAGCGGCGTACCTGCGCACCCAGGTATTTCCTTACATAGACGACTGGCTGATAGCCACGTCATTGGCAGAACAGGCACGGAAGGACGTGCAATTCTCCCTCAAGACCATGGAGGATCTCGGTCTTCAAATCAATACCAAGAAATCACGCCTAGAACCATCCCAAAGGATGGACTGCATTGGAGCGATCCTGGATGCCACGAAGACAAGAGCATTCGCCCCTCCTCAGCGCCTAGCACGCATCAGGACACTGGTACACCAATTCCAGAGGTGCCACACAGTGAGTGGTGTGATATCTCTACTTTTTATTATGCTGCTTTTTATTTCATGGCTGCAGTCACCATCTGCAGTGATCTTGGATCTCAGGAAGATAAAGGCTTCAGTGCTTCAAATTCTTTTTCCCAGGGAATGATGGGGCCTTCTTTTTATGTTGAGTTTCAGGCCAGCCTCTCACCTCTTTAACCCTCATCAAAAGGCTGTTTAGGTCTTCTTCACTTTCTGCCATTAGAGTAGTGTCAGGTAGTAGAGTCATATCTCAATAGTAGAGTAGTGTCATATCTCAGATTGTTGCTACAGTAAAACACCAGATAACGCTAAGACTTGGTTCCACAAGTCTTGGTGTTATCCGATTTTTAGTGTTATCCGATCCATGTTAAAATCCTATGGGATGGATCGGATTACGTTAAAGCTCCATAGAGATACATTGTAATCGCACAGGCTTTAGCCGTTGTTATCCAATCCATCCCAAAGGACCTTAACGTTATTTGATCCAATTCTCCACCCCAGATTCCTTAACGTTATGCAATTTTTTTTTTTCATTAACATCACCCTTGTGCTATGTACATTGTCCGGGGAATTCTATACCTTTACAATTTCCAAAAGCGCAAAGCAATAATTTCTGGAGGATCTGGGAACCTTTTATAAGTTATACTTTGGAGGAAAAAAAGGGCATACCCCCTGTACAAGATCAGAATGACTGTTGGAAACGTTATGCAATTTTAGCGTTATCCGATCCAATCGTTATCTGGTGTTTTAGTGTATTTCTATTGACTTTTGCCCATGTCAGCTGAATGGCTGAAACTAGGATCCCAATGCAGGAATGGGAGGCTCGAGTGCAGGGTACAAGATCCATAGGCAGGCACCGCATCGCGTGGATTGATAACATCACGGATGCCCTTCATTTTCGCGGGAGTGCGCTGAGGCAAGCCACGGAGCTGTCCAAGGAGAGATCCCAATGGAGATCCTTTGTGGAATCCTCTACACTGCAAGGCAGAAGAGGAGTCGATTAAGTAATTGAGTAAGCAAGCTTCTTCCAGCCCTGCATTATGCATGATGTACTCCACATATAAGTTAAAGAAGCAGGGTGATAATATACAGCTTTGTCATACTCCTCCTATTCTACACCAGCAAGTTGTTTGGTATCCTGTCTTAACTTTTATTCATTGACCTACACGTAGATTTCTCCGAAGACAAGTGAGTTGTCTGGGACTCCCATCTCATTAAGGACTTGGCACAGTTTATTGTGATCGTCACAATCAAAGCCTTAGGTGTAGTCAATGAAGCAGAAGTAGATTTTTTTTGGTACTCCCTTGTTTTCTCCCATATTCCTGCGAATGTTGGCAATTTTGTCTCTAGTTCCCCTGCCACTTTAGAACCCATCACATACTTCTGTAAGTTCTCAATCCACCGACTGCTGAACCCTAGCATCTAAGATCTTGAACATGACCTTGGTAGTGTGTGATATGAATGCTATTGTATAATTATTTGAATATTCTTTGGCATTGCCCATCTTTGGAATTGGAACATATACAATAGTACCTTAGATAACGTTGTGACTTGGTACCACAAGTCATAACGTTATCCGGTTTTGAATGTTATGCGATTCATTGATCGCACAGCATTAAAAAAAGCCCCATTCCCTTTCTGAAGAGGAAAGGGAACGGGTTTGATCCAGTTTGCTTGGGGAGGGAATGCATGGGGTCTTCCTTACCTCGTGAAAGGAACGCACGTTTCCTTTGCAAGCAAAGGGCAATCAACACCCCAAGCCGAGCGCTGGACCCACACTGTCATCAGCACTGGGGGAAAGAGCGGGCATAGCCATCCATGATAACATTGTAATTTGGTTCCAAAAGTCATAATGTTAACCGGTTTTTAATGTTGTCCAATGCATTGATCGCACAACATTAAAAATAAAGCCCCAGGAGGATTGATCCAGTTTGCATGTTCCTTTCCCATGCAAATCGGCGGTCCCAGCATGGGATCGCTGTTTGCTTGCGAAAGGAACGCACATTTCCTTTGCAAGCAAAGAGTGATCAACATCCGAACCAGAGTGCTGAACTCACACTGGCATCAGCCTGGGGTTAGGGAAAAGAAGTGACTTAGCCATCCAGGTGGTGGTGGTGGTGGGGCATTCCGAAGAGAGGTTTGGGACCCTTTCCCAGGCTCTCTTTAGAACACCTCCCCCCCCCGGACAGGATAGCTAAGCCCCTTAGCAAGTCAGGCCGGGAGTGTGTGTGTGTGTGGGGGGGTGTTTCTGAAATGAAGCTGGGAAAACTTTTTTAGCTTCTTTTCAGAAACCTCTGCCTGGGTTGCTAAGGGGCTTCGTGATCCAGGTGAAGGTGGGGGAGTTCTGAAGAGGGCTTAGGAGGCTTTTCCCAGCCTCTCTTCAGAGATCCCGTCCCCAGCCCTGGATAGCTAAGCCCATTGGAAGCTGGGGGTGGAGGTGTTTCTGAAAAGAAGCTGGAAATTTTTCCCCCAGCTTCTTTTCAAAAACCTCAGCCTGGATGGCTAAGGGGTTTAGCAATTCAGGTGTGGGTGAGGGATGGCATGCAGACACGTGATCTCTCCCCGAGACCCCAGCTCTCCCAGGTGATCGCGGGGACTGCAGGTGTGTTGGGGGAGAGATCGTGTTGCATGCACAGTATTTCTCTCAACACCCCGGCAGTCCCAGTAATCGCGCACTGAGACTGCCGGGGTGTTGGGGGAGAGATCACCTCTGTGCAGGTTTTCTCCCGCAACATGCCTGCAGTTCCAGCGATCATGTGCTGGGGTGTTGGGGGAGAGATTCTGCGCGTGTATGGTTTCTCCCCCAACACCCAGGCAGTCATTGCGTGCGATCGGATTGCCAGTTCAGTTGGGGGAGAATGGGCTCCATACCCTCCCCCAAAACCAAACCACCAAACCCTCAATCGACAGGGAGGGACTCATTCACCATCCCTGCTATACCTGGCTGTCCAACTCTGGGAATGGTGCCTCCAAAACCACATCCTACCCATTGGAGTGCACATCCAGGGAAGACTCAACACAACAGCAGACAGCCTCAGCCACAAGAACACCATCATTCACGAATGGGAGCTCAACGCCTCGGTCTTCAAGTCCCTATGCGAACAGTGGGGCCAACCACAAGTGGACCTCTTTGCATCCCAGGCCAATGCGAAGTGCAACTTATTCTGCACGAGAGCGGGAGTGGGACAGGGATCCATGGGGGATGCCTTCATGGTACCCTGGCACAGGAATTTCCTCTACGTTTTCCCCCCATCCCGCTCATCCAGAGGGTCCTAGTACGTCTTCGTCAGGAAGCAGCCCGGGCCATTTTGATCGCACCAGCATGGCCCAGACAACAATGGTACCCACTACTGAGAGAACTGGCAACGGATTTGATCAGTCTCCCAGACGACCCATCACTTCTCCACATGAAGCAGGGCCAAATGCTCCATGCGGACCTGCCGAGCCTCCACCTCACTGTGTGGCTTATAACCACCGAGTAAACAAGATCCTGGAACAAAGCAGAAAACCCTCCACATCTAAGTCCTACAAAAACAAGATGGAGAGGTTTGGTGCTTTTCTCACTAACCAGGATAAAGACTTGGCCACAGCCTCACTAGAAGACCTAATGAACTATTTACTTCACCTTGCCGAATCTGGCCTGGCACACTCTTCCATACGTGTACACCTGGCAGTAGTTGTCGCTCACGCCCCACTCCACTGCCCTCACTTCGGCCTTTCGGGACCACACCATAAAAAGATTCCTCAAAGGGTTGAAGAATGCTTTCCCACCCACACGGGTACCAGCACCTCAGTGGTCATTAACCACCGTCCTTGAGGCCCTGATGAAACCGCCGTTTGAACCACTGGCTACATCCAGGATCCACCTACTTTCATGGATAACTGCGTTCCTGGTGGCCATCACCTCGGCCCGCAGGGTGGGAGAGTTAACAGCCCTCAGATCTGACCCTCCTTTCCTCAGATTCTTTCAGGACAGAGTGGTTATGCACCCAGATCTTTCATTCCTCCCCAAGGTGGTTACAGAATTCCACCTGTCCCAGGTCATCACCTTACCGACTTTCTTCCCTAACCCTTCCAGTACCCAGGAAAGGAGCTGGCACTCTCTAGATGTCAGGAGCACTACTTTTTTATATACACCGTACCAGAGACTTTAGAAAGTCCAACAGACTATTCATTGCATACGGTGGAAAGTCTAAGGGCCAAACACTCTCCGCCCAACGCCTTTCTAAATGGATCAATGAGACAATTTACTTAGCCTGACGTCGAGAGATTCCTCCCCCCCCCCCACATCAGGGCTCACTCCACCAGGTCCATGGCTACCTCCACTGCCTTCTTGGAGGGAATACCTATGGAGGACATTTGCAGAGCAGCAACATGGTCCAGACCATTGACCTTTGTCAACCACTACAGACTGGACACGAGAGGTATTCCCGACACTAGATTGGGACGCTCCATCTTGACAGCTGGTCTCCGTGCGTCATTGCCACGATGACCTCCCGATCCTCGCCGGTATCCGGGGACTGGACCACATCTCCACCTAGACTACACATCTCATCACAGCACCAGCTACCCACCATCCAAGTAAGTGAGCTTGCTAGTCAGCGATCAGTGTGCATTCACAAACAACACGAAGGAGAAGGACAGGTTGCACTTACCTGTAACTGTCGTTCTTCGAGTATGTTGTTTGTGAATTCACACAACCCACCTGTCCTTCCCCTCTTACCGCTGCAGGGATGAGATGCTCCTATCCTCTGTACATTAACTGAGGCGGAAAGCACGAAATGGCGCAGAGGGCGGGTGGAGATGATGGGTGGTACTAACCATTCAAATTTATCCAATCGGCTTTCCAGCTCCGAAATGGCTCCCGCGCAAGCACAGAACCCATCAGTGTGAATTCACAAACAACATACTCTAAGAACGACAGTTACAGGTAAGTGCAACCTGTCCATCCCTAGGCAGGCTCCGCATCACGTGGATTGATAACATCAGGGATGCCCTTCATGTTCCTGGGAGTGCCCTGAGACAAGCCACGGAGCTATCCAAGGAGAGATCCCAATGGAGATCCTTTGTGGAATCCTCTACACTGCAAGGGAGAGGATGAGGCGATTAAGTAAGTAAGCTTCTTCCAGCCCTTCATTATGCATGATGTACTCCACATATAAGTTAAAGAAGCAGGGTGATAATATATATACATACATACATTTATTTATTTATTTATTTATTTTTATTTATATCATCGCCCACTCGCTGTAGCGACTCAGGGCGGTTTACAATCAGGAAAAAAACAACAACAAAACAACAATAACACACACACAACGCAAACATCTAAAATCCATCCCTCCTTCCGGCCAGAGGACGTTAGTCTCTTCCTTCCCTGGGCAGATAAGTTCCAGGATTAGGAAGTGGGAGCTCCCATCTCAAAACCTTAAAACTTTTAAAAATTAAAATCTGAAAAAGATTAAAATCGATTAAAAACACACCAGATGCTACAACTACTAATTTAAAAGTAGAAAAAGAGAGGGGCTCAGATCAACCAATATGCTGGGGTTATTATACCTTCCATACCCCATATCTGTCCTGCCAGCCATGTTTTCAGATTCTTCCTAAAGGGCAGCAACTCTGGAGACGTAGCTCCGTAGGCAGGAGGTTCCATAGGGCTGGAGCAGACACAGAGAAGACCCTCCTTCTGGTGCCAGAGAGATGTGCCTCCCTGGCCGATGGAACAACTAGGGAGCCTCTCCAATCCGCTCTGGTGGGGCGGGCAGATGTTCTTGGGGTGAGGCAGTCTCTTTAAGTATCCTGGCCCACTACCATGTAGGGCTTTAAAGGTAATAACCAGCACCTTGAATTGCACCCGGATGCAAACCGGCAACCACTGCAGCTCCCGCAGCAGAGGCGAGGCATGTGCATACTGCCTACACCACATCACAACCCGGGCAGCCGCATTCTGGACCAGTTGAAGCCTCTGAATGGTTGTCAAGGGCAGCCCCATGTAGAGCACATTACAGTAATCAAGTCTTTGTCATACTCCTCCTCCTATTCTACACCAACTAGTTGTTCCATATCCAGTCTTAACTGTCATTTCTTGACCCACACGTAGATTTCTCAGAAGACAGGTGAGTTGGTCTGGTACTCCCATCTCATTAAGGACTTGGCACAGTTTATTGTGATCTTCACAATCAAAGCCTTAGGTGTAGTCAATGAAACAGAAGTAGATGTTTTTCTGGGACTCCCTTGTTTTCTCCCATATTCCTGCGAATGTTGGCAATTTTGTCTCTCGTTCCCCTGCCACTTCAGAACTCAGCACATACAGTAATACCCTGGATAACGTTATGACTTGGTTCCACAGGGACAAACCGCTTTAAAGGCAGGCAGGGAAAGATAGAGACCCTGCCTTTAAAGCCACCCCACCCAGACGCAGCGGCCTCTGCACGCCTTTCCCCCGACCCTACTGCAGTCGTAGAGACTGCTTGTGTCTCTTTCCCTCCCTGTATTTAAACTACAGGGAGGGGGAAAGAGAGACGTGATTCGTTCTCTAGAGACCCAGTCACATCTCTCTCTTTCCCCCTCCCTGTAGTTTAAATACAGGGAGGAAAAAGACGTGATCGTGTCTTTTTCCTCCCTTTATTTAAACTACAGGGAGAGAGAAACTGCTTGTGTCTCCTTCCCTCCCTGTATTTAAACTACAGGGAGGGGAAAAGAGAGACACTGTCATCAGCACTGGGGTTGGAGGAAAGAACGGGCAAAGCCATCCATGATAACGTTGTGATTTGGTTCCAAAAGTCATAACGTTACCCGGTTTTTAATGTTCTGCAATGCATTGATCACACACCATTAAAAATAAAGCCCCTGGGGGGGGGTTGGACCAGTTTGCATGTTTCCTCCCCATGCAAATCAGCTGTCCCACATGGGATTGCCGTTTGCTTGTGAAAGGAACGCACGTTTCCTTTGCAAGCAAAGAGCGATCAACACCCCAACCCGAGCGCTGAACCCACACTGGCATCAGCCTGGGGTTGGGGAAAAGAAGTGACTTAGCCATCCAGGTGGTGGTGGTAGGGCATTTTGAAGAGAGGTTTGGGACCCTTTCCCAGCCTCTCTTCAGACCCCCCCCCCCCGGACTGGATAGCCAAGCCCCTTAGCATGTCAGGCCCGGGGGGGGGGGGGTTATGAAAAGAAGCTGGAAAGACTTTCTTAGCTTCTTTTCAGAAATCTCCACCTGGATACCTAAGTGGCTTAGTGATCCAGGCGAGGGTGGGGGAGTTCTGAAGTGGGCTTGGGAGGCTTTTCCCAGCCTCTCTTCAGAAGCCCCCCCCCCCCAAGGCCTGGATAGCTAAGCCCCTTAACATGCTGGGGGTGGGGTGGGGGTCTCTGAAAAGAAGCTGGGGAAAAGTTGGGGGAGAGATCATGTTGCGTGCACAGTATTTCCCTCAACACCCCAGCAGTCCCAGTGATTGTGCGCTGAGACTGCCGGGGTGCTGGGGGAGAGATCATGACTGCAGGATTTCTCCTGGAACATGCCTGCAGTCCCAGCGAGAGCATGCAGGGGTGTTGGGTGAAAGATTGTGCACGTGTACGGTTTCTCCCCCAACAACCCAGCAGTCGCTGCGACCGTGTACTGGGACTGCTAGGGTATTGGGGAAGAGATCTTGTGCGGTTTCTCCCCCAACACCCAGGCAGTCCTTGCGTGCAGTCAGATTGCCAGTTCAGTTGGGGGAGAATGGGCTCCGTACCCTCCCCCAAAACCAAACCGCCAATCAGAGTGGAAATCTGCCCCATGGCCTGGAGGGCTGGTTTTCAAAAACAGAGTTACAGCTCTTAGCTGCCTATCATCCACAAGGGGTTTTAATTTGGTAGCGTGTTCAAAGGCTTGTGTGTGAAATGAAATGCTTCTCTTATCCTTTTAGTCCAATGAAGACACGTTGTTCAGGCAATCGAAGATTTATTGATCAGGTTCATAAAGCATAAAAGTCAGTAGCATAAGTCAGTCCAATACAGTCCACAGGTAATCTAGGTAACCATTTTTAAGGAGCAAAATGCATAGCTCCTAGGGAAAATTATGTTAGCCCATAGAGATCCAGAAACAAAAAACTCTCAAATCAAAACAGGTCTTAATCCATGGAGAGGCAGAAACGAACTCTCAACTTCTCTCTAACATGGAGAATTTTGCAGTCAGGTGGTTTAGCTTTAGCCAATCAAGTAACAGAGAACAACAGAGAATAACTTTCTCAAAACAATACATTGTTTACACGCGTGCACAGAGAGTGTTCTGGCTCTTAGACAAAACATGGGTCTCAGCTAGCTTAGAGAGATAACACGGGTACACTGCTGCTGAAAACAACCATCCCATGACATGAGTTCATGAGGCAGAGAGAAGACAAAGGATTTTTTCTGAGGCCTATGTGAAACTACAACCTCACCAAGCTTTGAGAACATTAGGAAAAAGTTGTCGTTTTCTGACAGCGAACTGAGACTGCCGCGGTGTTGGAGAGATCATGCCTATGCAGGGTTTCTTCTGCAACACGCCTGCAGTTCCAGCAATTGCGTGCTGGGGTGTTGGGTGAGAGATTGTGCATGTGTACAGTTTCTCCCCCAACACCCCGGCAGTCCCTACGTGCAGTCAGATTGCCAGTTTGATTTGGGGGGGAGAATGGGCTGTGTACCCTCCCCCAAAACCAAACCGCCAAACAGAGTGGAAATCTCTGCCCCATGGTCTGCAAGGCTGGTCTCCAGCCCTGCGGCCTTTGGGGCAGAGATCAACGCCGGGGAATTTGAGGCAAAAGTTTGCATTGTGCAACGTTAAGTTAACGTTGTGCGATGCAAATGTTTGCATCAAATTGCCTGACATCCGATTTTAGCATTATGTGATGCAAATGCTACCCGAGTTATTGCTACAGTCTTTTTCCAATTTTGCATCCACTGCTGCATTTTCCAAATCTGTAAATACTTTAATTGCATTTTCTTTTCTGTCTAAAACTATCTCAACTGGACTAGAGTGCCTCGCTTTGAGACTAACTCGCTTAAAGAGAATTTTCTCCGAATGTTTGCTTCGCTTAACAACTAAAACCAACCAAAAAGTCGTTTAACAACTACATCGGGGTTCGCACTCCCTGCCCTCGAAGTCACAATTGGTCACTTACAATGGTGTTTCGCTTAAGGATCAACCCTGTGGAACACATTATGTTCTTTAAGCCAAGTACCACTGTATTTACAAACAGCAACAGCCAAAAGTTAGGATGGCAGCCATTTTCAAAAACCCCTCCATTTCTCTTCTCTTCTTTCTTCCCCTAAGAGTTTCCAGAACTTTCCCCATCAATCATCCATTCTCCACCGATCCTAGTCCAATATGCTAACGAACAACCCATTCCCTAACACTCTTTTGCTTTCCCCTTCTGGCAGGTGTTGCTGTCTTTGGCTGCACTTTCACAAAGGCAATTTTTATATCAATTCTTACCCAACACTCATACATTCCTTTACTCTTAAGTACATGCATTCCTAACATCTCCAGGTTGTCTGGCTCAAGGTCAATGATCACACCATTGTGGTTGTCAGGGGCATTAGGGTGCTTTTTGTAGAGTTTTTCTGTGAATGTTTGCCATCTTTTCTTCATCTCTTCTGCACCTGTTAGGTCCCTATTGTTTTTCTCCTTTATCGTGGCAATTTTTGCTTTGTACATTCACTTAATTGCTCCAGTTTTTAAATTCTGTAGAATTTGGTTTTCTTGAAAAGTATAAAGGCTGTAAAGAAATTTTCTTAGAAAACAAATGCAAACTCCCTAGGCCTCAGAGAAACAGGGAAAGACTTTATTTGGAGAGAGGATGTTTGAGGAGAATAAAGTAGGATGTTGTTTGTAATACACCTATTAAATAAATAGCATTAGGGAATGTGAGGAGAATCTCTCTTATCTCTGTCACAGAGAGTTTCAAGCACGATGGGTTATCATGTTCCCTCAGCATTCCTGAGTTTTACTTTGGGAAAATCTTCAAGGAGTTTAACTAAACACCAAGACAATTCGCTCACGTGTGAATGCACACTCCATTTCTTTGTTTATTATCTCACATTTATATACTGCCGCCCAATTCGAAAGAGCGACACTGGGTGGCATAACAACAACATAAAACATTAGACTCTTTAAAACCCTTAATAAACACAAAAATTACCATCACCCCATCAATGATTTTAAAAATCACAGTTAAAAAAGCGGCTAAAGAAGCAGAGAGGCCTACACTATGTGAGTCAGAAGGAAGGGGGTCACCACGACTCCGATTCCCCACACCTCCTTGGCCAGCCAGGTTTTCAACTCTTTCCCGTAGGGCAAAAAGTCCATCTGAAGTCGCAACTTGGTTGGTAAGAGGTTCTATAGGACACTGAAAAGGCCCTCCTTCTTGTGCTAGAGAGTCTGCCTTCTCTAGCTGATGGCATCTTGGGAGAGCCTCTCCGGTTTGCTCTGGTGGGACAGACATATGTTCTTGGGTGATGTGGTCTCCTAAGTATCCTAAGAGTCCACCTCTTGATAACAGTAGGAATAACATTTATATACTCCATGGTGCTGAACAGTTGTAATAACATTTTGCCCCCAACATGTTGGGTACTCATTTTACCAATCTCAGAAGGATGGATGGCTCAGTCAACTTTCAGCCCGGTCCTAATCAAACTCAGAACACGTGCAGAGTATTGACTGCAATACAAAAGTTAAACCATTGTACCAGTCAAAATTCTTAATATAGTACCCAAATTAAATAAGGTATTTAAACGCAAGGCAAAAGGTGTGGGGGTGGAGCCATCCGACCGGAGAAACAAGAGCGGGGCTTACTAAATAGCCCATTTGTGTCATTTGAGTTAATAGAAGCTATAAACAGCATTAAAATGAATTAAAAAGTTATAAAAGGGATAATTTTTAGAGGGACATATGAATATGATAAAAAAGACCTATGCAGCTGGAGTGCTTATTGTTTGTGCTGTATTATTAAAATGTTTATTTCTTTTGTGTATTAGTGGGTTTCGTATTAAGCTTTCTTAGGATTATACGGTTTTGTATTCTATTATGTTTTTCTTAAAAATTAAATTTTAGAAATAATAAGGCACTGTACCATGAGGACTCATAACAGGTCTTTAATCTTTGGAAATGTACATGAAGAACAAACATGCCCTTCGTGATGTACAGGGTGTTTCTAGTGAGTTAAATTGGCAAGAAACACCCATCTTGCAACACCCGTCTTGGAACAGCATTCCACATCGTCGTCCCCGTGAAAGTGGCCACATTTATGTCAAACATAAAACACACCTGTGCATGCGTAAGTGCACCCTCACCTGCGATAAACGTGGAAGTAGGTGCATTTACAGCTGTCATAACGCACCTCTTACACGTCCATGGGGAATGGTCCGGCCCTCTCAGCTGTAAAAGGACATGGTCAGGCCTGCAGAGTGAAAAGTTTGGGCACCCCTGGCTTGGAGGTATCAGCATTAAGGCACTTGATATCTTTTGGTAGGGAGAGCAGTTTTCATGAGGGATTTTCAAATGTTTTCTTCTAATGTGCATCTCTGTTGCCTTCTAATTATTTAGGATGAAATGTTGCATGCTTTCTCACTGTCACTGGAGTACACTGGCTTTCTAAAATAAATAACTACCATTGAAGTTTCTCCTTGGAATCGAAGTTAGTTTTTTTCCACCAAAGTATTGTAGGGGATTCGGTTTTGTGTTTCTGAGTCTTCTGTAGTTTCTTTGTACATTTCCAAATAATCTTTCTTACTTCCCCAGGCACAGTGGGAGCACAAAAGAAAGGAATCACAGTAGAGATTCAGAGGTTATCAGGACCAACCGATGAGTTAAAGGCAGCATTTTTACAAATGAATTTCTAGATACTCTCCAGAATCGATTCTTCATCAGACATCAACTTTGTTTGAATTTTCAGGAGTTTCTCAAACTAAGCAATTAATCTGTTTTCCCCCACACAACTGCTGATATAGAATATAAGGAAACTTTTCAACTAGGAGGATATATTACAATTCATGAAAGAACATATTCAGGGGAGAAGCAGTTCCAAGGCCTGAAATGTGGAAAAGGTTACAGCGAAGGTGGAAGTCTTCCTACACACCACAAGATCCATGCAAGTGAGAACCCTTTAAAATGCATGGAAAGTGGAAAAAGCTTCAGTAAAAAAGCACAATGTGATTTACATCACAGGACCCACACAAAAGATAAGCCTTTTGAATGCGTGCAGTGTGAAAAAAGCTTCAGTCAGATGGAATACCTTGCTTCACATCATAGGACCCACACAGGAGAGAAGCCTTTTAAATGTCTGGAGTGTGGAAAAAGCTTCAGTTGCAGTGCACACCTTGCTACACATCACAGGATCCACACAGGAGAGAAGCCTTTTGAATGCATACAGTGTGGGAAAAGCTTCAGTCAAACTGAGCATCTTGCAAGACATCACAGGACCCACACAGGCGAGAAGTCTTTTAAATGTCTGGAGTGTGAAAAAAGCTTCAGTCGAAGTGCAAACCTTGCTTCACATCATAGGACCCACACAGGAGAGAAGCCTTTTAAATGTCTGGAGTGTGGTAAAAGCTTCAGTGACAGTGGAAGCCTTGGTAAACATCATAGGACCCACACAGGACAGAAGCCTTTTAAATGTCTGGAGTGTGGAAAAAGCTTCAGTGACAGGAGAGGCCTTGCTACACATCATAGGACCCACACAGGAGAGAAGCCTTTTAAATGTCTGGAGTGTGGAAAAAGCTTCAGTGACAGGAGAGGCCTTGCTACACATCATAGGACCCACACAGGAGAGAAGCCTTTTAAATGTCTGGAGTGTGGAAAAAGCTTCAGTGACAGGAGAGGCCTTGCTACACATCATAGGACCCACACAGGAGAGAAGCCTTTTAAATGTCTGGAGTGTGGAAAAAGCTTCAGTGACAGGAGAGGCCTTGCTACACATCATAGGACCCACACAGGAGAGAAGCCTTTTAAATGTCTGGAGTGTGGAAAAAGCTTCAGTCAAAGTACACACCTTGCTTCACATCATAGGACCCACACAGGAGAGAAGCCTTTTAAATGTCTGGAGTGTGGAAAAAGCTTCAGTGACAGGAGAGGCCTTGCTACACATCATAGGACCCACACAGGAGAGAAGCCTTTTGAATGCCTGCAGCGTGGAAAAAGCTTCAGTCAGAGGGAACACCTTGCTTCACATCATAGGACCCACACAGGAGAGAAGCCTTTTAAATGTCTGGAGTGTGGAAAAAGCTTCAGCCGAAGTGCACACCTTGCTAGACATCACAGGGCCCATACAGGAGGGAAGCTTTTTGAATGCCTACAGTGTGGAAAAAGCTTCAGTAGGAGGGAACACCTTGCTTCACATCCTAGGACCCACACAGGAGAGAAGCCTTTTGAATGCCTGCAGTGTGGAAAAAGCTTCAGTGACAGGAGAGGCCTTGCTACACATCACAGGATCCATACAGGCGAGAAGCCTTTTAAATGTCTGGAGTGTGGAAAAAGCTTCAGTGACAGTAGAAGCCTTGCTTCACATCATAGGACCCACACAGGAGAGAAGCCTTTTAAATGTCTGGAGTGTGGAAAAAGCTTCAGTGACCGTGGAAGCCTTGCTAAACATCACAGGATCCACACAGGAGAGAGGCCTTTTAAATGTGTAGAGTGTGGAAAAAGCTTTAGTCAAAATTCACACCTTGCTTCACATCATAGGACCCACACAGGCGAGAAGCCTTTTAAATGTCTGGAGTGTGGAAAAAGCTTCAGTGACAGTAGAAGCCTTGCTTCACATCATAGGACCCACACAGGAGAGAAGCCTTTTAAATGTCTGGAGTGTGGAAAAAGCTTCAGTGACCGTGGAAGCCTTGCTAAACATCACAGGATCCACACAGGAGAGAGGCCTTTTAAATGTGTAGAGTGTGGAAAAAGCTTTAGTCAAAATTCACACCTTGCTTCACATCATAGGATCCACACAGGAGAGAAGCCTTTTAAATGTGTGGAGTGTGGAAAAAGCTTCAGCCAAAGGGCACACCTTGCTAGACATCACAGGATCCACACAGGAGAGAAGCCTTATAAATGTCTGGAGTGTGGAAAAAGCTTCAGTCAAATTGCATCCCGTGCTAGACATCACAGGATCCACACAGAAGAGAAGCCATTTAAATGCCTGGAGTGAGAAAGCTTTTGAATGCCTGGATGGTTGAAAAGGCTTAAGTGAGAGTCTTAAGACTTACTAAACTTGGGACCAACACAGGAGAAAAACTTTAAAAGACTGGAGTGTGGAAAATGGTTCAGTCAAAGTGCAAGCTTTGCTTCACGTCACAGGATACACAGTTGGATAGGGTTTTGAACACCTGGATGTGTTTTTGACTGAATGTCCATCTAATAAACTCTGAAAGAATTTAGTCAGTGGGGAAGCTTTTAAATGCGTGGAAGTTTTAAAGTGTGGAAGATTCTTCTGTCAACATGTTTACTCCTTTTGCTTCATATTTCAGTACATGGATAGACAAAATGTTTTTTCATTGTATAGAGTGTTGGACAACCTTAGGTCTGGAAAGACATTCTATTACTCATGAAGGAATTATGTCAGGTGAGAAGCCATTTCAATGCCTGCAAAGCAGAAGGATTATAATTCAAACTGCAAACTTCAAATTATACTGCACTTCCCACACACTGAAGAAGTCATTTAAATGCCTTGTGGAAAGAGCTTCAAATTGCAACAATTCTTCACTTCTCATCAGTGACTTCATGACATGGAATTGTAATACTGTACTTATATGATGCTTCACATCATAGGATCCACACAGGTGATAAGCCTTTTAAATGTCTGGAGTGTGGAAAAAGCTTCAGTCAAATTGCACACCTTATTTCACATCACAGGAGCCACACAGGTGATAAGCCTTTTAAATGTCGAGTGTGGAAAAAGCTTCATTCAAATTGCACACCTTATTTCACATCATAGGACCCACACAGGTGAGAAGCCTTTTAAATGCCTAGAGTGTAGAAAAAGCTTCAGTTGTGTAACTTACCTGAACAGACGTCACAGGATTCATGCTGGTGAGAAAGCTTTTGAATGCCTGGATTGTTGAAGAGGCTTAAGTGAGAGGAAGACTTACTAAACTTGTGACCAACATAGGATAAAAACTTTAAATGACTGTCTCACAGAACTAGCCGGCCCCCTCTGCTCTGGCCCTCCTTAACCAAAGCCCCAAGAGGGCGAGCTGGCCAGCAATACAGATAAACAACCCTTAGCTGCTTCTCTTCCACAAGGAGGTTTAAACAGGTAGCGTATTCAGTGGCTTGTGTGCAAATACATTGCATCTCTTACCCTTTAGTTCAATGAAAAGACGTTGTTGAAGCAAATGTAGGTTTATTGATCAGTCCATAGTCCATAAAAAAACAATATAAGCAAAGTTCAGTAGCAATAATCAGTCCACAGACAGTCCAAAGGAAGAACAAAAACCAAGTACAGTCCTAGGTAATCATTTTTAAAGAGTAAAAGAGCAGTAGTCCCAGGGAAAGATGTTAACCCATCGATGTCCAAAAAGCGAACCCCTGTTCTCCCCAAAATGGAGATTCTTGAATCAGGTGGGGTGTTTAGGCCAATCAGAGACAGCTCCTATAGAAGGAGAGATTTTCCCATAACATGGAAAGTGTTTTACATATATGTAGTGACAACAACAGAGAACTCAGCTAGCTACAGATACGAAATAGGAACACTGAACTGAAAACAAGCTGTCTCGTGACACGCAGTCTTGTGAGACAAAGAAGGGAAATGATTTTTGAGGCCTAGTGATACTAGGTCCCCTCCAGGCTTTGGGAACTTTAGGAAAAGATGTCGTCCCACGACAGACTAGAATGTGGAAACTGTTTCTGTCAAAGTGCAAGCTTTGCTTCACATCACAGGATATACAGTTGGGAAGGGTTTTGAACACATGGATGTGCTTTTATATATATAAAGGTATTTAAAACAAACATACAAGAACAAAAATATACATAAAAATAATCTCATAAAGAAAATAATGCATTCTCATGAAGGAATTATGTCCGGGGAGAAGCCATTTCAGTGCCTGCAGAGCAGAAGGATTATAATTCAAACTGCAAACTTTGAATTATACTGCACTTCCCACACACTGAAGAAGTCATTTAAATGCCTTGTGGAAAGAGCTTTAAATTGCAAAAAATCTTCACTTCTCATCAGTGACTTCATGACATGGAATTGTAGTACTGTACTTATATTTTATGTTAAGAAAATGGATTCTCTTTTGTTAGAAAGTGTTAAGCTCTCAAGTATGCTTCTAGTAGCTGTTACGGTGTGTATTACCAGCAGATGTTAGGATGTCTTGGAAGAGGAGCCATATCAGGCCTACAGGAGGCCATAACAAGAATGCTTTCTTTATTATCATGAGATGTACGGATGCTAGGTAACTGTAAACAATTAGCTGCAGGAACACTGTTAGAATGTTATGAGAATGTGGGGAACTGATGAGATTTCGAAGAAATTCTAGTTCAGATTAGAGAGGATAAGAGTGGTATCAAAGGGGTATCAAAGGCTCCCTGCCCCCCCCCTCGCTTCATGGCCTCTTCCCTCCCGTGAAAGCTTCTCCTTCTGCCCCCCATAGCCTCCCCCCCCCTTTTGGGGCTCTGTCCCTCCCCTCCTGTGTCCCTTCCTAGCTTCCTTTTATTTTTCCATGGAGATGTTACTGCCCCACAGGATACGAAAACCAGAAGGGAACTTCAGGCGGCAGAGGCAGCTGGGTCGTTCTCCCGCTTCAAGGACAAGCCTCCCAAGGGTAGGAACAGGAGGAAGTGGGGTGGGGTAGGGTGGGTGTCGGAGTCTTAATTAAGGCTCCAGGCAGATGAGGAAGTGGAAAGTCTTCCCTCTCCCCACCTGTTGAACCTCTGACTGTCTTGAGGGAAGGGGGAGGAACATATCTCTCTCTGAGGTAAAATCTGTGACTAGCCTTGAGGAGAAGCAGTTTCTTCCCTTTCCCTCCAAGAAAATCCGTTGCCAAGATACGGGGAAGGGGCTTCAGAAACAATAGTGCCCCCAGACCCTCTCCTGGGAATATTTTGCAAGGGCGCTGAGGAGGAGGAGGTACCTTTGATCCTCTTCTGGGGTGAGTAAAAGGGGTCGTGTGATAAATGGGGGTGGGGGTGGAGATAAGTGGGGTTGGTATATTCTCCCCCCACTCCATTGGGCTTCACCTTCCTCCCATTGAAGGTCCAAAGCTGAGGAAGGGACGACAGTGCTCCTTCTGCCACCTGAGGCCCCACCCACCCATCCTCACTTCAGGGGTCTCATCTTTTCTCTCCCTCCCCAATTCCATGTGGGGCCTCTTTCCAACCCCTCCCTCCCTGAGGCTCTTCCTTGGGCACTCAGTGGCTTTCTTCCTGCTTCCCCTAAGGAGGCTTATCTGGCATGGGGTGGGGGGTGGGGTGAGGGGGAGAAAAAGGCCTCCCTCCCATTAGGGCTTCCCCTTCTGTCATCCTCCCCACTTTCGATTTTTTTGGGGGCAGAATCCCTTAGAAGGGGCACAGGATATCCCCCTCTTTATATTTCTGTGCATAGAGAACCTATTGCGGGGGGGAGGTGCATTTCCTTTCCCCACCTTTCACCTACTCAGTCTGGGGGGGGGTAAGAGATTGTCTCACTCTTCATTCCCCCCCCCCCAACACACACACTTTGTTTAGTAACAGTATGTTGGAATTTGAAGTAACCTTCCTTCCTTCCTCCATTGTCTCTCTTTGGAGTATCTCCCAGGAAGATACTTTCAAGAGGGAAAGTAGGGGTCTCCTCAATAGTTTACCCCGCCATTGAGGACACCCAGAAGGCAGAGGGGGTTTAGGGCAGTGGTTCTCAACCTGCGGCCCAGATGTGGCCTATGGCCACATTTCATGTCCCCCCCTCCACCACACCAGGAAGTTCCATATGGTGGAGGAAGGGCAAAATCGCCGTCCAGCGTGACCCGACCTCTGGCTTGAACAGGTTGAGAACTCCTTTGCAAACAAAGGGCAATTAACACCCCAACCCGAGCGCTGAATCCACACTGTCATCAGCAAGGGGTTGGGGGAAAGAGCGGGCATAGCCATCCATGATAACGTCGTAATTTGGTTCCAAAAGTCATAACGTTATCCGGTGTTTAATGTTATGCAATGCATTGATCACACAACATTAAAAATAAAGCCCATGGGGGATTGATCCAGTTTGCCTGTTCCCTCCCCATGCAAAACGGCGGTCCCAGCATCGGATCACTGTTTGCTTGTGAAAGGAACCCACATTTCCTTTGCAAGCAAAGAGCGATCAACACCCCAACCAGAGTGCTGAACTCACACTGGCATCAGCCTGGGGGAAAAGAAGTGACTTAGCCATCTAGGTGGTGGTGGTGGGGCATTCTGAAGAGAGGTTTGGGACCCTTTCCCAGCCTCTCTTTAGAACACACACACACCCCGGACTGGATAGCAAAGCCCCTTAGCAAGTTAGGCCGGGAGTGGGGGGTGTTTCTGAAAAGAAGCTGGGAAAACTTTTTTAGCTTCTTTTCAGAAACCTGCGCCTAGATTCCTAAGGGGCTTTGTGATCCAGGCGAGGGTGGGAGACAGTGATGGGATGTCCCCGGTTCCAGACGGATCCCTGGAACTGGTAGGACCAATCCCGGAGGGTTTTCCGTGAGGGGAGTCCACTTTTGGGGCGTCCGGTTCCGGACGCCTGACCGAAAGAAAATTTTTTTTTAAAATCGGAGCTAAAATGGCTCCAATTGACTGTGCATGCGCAGAAACTCAATCTGACGCATTGCGCATGCGTCAAATTGAGTTTCTGGACATGCGCACTAAATTGGAGCCAAATGGCTCCAATTTTTTTAAAAAAATCTTCCGAAGCTGGAGCCGGCCTTTTTAGAGTGGCTCCAGCAGCAGCAGCGGCAGCCCTAGGAGAAGGGCACCTCCCATAGCCGGCCACCTGGCTCCCACGGGCACGTTGGTGCCTGCCCGCGCCGTCCGTCCTCGCCGCGCCGTCCGTCCTCGCCGCGCCCTCCTAGGGACTTGGCCCTGAGAAACCCCCATGCCCGAGGAAGCTACAGGCGGCCGGCGGAAGATGATGCGGCGGTGGCGAGCCCCGCCGCTCTTACCCAGGACATGTCGGGCCCAAGTCCCTAGGAGGGCGCGGCGCGGGCAGACGGCGCGAGCAGGCACCAACGTGCCCGTGGGAGTTCGGTGGCCAGGCAGGGGCTGCAGGCGGCTGTGGCGACCGTGGCCGGCGGATTCAGGGCCGGCCGCGGCCTCCGTAGGAGGAAACGGCCGCAGTCGGGGGCAGCGTGCCTTGCCGGGTGGCCCCGGGCCACATGGAGGTTCGTCGGCGCCAAGAAAGGTAAGTGAGGCTTTTATATTTAGGGTGGGTGGGTGATTTATTTGTGTTTTGGGTGGGTGGTTGTACTTTTATTCAATTTTTATTTTATTTATTTCTTTAAGTTATTTACGGGTCTGTGTGCATGTTTATTTTTATTTTTATTTTATTTTTGGCCTTGCCCACAACGTCATGACGTTGGCTTCACCCATGACGTCATGACATTGGGCACGCCCATGACGTCCGTGACGTCATGGCGTGGTAGTAGAATTTTTGACATCCCATCACTGGTGGGAGAGATCTGAAGAGGGCTTGGGAGGCTTTTCCCAGCCTCTCTTCAGAAGCCCCGGCCCAGGCCTGGATAGCTAAGCCCCTTAGAAGCTGGGGGTGGAGGTGTTTCTGAAACGAAGTTGGGAAATTTTTCCCCAGCTTCTTTTCAAAAACCTCAGCCTGGATGGCTAAGGGGCTTAGCGATCCAGTTGTGGGTGAGGGGTGGCATGCAGACGCATGATCTCTCCCCAAGACCCCAGCTGTCCCAGGTGATCGCGGGGACTGCCGGTGTGTTGGAGGACAGATAGTGTTGCATGCACAGTATTTCCCTCAACACCCCGGCAGTCCCAGTAATAGCTGAGACTGCCGGGGTGTTGGGGGAGAGATCATGTCTGTGCAAGTTTTCTCCCGCAACATGCCTGCAGTTCCAGCAATCATGTGCTGGGGTGTTGGGTGAGAGATTCTGCGCGTGTATGGTTTCTCCCCCAACACCCGGGCAGTCCCTGTGTGCGATCGGATTGCCAGTTCATTTGGGGGGAGAATGGGCTCTGTACCCTCTCCGAAAACCAAACTGCCAATCAGAGTGAAAATCTCTGCCCCATGGCCTGAAGGGCGGGTCAGAGATCAACACCTGGGAATTTGAGGCAAAAGTTTGCATTGTACAACGTTATGTTAACGTTGTGCGATGCAAATGTTTGCATCAAATTCCCTGATGTTATCCTATTTAGGCATTATGCGATGCAAATGCTACCCGAGGTATTGCTCCTGTCCTTTTCCAATTTTGCATCCACTGCTGCATTTTCCAACTCTGTAAACACTTTAATTGCCTCTTCTTTTACGGCTAAAACTATCTCAACTGGACTAGAGTGGCTCACTTTGAGACTAACTCACTTAAAGAGAATTTTCTCCGAATGTTTGCTTCGCTTAACAACTAAAACCAACCAAAAACTCGCTTAACAACTATATCGGGGTTCGCACTTCCCACCGTCGAAGTCACAATTGGTCACTTACAATGGGGTTTTGCTTAAAGAGCAATCCTGTGGAACACATTATGTTCTTTAAGCCAGGTACTACTGTATTTACAAAAACAACAGCCAAAAGTTAGGATGGCAGCCATTTTCAAAAACCTCTCCATTTCTCTTCTCTCTACTTTCTTCCCCTCAGCATTTCCAGAACTTTCCCTATCAATCATCCATTTTCCATCAATGCTACTCCAATATGCTAATCAATAACCCATTCCCTAACACTTTTTTGCTGCCCCCTTCTGGCATGTGTTGCTGTCTTTGGCTGCACTTTTACAAAGGCAATTTTTATATCCATTCTCACCCGACACTCGTACATCCATTTACCCTAAGTACATGCATTCCTTACAGGGCCCACTTGACTTCATTCTCCAGGATGTCTGGCTCAAGGTCAATGATCACACCATTGTGGTTGTCAGGGACATTAAGGTGCTTTTTGTAGAGTTTTTCTGTGAATGTTTGCCATCTTTTCTTCATCTCTTCTGCATCTGTTAGATCCCTATTGTTTTCTCCTTTATCCTGGCCATTTTTGCTTGATGCATTCACTTAATTGCTCCAGTTTTTAAATTCTGTAGAGTTTTGTTTTTCTTGAACAGTATAAAAGCTGTGAAGAAATGTTCTTAGAAAACATTTCCAAACTCCCTAGGCCTCAGAGAAAAGGGAAAGACTTTATGATGTTTGAGGAGAATAAGATAGGAGGGTGTTTGTAATACACTAGATCCCTGGACAACGTTATGACATGGTTCCACAAGTCATGACATTGATCGAACAACGCTAAAAAAACCCTGAGAAGAGGCGCTCGCACATGCGCGAAAGGCGCGCCAGCGGGAGCCTCTTCTACCAAATGGGTATAGCAACAGGCATCGCACGTCAAGGCAAGGGATCAAAGTGGGGGGTGGCTCCCCCGGTTTGATATCTTGCCTTGACTTGCGATGCCCGTTTTGGCACTTTGCGATGGGAGTTTGGGTGCCCAAACTCCCATCGCAAAGCGCCTAAACAAGGGTCGGCTATGGGGCCGGGGAGACCCCGAGAAAAGACGCCTCTCCTGATGTTCCGAAAGGGTAAAGATCCTTATCTTTTCAGAACATCGGGTGGCTTGCAGGCGTGCGCGCGTCGGTGGGGGTTAGCTCAGGAGACGGAGGTCCGCCCGTATCCTGCGCTAACCCTCACCGACGCTCGCCACTCGCCCGAAGTTTCGAAATGGTAAGGATCCCCGTACCCTTTCCAAACATCTTGGGGGTGGGCACTGGGGCGGCAGAGCAACAACAACATAGAACATTAGACTCTTATGAATCCTTAATAAACACAAAAATTACCCCCACCCCATCAATTATTTTGAAAATTGCAGTTAAAAAGCAGGAAAAAAGTGGAGAGGTCTACACTATATTAGCTAGCAGCGAGGGGGTCACCACGCCACCGGTGCCGCACATCTGCTCACTCAGCCATGTTTTCAGCCCTTTCCCGAAGGGCAACAGCTCCATCTGGAGGCGCAATTCGGTTGGTAAGAGGTTCCATAGGACACTCAAAAGGCCCTAACCTCCCGGACAATGTACATAGCACAGTGGTGAATTATAGAAGATTGATGTACTAGTTGTAAAAGAAATTGATAAGAGTATTAAGCAATATAGTGTTAGAAATCAATAATATATAAGCCTTTGTAGAAATGTTTATTTTTTATTTTTGTTTTCTATTTTGTACTTGTATTTTACTGATGCATTCTTTGTTAATTTTTTGTGTAGCTTTTCTGTTGTATTTCTCTTTTTTTGAAAATTTACAAATAAAATATATATATATAAAAAATGTAGTTCAATACATTGACTCTACAGGAATCTTCAGGGGAAGATCAAAGTTGTTCATCATCACACTCTTCTCCTGCCATCTTTTTTACTTTCTTTAAACATTTATTTTGAAATCAGTTTCAGTTAGCATATCTTTAAGGGTCTCTCTCTCTCTCAAGGTTGGAGACAGGCTGGTAGTTGGTCATAACCACAGGGTCAAAGGATGGCATCTTTAGGAGGGGGCGCATCAAAGCATGTTTTAAGGTAGCTAGAAAATACCCCTTCCAAAGCGAAGAGTTAATAATGGCCTCGACCCAACCACTTTTCACCGCCCTGGCAGATTTCACCAGCCAGGCAGGGCATGGTTCTGATCCACATGCAGTGGCACACACAGATCCCAGAAGCCTGTCCACTTCCTCAGGGACAACTGAATCAAACCGATACCAGAGAACATGACCAGACTGCACTTTGGACAACCCCAGATCTAATATTTCCATGCCGGGGTTCAACTTTGACTGAATCTGCGGGTGTCAACCAGCATCTCAGGCTAACCGATTTGCTGATCCAGAGGACAAACACTCAGTTCCCTTTTAATCCATCAGGATCCACCAGTCACCGGGGGCAGACCAATTGAATAGGCCCTACCTCCCTGCACTGAAGCCCCTTCCCCAGAAAGTCCAGAGTCACCAGATAGTGATCCAACTGTTACCTCAAATTTTAGGGCTTGGTTCGTTTCTTGGTGGAAACTGACACCGAGACATGGTTTTGATCAAAACAAAATTGGTTTTATTGGTATTAAGGGTTCTGCTCTACATTGACCAGTTTATAGATCAGAAATCTCCACCTCAAACGTTTTAATCCAAACCACACCCGGGAGCCTCATCACGACATTCTGTGACTCAGCTGAAAATCCCTCCCATCTCTCCAATATTTTATACACTTCTTACTGAAGAACACTTAAGCCTGGAATAATGAGTGGAAGGGTAAATGCTGTTTACTAAAATGGGGGCAATTAAAAAAGTCATTTACACTTCTTGATTGCATGTTACAAAAGCTTCAAAAGTAATTTCAAAAAATACACATGGCAGTTTACAGATACAATGGTTAATGATGAAATACTGTAAAAAGCTGAAATGTCTCAGTTCTTAAATTGTCACATTTCTTCTTGAGGTCAATCTAGGGTAAAGTTTCCATTGAACTGTCCTCTCTGGAGCTTTAGGAGATGGGAGATAAGACAAGAGATTAGTGCCATTGTTTCTGCTGGATGAGTCATCCCCCCCCTTCTGAGAAGCGACCACCTCCTATCAGTGATTTTATCCTAATGCAATTGCTCACATAGATTTTTGAGGCTTTTATATTAAGCCTTAAACTTGTTAGTAATTAAGAGTTGGTTGTTCCCCATATATTCTCTGCCTTGGCCAGTGTATAGCAATGTTTTAATTAAACTTTATTAAGGAGAATTAAATCAGACCAGATGTATAATTTCAGAATTCAGGCAACAAGCCTCTGCTTTAAGAAGAAATCTTCTGCTTGCCATCAGGAAAACCAGTTTTGCAAGAATTTCACACCTTGAGGCTTAGACAATAGGATGAGTTTACATTCCTTGGCAATGGGAAGCCAACTCTTAATATTGCCAGAGTATATGTGACTAGTGGGCTCTTCCCATTTAATCCTTCCCCCCTTTGGAGAGGTTTCCAATTATGATTTTAAATTAAACCTTGTATGATTTTATTTCTTTTGCTAGCCATTAAACGTTGGCTTCTCCCCTATTTTTATACCTTTTCCCATGTGTGTACAGTGTTTTTTCTGATTGTAACTTTATTAAAGAGTTAAATAAAAAGATGTGTTGGAATCTCAAAATTTCATGCAACACGACCATGGCACAGGAGTGATGTCTGATTTTTGTATACTGTATTCAGGTCACTCTGCCACTGCTCCAAAAAGAAAATGAAATCTGGGGTGTGGCCACTGTTCCTACTTGGGTCCCAAATTACTTGAGTCAGGCCCACAGCTGCCATGGAAGCCATGAACTCCCGAGCGGCTACGGTGCCAACCCCCAGAGAAGGCAAGTTGAAATCCCCCAGAACCATAAGTCTGGGGAACTCAAATGCCAACATGGTGATGGTTTCAAGGAGCTCAGGCAGGGAATCTGCTACCTTGCTGGAAGGCAGGTACAGGAGCAAGATTGCCAACTGACCCTTAGGGCTCAAGCACAGGAGAAGGGCCTCACAACACGGAACTTGGGGAGCTGTAGCTCTGGCGACTCCCAGTGACTTCCTGGCTACAATGGCGACGCCACCGCCCCTCCCATCACCCCTAGGCTGGTGCCAAATCAGTGGCGTCGCGCAGTCTTCAGCCGCCTGGGGCGAAGAACAAATTCGCCGCCGCCCCAGCTCGCTGCTGCCGCCCCCCCCCCCCAGACCCGGCGGTTGGGATGGGAGGAGCAGGAAACATGCTCGAGACGGTGCTCTGTTACATTCTCCTGCCGCTAACGCGGCTCCTTCGGGTTTTCCAAGGTAATCCCCTTCCCTCACGCAGCCACCACCACCACGCTCGAGGAGAGCCCTCGCCTCGCGCGCTTGGCTTCACGCCAACTGCGAGGCCGAGTCAGAGCTTGCTCTCCTGCTCCCAGAAGCCTTGGTCCAGGGGGAACCTTCGGCCTTGAAGGGAGCCAGGGCTCCTGGGAATTGAAGTTTTAGAACACCTGGAGGGCTGGGCTGTTTCCTCTCTGGGCCAGGTGTTCTTCGACTTCAATTCCCAGAAGCCCTGGCAGCCTCGAGCCGGGCGAGAGGGCGGTTGGCCAGAGTTTGACAGGAATCCCGATTGGAGTTTCACAGTCTCTGTCTCCCTCCTTTTCCCCCTCCCCAGTTTGGCGATTTAAAAACGGAGAACAGTTGCGAATGGGATGTGTGATTCAGAAGAAGGCAGCAGGTGGGCTGAAGTACAAGGGAAAGGGAAAAAGACACATATTATTGAAATGGTACCCGTGTTAGTCTGGGTTTCAAACATAGAGTTAAAAAAAACAAGAAAAAACGTGGCACTTTAAAGACTAACTGCGGTATTTTTAAATGTTAACTTTCGTGGATCAAGTCTACTTCGTCAGACAAATGTACTGTATGGTGTGTTTCTATAGTCCGCCCGCTCGCCCTCCTGGGGCCCTCCGCCACCCCCCACCCCCCCGACAAGCGCACCTCCAGCAGCTCGCTCGCCCGGCTGCCCGTTGGGGATTCTCCGACGCCCCCCCTGGCGGGCGCCCTGCGTACACGCGCACGCTGCCCACCTCCTCCCGCCCAGCCAGCCGCCAGGGACTCCCCACCACGGCGCCACCCACCTCCGACGAGCGCTCCGTCGAGCGGCCCGCCAGGAAAAGGGCCACCCTCCGCCTGGGAAGTCCTGCTTCCTAAGCCAAAGAGGGAGGCCAAAGCGGTGGGGAGGGGACATTTTGCCGGCCCCTGAAAGCCGCTTACCGGGGCATCCGCCCCCCCGCCCCCACGCTACGCCACTGTGCCAAATACCAAAGCCAGCTGGACAGTTTTGACAGAGGAACCCCGTTCTCTGGTGCCAGCCAGGTTTCAGTGATGCATGCCAGGTCAGCCCGATCCCCTAGAATAGAAACTGAAATCAGGGAGCCTTGTCGCAGACGGACCTGGGATTCAACGGCGGCAGCGTAAGGGAGGGGATTCTCTGGATCTGCTGCACAGGATCCAGCGGTGTATCCAGGGGGCTGGAACACGGGACAGATATTACACATCTGTCCCATGTTCCCCGAGTGTGGCCTGCCCCTTCGCTCCTGCCATACGGCAACATGCCCGTCACAATGACAATTTGGGCCCCAGGAACCTCATTGCTTGCTCCGGACGGAGCGCTGTTCCCTATCCCCGGCTGGTAGACTGTTCTCCCCTCTCTCCCCCACCCCCATTCCCAGGTGGGCGAACCGACAAGAAGACCAGCACCTGTTAAACCCCAGGGCCCTGGGCGGCCTTCCCAGCCCCAAAGGGTGCTTCTGGTGGGGCACATACTGCATGATGGAGTGAGCTCCCTCCAGTGATGGGATGACCCCGGTTCCATCCGGTTCCCTGGAACCGGTAGGAACAATCCCGGAAGGTTGTCCGTGAGGGTAGTCAACGCCTCAACGCCGGACGCCTCAACGCAAGAATTTTTTTTAAAAAAAAATCAGAGCCAAAATGGTTCCGATTTACTGCGCATGTGCAGAAACTCAATCTGATGCATTGCGCATGCGTCAGATTGAGTTTCTGCGCATGCACAATAAAATTGGAGCAATTTTGGCACCAATTTTACTGTGCATGCGCAGAAACTCAATCTGATGAATGCGCAATGCATCAGATTGAGTTTCTGCGCATGCACAGTAAATCGGAGCCATTTTGGCTCCAATTTAAAAAAAATTTGGCAGCGACGGTAGCGATAGTGGCGGCGGCAATGGCGGCGGCGGCGATAGTGGCGGCGGCAACACCGCCGGCGATTGCAACGGTGGCAGAGATGTTGGTGGTGGCGATACCGGCAGCATTGACGGCGGCAGCAACGGCGGCGATGGCGGCGAGTGGCGATGGCGGCGGCGATAATGGCATCGTCATAGATGGCAACAGCGATGACTTTGGCGGCTGTGTGGGCAGGCGGCACCAGCCCTCAGAGGAGGGCACCTCCCCCGGGGCCGCCGAGCCCCAACAGGCAAGTTGAGGCCTGCCCTGCCCTGGCCGTCCGCCCTTTGCGCCCCCTCCCAGGAGTAAGTGAGGGGTTGATATCGAATAGAAATAATAAGAATAAAATATTGATTAAATATTGCTTGCTGCTACAGAAACTAAAGCTAACATTGAAGCGACGTGGCAAGATTGGAATTTTGTTTATGAAGGAAAAACTATTATGCTCATATATAAGTCTCGCATGATCATTGTGTAATGTTGAAATATGCCAAATGTCAGCTTGAACTTAGTAATAGTTAGAGTACCACAGCCAAGCAAATTATGTGCCAAAGTATACAGGATGTTATGCAAAAGTAGACAAAAAACATCTATGACCCGCCAAGATCTGGTCATGTTTCATAAGAAATATATCCTTAATGGTTCCCAGTGGTATCCAAGAGAACTGACATAAGTATTTTTTGTAACCTTTTGTACTTGGCTATTGTATCAGGTCAACAAATGTAATGATGAAAATATGTAGAAATGATTTGTACAAATCGGGTGAAATGTCTTGAGTGAACCAGAAGGGGGAGAGAAACTATAAAAGGCTCTGTCTTTTCATGGATGTTATTCTCATCTTTGGAGTGACTACACTCATGAGAATCATTATTATGCATAATAAACTCTTCTCTGTTTGACCAAAAGGGAATGCTGTTTTGTCCCATCTTAAATGCTATAACATTTTTGGCACCCCCAGATCGGACTATTCAGTAGGAGCGGTTGGCTCTTCATGGACGCCTGCCTCGGTGAGTATCGACGCCTCCCCAGAGAAATCTCCAAAGCCGGCTGACAAGTCCTTTGCAATTTGTCCGGAGTTTTTCGGTGGAGGGGCGGCGTGAAACACCGGCGAGCAGAGCAGTCAAGAATCCACAAGGGTCAAACAGACAAGATACATCGTTGGTATCGGAAGTTCCAGGCAAGTATTTTGGGGTTCAAGTCCCTGTATTTTGGGAAATTTCAGGTTATAATCACATACAAGGTCCAGGGTTAAAAGTCCCTCAGGGTTTAAGTCCCTGTTTCGGGCCAGTGATTATAGGAAACAGATGGCCAAGTTTCCTTGAAGGGCGGAGGGCGATCCGAACCCTTCATTTAATGTTGAAAGGCAGAATTGTACTTTCAAAGGTTTTAGTTAAATGCCTGCAAGCTGTTTGGTTTTATAAGCCTGTGAACTGTCTGGTTTTATAAGTCAAGTTGTTTGATTGTTTTAGTACTGTTTAAAGTTAAATGTTGTTCGTTTGTTTAAGTAGAAATAAGTAACAGTGTAAGTAGAACTGAAATGGGAGGGGGAGTAAGCAAAAACACACCGTTAGAATTAATGGTACAACATTTTCAGGAGGTCTATCCGTTGGAATGTGACCTAGATACATTAAAAATTTACTGCCGCAATGAATGGCCGACCTTTCCTGAGATTAATTGGCCAGAAGATGGGTCATTTAGTCCAGATCTTATTAATAAAGTAATGATCCGAATTGTACAAGATCGTCATTGGGATCAATATGAATATGGGTCGGCCTGGAGAGCAGCAGTAAATAGAGACCCCCCTTTTCCATGGATCAAGCAGAATCAGATCCAAGAGGCTAAGATGTGTTTACTTCAAATTAAACGTAGAAATGATAGAAACAATGCAGCCCTGTTCACTGCAGCCCTTACGGCAGCAAAGATCAAACAGTCAGCAGCTGGAATCAATCAGCCAGCAGCTGAAAGGAATAGCAAAGTTCACGCAGAAGAAAAATGTACGCAGAGCCAACGAGAGAAAGTTAAAATAATATTGAGTCAAGCTGAAGAGGAGATAAGACCTCCACCATATATATATCCTCCTTTAGACAGCTCACGTGTTTCAACTGACTCTAATAGTTCCACCGCTACTATAGTTAGTCTTTCTCCCAATAAACTAAGAGACGGGAAAATAAGAGGGGAACGAATTGCCCCACTTAGGGAAATTGTACAAACAGTTGTTGACCCAGAAGGACAAGTACAGACTAGAAAAATGGAACAATATTTACCTTTTCAAGTCGCAGATCTTTTAAACTGGAGGCAATATTATGGTCCATTTAATAAAAAACCTGCTGAAATAGTGGATTTAGTATCCACAATTATGCAAACGCATTTGCCTAATTGGAGAGATATTCAACAGCTACTAATGACATTACTGACATTAGAAGACAGGGAAAAGTTCCGTATAGCTAAAGATAAGGTAGCTACCCTTGAATATCCAAATGACATGCAAATTGAACAACGCCAAAGAGCAATGGGAAGTGTGGACCCTCAATGGGATTTGGAAATTCCTAAAGATATATTAGAGTTGGAACGGTATCGTAAAATTGTTGTTGACAGTTTAAAAGAAGCCTCAAAGGGTCCTGTAAATTTTTCAAAGCCTGCCCTAGTAATGCAGCAGTCAGATGAATCTCCTGAGGGGTTTATGGCAAGGCTAATAGAGGCATACAAGGTCAACACAGGCTTGGATTTGGAAGATCCAGCCCATAGGATATTGCTAAATGAACGTTTCATAACCCAAAGTGCCTCAGACATTAAAAAGAAGCTTCAAAAATTAGATGGAGCTTTGGGTATGAATACTTCTCAATTGATGGAGATAGCCAGGAAAGTGTTTTTAAACAGGGACGAGGAGGAAGAAAGAAAGCAGATTCTAAAGGAAAAACGTAAAGCTGAGACTTTGGCTTTAGCAATTGCAAATAATAGTAGTTCTCCCTTGAGGACAGACCAATGCCCCTATTGTAAGAGAATAGACCATTGGCAAAGGGAGTGCCCGCCGAAACAACCATCCAGAGGTAGAGGAGGTTATAGATATATGGAAGCAGAGAACTACGATGCCTATGATACACAGGATGGTGTTATAGGAAGGGCGGAAACACAGTGGGATGATTGATTAGGGCCTAGAGCTCAGGTCCTACTTCCCGAGCCAGGGAGCAGGACGATCAGTATTGAATCAATTACTGGCAGCAAAACTGAAGAAAATATAAAATATAAGGAATTAGGTATGTGGGATTTGTAGTGGTCAGTGACAGAAATTGGTTTCAAATTTTACTAATGGTATTGTATATTGTGCTTACTACCTTAAGTTAAATATTGGTTGCCCCTATATGAATTATTGTATGATAGACCACCTACCTTGTTGGCATATGTGTGAAGGGTGGCAAGATATGGCCCATGAGGGGGGAATGGGGACGAGAAAATAGTTGCAATCATTGTAGGCTCATAATGAACATGTAAATAATTTAAGAATATATGTGCAAGAAATCAGCCCCCCCTGTGATGATAGCCACCCACAATTTTAAACTAGAAGACAGGGTATGGTTCAAAATTATAAGGATGAACCCCTTAAAAAACACCAGATGCAAAGAACTCCAGACTGTTGTATTGTTTTTTTTCTTTCTTGCAGTAGGGAAACTAAAAGGGAAAATTCTGGATCCAATTGGACATGTTTGAAGTCTGCAGCAGAGAACAGTCCTGACCAGTACGCAGAGCTTCAGATCCAGAATCTAGGAAAAGGTGCTTACCAGGTGAAGCAAACGGAGAAGCCATTGCATTGATCCTGAGATCCAAGCAGTTTGCCTGAGCCGTAATATCAACGCAACAGATTAGAAGCACCTATTTCTTTTCCCTAATGGAACATTCTACTTAAGGTACTGTACTTTGTTTATGTCACACACAATTCACTTCCTACACATTTGAACATCACATAAAGAAGAAAGAAGAACACCCTGCTGGGAATTCCCCCTGGAAGCAATTCCCTCTACGCACAGGTGGAAGATAAGAGAACATGCTACAAGCAAGTCTATATTTGGGACTCTTTATCTTGTGTCTTGAACACATAGGAGGACAAAATATTACAGAAAGAAATATTTGTATTGGTAATAGAGGCCAATGGAGGGCAGTACCAAATACCAAAGACATACTTATAACCCTTGAAGTAAGCAGCAACCATCCAGAAGCATGGGTAAACAATGGCCATAGAAATAACTCCAGAGGTATTCAATGAAATGTCTAAAGTAGGCAGCATATTAAAACACACTAACCATTAACTTAGTGGGAAGGACATGTTTCAGAAGGGAAGGAACTGTAGATGTTGGACATCTAATATGCCTTGGAATATGGGAAGAGGGTCAAATAACATGGAGATTTCCCTCCAAGTTACCCCCTCCGGTAAAAATTGATACCACAATCCTGAAGTACTTAAATTCTGCAGGTCCCTGGACTGCACTATGTACTGGATATGTGGAAGGCTAGCTTGTGAAAAGTTATCTGCAAATTAGTCCGGAACTTGTGTTCTAGGGTAGAACAAACCATCTTTCTTTCTTAAGCCAATAACCAGTAGAGAGTTATTGAGCGTGTCTGTCTATGATAGATTGGGAGCAGTAAGGAAAAAGAGGTCTGTTATGTACGAAAAGTGCTGAAACAGCTTTTTTTCAGGTTCCGGTACTACCAATGAACACAGGCAAGCTCCGGACAACGGTGGAGAATCACAGTAAGCTAGCCTAGGAACACCTTTTGGTAAAAGAGGAGGGTCAGGGAAATTTTAATCTTGATAATTACTGCTGACACCTAGAAGAGTCAGGAAGAGCAGTGGCTCAGTTTAACACAGTTAACTTACAATCCTGAACAACACTGGAGTACAGCTTTCAATGTTAAGGAATTTTTGGAACCTAGTTGCCAAAGTTTCCAACATTGCAAGTACCCTTTGGACACGTAGGCCACCTCGGATGCCTAGTGATAAAATGTGTCATCCCTTGTATGATAAGCATGATTCCTCAGTAGACGCTTTAAGATACTGTGAAATTAAGAGTTGTGAATCTTTACGTTTTGAAAAGATTCAGAGGGGGGAATTGATATCGAATAGAAATAATAAGAATAAAATATTGATTAAATATTGCTTGCTGCTACAGAAACTAAAGCTAACATTGAAGCGACGTGGCAAGATTGGAATTTTGTTTATGAAGGAAAAACTATTATGCTCATATATAAGTCTCGCATGATCATTGTGTAATGTTGAAATATGCCAAATGTCAGCTTGAACTTAGTAATAGTTAGAGTACCACAGCCAAGCAAATTATGTGCCAAAGTATACAGGATGTTATGCAAAAGTAGACAAAAAACATCTATGACCCGCCAAGATCTGGTCATGTTTCATAAGAAATATATCCTTAATGGTTCCCAGTGGTATCCAAGAGAACTGACATAAGTATTTTTTGTAACCTTTTGTACTTGGCTATTGTATCAGGTCAACAAATGTAATGATGAAAATATGTAGAAATGATTTGTACAAATCGGGTGAAATGTCTTGAGTGAACCAGAAGGGGGAGAGAAACTATAAAAGGCTCTGTCTTTTCATGGATGTTATTCTCATCTTTGGAGTGACTACACTCATGAGAATCATTATTATGCATAATAAACTCTTCTCTGTTTGACCAAAAGGGAATGCTGTTTTGTCCCATCTTAAATGCTATAACAGGGTTTGTGCTTGGGGTTGTATATTTATTTAATTTTAATTTTATTTATTTATTTAATTTATTTACAGGTTTGTGGGATGGGTGGGTGGGTCGGGTTGAGGGTGTGTGTGTGTATTTATTTTATTTTATATTTTATTTGAAGGCCCCCGCCCACAACGTCATGACGTCAGCTCCGCCCATGACGTCATGACGTCATGACATCGGCCACGCCCGTGACGTCATGGAGTGGTGGTAACAAATTTGTCATCCCATCACTGGCTCCCTCCAGTCTGTCCCACCTCCTGCCAGCGAGTGGTTTGAAAGCAAGAAATTACAAGTAGATAAATAGGGACCACTTCGTTCAGAAGGTAAACAGTGTTCCGTACAGTCGCGCATTGAGGCATGCCTGCCACATGTCCACGGAAACGTCTGCAAATGAACATAGTGCTGACTCTTTGGTTATAAACAGATGAGCACTGAACCCTAGACTCAGAGTCAGATACACCTGGCTTTCGAGCATAGGCCACCTTTATCTCTACCAGCCATGTGACTCTGTCTATTGGCGATTTCTGATATTGGTTTATGAGGCAGGAAGAACAGCACCACCACCCTCACCACTGAAGGATTTGCTCCACTGGCTCTTCCTCCAACTACCATTTCTGAGTCCCTTTCAGTCCTGGTGTGGGAGTGAACAAATATATTATTTCCCCTCCTTAATCCTGGCTCTTCTTTCCCTCCCCCCCCCCCAAATATTTCCCCTTCTGAGGAAAGGAAAGAAATCAAGTTAGGCGGGGGAGTTTCTTCCTCTGTAACCCACAATTTCACCCTCCCTTTGAGGGTGACTTAATTAAGCCTTTCTAGATAGATGAGAAAAGGGAGATTTCCCTCTCTCCACCTGTTGAACTTCTGCCCGTCATGGCTGGGGGGGGGGGAGGGAGGGAGCTATCTTCCGCCTCCCTCCTTCCCGCCAAGAAAATCCGTCGCCAAGATACAGGGGAGGGGCTTCAGAACCAATGGCGACCCAGGCCGCGCCTCCTCCTGGGATTGTGTTTGCGCAGGCGCTGAGGGACATCCGGGCACTTTTCCTTCTTTCCCAGGCAACAGCAGGAGAAGCCTTTGATCTTTTAGGGTGAGAAAAAGAGGGGGGGTCACGGATTGTGGAAGGGGGGGAGGAGGAAAGAAGGGGGTTGGACTATTCTCCCCCCTCCGTTGGCCTTCATCTTCCTCTCTTTGAAGTTGGGGGACGGGAGAGAAGAATCCAAAGGTGAGGTAGGGTCGTCTCTGTTCTTTCTGCTGCCTGAGGCCCACCCATCATCCTCACTTGAGTTGTCTAATCCTCTTTCTAACACCCCCCCCCCAATTTCATGTGGGGCGTCTTCCAAATCTCTTCCCCCCCCTTGTTCTTTGGGCAGGGCCATTGCCATGGGGTAGCCTGGGAGGTCAGATTGGGGGGGGGGGGAGAAGGGAGGTTGGACTATTCTCCCCCCCCTCCATTGCCCTTCCTCTTTCTGCCATTGAATATTTAACGGGAGGGGGAGGACAAAGAGTGTCCATAAATAAGGAAGGGTCTACTACGCTGCTCTTTCTGCCACCAGAGGCCCATCCATCATCCTCACCTCAGGGGTATCATCTTTTTCTCCCTCTCCCCCAAATTCCATGTGGGGCCATTTTTCAAATCTCTTCTCTGCGGCTGTTTTTGGGGGGATTCGGAGCCTTTACCCTTTCTCTCCTAAGGAGCCCAACCTTGTGGCGGGGAGGGGAGAAAAAGAAGGCTCCCTGCCCCCCTCCAAGACCTCTTCCCTCCCTTGAGAGCTTCTCCTTCTGCCCCCCATAGCCTCCCCCCCTTTGGGGCTCTGCCCCTCCCCTCCTGTGTCCCTTCCTAGCTTCCTTTTATTTGTTCATGGAGATTTTACTGCCCCACAGGATACGAAAACCAGAAGGGAACTTCAGGTGGCAGAGGTACGTAGGTCGCTTCTCCCTCTTCACGGCCTAGGAGTGAGGGGGAGAAAAAGGCCTCCCTCCCATTAGGGCTTCCCCTTCTGTCATCCTCCCCACTATCGGTTTTTTGGGGGGCAGAATCCCTTAGAAGGGGCACAGGATATCCCCCTCTTTATATTTCTTTGCATAGAGAACTTATTGCGGGGGGGGGGGATTTCCTTTCCCCACCTTTCACCTTCTCAGTCTGGGTGATGTGGGGTAAGAGATTGTCTCACTCTTCATTCCCCCCCCCCAACACACACACTTTGTTTATTAACAGTATGTTGGAATTTGAAGTGACCTTCCTCCCTTCCTCCATTGTCTCTCTTTGGAGTATCTCCCAGGAAGATACTTCCAAGAGGGAAAGTAAGGGTCTCCTCAATAGTTTACCCCGCCATTGAGGACACCCAGAAGGCAGAGGGGGTTTAGGGCAGTGGTTCTCAACCTGCGGCCTGTGGGCCAGATGTGGCCTATGGCAACATTTCATGTCCCCCCCTCCACCACACCAGGAAGTTCCATATTGTGGAGGAAGGGCAAAATCGCCGTCCAGCGTGACCCGACCTCTGGCTTGAACAGGTTGAGAACTCCTTTGCAAACAAAGGGCAATCAACACCCCAACCCAAGCGCTGAACCCACACTGTCATCAGCACTGGGGTTGGGGGAAAGAGCGGGCATAGCCATCCATGATAACATTGTAATTTGGTTCCAAAGGTCATAACGTTATCCGGTTTTTAATGTTATGCAATGCATTGATCACACAACATTAAAAATAAAGCCCATGGGAGATTGATCCAGTTTGCATGTTCCCTCCCCATGCAAATCGGCGGTCCCAGCATGGGTTCACTGTTTGCTTGTGAAAGGAACGCACATTTCCTTTGCAAGCAAAGAGCGATCAACACCCCAACCAGAGTGCTGAACTCACACTGGCATCAGCCTGGGGTTGGGGAAAAGAAGTGACTTAGCTATCCAGGTGGTGGTGGTGGGGCATTCTGAAGAGAGGTTTGGGATCCTTTCCCAGCCTTTCTTCAGACCACCACCACCACCCCCGGACTGGATAGCTAAGCCCCCTAGCATGTCAGGCCGGGGGGGGGGGGGTGTAATTCTGAAAAGAAGCTGGGAAAACGTTATTGGCTTCTTTTCAGAAACCTGCGCCTAGATTGCTAAGGGGCTTCGTGATCCAGGCGAGGGTGGGGGAGTTCTGAAGAGGGCTTGGGAGGCTTTTCCCAGCCTCTCTTCAGAAGCCCCGCCCCCAGGCCTGGATAGCTAAGCCCCTTGGAAGCTGGGAGTGGAGGTGTTTCTGAAAAGAAGCTGGGAAAATTTTTCCCCAGCTTCTTTTCAAAAACCTCAGCCTGGATGGCTAAGGGGCTTAGCAATCCAGGTGTGAGTGAGGAATGGCATGCAGACACGTGATCTCTCCCCAAGACCCCAGCTGTCCCAGCGATCGCGGGGACTGCTGGTGTGTTGGGGGAGAGATCATGTCTGTACAGGTTTTCTCCTGCAACATGCCTGCAGTTCCAGCAATCGTGTGCTGGGGAGTTGGGTGAGAGATTCTGCGCATGTATGGTTTCTCCCCGAACACCTGGGCAGTCCCTGCGTGCGATCGGTTTGCCAGTTTGGTTGGGGGGAGAATGAGCTCCGTACCCGCTCCCAAAACCAAACTGCCAATCAAAGTGGAAATCTCCTCCCCATGGCCTGCAGGGCTGGTCTCCAGCCCTGTTGCCTTTGGGGCAGAGGTCAACGCCGGGGAATTTGAGGCAAAAGTTTGCATTGCACAATGTTATGTTAACGTTCCGCAATGCAAATGTTTGCATCAAATTCCCTGATGTTAGCCGATTTTAGCATTATGCGATGCAAATGCTACCCGAGGTATCGCTCCTGTCCTTTTCCAATTTTGCATCCACTGCTGCGTTTTCCAACTCTGTAAACACTTTAATTGCCTCTCTTTTACAGCTAAAACTATCTCAACTGGACTAGAGTGGCTCACTTTGAGACTAACTCGCTTAAAGAGAATTTTCTCCGAATGTTTGCTTCGCTTAACAACTAAAACCAACCAAAAACTCACTTAACAACTATATCGGCGTTCGCATTCCCCCCACCCACCCCCAGTCGAAGTCACAATTGGTCACTTACAATGGGGTTTCGCTTAAAGAGCAATCCTGTGGAACACATTGTGTTGTTTAAGCCAGGTACTACTGTATTTACAAACAGCAACAGCCAAAAGTTAGGATGGCAGCCATTTTCAAAAACCTCTCCATTTCTCTTCTTTTCTTTCTTCCCCTCAGAATTTCCAGAACTTTCCCCATCAATCATCCATTTTCCATCAATGCTAGTCCAATATGCTAATCAATAACCCATTCCCTAACACTTTTTTGCTGCCCTCTTCTGGCATGTGTTGCTGTCTTTGGCTGCACTTTTACAAAGGCAATTTTTATATCCATTCTCACCCAACACTCATACATCCATTTACCCTAAGTACATGCATTCCTTACAGGGCCCACTTGACTTCATTCTCCAGGATGTCTGGCTCAAGGTCAATGATCACACCATTGTGGTTGTCAGGGACATTAAGGTGCTTTTTGTAGAGTTTTTATGTGAATGTTTGCCATCTTTTCTTCATCTCTTCTTCATCTGTTAGATCCCTATTGTTTTTCTCCTTTATCCTGGCCATTTTTGCTTGATACATTCACTTAATTGCTCCAGTTTTTAAATTCTGTAGAGTTTTGTTTTTCTTGAACAGTATAAAAGCTGTGAAGAAATGTTCTTAGAAAACATTTCCAAACTCCCTAGGCCTCAGAGAAACAGGGAAAGACTTTATGATGTTTGAGGAGAATAAGATAGGAGGGTGTTTGTAATACACTAGAACCCCGGACAACCTTATGACATGGTTCCACAAGTCATGACGTCGTCCGGTTTTTAACGTTGTTCGATACATTGATCGAACAACGCTAAAAAAACCCTGAGAAGAGGCGCTCGCACATGCGCGAAAGGTGCGTCAGCGGGAGCCTCTTCTACCAAACGGGTAAAGCAACAGGCATCGCACGTCAAGGCAAGGGATCAAAGTGGGGGGTGGCACCCCCCGCTTTGATACCTTGCCTTGATGTGCGATGCCTGTTTTGGCACTTTGTGATGGGAGTTTGGGTGCCCAAACTCTCATCGCAAAGCGCCTAAACAAGGGTCGGCATTTCCTAATTTCCCCCTCCCCCAGGGGAGGGGGAAATTCGGAAAAGCTGACCCTTATTTATGCGAGCGAAACGGGGATCCCACGTCAAGGCAATTGCCTTGACCTGACGTGCGATCTGCGTTGCTATAGCGTGCTCAGGAAAGAGACGGCTTGGTCAAAATCCTCACCCTCGTGCAGGGGGAGGGAATTTCGGCCAAGCTGCCTCTTTCCCAAGCCGGGGAGACCCCACAGAGAGGTGACTCTCCTCACCCGGATCTCCCCAGCCTCGCAGCAAGCCGCTATGAGGCCGGGGAGACCCCGCGGAAAGGCGCCTCTCCTCTCCCGATGTTCCGAAAGGGTAAAGATCCTTATCTTTTCAGAACATCGGGTGGCTTGCAGGCGTGCGTGCGTCGGTGGGGGTTAGCTCAGGACACGGAGGTCCCCCCCGTATCCTGCGCTAACACCCACCGACGCGCGCCGCTCCCCCCAAGTTTCAAAAGGGTAAGGATTCCCGTACCCTTTTCAAACATCGTGGCGGCGGGTGCTGGGGGGGGGGTTGGATTGGGTAGATGTTCTACCCAATCCAACTCCCCCCTCCACGCATACGCTTGTTCTGAATAACGTGAAAATCACGTTATTCGATAAAATATTTTTTTGAAAATCTTGTTACGTTATGCGGTTTTTACGCTATACGGTACTCACGTTACCCGGGGTATTACTGTACACCGATTGCATAAATAGCATTAGGGAAGGTAAGGAGAATGATGGGTTATTATGTTCCCTCAGAACTCCACAATTTTACTTTGGGAAAATCTTCAAGGAGTTTAACTAAACACCAACACAATTCACTCACATGTGTGAATGCACACTAAATTTGTTTATTTTTATATACTGCTGCCCATTTCGAATGAGCAACAGTGGGCGGCATAGCAACAACAACATAGACTCTTAAGAATCCTTAATAAACACAAAAATTACCCCCACCCCATCAATTATTTTGAAAATTGCAGTTAAAAAGCAGGAAAAATGTGGAGAGGTCTACACTATATTAGCTAGCAGCGAGGGGGTCACCACGCCACCGGTGCCGCACATCTGCTCAGTCAGCCATGTTTTCAGCCCTTTCCCGAAGGGCAACAGCTCCATCTGGAGGCGCAATTCGGTTGGTAAGAGGTTCCATAGGACATTGAAAAGGCCCTCCTTCGTGTGCTAGAGAGTCGGGCCTCTCTAGCTGATGGTATCTTGAGTGAGCCTCTCCTGTCCGCTCTGCTGGGACAGACAGATGTTCTTAGGGTGGTGTGGTCTCTTAAGTATCCCAAGACTGAGTCCACCTCTTGATAACAGTAGCAATAACATTTATATATTCCATGATTCTTGTGCTTGTCTCTGGACAGTTGACAGTTGATCTTCAGCCCGGTCCTGATCGAACTCAGAACATGTGCAGAGTATTGACTGGAGTCCGACAGTTAAACCATTGTACTAGTCACAATTGTTAATACAGTACCCAAATTTAAAAAGGCACTGTATTTAAACAGAAAGGCAAAAGGAGTGGTGTGTGTGTGTGTGGAGCCATCTGATCAGAGAAAGAAGAGTAGAGCTTAATAAATAGCCCATTTGTGTCATTTGAATTAATAGAAGCTATAAACAGCATGAAAATAAACTCAGTAGTAAAAAGTTATAAAAAGGATAATTTTTAGAGGGACATACAGATATGATAAAAACGACCCATGGTGTTGGAGTGCATATTGATGATGCTGTATTATTAAAATGTTTATTTCTTCTTTTTTTTGTATTAGTGAGTTTCGTATTAAGCCTTCTTATGATTATAAGTTTTTGTCTTGGTCTTTTTTTCTTAAAAATTCAGTTTTTCAAATGATAAACCACTGTACCGTGAGGACTCATAATAGGTCTTTAATCTTTGGAAATGTACATGAAGAACAAACATGTCCTTCGTAATGTACAGGGTGTTTCTAATGAATTAAATTGGCAAGAAACACCTGACTTGCAACACCATTCTCTGTGCCCCTCCCCAAACGGAAGTTGACACATTTATTTCAAACATAAAACACACCTGTGCATGTGTAAATGCACCCTCAGCTGTGATAAAGGTGGAAGTGGTTGGATTTACGGCTGTCATAAACGCACCTCTTCTGCTTCCCGGGGGAATGGTCAGGCCTGGTTAGCTGCTCGGGGACATGGTCAGGCCTACAGAGCGAAAAGTTTGGGCACCCCTGTTTTGGAGGTATCACCAATAAGACACTTGATATCTCTTGGCACTGAGAGCAGTTGTCATGAAGCATTTTCAAATGTTGTCTTCTAATGTGCATCTCTCTTCCCTTCTAATTAGTCAGGATGAACTTTTGCATGCTTTCTCACTTCGACTGGCACTGGAATACACAGAATTTCTTAAATAAATACCATTGAAGTTTCTCCTTGGAATCGGTGTTAGCTTTTTTCCACCAAAGTATTGTAGGGGGTTGGGTTTTATGTTTCTCTCACCTCTCCTATTTAACATCTACATGAAGCCCCTGGGTGAGATCATCCATTCCTACAGGGTAAAATACCATCAGTTAGCACCCTCACCTGTGATAAAGGTGGAAGTGGGTGCATTTATGGCTGTCATAAATGCACCTCTTCTGCTTCCATGGGGAATGCTCAGGCCCATTTAGGTACCTGGGTCAGGGCTGCAGAGCGAAACATTTGGGCACCCCTGGTTTGGAGGTATCAGCAATAAGGCCCTTGATATCTCTTGGTACTGAGAGCAGTTGTCATGAAGGATTTTAAAATATTGTCTTCTAATGTGCATCTGTATTCCCTTCTAATTTTTCAGGCACAGTGTAACATAAAAGAAAGGAATCACAGTGGAAATTCACAGGTTATCAGGACCAACCGAAGAGTGGAAGGCAGTATTTATACAAATGAATCTCTAGATACTCTCCAGGATTGATTCTTCATTAGACATCAACTTTATTTGACTTTTCAGGAGTTTCCATCTCAAACTAGGCAGTTAATCTGCTTTTTTCCACACAACTGCTGATATGGAATATAAAGCAACTTTTCAACTAGGAGGATATATTACAATTCGTGAAAGAACATATTCAGGAGAGAAGCAGTTACAAGGCTTGAAATGTGGAAAAGGCTTCAGTGAAGGTGGAAGTTTTCCTACACACCACAAGATCCATGCATGTGAGTACCCTTTTAAATGCATGGAATGTGGAAAAAGCTTCAGTGAAAGAGCAGAATTTGATTTACATCACAGGACCCACAGAAAAGATAAGGCTTTTGAATGCCTGCAGTGTGGAAAAAGCTTCAGTCAAAATGCACCCCTTGCGAGACATCACAGGACCCACACAGGAGAGAAGCCTTTTAAATGTCTGGAGTGTGGAAAAAGCTTCAGTCGACGTCAAAGCCTTGCTTCACATCATAGGACCCACACAGGAGAGAAGCCTTTTAAATGTCTGGAGTGTGGAAAAAGCTTCAGTCAAAGTGCAGCCCTTGCTTCACATCGTTGGACCCACACAGGAGAGAAACCTTTTAAATGTGTGGAGTGTGGAAAAAGCTTCAGCCGAAGTGCACACCTTACTACACATCACAGGATCCACACAGGTGAGAAGCCTTTTAAATGTGTGGAGTGTGGAAAAAGCTTCAGCCGAAGTGCACACCTTACTACACATCACAGGATCCACACAGAAGAGAAGCCTTTTAAATGTCTGGAGTGTGGAAAAAGCTTCAGAGACAGAGCAGACCTTGGTTCACATCTTTGGACCCACACAGGTGAGAAGCCTTTTAACTGTGTGGAGTGTGGAAAAAGCTTCAGCCGAAGTGCACACCTTACTAGACATCACAGGATCCACACAGGTGAGAAGCTTTTTAAATGTGCGGAGTGTGAAAAAAGCTTCAGCCGAAGTGCACACCTTACTACACATCACAGGATCCACACAGGAGAGAAGCCTTTTAAATGTCTGGAGTGTGGAAAAAGCTTCAGTCGAAGTGAAAACCTTGCTTCACATCATAGGATCCACACAGGTCAGAAGCCTTTTAAATGTCTGGAGTGTGGAAAAAGCTTCAGTGACAGTGGAAGCCTTGCTACACATCACAGGATCCACACAGGAGAGAAGCCTTTTAAATGTCTGGAGTGTGGAAAAAGCTTCAGCCAAAGTGAACACCTTACTACACATCACAGGATCCACACAGGAGAGAAGCCTTTTAAATGTCTGGTGTGTGGAAAAAGCTTCAGCCGAAGTGCACACCTTACTACACATCACAGGATCCACACAGGTGAGAAGCCTTTTAAATGTCTGGAATGTGGAAAAAGCTTCAGCCGAAGTGCACACCTTACTACACATCACAGGATCCACACAGGTGAGAAGCCTTTTAAATGTGTGGAGTGTGGAAAAAGCTTCAGCCGAAGTGCACACCTTACTACACATCACAGGATCCACACAGGAGAGAAGCCTTTTAAATGTCTGGAGTGTGGAAAAAGCTTCAGTGACAGTGGAAGCCTTGCTACACATCACAGGATCCACACAGGAGAGAAGCCTTTTAAATGTCTGGAGTGTGGAAAAACCTTCAGTCAAAGTACACACCTTGCTTTACATCACAGGATCCACACAGGAGAGAAGCCTTTTAAATGTCTGGAGTGTGGAAAAAACTTCAGTGACCGTAGAAACCTTGCTAAACATCACAGGATCCACACAGGAGAGAAGCCTTTTAAATGCCTAGAGTGTAGAAAAAGCTTCAGTTGTGTAACTTCCCTGAACAGACATCACAGGATTCACACTGGTGAGAAAACTTTTGAATGCCTGGATTGTTGAAGAGGCTTAAGTGAGAGGAAGACTTACTAAACTTGTGACCAACATAGGAGAAAAACTTTAAATGACTGTCTCACAGAACTAGCCGGCCCCCTCTGCTCTGGCCCTCCTTAACCAAAGCACCCAGAGGGCGAGCTGGCCAGCAATACAGATAAACGGCCCTTAGCTGCTTCTCTTCCACAAGGAGGTTTAAACAGGTAGCATATTCAGGGGCATGTGTGCGAATACATTGCATCTCTTACCCTTTAGTTCAATGAAGAGACGTTGTTGAAGTAAATGTAGGTTTATTGATCAGTCCATAGTCCATAAAAAAACAATGTAAGCAAAGTTCAGTAGCATTAATCAGTCCACAGACAGTCCAAAGGCAGAACAAAAACCAAGTACAGTCCTAGGTAATCATTTTTAAAGAGTAAAAGAGCAGTAGTCCCAGGGAAAGATGTTAACCCATCGATATCCAAAAAGCGAACCCCTGTTCTCCCCAAAATGGAGATTCTTGAATCAGGTGGGGTGTTTAGGCCAATCAGAGACAGCTCCTATAGAAGGAGAGATTTTCCCATAACATGGAAAGTGTTTTACATATATGTAGTGACAACAACAGAGAGCTCAGCTAGCTACAGATAGGAAATAGGAACACTGAACTGAAAACAAGCTGTCTCGTGATACACAGTCTTGTGAGACAAAGAAGGGAAATGATTTTTGAGGCCTAGTGATACTAGGTCCTCTCCAGGCTTTGGGAACTTTAGGAAAAAGATGTCGTCCCATGACAGACTGGAATGTGGAAACTGTTTCAGTCAAAGTGCAAGCTTTGCTTCACATCACAGGATATACAGTTGGGAAGGGGTTTCAACACCTGGATGTGCTTTTTTATATATATAGGTATTTAAAACAAACATACAAGAACAAAAATATACATAAAAATAATCTCATAAAGAAAATAATGCATTCTCATGAAGGAATTATGTCCGGGGAGAAGCCATTTCAGTGCCTGCAGAGCAGAAGGATTATAATTCAAACTGCAAACTTTGAATTATACTGCACTTCCCACACACTGAAGAAGTCATTTAAATGCCTTGTGGAAAGAGCTTTAAATTGCAAAAAATCTTCACTTCTCATCAGTGACTTCATGACATGGAATTGTAATACTGTACTTATATTTTATGTTAAGAAAATGGATTCTCTTTTGTTAGAAAGTGTTAAGCTCTCAAGTATGCTTCTAGTAGCTGTTACGGTGTGTTTTACCAGCAGATGTTAGGATGTCTTGGAAGAGGAGCCATATCAGGCCAACAGGAGGCCATAACAAGAATGCTTTCTTTATTATCATGAGATGTACGGATGCTAGGTAACTGTAAACAATTAGCTGCAGGAACACTGTTAGAATGTTATGAGAATGTGGGGAACTGATGAGATGCTGTGTTGCATTGACTTCAATGACTCCTGATGCGGCACTTCAACCGTTAACCCTTGTACCCCAGTAAGCTAACCAGCACCCATCCCTGATCCAGTTCAAAAGTCTCCTGCTTTTGGGTTGTTTGTGACTGTCCCAGGTCACAAGATTGCATACGTGCCTGGGGGTTGTTTGTTATACATCTAAGCCATAAGACGGAATACTATATGAGGCACGCATACGATGCATTAACCAATCAGGCTGAAGTCCAGACTAACATGACCCAATCCCGGCCAATGTACTGAGCCTAAAATACCCAATCTGTGATTTTCTATGTGTTTCCTTATACGATTGTAACAATAAAAAGTCTCGAACGTTAGTTCAAGGAAAAGTATTCTCCGCTAGATTGGACTTAGTGTTGTGTGTTTCATGAAGCTTCATCCCTCCCTTCATCCAACATGAGAACATGCATTCATTTTGTGTTAAGACACCATTGGATTGGCTAATGCTAATGAGCTGTGCACTAGTCTGATCTTAACCTAGTGCTGGATGGAATTTGGAGTACATTCACATTAGATTACAGGATGTCACCTTGGAATGGTAAGACTACTGAAGAGGTGCAGAAATGAGTATTAATAATTAGTTAGAGATTAGACAGATTATTTTTATGTTTTGGGGAAAATCATACACTCATATGCTGCATAGGAGCCATATTCAAGATGATTTCATTAGAAATTGTTTGGGGTATGTAAATATATTGAATGGGGCAAAACCCTTACTTTATACCAAATAACTTATCTAATTTTGTAAATATTCATATAGAATGGCAAAAGAATAAAATGATTATATTATTGGTTCCAGCAAGAAGTTTGAACATGCAATAAAAGCCCTGGTTATGGACCCCTCAAGTAACAGAAAACCTGACCTACAGAAGAAAATACTGAAGAAACGGTGTCCCAATTTATGGGGGAAATGTGCAATACAGAAAGTTATTTTAGGGTGTTCTGATGCTTCCCAGGGCTGTGGGAGGGTGTTTGGAGTATTTCCACACCATTTTTGAAAAATGTCACTTTTTTTGGCTCCAGGAGAAGCTTGCCCTGCAACTAAGAAGTGTTGTTAACCCCCCCTCTCAATCTGTAGTTAGGCGGGGACCTTTCTTGCAGGTACCAGGGCTGGCCACTAGATGGAGGTGATAGAAATTGGAAGAATATTCCCTAAAAATAAAAATCAGCTTCAAAGCTCACTAAAAAGCCAAAAAAACTTTTTTCTCTTCCAAACTATTTCTAAAGTTCAGTTTGAATTTTTTTGCTTCATTTTACCACTTTAGAACAGAAATATTACAGGGCTTTTTGCCTCTTTTCTAACCCCTAGAATGTTCTTTATTTTCAATGCATTCCTATGGGAAATTGTGCTTTGTGTTACAGAAAAATCTTTTTACAAAAAACATTCTAGAATGGATTAATTCCATAACCCGGGGTTCTACTGCACTCAAAAAATGGAAAGTAGATTTTTATTTTGAACTTGATGGCTGTTAATAAAGAGAGATGGATCATAACTATCAATGGTGAATGAAAACGTGATTTTAGAGAGATGGGGAGGATTTCTGAACAGTGTATTAATGAAAATGAAAGGGCTTAAGCCAGAACAAGTAATATTCTATAATTTTATACAAATAATAATTGGTTATTGTAATATGTCCAATAAGCATGTGTAGACAATTTTTTGAATGTTTCATTTATAATGGTTTTGCTGTATATTTTCTTAAATATAATATTTGAAAGTACACCCCCTCTCCCTGACCATAGTTTGGGCACCCTGATCTACAATTTAATGTATGGTGTACTTCTGAGATGGAATGTTGCTTCATGTAAGCCATTGGGGTGGTTAGTCTAGGGATAACCACCCTTCTGACGACACCCCAGATACTGTTTTAGTTGAATTTTAAATTTTTAATATGGATATGTTTTTAAATCTATGCTGTTAGCCGCCCAGAGTCAGGCTTGCTTGATTGGGGCGGGATAGCAAGTGTGATAAATAAATAAATAAATAAATTTCATGTCTACCCTTGGTAAGTATCTGCATGCTCATCAGGAGCACACTTGAAAGAGAAAACTTTCTGGATTCGACCCAATGAACAGAAACATTTCCTGCTGCCATCCTAGTTTGGATAGTTCTGGCATGTATAATACTGTACTGGGTTCGTTGCTTTCCATGGATTTGGGCTTTTGTGGAAGATCTTGGAACATTTCCTCTGTAGGGAATAATGCATGGTTCAAATGTGCAAATAACTTCAGGAGACCCACAACCTCACTTCTTGGCAAGGGTTTCCCCCTTGGGAGAAGCCACTTTATTGCTTAGAGTAAGGGGTGGTGGAATTCTGTCACGCACATACCAGATTATTCACCAGAGAATACAAGGAATTCTTGGGAGTGATGAAAAGTCTTTAGACTAGTGTTTCCCAACCTTTGGTTCTTGGATTTCAATTCCCAGAAGCTGAAGTCAGTTGCCAAAAGCATTGATCACCCATTGTACTGACTTAGGCTTCTGGGAATTGAAGTCCAAGAAAGAAAAGATGCAATACACTGCTTTAGACTGCGAAAGTTCCTTAGGTTCCATCTAATAATCGATACAGAAGAGATGTCGCTTACATTCCAGGATGCAGGCAGCTCACCATATGGGTTGCCTAAACATCTCAAAAGTCATAGAAGAATGACATTCCAATGGTAACTTCAAGACTCTCCTGTTAGATGTCATAATTTTGAGACTCACCAGTATAGTAAAACCCTTTTTTGCTGCCTCTGTAACTGTCCTGGCCCAAATTAAATGTTGACTAAAATTCTATAGCATAACTCTTTGTGCAGAATGAAGATGATGTCATCATCCACCAGTCACCATTAATTAAGGGCTTACTTTAGTGGTCTCAGGGTGCAGGCAACCTGAGCCAGACTTGACCAGCTTTCACCAGAGTCTTCAGTAACCTGCTGGTTTGTATTTATGTATAAAGGTCCAGACTTTTGATGGAAGCATAATAAGCTTGAACTAGAGGACTGAATGAAGCATAAGTGGAAACAGTGTTTTATAAAGGACCGTTTCTATCTGATTTTGCTAGGATTGAGCAAAATAGGGACACAGTTTGCATACAACAAAGTCTGGTTCAATGTCATTTAATATGCTTCTCTGAGTGTGCATAAGAAAAAAATGCTTCTAAATTTTCATCCATCGTAGTTACTGCCAGTTTTGTTCTTATCCTTTTAAGTTTTGAGATAACTCAGGTGTCCTGTGTTAATGTTATTGTTAGTAAACATTTGTATACTTTATATAGTTGTGTATATGGGGACTGTACATGTTATACTCTACTATCATCTCAAATGCACATTTTATGCACGGATTTCATTTATTTTTGGCATTGCACATTGAGAAGTCTGTATCCTCATCTTTGACTTCTGCAACTGCATTTACATTATCAGAAAACAAAACAAACAAAATAAAATAAAAAACACTGTAGCACTTTAAAGACTAACTGCTATATTTTTATTGTTAGCTTTCGTGGCTCAAGTCCACTTCATCAGACAAAGAGTGAAACTTATAGGCATGTTCTTTATATACCAAATTCAGGAGGTCGACGGGAGAAGGGGTATGAGCAAGATGGGAGAAGGGGTGTGGGCAAGACGACAGACAAGCAAGCACAAGAATGCAGCTTCTCACAGCCATTAGCAACAATAAATTATTCAGATAAACTCCAAATGACTCCCTTTCAATCTCAAGGTTGCTGAGAAAGCCCACTATGGTACCTGATCAACTTGTGACTTGCATGGAGGGGGCGGACAAACCCCTGTACCTGGTTTCTTTCTGTTTTACTAAAGAGAATTGGCAGGAAAGGTAATATAAAATCATATAGCAATCTGTGTATCAAATTTGATAATGTCTCAGAAACCCTTCATTAATATTTAGCCCCCTGTGATGGGTATCTAACAGATGGATGTATTTGATTTCTGCTGTCTCCCTTTCAATCCTAGTTTTGTAAATTCTCTGTTCCAGAATTGCAACTTTCAGGTCTTGGATAGAGTGTCCAGTTAGATTGAAGTGGTTTGAGACAGGTTTCTCCGTGTTGCCATTCCGGATATCTGATTGGTGTCCATTAATCCTTTTGCGTAAATATTGTCCTGTTTGTCCTACATTAAGCACGTTATCCAAGATGGGTTGGAGATCCCTCATTATGCAAGTGAGGGGTTTAAGTTGAGGGCTGAAGGTGACAACCAGTAGTGTGCGATTGCTTTCCCTTCTGGGCCTGTCTTGTAGTAGATCACTCCTGGGTATTTGTCTAGCCCGGTTGATTTGTTCTTTAACCATACAGTAAAACCTCATATAACACTAAAACCTGGTTCCACAAGTCTTGGTGTTATATGATTTTTAGTGTTATCTGATCCTCTATGGGATCCATAGAGATACATTGTAACCACACAGGCTTTAGCGGTTATTATCTGAAGCATCCCATAGGATCTTAATGTTATCTGATGCAATTCTTCCCCCCAGATTCCTTGATGTTATGCGATTTTAGTGTTATTCGATACTAATGTTATATGAGGTATTACTGTATTGGATGGGTATTGTAATTAGAGAAATGCATTTTATAAGTCTGTGAGCTTGGCATCTCTATCGTGTGGGTCTGAGCAGATACGATTGTACCTGAGGGCTTAGCTGAAGACAATGGATTTTGTTGTGTGTTCTGGATAGAAGCTGGAGGCATGCAGGTAGGTACATCTGTCTGTGGGTTTGCGATATAGTGTGGTACTAAAATGTCCATTTTGTAATTTCCCAGTGGTGTCCAGGAAATTTACTTGTTGTGTAGACTGGTCCAAACTGAGTTTGATATTTGGGTGAAAATTATTGAAGTCTTGGTGGAATTTCTCCAGGGTTTCTTTTCCATGCGTCCAGATCAAGAATATGTAATCAATGTATTTACAATTTCTTCAATGTCTCTGTCATCCTTTTCATATTCATAGGTATCAGAACTTTCAAGCACATATGAGAACTATGTCAGTAAGAGTAAAAGAACATAATTATAAACTTTTATGGCAATGGTACCTGACCCCAATTAAGTTGCCTCAAATAGATAACAAGATAAGCAATTTATGCTGGAGATGTAAACAATCAACGGGAAGATATACGCATATGTGGTGGAGTTGCAATGGGGTGAAAGAATTTTTGGGGAAAGTAGAAAAAGAGATTAGAAATATGTTTGGAATGGAACTGGAGTTGGGGCCAGAAGTGGATAAATTTAAAATGTGTAATGATGAAAAGGAATTAATTACTGTGCTGTTATCAGCAGCGAGACAATGTATTGCAAAGAACTGGAAAAATGAAGTACCACTAAAAGTAGATGATTGGTATAAAGAAATGTGGCAATTAGCACTCAATGATAAGTTAACCTCGGAATTGAATGTTAGAAAAGGCATAGTTCACGAAAATAGATTCTGGAGGATCTGGCGACAATTTGTGGAATATGTAATAATTAAAGATAAAGGTATCAAGCCTGTACCGGATCAAATTAATTTTTAGAAGATGTGAACTGTTAACCTCCCGGACAATGTACATAGCACAGTGGTGAATTATAGAAGATTGATGTACTAGTTGTAAAAGAAATTGATAAGAGTATTAAGCAATATAGTGTTAGAAATCAATAATATATAAGCCTTTGTACAAATGTTTTTTTTTTGTTTTTTTTTTCTATTTTGTACTTGTATTTTACTGATGCATTCTTTGTTAATTTTTTGTGTAGCTTTTCTGTTGTATTTCTCTTTTTTTGAAAATTTACAAATAAAATATATAAAAAACAAAAAAACCCAATGTAGTTCACTACATTTACTCTTACAGGAATCTTCAGGGGAAGATCAAAGTTGTTCATCATCACACTGTTCTCCTGCCATCTTTTTACTTTCTTGAAACATTTATTTTAAAATCAGTTTCAGTTGGCATATCTTTAACGGTCTCTCTCTCTCTCTCTCTCTCTCTGTTGGAGACAGGCTGGTAGTTGGTCATAACCACAGGGTCAAGGGATGGCTTCTTTAGGAGGGGGCGCATCAAAGCATGTTTTAAGGTAGCTGGAAAATACCCCTTCCAAAGCGAAGAGTTAATAATGGCCTCGACCCAACCACTTGTCACCGCCCTGGCAGATTTCACCAGCCAGGCAGGGCATGGTTCTGATTCACATGCAGTGGCACAAACTGATCCCAGAAACCTGTCCACTTCCTCAGGTACAAATGGATCAAACCGATACCAGATAACATGACCAGACAGCACTTTGGACAACCCCAGATATTTTCATGCCGGGGTTCAACTTTGACTGAATCTGGGGGGGTCAAGGAACGTCTCAGGCTAATCGATTTGCTGATCCAGAGGACAAACACCCAGTTCCCTTTTAATCCATCAGGATCCACCAGTCATTGGGGGAAGACCAATTGAATAGGCCCTACCTCCCTGTACTGAAGCCCCATCCCCAGAAAGTCCAGAGTCACCAGATAGTGATCCGACCATGGCATAGGAGTGATGTCTGATTTTTGTATACTATATTCAGGTCACTCTGACACTGCTCCAACAAGAAAATGAGATCTGGGGTGTGGCCACTGTTCCTAGTTGGGTCCCAAATTACTTGAGTCAGGCCCACAGCTGCCATGGAAGCCATGAACTCCCGAGCTGCCAATGAGCCGACCCCCAGTGAAGGCAAGTTAAAATCCCCCAGAACCATAAGTTTGGGGAACTCCAATGCCAACATGGCGACGGCTTCAAGGAGCTGAGGCAGGGAATTGCTACCTTGCAGGAAGGCAGGTACAGGAGCAAGATTCCCAAGCACAGGAGAAGGGCCTCACAACTCGGGACTTGGGGAGATGTGGCTCTGGCGACTCCCAGTGACTCCCTGGCTACAATGGCAATGCCAACACCCCTCCCATCACCCCTAAGCTGGTGCCAAATACCAAACCCAGCTGGACACAGTTTTGACAGAGGAACCCTGTCCTCTGGTGCCAGCCAGGTTTCAGTGATGCATGCCAGGTCGGCCCGATCCCCCATAATAGAATCTGAAATCAGGGGAGCCTTATTGCAGCCTTACCTGGCGTTCATCACCAGCAGCCTAAGGGAGGGGATTCTCTGGATCAGCTGCACAGGAACCAAAGGTGTAGCCAGGGGGCTGGAACAGGGGAGTGTGGCCTGCCCCTCTGCTCCTGCCATACGGCAACATGCCTGTCACAATACCAATTTGGGCCCCAGGAACCTCATTGCTTGCTCCAGATGGAGCACTGTTCCCTATCCCTGGCTGGTACGTTCTTCTCCCCTCTCTTCCCACCCCTATTCCCAGGCAGAAAAACCAAGGAGAAGACCAGCACCTGTTATCATAACAGATACCTGTCACTCCAACATTCCAGGGCCCTGGGCGGCCTTCCCAGCCCCAAAGGGCGCCTCTGGTGGGGCACATACTGCATGATAGAGTGAGCTCCCTCCCGTCTGTCCCAGCTCCTGCCAGCCAAGCAGTTTGAAAGCAAGAAATTACAAGTAGATAAATAGGGACCACTTCGTTCGGAAGGTAAACAGTGTTCCGTGCACTCGTGTGTTGAGGCATGCCTGCCACATGTCCACGGAAACGTCTGCAGCTGGGTAGCCTCCAAGGGCAGGAACAGGAGAAAGTGGGGTGGGGTAGGGTGGGTGTCGGAGTCTTAATTAAGGCTCCAGGCAGATGAGGAAGTGGAAAGTCTTCTCTCTCCCCACCTGTTGAACCCCTGCCTGTCTTGAGGGAAGGGGGAGGAACATATCTCTCTCTGAGGTAAAATCTCTGACTAGCCTTGAGGAGAAGCAGTTTCTTCCCTTTCCCACCAAGAAAATCCCCTTGCCAGGTGTCACGAACCAGCCGGCCCCCTCCTTCTGGAAAACCCCTGGAAACCAAAACCAAAACAACCGAGGCGGCGGGCTGGATGGCTATTTAGAACAAAGTTACAACTTTTCAGCTGCTTATCAGCTTAAGGGGTTTCTAATTTGGTAGCGTGCACAAAGGTGTGTGTGTGAAAACAATGCAAATGCTCTTACCCTTTTTAGTCCAATGAAGACAAATTGTTCAGAAAAAATGATGAAGATTTATTAATCAGGTTCATAAAGCATAAAAGTCAGTAGCACAGGTCAGTCCAATAAAGTCCACAGGCAAATCTAGGTAACCATTTTTAAGGAGCAAAGATGCATAGCTCCTAGGCTAAAGAATGCTAGCCCATTGAGATTCAGAAACAAAGGCTCTCTAATCAAAAACAGGTCTTAACTCATGGAGAATCAAAGAAGAACTCCTTCTGCTCTCCAAAATGGAGAATCTGCAGTCAGGTGGGATTGCTTTAACCAATCACGAACAAAGAACAACTTTCTCAAAACAACAGTGGTTGTTTACAGAGAATGCTGTGGCATGTAGACAAAACATGGGGTCTTAGTGAGATAACACGGGTACACTGACACTGTAAACATGGTTGAAAAAACATGCTGTTTGTAACTCAGCCTTCAGGCTCAGAGAAGACAAAGGATTTCTGAGGCCTATTTGAAAATTGGCAATTTCAAGTCTTGGGAGACATTAGGAAATAGGTTGATTTCCTGACACCAGGATACGGGGGAGGGGCTTCAGAAACAATAGTGCCCCCAGACCACTTCCCCTCCTGGGAATATTTTGCAATGGTGCTGAGGAGGAGGAGGTGCCTTTGATCCTCTTCTGGGGTGAGAAAAAGAGCTGGGGCATAATGGGGTGGTGGTGGAGATAAGTGGGGTTGGTATATTCCCCCCTCCCTTGGCCTTCACCTTCCTCCCATTGAAGGTCCAAAGCTGAGGAAGGGAGGACTGTGCTGCTTCTGCCGCCTGAGGCACCCAGCCACTCACCCTTCATGGGTCTAATCTTTTCTCTCCCTCCCCAATTCCATGTGGGGCCTCTTTCCAACCGCTCCCGCCCCGAAGCTGTTCTTTGGGCACTCAGTGGCTTTCCTCCTACTTTCCCCCAAGGAGGCTTATCTGGCATGGAGTGCGGGTGAGACGTGTGGGGTGGGGGAGAAAAAGGCCTCCCCCCCATTAGGGCTTCCCCTTTCTGTTATCCTCCCCACTTTTGGTTTTGAAAAAGGGGGGAACAAGCAAAGAAATCAAGAAAAGCCTTGCGCAACCATAAACTGCCAGCGCAGGGCTGCAAAAGACAAACGGACATCCCGTTCCTCACGTACGCAGCCAGCGGATTAAAAGGGAAACAAAGGTTGCAACTGGTGACTTCTCTCCTCCACGGGCTCTCATTTAATTAAACGATTAAGACATATTGATTCTAACATCTCTCTCTTTGTCTTTGCCTAAGTACACGCCAGACGCTAAGCCGATTGCGTCCGGAGGGTTCATTCATGCCGGATCCACAGTTTTCCCGCCGCTACGCGCGATTGGCTGCCAGTTCTGCTTGCCCGTCTCCCATTGGAGGAGACGCGCTGGCCGCTCCCGCCTCCTGTCCCTGTGACTCAGCCAGCAGGGAACAAAGAAGATACATCGTTTCCCCTTGTAAATAGCTGTGAAACCACAAGAATTTTTATTGCCCTAACTTGCTACAATGTAATTCTTCTGCTGCTAAACCGGTTTCTCCGCAAGTGATGTAATCTGTCTATTCTGTATAACGAAAATCCCCTAGCTCACTGCTGCTTTTGTTTTGTGTTTACATGTAATTAAAATATGTTAATTGCCTTTCCTCCTCCCCAGTTTCAGTCCCCTCCCCTTAGCACGTAGAAGTTAGCTTAGCAAAATGGATATATATCTCTTTAAGGGGGGTGGTGGGGATCTTTGGTTCACATAATTTAGTGGGCTGAGATCACGAGCGATTGTTCCTCGGAACGATTGAGGGAAAGATAGCTATTCTTAGTTGTAGGTCTGGCCAGACTATAACCCTGATAGCTTTCCTTTGCATTTGCTCCCAATAAATCATTTTGTTTCGATTGAACTATCTGTCTCGTTATTCAGTTCTTAAGATTTTCTAATACCTCTGCCAGAGAACGTACCTGGGCACCCAGAAATTGGGTAACACCCTGAAGGCAGGGGGGGTAGGGCAGTGGTTCTCAACCTGCAGCCTGTGGGCCAGAGGACACCTATAGCACCATTTCATGCCCCCCCACTCCACCACACCAGGAAGTTCCATGTGGTGGAGGAAGGCAAAATGGCCATCCAGCCCCCAATGCTGTCTGAGGAAGCAAGACCCAACCTCTGGCTTGAAAAGGTCGAGAACTCCTGGTTAAGGGTTTAGTTCTGTCTCTTTGCGTGTTTGTGTGAACGAGGTTGTTCTTGGGAATGGGATTAGAGAGATGGAGTTGGAGATTTTACTGAAATGCCACCCCATCCCCCACTCATTAGGAAAAGGGGGGTGTCTTTTCCAGTTCAATCTGGATGAACTTGATGGCCTTTGCTTCGATGACTACCTCCAACTCCTTGCTAAGTGCTTCACTAACTTTCTCTATCGTAGTTAGTTCATCAAGGTCCAGAATTTCAATTGTCTTCTCATCATTTTGACTCACTACACTCACTGAATTGCCCAGCTTTCGGGTAATGGCATTTACCTCCTGGGTAGTTGCAGCAGACTTCCTCAGCTTCAAGAGCAGATTTCCAGCCACTTTTCCTCCTCACCTTCATCACATTCTCTCCCACCTCCTTCAAGGACGGGTCGTCCTTGTTGCAACATATCTATTCCCTTCTTCAGTGGTGCTAAAACAGAGGCAAAATGGCATGGATGATGGAAGCTGTAGTCTGGATGGACAGTTTTGCACCCAAACTGTGGATGGAAAGATTTGAGAAAGTAGGAGACATTATATGTTTTCGGATTCCAAGGCATCTGTGGCAGGGTCTTCCTAGGGAATCTGGGTCTTGGCTTGTACTGTACTTGCGGTTGGTGCATTTGAGGAAAGGAGTGGGGATTTTCCGTTATCTGTTTTGGGATTACTACCCCTGAAGGTATGGCTGGTTTAGGATTCTGGGACTTGTAGTAGCGGGGGAGGGGGAGGGGGAATGGGACAAAGGGAACCATTTCCAAACACTGCCAGGGGATTCTGTTTTCCCACCTCCTTCCCTAAGGACTCTGGTTGGTTGCTTTTTCTTCCAGGTCAGGGTGACACGAACAGTGTTACATTCCTGAGCACGGAAGGAATTCATATTTGTTCATATTCATATTCATTCATTCATATTTGTTTATCGCCCTCCTCTCTGAAGGGACCCAGGGCGATTTCCAACAGTTTTTAAAAAACTTAAAAAAATTAAAAACTTTAAAAAATTAAAAACTTAATAAAAAGCTAGGTATTATAACTTGGATATACTGGGGGTCAAACCATCCAACTGGCTGGGGAAATTGAACCATCTACTCCCCAGACCAGACACCGTGGTTTTCGCTCCTTTTCTAAAGGACAGCAACTCCGTCTGCAGGCATAGCTCTATCGGGAGGAGGTTCCACAGGGCCAGAGCAGACACCGAGAAGGCCCTCCTCCTAGTGCCAGAGAGATGCGACTCTCTGGCTGATGGCACAACCAGAGAGCCTCTCCGGTCCACTCTGGTGGGCCGGGTAGATGTCCTTGGGACGATGCGGTCTCTCAAGTAACCTGGACCACTACCATAAAGGGCTTTAAAGGTAATAACCAGCACCTTGAATTGCACCCGGAGGCAAACTGGGAGCCAGTGCAGCTCCCTCAGCAGCGGTGAGGCACGGGCATAACGCCCGCATCCCAACACTACTCGTGCAGCTTCATTCTGGACCAGCTGAAGCCTCTGAATGGTCACCAAGGGCATCCCCATGTAGAGTGCATTACAATAATCAAGTCTGGAGGTGACCAAGGCATGTGTGACCATGAGCAAGGAGTCCTGGTCTAGGAACGGCCATACCTGGTGAATCACATGAAGTTGTGCAAAGGCCCTCCTAGCCACGACTGCCACCTGCTCTTTGAGCAGTAGTCGCGAGTCCAGGAGATGCCCCAAGTTACGTACCGGGTCTGTTTGGGGCAGAACTGCCCCATCCAGAACCAAAGGTGGTAGTTCCCGAGATAACACAGGACCCCCAACCCACAGCCACTCAGTCTTGCCAGGATTCAGTTGTAGCCCATTGTCCCCCATCCAGACCTTGACAGCCTCCAGGCACCTGGAAAGGACTTCCACTGCATCGCTAGTGTCCCCACGGGCTGAGATATACAGTTGGGTATCATCTGCATACTGATGATACCTCACCCCATGAGAACGGATGATCTCACCCGGCGGTTTCATGTAGATATTAAATAGGAGAGGTGAGAGCACCGAGCCCTGAGGCACCCCGTATTGGAGCCACCTAGGACTGGACATCTCACCCTCCAACCACACCGACTGAGTCCGGCCCCTCAGAAATGAGGAAAACCAAGCCAACACTGTGCCTTGGATCCCCAATCCTTGGAGCCTTCCCAGAAGGATACCGTGGTCGACGGTATCGATCGCCGCTGAGAGGTCAAGAAGAGCCAGGACAGTTGGACGTCCGCCATCCTGCTCCCTCCAGAGGTCATCCACCAGCGCGACCAATGCAATTTTCCGTCCCATATCTGGGCCTGAATCCTGACTGAAAAGGATCCAGATACAGTAATACCTCAGATAACGCTAAGACTTGGTTCCACAAGTCTTGGTGTTATTTGATTTTTAGTGTTATCCGATCCATGTTAAAATCCTATGGGATGGATCGGATAACGTTAAAGCTCCATAGAGATACATTGTAACCACACAGGCTTTAGCGGTTGTTATCGGATCCATCCCATAGGACCTTAACGTTATTTGATCCAATTCTCCTCCACAGATTACTTAACGTTATGCGATTTTAGCGTTATCCGAAGTAAACGTTATCCGAGGTAAACGTTATCCGAGGTATTACTGTAATCCGCTTCATCCAGGAACTCCTGTAACCGCCATGCCACTGCCTTTTCCAATACTTTACCCAAAAAGGGTAGATTGGATACTGGTCGAAAGTTGGCCATTATGGTTGGGTTGAGGGAAGGCTTTTTCAGGAGGGGGCGCACCAATGCATGTTTGAAAGATGCCGGAAAAGCCCCCTCCTGGAGTGAGGAATTAATAATTGCCTCGACCCAGCCGCCAGTCACCATCTGGGGAGACTTAACAAGCCAGGCGGGACAAGAGTCTAATGTACAGTAGCACGGACAGCTTCCAGGAGCCTGTCCACTTCCTCAGGGACAACTGGATCGAACCGATCCCAGATAACATGGCAAGACTGTACCTCAGACAACCCCAGCTCTATGTTTTCCATGCCAGGATTCAACTTCAGGAGAATCTGAGCGATTTTCTCTGTCAGATAATCCACAAAAACCTCAGCCGAACTCTGCCACCCGGGGTCCGCCCCCCCCCTACCCTGGAGGGACCTTGTCACCCGGAACAGTGTAGCTGGGTGGTTATCTGCGAAGGCAATGAGTGAGGTGAAATACTGGCGTTTCACCCCCTCCATCGCCACTAAGTAGGCTTTAATAGTAGCTCTAGCTAGTGTTCGGTCAGACTCACTTCGTGTCTTCATCCAGTGGCGCTCTTGGCGTCTCTTAGCCCGTTTGAGCACTCTAAGCTCCTCTGTGAACCACGGTGACGAATGGTGCCCATGAGCACGGAGAGGCCTTAGTGGAGCGATTACATCCAAGGCCGCCACTGCCCTCTCGTTCCAGAGGTCAACCAGCTCCTCAGGTGAATCCTTACGCCAGTCCAGAGGAATATCCCCCAGTTCCCTTTGGAATCCATCAGGATCCAGCAGTCGCCGGGGGCAGGCCAATTTAATAGGCCCCACCTCCCCACGGAGAAGCCTCGCCCCCAGGAAGTCCAAAGTCACCAGAAAGTGATCTGACCATGGCACAGGTGTCATGTCTAGTTTCTGCAATTTCAGATCACTCTGCCACCGCTCCGAGAAGAAAACTTAAGTCCAGGATGTGGCCACTGCTCCTGGTTCAGGCCCTGAATTACCTGAGTCAGGCCCACAGCTGCCATGGAAGCTATGAATTCCCGAGTCACCTATGAGCCAATCCGCAACGATGGCAATTTGAAGTCCCCCAAGACCATTAGTCTGGGGAACTCCAACGCCTGCATCGTGATGGCCTCAAGGAGCTCAGGTAGGGAACCTGCTACCCTGCAGGCAGGCAGGTACAGAAGTAGGATTCCCTGCCGACTCTTAGAGCCCACGCGCAGGAGCAGGGCCTCACAACCCGGCACTTGTGGAGCGGTGGCTCTGGCGACTCCCAAGGAGTCCCTGGCCACCATGGTGACGCCCCTGATCCTCCCCTCCTCCCTAGGCTGGTGCCAAATACCAAACCCGGCTGGACAAAGGTCTGCCAGAGTTATGCCATCCTCTGGTCTCAGCCAGGTTTAGGTGATGCATGCCAGGTCGGCCTGCTCCCCCAAGATGGAATCTGCTAGCAGGGGAGCCTTATTACAGACCGACCTGGCATTCATCAGCACCAGCCTAAGGGGGGGGTGTCACTCTGGACAGGGAACCCAGGAACCGGAGGTGTCGCCAGGGGACTGGAACGCGGGACAGCAGTTAGACATCTGACCCGTGTTCCTCGGGTAGTGATGAGATGCGGGCTGGTAGTGATGGGATGCACGTGTGGTGATGGGATGCGGGCAGTGGTGGGATGTGAATTTTTTTACTACCCCACCATGATGTTATCACAGTGTGGGCGGAGCTGACATCATGACATGATATTGTGCGCGGGGCTAAAGAAAAAATATATAAAAATAATAAAATAAAAATAAACACACACATACACACACACCTCAACCCACCCACCCACAACACAAACCCGTAAATAAAATAAACAAATAAATAAAATTAAAAATACATTAAAATACAACCACCCACCCAAACACAAATCAACCAGAACTTTTAAGCCAGATGTTAAAGCGTATTCTGGCTAATCTTTCTCACACTAGGTCAGATGGAAGGAACTACAAAATGAACTCGCCACAAGATGGCTTCATTTTGGCACTTTTCAACTTTTCAACAGTTAAAGAAGTTAGGTACTAAGTCTTTGCCTTACCAGTTCTCTAGGATAATATGCCTTAATGTAAATGTAAAACAGCTGTACCTTGTTAAGTGTTCTCTAATTGGAAAAGCAATTGGAACAGCACTGGTATAGCTTATTAATGAGGTAACTCCAAGACTTTGCTTAAAAACCCCAAGCCAGGCTGCCAGGCCTGCCAGCTGCCAGGCCTTTTTAGGAACTGTGGTAGTACGTCAATATAGGTAAATGTATTAAATACACATTAAAATACACACAGACACACCACATCCTAAGGTGAGTCACTTATCCTCGAGAGCAGGCTATAGGGAGCTTCAGGCTAGCAGCTTCTCTTCCTCCTGCCCGCTTGGGAGGACAGCAAGGAGGCCGTGCATACGCGCCAAGCACTGTAAGTGTACATGCACACCAAGTGCTTGGTGCGCATGCGCAGTGCTGGAACGAATGAAAAGGTAAGCCCCAAAGGTGGTTCCCCCCCCCAAAAAAAACCTGCTACTGGTTCTCTGGGACACTGGGAAAAGTTACTACCGGTTCTGGCAAACTGGTGCGAACCTGTTACATCCCATCACTGGATGTGGGTGTTATGCCCGTGCCTCACCATTGCTGAAGGAGCTGCACTGGCTCCCATTTTGCCTCCAAGTGCAATTCAAGGTGCTGGTTATTACCTTTAAAGCCCTATATGGTAGTGGACCAGGATACTTAAGAGACCGCATCATCCCAAGGACATCTGCCCTTCCCACCACGACGGACAAGAGAGGCTCTCTGGTTGTGCCATCGGCCAGAGAGGCGCATCTCTCTGGCACTAGAAGGAGAGCCTTCTCTGTGTCTGCCCCGGCCCTGGGGTACCTCCTTCCAATAGAATTATGTATGCAGACTGAGCTGCTGTCCTTTAGGAAAGGAGTGAAAACCTGGCTGGAAGGTCAGGTCTGGGGGATGGATGGTACAATATCCCCAGTTGGCTAGATGATCTGACCCCCAGTGCCTCTCTGCCACAACCCCCAGTTTTTAACCTTTTTAAATTTTTAATCTTTTAAAAATGTTTTTAATTTGTTTGTTTTGGATGATATGTTGTGAATCACCCTGAGTCGCTTCAGGGAGGAGGGCGTTGAACAAGTGAGAAATAAATAAATAACGGGTAGAGATCTTTAAAAGGGGGCAACTCATTTACTTTAAAAAGGGGGCAACTAAGCCAGTAGTTCACAACCTTCCCCCATGCTCCACCTAAGCATGACATATAATACTTATTGTTCAAAAAGTGAACTACAGTAAAACCCCGAGTTACGAAGAAAATCGGTTCCATGGCTTCCTTTGTAACTTGATTTTTTCATAAGTCGAGTCATCACCAAAGAGGGAGCTACGGGGTGAGATGGAGCCCAGTCCTATGCTCCAAATCATCCCACAGCTCCTTCGCAGCCATACTGGGGAGAAACCGTCGTCCCTCCGCAAGGCAGCCGCCTGGATCTGAAGGGGAGCCCAGGTTGAAGAGTGGAAAAGTATTTCTGCTCTTCAGACTTCACTCCTACTGCTGTCCCAGTCTCCAATCCATGGATCCAGGTGCTTGCCTTGCGGAGGGGCGACAGTTTCCATCGCCCCCAGCAAGGCAAGTGCCTGCATCCCACAGCTCCAGGGACTTGCCTTGCAGAGGGGGTAAGGGAAGCCCTCCCCACTATGCAAGGTAGCCGACTGGATTGCTAAGGGCTTAGTGATTCAGACGGCTGCCTTGCGGAGGAGGCGGGTTTTCCTAGCCCCTTCGCAAGGCAGCCGTCTGGGTCACTAAACCCTTAGCGATCTAGCCAGTTGCCTTGTGAAGGGTCTGGGAAGACGCCCACCTCCTCCTCAAGACAACCAGCTGTATCAGACCTCATACAAACACCCCGGTGCCTTCACAACCTCCGATCTGGCTGGGAGAGGACTGCGAGGGTGAAACAAGCCCACTCCGAAGAACGGAAAGGCTTTCTGCTTTTCGGTCCCATCCCCCCCCCCCCCCCCGGGTCCCTTCCCAACCTCCAATCTGGTTGGGAAAGCACCGTGGGTTGAAACAAGCCCAGTCCAAAGAGCGGAAAGGCCACTAACTTGGTCTTCTAAGCATTTTTTGTTCAGTCACACAGTGGAATCCGGCCCTTTGAGACCCCATGGACCATAACACGCCAAGCTCCTCTGCCATCTGCCATTTCCTTAGTCCACCCAGATCAACACCAACGGTGTCAATGATGTCATCTAACCATCTCACCCTCTGACGCTCCCTTCTCTTTTTGCCTTCAGTCTTTCTCAGCATAAGGCCCTTCTCCAATCTGTCGTCTCTCCTCATTTGGTGGCCAGAGTACTTGAGCTTCAGCTTTAGTATCTGTCCTTCCAAGAAACATTCAGGGTTGATTTCCTTCAGGATTTGCAGATCTCATCTCCTTGCAGCTCAGGGGTTGCAGCTCAATTAAACCATTGTACCAGTCAAAATTCTTAATACAGTCCCCAAATTAAATAAGGTATTTAAACGCAAGACAAAAGGTGTGGGGGTGGAGCCATCGGACCAGAGAAACAAGAGTGGGGCTTACTAAATAGCCCATTTGTGTCATTTGAATTAATAGAGGCTATAAACAGCATGAAAATGAATTAAAAAGTTATAAAAGGGATATTTTTTAGAGGGACATATGAATATGATACAAACGACCAATGCAGCTGGAGTGCATATTGTTGATGCTGTATTATTAAAACGTTTATTTCTAAATAGAAAATGAGATTAAGAATATATTGGATATGCAACTCGAATTTTGTTAATGGAGGTAGATACATATAAAATGAGTAATGATAACAAGGAATTGATGGCTATAATGTTATCAGTGGCCAGACAGTGCATAGCAAAAGATTGGAAGAACAGTGAAAAGTTAAGAATACAGGATTGGTAAAAACAAATGTGGGACTTAGCTCTTAATTAAAAACTTACCTGGTAAATAAACCTTAGAAAGGGTAAAGTGAAGGGGAATGGTTTCTGGAGGATCTGGAAACCATTTATAGATCTTACGCTGGTTAAGAAGAAAGGCATGGTCCCTGCACCGGAACAAAATGATTTTTGGAAACTATGAGGATACATAATTCCCCGGACAATGTATATAGCACATGGGTGATAAAAATGATGTAAAATGTAGCAGTGTAAGAAAATATTATGTATGAGAAAGAAAAAGAAAAATGAGGGCAAATTTTGTTGATGTGTGAATTGGTACATTTATTCTTTTTAATTTGTAACTGAAACTGAGGGATGTTCATTTATACTTATTTAACGAGTAGCGGAGCTTTAATGTATTGCTACTGGAGTTATTTTATTTTATAATTTTTATGATTTTATATATATCTCTGTAATTGTTTTTCTTTAAATACCTAATTAAAAAAACGTTTATTTCTTTTGTGTATTAGTGGGTTTCGTATTAAGCTTTCTTATGATTATACGTTTTTGTGTTGCATTATGTTTTTCTTAAAAATTCAATTTTAGAAATAATAAGGCACTGTACCATAAGGACTCATAATAGGTCTTTTAATCTTTGGAAATGTACATGAAGAACAAACATGCCCTTCGTGATGTATAGGGTGTTTCTAGTGAGTTAAATTGGCAAGAAACACCCGTCTTGCAACAGCATTCCACGTCGTCGTCCCCATGGAAGTGGCCACATTTATGTCAAACATAAAACACACCTGTGCATGCGTAAATGCACCCTCACTTGTGATAAAGGTGGAAGTAGGTGCATTTACGGCTGTCATAAATACACTTCTTTCACGTCCAGGGGGAATGGTCCGGCCCTCTCAGCTGTAAAAGGACATGGTCAGGCCTGCAGATCAAAAAGTTTGGGCACCCCTGGTTTTGAGGTATCAGCAATTAAGCACTTGATATCTCTTGGTACTGAGAGCAGTTGTCATGAAGGATTTTCAAAGGTTTTCTTCTAATGTGCATCTCCGTTCCCTTCTAATTATTCAGGATGAAGTTTTGCATGCTTTCTCACTTTCACTGTCACTGGAATACACTGGCTTTCTAAAATAAATAACTACCATTGAAGTTTCTCCTTGGAATCGAAGTTAGCTTTTTTCCACCAAAGTATTGTAGGGGGTTCGGTTTTGTGTTGCTGAGTCTTCTGTAGTTTCTTTGTACATTTCCAAATAATCTTTCTTACTTCCCCAGGCACAGTGGGAACACAAAAGAAAGGAATCACAGTGGAGATTCAAAGGTTATCAGGACCAACCGATGAGTAGAAGGCAGCATTTTTACAAATGAATTTCTAGATACTCTCCAGAATCGATTCTTCATCAGACATCAACTTTGTTTGAATTTTCAGGAGTTTCTCAAACTAGGCAATTAATCTGTTTTTCCCCACACAACTGCTTATATGGAATATAAAGCAACTTTTCAACTAGGAGGATATATTATAATTCGTGAAAGAACATATTCAGGGGAGAAGCAGTTCCAAGGCCTGAAATGTGGAAAAGGTTACAGTGAAGGTGGAAGTCTTCCTACACACCACAAGATCCATGCAAGTGAGAACCCTTTAAAATGCATGGTATGTGGAAAAAGCTTCAGAAAAAAGCACAATGTGATTTACATCACAGGACCCACACAAAAAATAAGCCTTTTGAATGCCTGCAGTGTGAAAAAAGCTTCAGTCAGAGCGAACACCTTGATTCACATCATAGGACCCACACAGGAGAGAAGCCTTTTAAATGTGTGGAGTGTGGGAAAAGTTTCAGTGATGGTAGAAGCCTTGCTTCACATCATAGGACCCACACAGGAGAGAAGCCTTTTGAATGCCTACAGTGTGGAAAAAGCTTCAGTAACAATAGAAATCTTGCTAAACATCACAGGATCCATACAGGCGAGAAGCCTTTTAAATGTCTGGAATGTGGAAAAAGCTTCAGTTGGAGGAAACACCTTGCTTCACATCATAGGACCCACACAGGCGAGAAGCCTTTTAAATGTCTGGAGTGTGGAAAAAGCTTCATTGATAGTGCAAACCTTGCTTCACATCATAGGACTTACACGGTCGAGGAGCCTTTTAAATGTCTGGAATGTGGAAAAAGCTTCAGTCAAAGTGCAAACCTTGCTTCACATCATAGGACTCACACAGGTGAGAAGCCTTTTAAATGTCTAGAGTGTGGAAAAAGCTTCAGTCAAAGTGCACACCTTGCTTCGCATCATAGGACCCACACAGGAGAGAAACCTTTTAAATGTCTGGAGTGTGGAAAAAGCTTCAGTGACAGTGGAAGCCTTGCTAAACATCACAGGATCCACACAGGAGAGAAGCCTTTTAAATGTGTGTAGTGTGGAAAATGCTTCAGTCAAAGTGCATATCTTGCTTCGCATCGTAGCACCCACACAGGAGAGAAACCTTTTAAATGTCTGGAGTGTGGAAAAAGCTTCAGTGACAATGGAAGCCTTGCTAAACATCACAGGATCCACACAGGAGAGAAGCCTTTTAAATGTCTGGAGTGTGGAAAAACCTTTAGTCGAAGTACACACCTTGCTTCACATCATAGGACCCACACAGGCGAGAAGCCTTTTAAATGTCTGGAGTGTGGAAAAACCTTCAGTCAAAGCACAACCCTTGCTTCACATCATAGGACTCACACAGGCGAGAAGCCTTTTAAATGTCTGGAGTGTGGAAAAAGTTTCAGTCAAAGTATAACCCTTGCTTCACATCATAGGACTCACACAGGCGAGAAGCCTTTTAAATGTCTGGAGTGTGGAAAAAGTTTCAGTCAAAGTATAACCCTTGCTTCACATCACAGGATCCACACAGGAGAGAAGCCTTTTAAATGTCTGGAGTGTGAAAAAACCTTCAGTCGAAGTACACACTTAGCTTTACATCATAGGACCCACACAGGCGAGAAGCCTTTTAAATGTCTGGAGTGTGGAAAAAGTTTCAGTCAAAGTATAACCCTTGCTTCACATCATAGGACTCACACAGGCGAGAAGCCTTTTAAATGTCTGGAGTGTGGAAAAAGTTTCAGTAATGGTCGAAGCCTTACATCACATCATAGGACCCACACAGGCGAGAAGCCTTTTTAATTGTAGTGTGGAAAAAGCTTCAGTCGTGGAAACCTTGCTAAACATCACAGGATCCATACAGGAGAGAAACCTTTTAAATGTCTGGGGTGTGGAGAAAGATTCAGTGACAGTGTTTGCTTTGCTAGACATCACAGGCCCCACACAGAAGAGAAGCATTTTAAATGCCTAGAGTGTGGAAAAAGCTTCAGTTGTATAGCTTACCTGAATAGACATCACAGGATACACACAGGTTAGAAAGCTTTTGAATGCCTGGATGGTTGAAAAGGCTTAAGTGAGAGGAACACTTACTAAACTTGGGACCAACAAAGGAGAAAAACTTTTGAAATGACTGGAGTGTGGAAAATGTTTCACTCAAAGTGCAAGCTTTGCTTCTCATCACAGGATACACAGTTTGGAAGGTTGTTGAACACCTGGATGATCTTTTGACTGAATGTCCATCTAATAAACTCTGAAAGAATTTAGTCAGTGGGAAATCTTCTAAATGTGTGGAAGTTTTTAAAGTGTGGTAGATTCTTCTGTCAACATGTTTACTCCTTCTGCTTCATATTTCAGTACATTGATAGACAAAAATGTTTTTTCATTGTATAGAGTGTTGGACAACCTTAGGTCTGGAAAGACATTCTATTACTCGTGAAGGAATTATGTCAGGTGAGAAACCATTTCAATGACTGCAAAGCAGGAGGATTATAATTCAAACTGCAAACTTTGAAGTATACTGCACTTCCCACACAGTGAAGAAGTAATTTAAATGCCTCGTGGAAAGAGCTTTAGATTGCAAAAATTCTTCACTTCTCATCAGTGACTTTATGTCATGGAATTGTAAAACTGTACTGTACTTATATTTTATGCTAAGAAAATGGCTTCTCTTTAGCTAGAAAGTATTAAGCTCTCATGTATGCTTCTAGTAGCTATTATGGTGTGTATTACATGCAGTTGTTAGGTTGTCCTGGAAGAGGAGCCATATCAGGCCTTAACAAATATGCTTTCATTGTTATAATGAGATGTAAGGATGCTTGGTAACTGTAAACAATAAACTGCGGGAACACTGTTAGAATGTTATTAGAATGTGGGGAACTGATGAGATGCCTTGTTGCAGTGACATCAAAAGACTCCTGGTGCAGGACTTCAATAGTTAACCCTTGTACCCAAGTAAGCTAGCCAGCGCCCATCTGTGATCCAGTTCAAAAGTCTCCTGCTTTTGGGTTGTTTGTGACTGTCCCAGGTCAGGAGGTTGCATAGGTGCCTGGGGGTTGTTTGTTACACATCTAAGCCATCGGACTGAATACTATAGGAGGCACGCATTAACCAATCAGGCTGAAGCCCAGACTAACATGACCCAATCGCAGCCAATGTACTGAGCCTAATAGCCAATCTGTGATTTTTTTACGCAAGTTTTCCTGATATCGGGCATGCCCAAACTACAGCCCGTGGGCCTAGTCCGGCCCCCGACACCAATTCATCCGGCCCCCTATGCCCTCCCCACTCTTGAAAGTGGACGGGGAACAAATATGTGCTTGGTTGCTCTGCTAAGGAGGGGAAGGGCCGAGCTGAAACCTGTGGCTTCCTATTTGTTGGAAGAGGTGGAGGGAACGGTAGCGAGGGAGAGGAGCTGCCAGTGTGCACACTGCCGCACAGAGCCCGGGTGGCGGGCGGGAGGGAGAGGTTTGCTGGGGTATTGTTCTCATATGCAAATGCTGCGCTGTGGAGGCGAAGCTCCAACAAATTGAATGCTCATGGAGAGCATGCAGCAGCAAACACCCTCCATTTGCATAGGATAGCAATGCTCCAGCAAACCTCTGCCGATCTCACACATCCCGGGCTGTGCAGTGGTGTGTGTGCATGGGGGCGAGCATGTCTCTGCTTTTGAAACCGGCAGCTTCTCTTTCTGGCTGGGGCTTTTGTATTGTCCTCCTCCTCCAAGCTGCTTTACCTGGCTTGATTCAGGGGCTTGACTTGGCTTGACTAAGCCTTCCTTCCCTTGCGTTCTTGGGGTCCTCCCTGACTCTCCCTGTGAGCTGCATGGCCAATAGGAAGCCGGTCTGAACCAGGAGCAGCCCACCACTAGCCTTATGTAACAGAAAACTTTGCCTACAGAAGAAAATTATGTCCTGATTTATGGGGGAAACGTGTGATACAGAATGTTTTGCAGGGTGTTCTGATGCTTCCCAGGGCTGTGGGAGGATGTTTGCAGTATTTCCGCTCCATTTTTGAAAAATGTCACTTTTTGGCACCAGGAGAAGTTTGTCCGGCAACTAAGAAGTGTTGTTAATCCCCCCCCCCCTCCTGATCAGTTGTTAGGCAGGGAATTTTCTTGCAGGTACCAGGGCTGGACACTAGACGGTGGTGATAGAAATTTGAAGAATATGCCCTGAAAATAAAAAGCAACTTCAAAGCTCATTAAAAATAAAAAAAACTTTTTTCTCTTCCAAATTCTCTAAAGTTCACTTTGGAATTTTTTTCTTTGTTTTTGCCCCTTTAGAACAGAAAAATTACAGGGCTTTTTGCCTCTTTTCTAAATTGCAGATTGTTTTTTATTTCCAATGCATTCCTATGAGAAATTGTGCTTTGTGTTACAAAAAAATTGCTTTACAAAAAATGTTCTAGAATGGATTAATTCCATCACCTGGGGTTCTACTGTACTCAAGAAATGGAAAGCAGATTTATATTTTGAACTTGTTGGCTGGTGATAAAGAGATATGGATCATAACTATCAATGGTAAATGAGAACATGTGATTTTAGAGAGATGGGGAGTATTTCTGGACAGTATATTAATCAAAATGAAAGGGCTTAGGCCAGAACAAGTAATATCCTATCACACGTTAAGGGGCCAATGTGGAAATTAAATTACTGTATTTGTAATGATATACAAATAATTATGGTTATTGCCAGTGAGGGGATGTTACCGGTTCGGATCGGTTCGCCCGAACCATCAGGAGGAGGTCACCAGGTGGGTGTGTAGTTTGGGCACCCCTGATCTACAATATAATGTATGGAGTACTTCTGAGATGGAATGTTGCTTCATGTAAGCAATTTCATGTGTACCTTTGGTAAGTACTATATCTGCATCCTCATCAGGAGCACACTTGAAAGAGAAGACTTTCTGGATTCTACCTGATGAACAGAAACATTTCCTGCTGGTATCCTAGTTTGGATAGTTCTGGCATGCGTAATAATGTCCTGGGTTTGTTGCTTTTCATTGATTTGGGCTTTTGTGGAAGATTTTGGAACATTTCCCCTGTGGGGAATTATGCACGATTCAAATGTGCAAAGAACTTAAGGGGAACCACAACCTCACTTTTTGGCAAGGGGTTCCCCCATGGGAGAAGCCACTTAATTGTTTAGAGTAAGGGGTGGTGGAATTCTGTCACACAAAGAGAATACAAGGAATTCTTGGAGTGATGAAAAGTCTTTAGTGTTTCCCAACCTTTGGGTCTTGGACTTCAATTCCCAGAAGCCTAATCAATTCCCAAAAGCACTGATCACCCAATGTACTGACTTAGGCATCTGGGAATTGAAATCCAAGAATGAAAAGATGCAAGACACTGCTATAGAAAGCTCCTTAGGTTCCATCTAAAAACCGATACAGAAGCGATGTCACTTAAATTTCAGGGTGCAGGCAGCTCACCATATGGGTTGCCTAAACATCTCAAAAGTCATAGAAGAAATTCCAGTGGTAACTTCAAGACTCTCCTGTTAGATGTCATAATTTTGAGACTCACCAGTATAGTAAAACCTCACCCTTTTTGCTGCCTCTGTAACTTTCCTGGCCCAAATTAAATATTGACTAAAATTCTATAGCATAACTGTGCAGAATGAAGATGTCACCAACCACCAGTCACCATTAGCTAAAGGCTTACTTTAGTGGTCTCAGGGTGCAGCCAACCGGAGCCAGACTTGACCAGCTTTCACCAGAGTCTTCAGTAACCTGCTGGGTTTGTATAGTTATGTATAAAGGTCCAGACTTTTGATGGAAGCATAATAAGCTTGAACTAGAGGACTGAATGAAGCATAAGTGGAAACAGTGTTTTATAAAGGACTATTTCTATCTGATTTTGCTAGGATTGAGCAAAATAGGGACACAGTTTGCATACAACAAATTCTGGTTCAATGACATTCAGTATGCCTCTCTGAGTGTGCATAAGAAAAATGCTTCTAAATTTTCATCCGTAGTAGTTACTGCCAGTTTTGTGCTTATCCTTTTAAGTTTTGAGAAAACTCACAGGTGTCCTGTGTTAATGTTATTGTTAGTAAACATTTGTATACTTTATTAAAGTTGTGTATATGGGGACTGTACATGTTATACTCTACAATGCAAATTTTATGCACGAATTAAATTCATTTTTGGCATTGCACATTGAGAAGTCTGTATCCTCATCTTCGACTTCTGCAACTGCATTTACATTTTCTTCAATGTTTCTGTCATCCTTTTCGTATTCATAGATATCAGAACTTTCAAGCGCACCAGTGGTGTAGTCTTACTCTATGGATTTCCTACTTATATTGAGCCAAACATTTGTGAAGGACATCGTTTCTTCCCTAAGTTTGTCTAGTGAAGCCATCAACTTACAAATTTTGTCCAATGCATTTGCTGGAAGTTTGTCTTTGATTTCAGTAAATCCTTTGGGGTCGAACAAAGCCAAGTAGAAGTGCAGACCTACAGGAATCTTCAGGGGAAGATCAGAGTTGTTTATCATCACACTCTTCTCCTGCCATCTTTTTTACTTTCTTTAAACATTTATTTTGAAGTCAGTTTCAATTGGCATATCTTTAAGGGTATCTCTCCCTCTCTCCCTTACAAGATGGTTCAATTTTTTCTGTGAATTTTAAAACAAATATTTTGGCTGCAGCCAAAGTTTCGTCAAATCTGTTTCGTACTGCTCTCGTCCTTGAAACAGCAGACTCTACCGACCTTCATGCGTGAGTGTAGTCTAGAATTTTGGTTTGGAGAGTCACACAATGGTGGTGTGACCTTACAGATTTGGAGAAAAGTCAAAACTGTAACTATTGTTTCAAAACTGAAAATGTATGAAGAAGTCCTGAGGCATCCTCCCTTACCTTGGGATTAAATTATTTTGCCTGAAATGCTCTTGGTGGGATTGGGCCAAAACTATTGAACACACTTAGCTAAGATTTATAACATGTGGCATCTTATGAATTGTCGAGTGATGATTCAGATCCAGAGAAAGAGAGCGCCCACCTGCTTTGCCAAATGCTGGAGGGATTTGGTGAGTTTTCTCTGGGCCCCAAGAAAGCGAGAAATGATCAGCTCAGCTTCCCTCCTTCCCTTTGGGGAAAACAGATAAAAATGATTATTACTATTGGGGGGGGGGGGGTTCCTAGGATGAAGAAAACCGAAAACATTTCCTTAAACTACATTCTTTTCTGTGGAGGTCAGTTCTGTTACTTCTTTGCTCCCTTTGTCTGTCCCTTCATCTGTTAACCCAGCTCCTGCCAACCTAGCAGCTGGAAAGCCAAGAAATGGCAAGTAGGTAAATAGATACCACTTTGACAGGAAAGGTAACAGGATTCCGTGTGCTTTGGTGTTTAATCATGCCTGCCATGTGACTGCAGAAATGTCAGCAGACACAGAGAGTGCTGGCTATTGCCTGTAAACAGAGATGAGTTGGATACATCTGGCTTTCTAGCAGGGGAGACCTTTACCTTTTTTGGCTCAAAAACAATCATTGAACTGAAAGGAAAATGAGCTGCTTCAGCCTGGAATTTTTACAAACTCCCATCCCAAAAGCCTCTTTTTATTTTAAACAGTCTTTTTCTCACATCATGCAGAGAGCTGCACTATTCTTTTTGGGGCATCAAAATTGTAGGGCTGGCCTTGTTCATTTTGTTCCTTACCATACGCCAGGGGTTCCCAAACTAAGGCCCGTGGGCCAGGTCCAGCCTATGACACCATTTCATGTGGCCCACTACCCCTCCAAGGGAATTTGAGAAACAAAATGGCCTCCCCTTTGAAGCCGTTGGTTCAAAATGGACACCTCCTTTGGGTGAGCCATTCCAAATTGCGATCTGATCCTCGAAGCTGACTGAGAGCGAGCGTGTGACCCGGCACCCGGAATGGAAAAGTTGGGAACCCCTCAATGGCATAGCATGGGTTTCAGCTGCCTAGGGCGTAGGCCAAATTAGCTGCAGCCACCCCTCCATGCAATGCCATTGCACTGTGCTCAGTGAGGGGATGTAACAGGTTCACACCATTTCACCAGAACTGGTAGTAACTTTTCCTAGTGTCCCAGAGAACTGGTAGCAGGTTTTGGGGGGAACCACCTTCGGGGCTTACCTTTTCACTAGTTCCCCCACTGCGCATGTGCACCAAGCACTTGGTGTGTATGCATGCCTACAGTGCTTGGCGCGTTTGCACGGCCTCCTTGCTGTCCTCCCAAGTGGGGAGGAGGAAGAGAAGCTGCTAGCCAGAAGCTCCTGATAGCCTGCTCCCCAGGGTAAGTGACTCACCTTTGATTGTGGTGTGCCTGTACCTTACTACCACCGTTCCTAAAAAGACCTGGCGGCCGGCAGGCCTAGCAGCCTGGCTTGGGGTTTTTAAGCAAAGTCTTGGAGTTACCTCATCAATAAGCTACACCTGTGCTGTTCCAATTGGAGAACCCTTAAGGAGGTACAGCTGTTTTACATTAAGGCATATTATCCTAGAGAATTAATTAGGCAAAGACTTAGTACTGCTTCCCCCCCCCCTAATTTAATTAAGCCTTTCTAGATATATGAGAAAAAGGAAAGACTGCCCTCTCCCCACCTGTTGAACTTCTGCCTTTCCTGGCTGAAGAGGGAGGGAGGAAGCAATCCTCCGCTTCCCGCCAATACATCTGTTGCCAAGATACGGGGAGGGACTTCAGAAACAAAGGTGCCTGAGCCACGCCCCCTCCTGGGATTGTGTTTGCGCAGGCGCTGAGGGACATCCGGGCTCTTTTCCTTCTGTTCCAGGCAGCTGCAGGAGGAGGAGGCGAAGCCTTTGATCTTCTATCTAGGGTGAGAAAAAGGGGATAAGTCAGGGATTGGGGGGGGGGAGGAAAGAAGGGGATTGGACTATTATCTCCCCCTTCCATTGGCGTTGATCTTCCTCCCATTGAGGATGGTGTGTGTGTGAGAAGAATCCAAAGATGAGGTAGGGACGTCTCTGTTCCTTCTGCCGCCTGAGGCCCCACCCGCAGGTCCTCACTTCAGGGGTCTCATCCTTTCTCCCTCTCCCCAATTCCATGTGGGGCCTCTTTCCAACCTCTCCCTCCCCGAGGCTGTTCTTTGGGCACTCAGTGGCTTCCACCCCTGCTTTCCCCCAATGAGGGGGGGGGGGGAGGGGGAGGAAAAGGCCTCCCCCCTGCCAGGTCTTCCTCTTCTGTCATCCTCCCCCTTTTGGGTTTTGTGGGGCGCAGAATCGCTTAGAGGGGGCGCAGGACAACCCACCCCCTTCATATAGCCCTGCAGAGAGACGATATTTGGGGGGGGGGCAGAGAAGCATTTCTTTTCCCCACCTTTCCCCTTGTCAGTCTGGGTGGGGTAAGAGATTGTCCTGCTCTTCATTCCCCCCCCCCTTTGTTTAATAACAGTATCTTGGAATTTGAAGTCACCTCCCTTCCTTCCTCCATTGTCTCCCTTTGGAGTATCTCCCAGGAAGATCCTTCACAGAGGGAAGGGGAAGGGTCTCCTTAAGGGTTTTCCCCACCATTCAGGACACCCAGAAGGCAGAGGGGGGGTTGGGGCAGTTGTTCTCAGCCTGTGGGCCAGATGTGTTTTTAAGCTTCTTTTAAAACTTTTAATTTCTAAATTGGCTTTAAATTGTTGTCTTGATGATTGTGTTGGGAATCGCCTTGGGTCCCTTGGGGAGGAGGGCGATAAACAAATTTAAATAAATAAATAAATGTGGCCAATGGCACCACTTGATGTGCCACTTTCTGACTCCACCACACCAGGAAGTTCCATGTAGTGGAGAAAGGGCAAAATGGCCGTCCAGCCCCCAGTGCTGTCTGAGGAGGCATGACCCAACCTTTGGCTTGAAAAGGTTGAGAACTCCTGGTTTAGGGTTTAGTTCTGTTTCTTTGCATGTTTGTGTGAACGAGGTTGTTGTTGGAAGTGGAAAGGGAGAGATGGGGCTGGAGATTTTACTGAAATGAGCCCCTCCCCCTCATTAGGAGACATGCAGGAAAGGGGAGGGGGTCTTTTCCAGTGCAATCCGGATGGACTTGATGGCCTTTGCTTTGATGGCTACCTCCAAATCCTTGCTAAGTGCTTCACAAACTTTATCGTAGTCAGTTCATCAAGGTCCAGAATTTCAATTGTCTTCTCATCCTTTTGATTCACTGTGCAAATTTTCCCATCTTTCCCGTAGTTGCAGCAAACTTCCAGCCACTTTTCCTCCTCACCTTCATCACATTCTCTTCCACCTCCTTCAAGGACGGCTCGTCCTTCAATTGTCTCAACATATCTCTTCCCTTCTCCAGTTGTGCTATGACAGTGGCAGGGATGATGGTCCGGCTCTCATCTATACATTATGACAGGAAAGACCATTGCTTTAACTATGCAGGCTTTTGTTGGCAGTTCCATATCTCTATTTTTTATTATACTGCCCCTTTTGGACCTGTGATCCACTCCCACTCCCCCCGCTTTCCTTAGCCAGCCTGGGCAGGAAAGAAAGACGGGCCGCTACAGTGACTTTCGATCTTGGGAGGGGAGAGGATGAGACAGGTAAAAGAAAGGAGGCGGAGGCGGCTCAGACTTTGCAAGCAGCAGGAGACTGAATGACCCACCTCTCGCCCTGCAGGGAGTGCCCCCCCCAACTTGCTTAGGCTCCGATAGGGAGGGCCCCGGACTGCACGGACGGGAAGGGAAGCCGCATTTTGCGGTCACTGCCCACCCCACCCACTGTGATCACATAGAAGGCAAGCACCCCATCCATCGAGATCCCAAGAGTCCACCTCTTGATAACAGTAGCAACAACATTTATATACTCCATGGTGCTTGTACAGTCTCTGGACAGTTGACATAACATAACCACAGAATTTAGACATTACCCCTGTGCCATGGTCAGATCACTATCTGGTGACTCTAGACTTTCTGGGGACGAGGCTTCACCGCAGGGAGGTAGGGCCAGTTAAATGGGCCCGCCCCCGGCGACTAATGGATCCGGAAGGATTCCAGAGGAAACTCGGGTGTTTTACTCTTGACCTGCAATGCGATTCGTCTGAGGCTCTTGTCAACTCATGGAACGAGAGAGTAACGGGAGACTTGGACGTGATCGCTCCACTACGGCCTCTCCTTGCCTGCGGGCATCGATCATCCCCTTGGTTGACAGAAGAGCTGAGGGAGCTCAAACGGGTGAAGAGACGCCGAGAGCGCCGCTGGGTGGAGACCCGGAGTGAGTCTGATCGAACACTTGTTATAGCTGCCATTAAAGCCTACCTAGTGGCGATGGGGCGGTGAAATGACAATATTTCACCGCCCTTATTGCCTCCGCGGATAATCGCACAGCAACCTTGTCCCAGGTGACCAGGTCCCTCCTTGGTAGAGGGGGGGGGGCTGGCCCTGGTTGACAGGGATCGGCTGAAGCTTTTGCTGATTATCTGGTGGAGAAAATTGCTCAGATTCGCTTGAAGTTTAATCCCGGCGTGGAAGATATAGAACTGGGGTTGACCAGAGTTCAGTCTGGCCATGTTATGTGGGATCGGTTTGAGCCAGTTGGCCCTGAGGAAGTGGACAGGCTTCTTGGATCTGTTCGCGCCACTGCCTGTGAATTGGATCCATGCCCTGCCTGGCTAGTCAAGGCATCTAAGGCTGTGTCAGGTGGTTGGGTCGAGGCAATTATAAATTCATCTCTGCAGGAGGGGTTTTTTCCAGCACCCTTAAAACATGCTTTGGTGCGTCCCCTCCTGAAAAAGCCATCCCTTGACCCTACGGTACTTACCAACTACCAACCAGTATCCAACCCACCTTTTTGGGTAAGGTCTTGGAGAAGGCAGTGGCTTGGCAGCTACAGGAAGTCCTGGATGAAGCAGATTATCTGGACCCTTTCCAGTCAGGATTCAGGCCCGGATATGGTACTGAAACTGCATTGGTCGCATTGGTGGATGATCTCTGGTGAGAACGGGATGGAGGTCATCCATCCGTCCTGGCTCTTCTTGACTTCTCATCGGCTTTCGATACCGTCAACCATGGTATCCTTCTGGGAAGGCTCCAAGGATTGGGGATCCAGGGCACTGTGTTGGCCTGGTTCTCTTCATTTCTGAGGGGCCAGACCCAGTCGGTGTGGCTGGAAGGCGAGAGGTCCAGCCCTAGGCCTCTGCAATATGGGGTGCCTCAGGGCTCGGTACTCTCGCCTCTGCTATTTAACATCTACATGAAGCCACTGGGTGAGATCATCCGTTCCCATAGGGTGAGGTATCACCAATATGCAGATGACACCCAGCTGTATATCTCAGCCCGTGGAGATCCAATTGATGCAGTAGAAGTCCTATCCAGGTGCCTGGAGCCTGTCAGGGTCTGGATGGGGGACAACGGGCTACAACTGAATCCCGGCAAGACTTAAGTGGCTATGGGTAAGGGGTCCTGCGCTATCTCGGGAGTTGCCATCTTTGGTTCTGGATGGGGCAGCCTTGCCCCAAACAGACCCAGTGTGTAATCCGGGGGTCCTCTTGGACTCGCAACTACTGCTCGAGGAGCAGGTGGCAGTCGTGGCCAGGAGGGCTTTTGCACAACTTCGTGTAATGCGCCAGCTACGCCCGCTCCTAGACCGGGACTCCTTGCTCATGATCACACATGCTTTGGTCACCTTCAGACTTGATTACTGTAATGCACTCTACATGGGGCTGCCCTCGGTGACCATTCGGAGGCCACAGCTGGTCCAGAATGCGGCTGCTCGGGTAGTGGTGGGGTGTGGGCGTTATGCTCGTGCCTCACTGCTGCTTCAGTAGCTTCACTGGTTGCCAGTATGTCTCCAGGTGCAATTCAAGGTGCTGGTTATTACCTTTAAAGCCCTACATGGTAGTGGCCCAGGATACTTAAGAGACCGCGTCACCCCAAGAACATCTGTCTGTCCCACCAGGGCGGACCGGAGAGGCTCTCTTATCATTCCATCGGCTAGAGAGGCGCATCTCTCTAGCACCAGAAGGAGGGCCTTCTCCGTGGCCGCCCTGGCCCTTTGGAACCTCCTGCCAACTGAGTTACGTCTACCGACAGAGCTCCTGTCCTTACGGAAGGGCCTAAAAACCTGGCTGGCAGGGCAGGTGTGGGGCTCCAGTAATATGGGGTCCCATGTTGGGTGGTTGATCTGATGGGACAGCCACCCCTCCCTCGCTCTTTTAAACCTTTTTAAACCTTTTAACTTTTTAAATCTTTTTGATTTTTGTAAATTCATAGTTTAATTCTTTTTAAATTGATTTTTAAGTAATTTTGAACTTTAAGGTTTTAATTTATGAATCTGTAGGGGGACTGTTTAATTGTTTTGCATTGTGTATAGTCTCTCCCCCTTTTCTGTAAGCCACCTAGAGTCAGGTTTGCCTGATTGGGGCGGGATAATAAATCTAACTAACTAAATAAATAAAATAAACATTTTGCCCCCAACATTTTACCAACCTCAGAAGGATGGAAGTCTCAGTCAACCTTCAGCCCGGTCCTGATCGAACTCAGAACATGTGCAGAGTATTGACTGCAGTCCAACATACACCATTGTACTAGTCACAATTCTTAATGCAGTACCCAAATTAGAAAAGTTACTGTATTTCAGTGGTTCCGAACAAGGGGTACACAGCCCACAGGGGGACTTCAATTCCCAGAAGCCTAAGTCAGTACATTGGCTGATCAGTGCTTTGGGGAAATGACTCAGGCTTCTGGGAATTGAAGTCCAAACACCAGCATTTGGGAAACACTGCTGTAGTTAAACACAAGGCAAAAGGAGGGAGGGTGGAGCCATCCGATCAGAGAAACAAGAGCGGGCCTTACTAAATAGCCCATTTGTGTCATTCGAATTAATAGAAGCTATAAACAGCATTAAAATAAACTCAGTAGTAAAAAGTTATATAAAGGATAATTTTTAGAGGGACATACGGATATGATAAAAATGACCCATGGTGCTGGAGTGCATATTGTTGATGCTGTATTATTAAAATGTTTCTTTTTTTGTATTAGTGAGTTTCACATTAAACTTTCTTATGATTATAAGTTTTTGTCTAGTATTGTTTATTTTTCTTAAAAAATTCAGTTTTTCAAATGATAAACCACTGTACCATGAGGACTCATAATAGATCTTTAATCTTTGGAAATGTACATGAAGAACAAACATGTCCTTCGTAATGTACAGGGTGTTTCTAATGAGTTAAATTGACAAAAAACACCCGGCTTGCAACACCATTCCCCCAGTGGAAGTGGACACATTTATGTCAAACATAAAACACACTTGTGCATGCGTAAATGCACCCTCGCCTGTGATAAAGGTGGAAGTGGGTGCATTTATGGCTGCCATAAACACACCTCTTCCAGGAGAAATGCTCAGGCACATTCAGCTACCTGGATCAGCCCTGCAGAGCGAAACGTTTGGGCACCCCTGGTTTGGAGGTGTCAGCAATAAGGCACTTGATATCTCTTGGTACTGAGAGCAGTTGTCATGAAGGATTTTAAAATATTGTCTTCTAATGTGCATCTCTATTCCCTTCTAATTATTCAGGCACAGTATAACAGAAAAAGGAATCACAGTGGAAATTCAAAGGTTATCAGGACCAACCGAAGAGTGGAAGGCAGTATTTATACAAACGAATCTCTAGATACTCTCCAGAATCGATTCTTCATTAGACATCAACTTTATTTGACTATTCAGGAGTTTCCATCTCAGACTAGGCAGTTAATCTGCTTTTTTCCACACAACTGCTGATATGGAATATAAAGCAACTTTTCAACTAGGAGGATATATTACAATTCGTGAAAGAACATATTCAGGAGAGAAGCAGTTCCAAGGCCTGAAATGTGGAAAAGGCTTCAGTGAAGGTGGACATTTTCCTACACACCAGAAGATCCATGCAAGGGAGTGCCCTTTTAAATGCATGGAATGTGGAAAAAGCTTCAGTAAAACAGCAGAATTTGATTTACATCACAGGACCCACACAAAAGATAAGTCTTTTGAAGGCCTGCAGTGTGGAAAAACCTTCAGTCGACGGGAACACCTTGCTAGACATCACAGGGCCCATACAGGAGAGAAGCCTTTTAAATGTCTGGAGTGTGGAAAAAGCTTCAGTCGAAGTGAAAGCCTTGCTTCACATCATAAGACCCACACAGGAGAGAAGCCTTTTAAATGTCTGGAGTGTGGAAAAACCTTCAGTCACAGTGCAAACCTTGCTTCACATCATAGGACCCACACAGGAGAGAAGCCTTTTAAATGTCTGGAGTGTGGAAAAAGCTTCAGTCACAGTGCAAATCTTGCTTCACATCATAGGACCCACACAGAGGAGAAGCCTTTTAAATGTCTGGAGTGTGGAAAAAGCTTCAGTGACAGTGGAAGCCTTGCTAAACACCACAGGATCCACACAGGAGAGAAGCCTTTTAAATGCGTGGAGTGTGGAAAAAGCTTCAGTCACAGTTCACACCTTGCTTCACATCATAGGATCCACACAGGAGAGAAGCCTTTTAAATGTCTGGAGTGTGGAAAAAGCTTCAGTGACCATAGAAGCTTTGCTAAACATCACAGGATCCACACAGGGGAGAAGCCTTTTAAATGTCTGGAGTGTGGAAAAAGCTTCCGTCGAAGTGCACACCTTGCTACACATCACAAGATCCACACAGGAGATAGGCCTTTTAAATGTCTGGAGTGTGGAAAAAGCTTCAGTCAAAGTGCACACCTTGCTAGACATCACAGGATCCACACAGAAGAGAAGCCTTTTAAATGTCTGGAGTGTGGAAAAAGCTTTAATCGAAGTGAAAGCCTTGCTTCCCATCATAGGACCCACACAGGAGAAAAGCCTTTTAAATGTCTGGAGTGTGGAAAAAGCTTCAGTCACAGTGCAAACCTTGCTTCACATCATAGGGCCCACACAGGAGAGAAGCCTTTTGAATGCATACAGTGTGGAAAAAGCTTCAGTGACAGTGGAAGCCTTGCTAAACATCACAAGATCCACACAGGAGAGAAACCTTTTAAATGTCTGGAGTGTGGAAAAAGCTTCAGTGAAAGTGGAAGCCTTGCTAAACATCACAGGATCCACACAGGAGAGAAGCCTTTTAAATGTCTGGAGTGTGGAAAAAGTTTCAGTGAAAGTGGAAGCCTTGCTAAACATCACAGGATCCACACAGGAGAGAAGCCTTATAAATGTCTGGAGTGTGGAAAAAACTTCAGTAACAGTGGAAGCCTTGCTACACATCACAGGATCCACACAGGAGAGAAGCCATTTAAATGTCTGGAGTGTGGAAAAAGCTTCAGTCGAAGTGAAAGCCTTGCTACACATCACAGGATCCACACAGGAGAGAAGCCTTTTAAATGTCTGGAGTGTGGAAAAAGCTTCAGTCAAAGTTCACACCTTGTTTCACATCATAGGACCCACACAGGAGAGAAGCCTTTTAAATGTCTGGAGTGTGGAAAAAGCTTCAGAGACAGAGCACACCTTACTACACATCACAGGATCCACACAGGAGAGAACCTTTTAAATGTCTGGAGTATGGAAAAAGCTTCCGTCAAAGTGCACCCCTTGCTAGACATCACAGGATCCACACGGAAGAGAAGCCATTTAAATGACTGGAGTGAGAAAGCTTTTGAATGCCTGGATGGTTGAAAAGGTTTAAGTGAGAGGAAGACTTACTAAACTTGGGACCAACATAGGAGAAAAACTTTAAAAGACTGGAGTGTAGAAAATGGTTCAGTCAAAGTGCAAGCTTTGCTTCACATCACAGGATACACAGTTGGGAAGGGGTTTGAACACCTGGATGTGCTTTTGACTGTCTGTACATCTAATAAACTTTGAAACAATTAAGTCAGTGTGGAAACTTTTAAAGATTCTTCTGTCAACATGTGTACTCCTTTTCCTACACATTTCAGTATGTAGACAGATAAAATGCTTTTTCAGTGTATTGAATGTTGGATCCACACAGGATCCACACAGGAGAGAAGCCTTATAAATGTCTGGAGTGTGGAAAAAGCTTCAGTGACAGTGGAAGCCTTGCTAAACATCACAGGATCCACACAGAAGAGAAGCCATTAAAATGCCTGCTGTGAGAAATTTTTTGCTTCTAGAAGGTTTGAGGAAAGAACTGAGAGGGAGAGACAAAGGATTTTTATAATGGCGGACAATATCGAAACCTAAAAGACAACTGTGACGGAGTTTCCTTCTTTGTGCTAAAACAAAACTTAGCCAGAACGAGAAGCAAGTTTTTCCAAAGTGATTAGCAGATTTGGATTTTTGCTTGCTCTTTTCTCTCTCTCCATACTCTTGGTTTAATTGGCACGTTTTTAAAAATACTGACTGGATTAATTTTTTTTAATCGACTGGATTTTTTTTAATTGATTGGATTAATTTTTCAATTGACATCTAAATTGATATCGAAGTTGATAATCACTACTACATTAATTTGGGGGCAATCAATTTGAATTTTGAAGTGTGGGTGATTGAATTAATTGAATTAACTGGGATTATTAAAGGGGATTGGCAATTAAAAGTTCAAACTAACAGTTGGATAAAATTGGCACACAATTTAATTAATTTGGCAATTCTCAACCGATCAACTGGTTAGTTTGACTTTTTAAAGTTAATACAGGTTTATAATTTATATTGAATTGGTTTATTAGAATATTGAATATTAATTTTGGATCCTTGATTATCAGATATTATAATTAATTGATAGAATGGAGGGAGGTAAGGGAAAGGAGGAAGAGGAGGTTGTTAGGCCAAAGACAAGAAGGGAAAAGAAAGAGAAAGAGAAGGACCAGAAGGATCAGAAGGACAAGGAAAGACAGACACCGTCCCCGACAATGGAAATGCCGGTATCAACATCGGGCTCTCAACTGGCTGGAGGAACCAGTATATCCGATTTATCCTAAAGGATGGACAATATAACAGTTATTTTGCAGAATCTGGCCAAAGGCATGTCAGACACTCAGGCAACAATGCAAAAGTTGAACGAAATGGTGGAAAATAACAGTGAAGAAATGAAAAGGGATAGGGAGCTGGCCAGGTTACAGCACGAGAGCCTGGCCAGGACCCTATCAGACATGCAAAAAGAGGTGTCAGAGAACACACAAAAAATTAAGAAAATCACAGACACTATGCAAACCAACTTACAACAAACCAGCATAACAGTGAATGAACTTTTGATTCAAGAACATGTAATTGCTTCAAGGGTATCTGTACAAGAGAAGAAAATGATGATGGTGGAGGAGGGGTGGAGAAAACAAAACATTGTGATCCGTAAAATGGTGGAACGGACGCCAGACAAGCTGAAGGATAGGGTACTAGATTGGCTGAATTCATTAAAAATGGGAAAAGATTTTGTTCCAGAGGAAATTGGAGCTGTATTTAGAGTGGGGGGAAGACGAGATAGGAGATCACTTAGGAATGTTTTGGTCAAATTTGCAAATTGGGTGGATAAGTTGAAGGTGATGGCTTTTATTAAACAAGCGGGGTCTGGCGTCCTAAAGATAGAGGGGGTTGATGTGGAAATCTACAATGATATAGCGCCTGAGGAGAGAAAATGGAAATACATGATGAAGCCGGTTACGAAATTGTTGATTGCAAATGATATCAAATATGGTTGGAGGTTTCCACAACAACTGAGATTTTTTTATGATAAAAAATGGCACATTCTGGATGAGAAGACTGATGTGTTGCAATATTTGACACAGATCGGTTTGATCAAGGTGGCATCAAAGGAGTGGATTGCCTTGAGAACAGACTTATATACAGTTGGAATGTTAGGGCCAGTTCTGAATGTGGAGGAGGAGGTAGGAGGAGCAGAGGGAGGAACAGATCTTTCAGGGACACCAAGCGTTGGGATAGTAGAATGATTATATCAAATAAAGTTTACATATTGGCAGAGGGTGGGAGCATATAGAAGAGCATTATGCCACTACTCTCCGGTTCCCCCCTCCCCTCTTTGGAGGACAGAGGCGACATCTTCAAGAAAGGTGTCGGGAGGGTAGTTGAAGACAAAAGAATAGGTAAGTTGTTTTTTTTCTTCTCTTTTTCTTTTTTATATACTTCTATTAACATTTCTGTTTTCCAATTTCTTCAATTTTTACTATATGAGTATTTACAATATCAGTTACTCTTTTTAACTTGTTATACGTTAGTTAAATTCTTTTCTCTTGGGAAGCCGGTAGGGGACAGAGGGTGCACGTCCGGGGAGGAATGTAAAAAACGGGTGACTAAAATACTAGTAGATGGTTAAGAATTGGAGATTATTAACATGGAATGTGAAGGGAACAGGGAATGCCTTGAAGAGAAAGAAATTGCAAATATCGCTAAATAAAGCTAAAGCTGACATCATTTTTTTGCAAGAGACCCATCAAAAATCTGCTGAGGCAAATAAATTAACTGTGAGAGGAATGGAAATATATGAAAAGGCTTATGGGACTTCAAAAGCGAGGGGAGTTGCAATTCTGATATCGGAAAAATTGGGGTTTACTCTAATTAAAACTGTTGCTGATCCGGAGGGGAGATATTTGATTATTAAAGGAAAAATTGAGGAGGAAGAGGTAACTCTTGTTAACATTTATGCTCCAAATAGCAACCAAGAGGAATTCTTAGATAAGATGGGAAAAATTCTAAGGAACGAACAAGGAACATGGTCATAGGTGGTGATTTTAATTTGATAAGATCTGATATTGACAGTACAAGTAACAAAAAGAAGGTTAAGAAGTACATATTAGACGAATGGAGTAAATCAATGAGAATAAAGAATGTGTGGCGGGAGTTCAAGGGCCAGGAAAGGGAATATACTTATTACTCCCAAGTGCATAATATGTACTCAAGAATAGATTATATATTTGTTACAGAAGAACTAGTCAAATTAATAGAGGATATTAAAATAGGAACATTTAAGGAATCAGACCATGCTAAAATAATAATGGACATAAACTCGGAGGAAGCAGATGGAAAAAGATATATCGTATATGCCGCTGCATAAGACGACTTTTTGCCCCTGAATACCATGTCTCCAAGTTGGGGGGTGGGTGGTCTTGTATACCGAGTACACTTCAAAGAGCTCCGCACCAAGCACTGGGAAGGGAGAGGTGGGAGAGGAGGAGGAGGAGGCTGAAGCTGGGGTTCCTTTTGCATGCCGGGATGCTCTGGTCGTCGCTCTCGCCCCACCCCAAGGAGGAGGAGCCCAGCCCAGGGCAGCAGGCGTGGGTGAATCGCGGGGAGGGGAGAGGGGGAGGGAGGCGCGGACATGTGTCTTATCTTTGTGTGCATGAGAGGGGGAGAGGTTAATGCCACTCTCCTCCCCCCTCGCCCTCCCCCCTCGCAAAGCTGGAGCTTCCCTTCTCTCGGCATGATTGGTCTGTTTGCTGCAAGGCTCCACAGTGGGTCGAGCCCCTTACTTCCGAGGAAATGGAGAAACGGGAGGAGAGAAGCCAAAAGGGGCGTGCAAATGGAAGTTGTGTGTGAAAATGTTGCTTTCCAGGGGAGGAGTCGCAATCCTGGTTTTTATTTATTATTGTTTTTTCCAACGATGCATCCAAGGCAACAGTCCCCCGTCTGCTTCCTTTTGGCATTTCTCTCTCTGCCTGCATCTGTCTCTCTCTTTTTCCCAGAAGTAAGGGGCTCGATCCACTGCTTTATGGCATGAGCCTTCTCTGAAGGAACCACGCCACCTCACAGAATCCACTGCAGTGGCTGCACAAAAGGCAACAATCGCATGTCCATTTGAAGTGGGGGGGAGGGAAGTAGTGAGCAGGATGCGAAAGGACACACAAAGGTTCGCACTGGAGGCTGAGGAGGGAGGGGGCAATTGCCTTGTAGTGGAAGGACTTTTCAGGCACCTTGTTACTCAGGAGTAAGTTCCCTTACTGCCTCTCCACCCACATCTTTTCCCTCCTAAGTAAAGAACCCAAGCCACTGCAGATCATTGTAGCAAACAGCCAGATCCTGCATCAAACTAGGTTTTCCTGGGTTGTTCGGGTCACCAGTCCAGACTCAGTTTATTATTCTTCCTCTTCTTCCTTCCTTCTTTTTCCCTTTTTATTTTTCTTCTTCCTTCTTATTATTATGATAAAAATTAGAGATTATTTTGAAAAGCAAAAAATTACAAAACTAACAGTTGAACACAGGAATAGAATGGAAACTGAAATTTCAGTAAAGGAAATTGAGGAAGCAATTAGAAAGCTGAAAATGGATAAAGCACCAGGTGAGGATGAGTTATCAGCGGAATTTTATAAGGATTTTAAGTTCTGGATAGTTCCAAGACTACATAAACTGTTTAATCTAATATTAGAAGGAGAAGCAACTCCAAATTCATGGAATAAATCTATAATTGTTTTGATCCCAAAGCACGGCAAAGATCTAGAGAGAATAGAATCTTACAGACCGATATCCCTATTCAACCAAGATGCAAAAATCTTTTCAACCATATTTGTAAATAGGCTAAATAGTTTCATAGCTAACTATATAAAAGAGGATCAAGCAGGGTTTGTAAAAAATAGATATATGTCAGACTTAATAAGGAGGGTTGTGGACCTACAGGACCTAGTGGAAAGGAGAAAAGAAAAGGCGGGTTTCTTAGCGTTGGACATTTTTAAAGCCTTTGATTCGTTACAATGGACAATTCATGAGATGATCAGATTGTATGGATTTGGAGAAAAATTTCAAAGAATAATTAAAAATTTATACAAACGGAATAGCAAGGGTTAAATTTAACGATAATTATACTGGGGATATAAAGCTAGAAGCTGGAACAAGGCTGTCACCAACGCTATTTATATTGGCTATGGAATTTTTGGCAAATTCTATTCGACAGGATGAGGAAATAATTGGAATTGAAGGGAATAAAGTAAGTTTATATGCAGACGATATTATTAACAGTAAAACATCCAATAAAGGCAATCTCAAGGATAAATGAGCATTTGAAAGGATTTGAGGAGGTAACACAATTAAGAGTTAATTGGGATAAAACAGAAATGATATTAGTTAACGGGAATAAAGAAGATGAGGACTTAATAAAAAGGAAATACAATATACAAATTACACATAAGATGAGATACTTAGGGATAACGTTAACTAGGAAAATTGGGGAGCTTAAAGAAATGAATTACGGGAAACAAAAGAAAGAGCTCGAGAAGAAAATAATACAATATAACAAATTAAATCTGTCATGGTTTGGCAGAGTAGCTATGTGTAAAATGATGCTGTTGCCTAGATTGAATTTTTTGTTTGATGTTTTACCATTAAAACATACAGATAAAGAACTAAAAGGGTATCAAAATATTATAAATAGGTTTTGCAATGGAAATCGAGGAGCCAGAATAGTTAAGATGCTGTGGTATTTACCACAAAAAGAAGGGGGTTTGGCTATTCCTAATATTAGTAATTATTATAGAGCCTTTCAAATAAGAAATACCATTAAATTATTAATTAAGGAAGAACCAATTTGGGGGAAAATTGAAAGAAAGGAATTTCTGAAGATTGGAAAAGTTATGTTATTAGGGGGAGAAAAAGATAAAAATGGAAATAAGATTCAGGGAATGATGTTAAAAGCAACCATAGAGGTCTGGAATAAGGTAAGGAAAGACTTTATTCCAGGAATTTCACCGGTGTGTGAATTAGAGGATTTCAATAATTTTCCAATAAAAATAGACGGGAGGATTAGGGATATCTTGTAGGAAAATGGGGTTCTGTTCGTGAAGGATTGGGTTAAAACTTGTAAAGATCAAGAAAAAAGAAATGAGCTTTATTTGGAATTGGATTGGTTTAAGATCCTACAGATGACTAATTGGAACGAAAGGTTTTTCTCAGAAGGTGGGTTAAATAGGGAAAGCACGGAATTTGAGGTAATGCTGATAAAATTAGGAAAGGGCAGTGTGGAAATTAAGGGAATTGTAAGCAAAATTTACAAGATCTTGAACAAAGGTGGAAAAATACAAGAGGTTTTGAGACAAAGTTGGGAGCAAGAATTGAATGTAAAAATTACAGGAAAAAATGGCAAAAAATGTGGAGTAGAAGGATTATGGGAGCTATGTCAGTTAGAGTAAAAGAGCATAATTACAAAATGATTTGGAGATGTTATAGGAACCCAAAAGGGTCGCATCAAATGTATAGTAGTTTGAGTGACAAATGTTGGAGATGTAAAAAAGTAAGAGGAACATATGAACACATGTGGTGGAGTTGTGAATGTTTAAAAAATTTCTGGGGGAAAATAGAAAATGAGATTAAGAGCATACTAGATATGCAATTCGAATTGGGGTCGGAAACAATCCTGTTAACAGAGATGGATAAATACAAGATGAGCAATGATAATAAGGAACTGATGGCTGTAATCTTATCAGTGGCCAGACAGTGCATAGCAAAAAACTGGAAGACAAGTGAAAACTTAAAAATAGAGGATTGGTATAAACAAATGTGGGATTTAGCTCTCAATTAAAAACTCACATGGGAAATAAATCTTAGAAAAGGCAAAGTGAATGGGGATGGGTTTTGGAGGATATGGAAACCATTTATAGATCATACGCTAGTTAGGAGGAAAGGCATGGCCCCTGTATCAGAACAAAATGATTTTTGGAAATTATGAGGTTACATAATTCCCCGGACAATTTATATAGCACAAGGGTGATAAATATGATGTAAATTGTAGCAGGGTAAGAAAATATTATGTATTAGAAAAAGTAAAATGAGGATAAATTTTGTTGATGTATGAATTGATATATTACTTGTTACTACTTTTAAATGTTACTGAGGGATGTTTATTCATATTAGATTAATTGGTGTGGAGATTTAATGTTGCATTGTTGCCTGAGTTATTTTATCTTTTTACTTTCATATTCTCTTTATATTCTTATATATGTTTTTGTAACTGTTTTTCTTTTAATACCTAATAAAAGAATTTAAAACTTATTAAAAAAAATTTTTTTTTTGAATGCCTGGATGGTTGAAAAGGCTTAAGTGAGAGGAAGACTTACTAAACTTGTGACCAATATAGGAGAAAAACATTTTAAATGACAGGAATTTGGAAAATGGTTCAGTCAAAGTGCAAGATTTGCTTCACGTCACAGGATACACAGTTGGGAAGGGTTTTGAACACCTGGATGTGCTTTTGACTGTCTGTACATCTAATAAACTTTGAAATAATTAAGTCAGTGTGGAAGCTTTTAAATGTGTGGAAGATTCTTCTGTCAACATGTGTACTCCTTTTCCTACACATTTCAGTATGTAGACAGATAAAATGCTTTTTCAGTGTATTGAGTGTTGGACGATCTTAGGTCTGGAAAGACATTCTATTACTCATGAAGGAATTATGTCCGGGGAGGAGCTATTTCAGTGCCTGCAGAGCAGAAGGATTATAATTCAAACTGCAAACTTCAAATTATACTGCAGTTTGCGTACAACAAAGTCTAGTTCAATGTCATTCAATATTGCTCTCTGAGTGTGCATAAGAAAAAAATGCTTCTAAATTTTCATCCGTCGTAGTTACTGCCAGTTTTGTTCTTATCCTTTTAAGTTTTGAGAAAACTTACAGGTGTCCTGTGTTAATGTTATTGTTAGTAAACATTTGTATACTTTATATAGTTGTGTATATCGGGACTGTACATGTTATACTCTACTATCATCTCAAATGCACATTTTATGCACGAATTACATTCATTTTTGGCATTGCACATTGAGAAGTCTGTATCCTCAACTTTGACTTCTGCAACTGCATTTACATTTTCTTCAATGTTTCTGTCATCCTTTTCGTATTCATAGATATCAGAACTTTCAAGCGCACCAGTGGTGTAGTATTACTCTATGGATTTCCTACTTATATTGAGCCAAACATTTGTGAAGGACATCGTTTCTTCCCTAAGTTTGTCTAGTGAAGCCATCAACTTACAAATTTTGTCCAATGCATTTGCTAGAAGTTTCTCTTTGATTTCAGTAAATCTTTTGGGATCAAACAAAGCCAAGTAAATGTACAGACCTTGTACAAAATGTACAATTTTGTTTCACGAATTGGTTTTCCATTGTTTGAGTGACTGTATTTACAATGTAGTTCAATAAATTTACAGGAATCTTCAGGGGAAGATCAAAGTTGTTCATCATCACATTCTTCTGCCATCTATTTTACTTTCTTTAAACATTTATTTTGAAATCAGTTTCAGTTGGCATATCTTTAAGGGTCTCTCTCTCTCTCTCTCTCAAGGTTGGAGACAGGCCGGTAGTTGGTCATAACCGCAGGGTCAAGCGATGGCTTCTTTAGGAGGGGGTGCATCAAAGCATGTTTTAAGGTAGCAAGGAAAATACCCCACCCAAAGCAAAGTTAATAATTGCCTGGACCCAACCACTTGTCACCGCCCTGGCAGATTTCACCATTCAGGCAGGTAATGGTTGTGATGCACATGCAGTGGCACACACAGATCCCAGGAGCATGTCCACTTCCTCAGGGACAACTGGATCAAACCAATACCAGATAACATGACCAGACTGCACTTTGGACAACCCCAGACCTAATATTTCCATGCCAGGGTTCAACTTTGGCCGAATCTGAGGGGGTCAACCAGCATCTCAGGCAAATCGATTTGCTGATCCAGATGACAAACACCCAGTTCCCTTTTAATCCATCAGCATCCACCAGTCACCGGGGGTGGACCAATTGAATAGGCCCTACCTCCCTGCACTGAAGCCCCATCCCCAGAAAGTCCAGAGTCACCAGATAGTGATCCGACCATGCCACAGGAGTGATGTCTAATTTCTGTAAACTCAGATCACTCTGCCACTGCTCCAACAAGAAAATGAGATCCAGGGTGTGGCCACTGTTCCTAGTTGGGTCCCAAATTACTTGAGTCAGGCCCACAGCTGCCATGGAAGCCATGAACTCCCGAGCTGCCAATGAGCCGACCCCCAGTAAAGGCAAGTTGAAATCTCCCAGAACCATAAGTCTGGGGAACTCCAACACCAACATGGCGACGGCTTCAAGGAGCTCAGGCAGCAAATCTGCTACCTTGCAGGAAGGCAGGTACAGGAGCAAGATTCCCTACTGACCTTTAGGGCCCAAGCACAGGAGAAGGGCCTCACAACACGGAACTTGGGGAGCTGTGGCTCTGCTGACTCCCAGTGACTTCCTGGCTACAATGGCGACGCCACCCCACCCCCCATCACCCATAGGCTGGTGCCAAATACCAAACCCAGCTGGACAGTTTTGACAGAGGAACCCCGTTCGCTGGTGCCAGCCAGGTTTCAGTGATGCATGCCATGTCAGCCCGATCCCCCAGAATAGAATCTGAATTCAGGGGAGCCTTATTGCAGACTGACCTGGCATTCACCACCAGTAGCCTAAAGGAGGGGATTCTCTGGATCAGCAGCACAGGAACCAGAGGTGTAGCCAGGGGGCTGGAACAGGGGACAGATATTACACATCTGTCCCGTGTTCTCTGAGTGTGGCCTGCCCCTCGGCTCCCACCATAAGCCAACATGCCCGTCACAATACCAATTTGGGCCCCAGGAACCTCTTTGCTTGCTCCAGACGGAGCGCTGTTCCCTATCCCTGGCTAGTAGGCTGTTCTCCCCTCTCTCCCCCACCCCCATTCCCAGGCAGGAAAACCGACATGAAGACCAGCACCTGTTATCATAACAGATCCCTGTCACTCCGAGACCCCAGGGCCCTGGGCAGCCTTCCCAGCCCCAAAGGGCGCCTCCAGTGGAGCACATACTGCATGACGGAGTGAGCTCCCTCCCCTCTGTCCCAGCTCCTGCCAGTCGAGCAGTTTGAAAGCAAGAAATTACAAGTAGATAAATAGGGACCACTTCGTTCAGAAGGTAAACAGTGTTCTGTGCAGCCGCGCATTGAGGCATGCCTGCCACATGTCCACGGAAACGTCTGCAAATGAACATAGTGCTGACTCTTTGGTTATAAACAGAGATGAGCACTGAACCCTAGAGTCAGATACACCTGGCTTTCGAGCATAGGCCACCTTTATCTCTACCAGCCATGTGACTCCCTCAATTGGCGATTTCTGATATTGGTTTATGAGGCAGGAAGAATACCATCACCACCCTCACCACTGAAGGATTTGCTCCACTGGCTCTTCCTCCAACTACAATTTCTGAGTCCCTTTCAGTCCTGGTGTGGGAATGAACAAACATATTATTTCCCCTCCTTAATCCTGGCTCTTCTTTCTCTCCCCCCCCCCCCAAATATTTCCCCTCCTGTGGAAAGAAATAAAGTTAGGCGGGGGAGTTTATTCCTCTGTAACCCACAATTTCACCCTCCCTTTGAGGGTGAATTAATTAAGCCTTTCTAGATAGATGAGAAAAGGGAGATTTCCCTCTCCCCACCTGTTGAACTTCTGCCCGTCAAGGCAGTTGGGGGGAGGGAGGGAGGGAGCAATCTTCCCCCTCCCTCCTTCCCGCCTAGAAAATCCGTCGCCAAGATACAGGGGAGGGGCTTCAGAACCAATGGCGACCCAGGCCGCGCCTCCTCCTGGGATTGTGTTTGCGCAGGCGCTAAGGGACATCCGGGCACTTTTCCTTCTTTCCCAGGCAGCAGCAGGAGAAGCCTTTGATCTTTTAGGGTGAGAAAAAGAGGGGGGGTCACGGATTGTGGAGGGGGGAGGAGGAAAGAAGGGGGTTGGACTATTCTCCCCCCCTCCATTGGCCTTCATCTTCCTCTCTTTGAAGTTGGGGGACGGGAGAGAAGAATCCAAAGGTGAGGTAGGGTCGTCTCTGTTCTTTCTGCTGCCTGAGGCCCACCCATCATCCTCACTTCAGGAGTCTCGTCCTCTTTCTAACACCCCCCCCCCCCCCAATTTCATGTGGGGCGTCTTCCAAATCTCTTTTTCCCCCTTGTTCTTTGGGCAGGGCCATTGCCATGGGGTAGCCTGGGAGGTCAGATTTGGGGGGGGGGGAGAATCGGGGTTGGACTATTCTCTCCCCCCCCCTCCATTGCCCTTCCTCTTTCTGCCATTGAATATTTAACCGGGGGGGGGGGGGAGGACACACACCACAAGATCCATGCAAGGGAGTGCCCTTTTAAATGTATGGAATGTGGAAAAAGCTTCAGTAAAACAGCAGAATTTGATTTACATCACAGGACCCACACAAAAGATAAGCCTTTTGAATGCCTGCAGTGTGGAAAAACCTTCAGTCGACGGGAACACCTTGCTAGACATCACAGGGCCCATACAGGAGAGAAGCCTTTTAAATGTCTGGAGTGTGGAAAAAGCTTCAGTCGAAGTGAAAGCCTTGCTTCACATCATAGGACCCACACAGGTGAGAAGCCTTTTAAATGTCTGGAGTGTGGAAAAAGCTTCAGTCAAAGTGGAAACCTTGCTTCACATCATAGGACCCATACAGGAGAGAAGCCTTTTGAATGCCTGCAGTGTGGAAAAAGCTTCAGTCGAAGTGAAAGCCTTGCTTCACATCATAAGACCCACACAGGAGAGAAGCCTTTTAAATGTCTGGAGTGTGGAAAAAGCTTCAGTCGAAGTTCACACCTTGCTTTACATCATAGGATCCACACAGAAGAGAAGCCTTTTAAATGTCTGGAGTGTGGAAAAAGCTTCAGTCAAAGTGGAAACCTTGCTTCACATCATAGGGCCCACACAGGAGAGAAGCCTTTTGAATGCATACAGTGTGGAAAAAGCTTCAGTGACAGTGGAAGCTTTGCTAAACATCACAGGATCCACACAGGAGAGAAGCCTTTTAAATGTCTGGAGTGTGGAAAAAGCTTCAGTCGAAGTGAAAGCCTTGCTTCACATCATAGGACCCACACAGGAGAGAAGCCTTTTAAATGTCTGGAGTGTGGAAAAAGCTTCAGTCAAAGTGCAAGCCTTGCTTCACATCATAGGACCCACACAGGTGAGAAGTCTTTTAAATGTCAGGAGTGTGGAAAAAGCTTCAGTCACAGTGCAAGCCTTGCTTCACACCATAGGATCCACATAGGAGAGAAGCCTTTTAAATGTCTGGAGTGTGGAAAAAGCTTCAGTCATAGTACAAGCCTTGCTTCACATCATAGGACCCATACAGGAGAGAAGCCTTTTGAATGCCTGCAGTGTGGAAAAAGCTTCAGTCGAAGTGAAAGCCTTGCTTCACATCATAAGACCCACACAGGAGAGAAGCCTTTTAAATGTCTGGAGTGTGGAAAAAACTTCAGTCGAAGTGAAACCCTTGCTTCACATCATAGGACCCACACAGGAGAGAAGCCTTTTAAATGTCTGGAGTGTGGAAAAAGCTTCAGTCACAGTGCAAACCTTGCTTCACATCATAGGACCCACACAGGAGAGAAGCCTTTTAAATGTCTGGAGTGTGGAAAAAGCTTCAGTCACAGTGCAAGACTTGCTTCACATCATAGGACCCACACAGGAGAGAAGCCTTTTAAATGTCTGGAGTGTGGAAAAAGCTTCAGTCATAGTACAAACCTTGCTTCACATCATAGGACCCACACTGGAGAGAAGCCTTTTAAATGTCTGGAGTGTGGAAAAAGCTTCAGTGACAGTGGAAGCCTTGCTAAACACCACAGGATCCACACAGGGGAGAAGCCTTTTAAATGTGTGGAGTGTGGAAAAAGCTTCATTCACAGTTCACACCTTGCTTTACATCATAGGATCCACACAGAAGAGAAGCCTTTTAAATGTCTGGAGTGTGGAAAAAGCTTCAGTCAAAGTGCAAGCCTTGCTTCACATCATAGGACCCACACAGGTGAGAAGCCTTTTAAATGTCTGGAGTGTGGAAAAAGCTTCAGTCAAAGTGGACACCTTGCTTCACATCATAGGACCCACACAGGAGAGAAGCCTTTTGAATGCATACAGTGTGGAAAAAGCTTCAGTGACAGTGGAAGCTTTGCTAAACATCACAGGATCCACACAGGAGAGAAGCCTTTTAAATGTCGAGTGTGGAAAAAGCTTCAGTCAAAGTGCAAGCCTTACTTCACATCATAGGACCCACACAGGTGAGAAGCCTTTTAAATGTCTGGAGTGTGGAAAAAGCTTCAGTGACAGTGGAAACCTTGCTAGACATCACATGATCCACACAGAAAAGAAGCCATTTAAATGCCTGCAGTGAGAAATTTTTTGAATGCCTGGATGGTTGAAAAGGCTTAAGTGAGAGGAAGACTTACTAAACCTGTGACCAATATAGGAGAAAAACATTTTAAATGACAGGAATTTGGAAAATGGTTCAGTCAAAGTGCAAGATTTGCTTCACGTCACAGGATACACAGTTGGGAAGCGTTTTGAACACCTGGATGTGCTTTTGACTGTACATCTAATAAACTGTGAAATAATTAAGTCAGTGTGGAAGCTTTTAAATGTGTGGAAGATTCTTCTGTCAACATGTGTACTCCTTTTCCTACACATTTCAGTATGTAGACAGATAAAGTGCTTTTTCAGTGTATTGAGTGTTGGACAATCTTAGGTCTGGACAGACATTCTATTACTCATGAAAGAATTATGTCCGGGGAGGAGCCATTTCAGTGCCTGCAGAGCAGAAGGATTATAATTCAAACTGCAAACATCAAATTATACTGCACTTCCCACACACTGAAGAAGTCATTTAAATGCCTTGTGGAAAGAGCTTTAAATTGAAAAAATCTTCACTTCTTATCAGTGACTTCATGACATGGAATTGTAATACTGTACTTATATTTTATGTTAAGAAAATGGATTCTCTTTTGTTAGAAAGTGTTAAGCTCTCAAGTATGCTTCTAGTAGCTGTTACGGCGTGTGTTACCAGCAGATGTTAGGATGTCTTGGAAGAGGAGCCATATCAGGCCTACAGGAGGCCATAACAAGAATGCTTTCTTTGTTATCATGAGATGTGTGGATGCTAGGTAACGGTAAACAATTAGCTGCGGGAACACTGTTAGAATGTTATGAGAATGTGGGGAACTGATGAGATGCTGTGTTGCAGTGACTTCAATGACTCCTTGTGTGGCACTTCAACAGTTAACCCTTGTACCCCAGTAAGCTCGCCAGCACCCATCTCTGATCTAGTTCAAAGGTCTGCTTTTGGGTTGTTTGTGACTGTCTCTGGTCACAAGATTGCACACATGCCTTGGGGTTGTTTGTTACACATCTAAGCCATGAGACTGAATATTATATGAGGCACGCATACGATGTATTAACCAATCAGGCTAAAGCCCAGACTAACATGATGTCATGAGATGACATCTCTTTCCTCACGTTCCCAAAGCATGGAGGGGACCTGATTTCACTAGGCCTCAAAAATCATTTCCCTTCTTTGTCTTACAAGACTGTGTGTCACGAGACAGCTTGTTTTCAGTTCAGTGTTCCTATTTCTTATCTGTAGTTAGCCTTATTGGGCTACCACAGAGACACTGTCTCCAAACGTCCCCATGTTGTGAGAACCTTTCTGTTTCAATAGGAGCATACCCTGATTGGTTAGAAGGTACCCCACCTGACTGCAGAATCTCCATCTTGGGGAGAGCAGAGGGAGTTCATTTTTGGATGTCTATGGGTTAACATCTATGCCTGGGGGACTGCTTCCCTTTTTTCTTTCAAAATGATTACTTAGGATCTTTACATTTGGACTGTCTCTGGACTGTCATATGCTTTAAGAACCTGATCAATAAACCTACGTTTGCTTTAACGTCGTCTCTTCATTGAACTAAAGGGTAAGAGATGCAATGCATTCACACACAAGCCTCTGAATACGCTACCTGAAGAAAACCTTGTGGAAGAGAAGCAGCTAAGGGCTGTTTAGCTGCATTGCCGGCCAGCTCGCCCTCTGGGGGCTTTGGTTTAGGAGGGCCAGAGCAGAGGGGGCCGGCTGGTTTCGTGACACATGACCCAATCACGGCCAATGTACTGAGCCTAAAATAGCCAATCTGATTTTCTATGTAAGTGTTTCCTTATACAATTGTAACAATAAAAAGGCTCGAACGTTCATTCAAGGAAGAGTGTTCTCTGCTAGATCGGACTTAGTGTTGTGTGTTTCATGAAGCTTCATCCAACATGAGAACATGCATTCATTTTGCGTTAAGACACCATTGGATTGGCTAATGCTAATGAGCTGTGCACTAGTCTGATTTTAAACTAGTGCTGGAAGAGATTTGGAGTACATTCACGTTAGGATTTCAGGATGTCACTTTGGAATGGTAAGACTACTGAAAAGATGCAGAAATCAGTAATAATAATCAGAGATTAGACAGATTTTTATGTTTGGGAGAAGGAACTTGCTGGCTTGTCTGATATTTTTGAGTGGTGTTGACAATGTTCAGTTTTTCATCGTGAACCTGTAAACCTACTGAAGATCTATGCTTTACCTATCCTTTTTATTCTAAATGAACCAAGAACTGTTTTATCAAACAAGAGTGATTATTTTCAAGGGAGGGTGAGAGAAGAAACTGTTGCCAAGCCTTTGCTACAATAGGCTGCTGCTACCACAATAAAAGGTTTATTCTCTCGGCTGAGGTTGCTTTAAAGCTGGTCATACCTCTGACCTAGTGAATGTTAAGGGCTAGCTACAGGCAGGAACACGGGAGAATCTAGGCAGGGGGGCTTGCTTAGCTGCAGTCCTTGTCAGATATGGGCTGTGTGTATTTGAATGGGTCGATGACAGTTCACACTAGGAGAAAATCATACACTCATGTGCTGCATAGGAGCCCTATTTAAGATGATTTCATTAGAAATTGGGGTATGTAAATATATTGAATGGGGCAGATCCCTTTATACCAAATAACTTATCTAATTTTGTAAATATTCGTATAGAATGGCAAGAGAATAAAATGATTATATTATTGGTTCTAACAAGAAGATTGAACATGCAGTAAAAGCCCTTATTATGGATGCCACAGGTAACAGAAAACTTGACCTACAGAAGAAAATACTGAAGAAACTGTCCCAATTTATGGGGGAAATGTGCGATACAGAAAGTTATTTTAGGGTGTTCTGATGCTTCCCAGGGCTGTGGGAGGGTGTTTGGAGTATTTCCGCTCCATTTTTGAAAAATGTCACTTTTTTGGCTCGCCACTAGATGGAGGTGATAGAAATTTGAAGAATATGTCCTAAAAATCAGCTTTAAAGCTCACTAAAAAGCCAAAAAAACTTGTTTTTTCTCTTCCAAACTCTTTCTAAAGTTAAGTTTGAAATTTTTTGCTTTGTTTTACCACTTTAGAACAAATACTACAAGGCTTTTTGCCTCTTTTCTAACCTCCAGAATGTTCTTTATTTTCAATGCATTCCTATGGAAAATTGTGCTTTGTGTTACAGAAAAATCGTTTTACAAAAAACATTCTAGAATGGATTAATTCCGTAACCCGGGGTTCCACTGTACTCAAGAAATGGAAAGCAGATTTATATTTTGAACTTGATGACTGGTAATAAAGAAATATGGATCATAACTATCAATGGTAAATGAAAATGTGATTTTAGAGAGATGGGGAGTATTTCTGGACAGTATATTAATGAAAATGAAAGGGCTTAAGCCAGAACAAGTAATATCCTATCACAGGTTAAGGGGCCAATGTGGAAATTAAATTACTGTATTTGTAATGATATACAAATAATTATGGTTATTGCCAGTGAGGGGATGTTACGGGTTCGGACCGGTTCGCCCGAACCGTCAGGAGGAGCTCACCAGGGTGGGTGTGTAGTTTGGGCACTCCTGATCTACAATATAATGCATTGGTGCCCAAACTAAGGCCCAGGGGCCAGGTGCAGCCCTTGACGCCAATTCATCCGGCCCGTGGGTACGTTTTACTTCCGTTTCCAGGAGCGATGAGGGCTTCGTGGGCGGATTAATTGGTGTAGGCCACACCCGGCCCCCGGGCCTTAGTGACTGGCTTCCTGAACTACATGATCGGTCCACGGCCCAAAACGTTTGGGCACCCCTGATATAATGTATGGTGTACTTCTGAGATGGAATGTTGCTTCATGTAAGCAATTTCATGTGTACCCTTGGTAAGTATCTGCATCCTCATCAGGAGCACACTTGAAAGAGAAAACTTTCTGTATTCGACCCAATGAACGGAAACATTTCCTGCTGCCATACTAGTTTGGATAGTTCTGCAATGTATAATTTCTTTCCATGGATTTGGGCTTTTGTGGAAGATCTTGGAACATTTCCTCTGTAGGGAATTGTGCATGGTTCAAATGTGCAAAGAACTTCAGGAGACCCACAACCTCACTTCTTGGCAAGGGTTTCCCCCTTGGGAGAAGCCACTTTGTTGCTTAGAGTAGGGGTGGTGGAATTATGCCACACACATACCGGATTATTCACCAGAGAATACAAGGAATTCTTGGAGTGATGAAAAGTCTTTGCACTAGTGTTTCCCAACCTTTGGTTCTTGGATTTCAATTCCCAGAAGCTGAAGTCAATTGCCAAAAGTACTGATCACCCATTGTACTGACTTAGGCTTCTGGGAATTGAAGTCCAAGAAAGAAAAGATGCAAGACACTGCTTTAGACTGCGAAAGCTCCTTAGGCTCCATCTAAGAATCGATACAGAAGAGATGTCGCTTAAATTCCAGGGTGCAGGCAGCTCACCATATGGGTTGCCTAAACATCTCAAAAGTCATAGAAGAATGACATTCCAATGGTAACTTCAAGACTCTCCTGTTAGATGTGAGACTCTCCAGTATAGTAAAACTCACCCTTTTTTGCTGCCTCTGTAACTTTCCTGGCCCAAATTAAATGTTGACTAAAATTCTATAACATAACTCTTTGTGCAGAATGAAGATGATGTCATCATCCACCAGTCACCATTAATTAAAGGCTTACTTTAGTGGTCTCAGGGTGCAGGCAACTTGAGCCAGACTTGACCAGCTTTCACCAGAGTCTTCAGGAACCTGCTGGTTTGTATAGTTATGTATAAAGGTCCAGACTTTTGATGGAAGCATAATAAGCTTGAACTAGAGGACTGAATGAAGCATAAGTGGAAACAGTGTTTTATAAAGGACCGTTTCTATCTGATTTTGCTAGGATTGAGCAAAATAGGGACACAGTTTGCATGCAACAAAGTCTGGTTCAATGTCATTCAATATGCTTCTCTGAGGGTGCATAAGAAAAAAATGCTTCTAAATTTTCATCCGTCGTAGTTACTGCCAGTTTTGTTCTTATCCTTTTAAGTTTTGAGAAAACTCACAGGTGTCCTGTGTTAATGTTATTGTCAGAAAACATTTGTATACTTTATATAGTTGTGTATATGGGGACACTACATGTTATACTCTACTATAATCTCAAATGCACATTGAGAAGTCTCTATCCTCATCTTTGACTTCTGCAACTGCATTTACATTATCAGAAAACAAAAAAAAAAAGCATGTTTTAAGGTAGCTGGAAAATACCCCTTCCAAAGCGAAGAGTTAATAATGGCCTCGACCCAACCACTTGTCACCGCCCTGGCAGATTTCACCAGCCAGGCAGGGCATGGTTCTGATCCATATGCAGTGGCACACACAGATCCCAGAAGCCTGTCCACTTCCTCAGGGACAACTGGATCAAACCGATACCAGATAACATGACCAGACTGCACTTTGGACAACCCCAGATCTAATATTTCCATGCCGGGGTTCAACTTTGACTGAATCTGAGGAGGTCAACCAGCGTCTCAGGCTAATCGATTTGCTGATCCAGAGGAAAAACACCCAGTTCCCTTTTAATCCATCAGGATCCACCAGTCACCCGGGGCAGACCAATTGAATAGGCCCTACCTCCCTGCACTGAAGCCCCATGCCCAGAAAGTCCAGAGGAGATAGTGATCAGACCATGGCACAGGAGTGATGTCTGATTTTTGTATACTGTATTCAGGTCACTCTGCCACTGCTCCAACAAGAAAATGAGATCTGGGGTGTGGCCACTGTTCCTAGTTGGGTCCCAAATTACTTGAGTCAGGCCCACAGCTGCCATGGAAGATTGAGTTTCTACACATGCGCAATAAAATTGGAGCAATTTTGGCGCCAATTTTACTGCGCATGCGCAGAAACTCAATCTGACACATGCACAATGCGTCAGATTGAGTTTCTGCGCATGCGCAGTAAATCGGAGCCATTTTGGCTCCAATTTTTTAAAAAATGGCGGTGATGACAGCAATAGTGGCGGAGGCGGCAATGGCAGCGGTGATAATGACGGCGGCGGCGATGACGGAGGCAGCAACAACTGCAGCAATAGTGGCGGTGGCGGCGGTGATGACGGCGATGACGACGGCGGCAACACCGCCGGCGACTGCAACGGTGGCAGAGATGTTGGTGACAGCGATACTGGTGGCGTTGACGGCGGCAGCAACGGCGGCGGCAGTGGCAGCGGTGATGGCAGCGGCGATGACGGCGGCGATGGCGATAATGGTGGCAGCGGCGATTAATTCTGCGGCGGCGGCGTGGGCAGGCAGCACCAGCCTTAAGAGGAGGGCACCTCCCCCGGGACCACCAAGCCCCCACAGGCAAGTTGAGGCCTGTCCTGCTCTGGCCGTCCGCCCCTTGCGAGCCCTCCCAGGGGTAAGTGAGGGGTTTGTGTTTGGGGTTGTATTTTTATTTAATTTTAATTTTATTTATTTAATTTATTTACGGGTTTGTGGGGTGGGTGGGTTGGGTTGAGGTTGTGTGTGTGTATTTATTTTATTTTATATTTTATTTTAAGGCCCCCGCCCACAATGTCATGACATCAGCTCTGCCCATGACGTCATGACATCGGCCACGCCCATGACGTCGTGACATCATGGAGTGGTGGTAACAAATTTGTCATCCCATCACTGGCTCCCTCCAGTCTGTCCCAGCTCCTGCCAGCGAGTAGTTTGAAAGCAAGAAATTACAAGTAGATAAATAGGGACCAATTTGTTCAGAAGGTAAACAGTGGTCCGTGTACTCGCGTGTTGAGGCATGCCTGCCACATGTCCATGGAAACGTCTGCAGATGCACATAGTGCTGACCCTTTGGCTATAAACAGAGATGAGCACTGAACACTAGAGTCAGATACACGTGGCTTTCGAGCATGGGTCACCTTTATCTCTACCAGCCATGTAATTCCCTCTATTATTGGCGATTTTTGATATTGGCAGGAAGAATACCCCCCCCCCCCCTGAAGGATTTCCTCCAACTACAATTTCTGAGTCCCTTTCAGTCCTGGTGTGGGAGTGAACAAATATATTCCCCCTCCTTCCTGGCTCTTCTTTCTCTCCCCCCCCCCAAATATTTCCCCTCCTGTGGAAAGGAAAGAAATAAAGTAGTTAGGCGGGGGAGTTTATTCCTCTGTAACCCACAATTTCACCCTCCCTTTGAGGGTGACTTAATTAAGCCTTTCCAAATAATTAAGGAGATGGGAATACCAGAACACCTTATATGCCTCATGAGAAATCTGTACATGAATTAAGAAGCAACAGTTAGGACAGAAAATGGAATGACGGAGTGGTTTGGAATAGGAAAAGGAGTAAGACAAGGCTGCATTTTGTCACCATGCTTATTCAATTTATACACAGAGCACATAATGCGCAATGCAGGAATGGAGGAATCACAATTTGGGATCAAAATTGCTGGAAGAAACATCAACAATTTGAGATATGCAGATGATACCACCCTAATGGCGGAAAGTGAGGAGGACCTAAAGAAACTCCTAATTAGGTTGAAAGAAGAAAGTGAAAAAGCTGGCTTGAGACTCAATATCAAGAAAACAAAGATAATGGCAACAGGCCCTATCAGTCCCTGGAAAATAGATGGGGAAGAAGTAGAAGCAGTGACAGATTTTACTTTCTTAGGATCTAAGCTCACTGCAGATGGTGATTGCAGCCATGAAATAAAAAGGCGACTGATTCTTGGGAGGCAAGCGATGAGAAACCTGGGGAGCATAGTGAAAAGTAGAGACATCACATTGCAAACAAAAATTCGCATAGTCAAAGCAATGGTATTCCCTGTGGCAATGTATGGTTGCGAGAGTTGGACCATTAGGAAAGCTGAACGCAAAAGAATAGACGCCTTTGAGATGTGGTGTTGGAGGAGAGTTTTGAGAGTCCCCTGGACAGCGAGGAGAACAAATAGGTCAATCTTAGAAGAAATCAACCCTGACTGTTCCTTAGAAGGTCAAATAATAAAGATGAGGCTAAAGTACTTTGGACATCAAATGAGAAGAGAGGATTCGCTTGAGAAAGCCTTGATGCTTGGAAGGGTCGAGGGCAAAAGAAGAAGGGGACGGCCCAAGATGAGATGGCTAGATGGTATTGTGGAGACAATGGGCACAGAGCTGAGTGAGTTGAGGAGGATGGTGGAGGACAGAAGTGCCTGGAGGACAGTGGCCCATGGGGTCGCAGAGGGTCGGAATCGATTGTGCGACTGAACAACAAAAAGATAGATGAGAAAAGGGAGATTTCCCTCTCTCCACCTGTTGAACTTCTGCCCGTCATGGCTGGGGGGGGGGGAGGGAGGGAGCTATCTTCCCCCTCCCTCCTTCCCGCCTAGAAAATCCGTCGCCAAGATACAGGGGAGGGGCTTCAGAACCAATGGCGACCCAGGCCGCGCCTCCTCCTGGGATTGTGTTTGCGCAGGCGCTAAGGGACATCCGGGCACTTTTCCTTCTTTCCCAGGCAGCAGCAGGAGAAGCCTTTGATCTTGAGAAAAAGAAGGGGGTCACGGATTGTGGAGGGGGGGAGGAGGAAAGAAGGGGGTTGGACTATTCTCCCCCCCTCCGTTGGCCTTCATCTTCCTCCCTTTGAAGTTGGGGGACGGGAGAGAAGAATCCAAAGGTGAGGTAGGGTCGTCTCTGTTCTTTCTGCTGCCTGAGGCCCACCCATCATCCTCACTTCAGGAGTCTCATCCTCTTTCTAACACCCCCCCCCCCAATTTCATGTGGGGCGTCTTCCAAATCTCTTCCCCCCCCCCCTTGTTCTTTGGGCAGGGCCATTGCCATGGGGTAGCCTGGGAGGTCAGATTTGGGGGGGGGGGGGAGAATCGGGGTTGGACTATTCTCTCCCCCCCCTCCATTGCCCTTCCTCTTTCTACCATTGAATATTTAACCGGGGGGGGGGAGGACAAGGGGTGTCCAAAACTAAGGAAGGGTCTACGCTGCTCCTTCTGCCACCAGAGGCCCATCCATCATCCTCACCTCAGGGGCATTATCCTCTTTTTCTCCCTCTCCCCCAAATTCCATGTGGGGCCATTTTTAAAATCTCTTCTCTGCGGCTGTTTTGTGGTGGGATTCGGAGCCTCCTACTTTTTCTCCCCTAAGGAGCCCAAACTTGTGGCGGGGTGGGGGGAATAGAAGGCTCCCTGCCCCCCCCCCCCGCTTCATGGCCTCTTCCCTCCCGTGAAAGCTTCTCCTTCTGCCCCCCATAGCCTCCCCCCCCCCTTTTGGGGCTCTGTCCCTCCCCTCCTGTGTCCCTTCCTAGCTTCCTTTTATTTTTTCATGGAGATGTTACTGCCCCACAGGATACGAAAACCAGAAGGGAACTTCAGGCGGCAGAGGCAGCTGGGTCGTTCTCCCGCTTCAAGGACAAGCCTCCCAAGGGTAGGAACAGGAGGAAGTGGGGTGGGGTAGGGTGGGTGTCTGAGGCTTAATTAAGACTCCAGGCAGATGAGGAAGTGGAAAGTCTTCCCTCTCCCCACCTGTTGAACCTCTGCCTTTATTGAGGGAAGGGGGAGGAACATATCTCTCTCTGAGGTTAAATCCCTGACTAGCCTTGAAGAGAAGCAGTTTCTTCCCTTTCCCGCCAAGAAAATCCATTGCCAAGTTACGGGGGAGGGGCTTCAGAAACAATAGTGCCCCCAGACCACTTCCCCTCCTGGGAACATTTTGCAAGGGCGCTGAGGAGGAGGAGGTGGTGCCTTTGATCATCTTCTGGGGTGAGAAAAAGAGGTGGGGGATAATGGGGGTGGTGGTGGAGATTAGTGGGGTTGGTATATTCTCCCCCCACTCCATTGGCCTTCACCTTCCTCCCATTGAAGGTCCAAAGCTGAGGAAGGGACGACTGTGCTCCTTCTGCCGCCTGAGGCCCCACCCATCCACCCTCACTTCAGGTGTCTCATCTTTTCTCTCCCTCCCCAATTCCATGTGAGGCCTCTTTCCAACCGCTCCCTCCCCGAAGCTGTTCTTTGGGCACTCAGTGGCTTTCCTCCTGTTTACTCCCAAGGAGGCTTATCTGGCATGGGGTGGGGGTGAGATGTTGGGGGGGGGGATAAAAAGGCCTCCCTCCCATTAGGGCCTCCCCTTCTGTCATCCTCCCCACTTTCGGTTTGGTGGGGGGCAGAATCCCTTAGATGGGGCACAGGACATCCTCCTCTTCATATTTCTGTGCACAGAGAACCTATTGCGGGTGGGGAGGGGAGCATTTCCTTTGCCCACCTTTCACCTTCTCAGTCTGGGTGGGGTGGGGTAAGAGATTGTCTCGCTCTTCACTCCCCCCCACTTTGTTTAATAAGTATATTGGAATTTGAAGTGACCTTCCTTCCTTCCTGCATTGTTTCTCTTTGGAGTATCTCCCAGGAAGATGCTTCCAAGAGGGAGAGGGATGGGTCTCCTCAAGAGTTTCCCCCGCCATTGAGGACACCCAGAAGGCAGAGGGGGGTTTAGGGCAGTGGTTCTTAACGTGCGGCCTGTGGGTCAGATGTGGCCTATGGCACCATTTCATGCCCTCCCACTCCACCACACAAGGAAGTTCCATGTGGTGGAGGAAGGCAAAATGGCCGTCCAGCCCCCAATGCTGTCTGAGGGAGCGAGACCCGACCTTTGGCTTGAAAAGGTTGAGAACTCCTGGTTAAGGGTTTAGTTCTGTCCCTTTGCATGTTTGTGTGAACGAGGTTGTTATTGGAAGTGGAAAGAGAGAGATGGGGTTGAAGATTTTACTGAAATCCCCCCCCCTCTTTAGGAGACATGCAGGAAAGGGGAGGGGGTATTTTCCGGATGGACTTTATGGCCTTTGCTTCGATGACTCCCTCAACTCCTTGCTAAGTGCTTCACTAACTTTCTCTATCGTAGTTAGTTCATCAAGGTCCAGAATTTCAGTTGTCTTCTCATCTTTTTGACTCACTACACTTGCTGAATTGCCCAACTTTCGGGTAATGGCATTTACCTCCTGGGTAGTTGCAGCAGACTTCCTCATCTCCAAGAGCAGATTTCCAGCCACTTTTCCTCCTCACCTTCATCACATTCTCTCCCACCTCCTTCAAGGACGGGTCGTCCTTCATTTGTCGCAACATATCTCTTCCCTTCTTCAGTGGTGCTAAAACAGAGGCAAAGTGGCAGGGATGATGGAAGTTGTAGTCTGAATGGACAGTTTTGCACCCAAACTGGATGGAAAGATTTGAGATCGTAGGAGGCATTATATGTTTTCGGACTCCAAGGCATCTGTGGCAGGGTCTTCCTAGGGAATCTGGGCCTTGGAGTAGTACTGCACTTGGGGTTGGTGCATTTGAGGAAAGGAGTGGGGATTTTCTGTGATCTGTTTTGGGATTACTACCCCTGAAGGTATGGCTGGTTTAGGATTCTGGGTCGTAGTAGTGGGGTGGGGGGGAGGAATGGGACAAAGGGAACAATTTCCAAACACTGTTAGGGGATTGTGTTTTCCCACCTCCTTCCCTGTAGGGATTAATTTATAGCCTTAAGATTGTACCCCTTTTTTATATACTTGTGTTATACATCATAGACTTGTATTGGTTTTGATACTGGATGCTAGATTTTATTTTCTGTGTGTACTGCTGGAATAGGGCCTCTTGAAGGAATGCATGCCGTCCTTGAAGCCTAGCTGTGGCCGGCGTTAAGAGATAAGAACGGGCCTCTCCAGTCTTTTATAAAAGAACACTATATAGTTGTGTTTTTTTTTCCTCACATCTCACCCTCTCCTCCTCCCTCCACCTTCCCTCTCCTTTTTTCTCCTGGCTGAGGAATCTCTTTGTGTGTGTGTACTGTATAAGAGATATGCCAGCCCGTCTGCAGACAAGCAGCAAGAAAGCTAGCTAGCACAGAAGATCACAGCAGACACTTCGTAGGTTTCTTCAGATGTGGAGAACCTAATAAAAGCTTTTGCATTTGGATCCAAGCATTTCCGACTCAATTTCTTCATCATCGATTATTGAGGCTGGTTTCTCAACACTTCCCTAAGGACTCTGGTTGGTTGCTTTTTCTTCCAGGTCAGGGTGACACGAACAGTGTTACGGGTACATTCCTGAGCACGGAAGGAAGGGGCACGTTTTCATCCTCTCTTGGCAGTTACTCTTCCCTGAGGAGATCTGGTAAGAATCCTTTGAAGTCTGCTCCCCCCTGTCTTGTTAACTAAGTATTTTATTATTTATTTATTTATTCATACAGTATTTGTTTATTGCCCTCCTCCCTGAAGGGACCCAGGGCGATTTCCAACAGTTTTAAAAACCCTTAAAAAATTTGGAACATTAAAAAGCTTAAAAACTTAATAAAAAGCTAGGTATTATAGCTTGGACATACTGGGGGCCAAACCATCCAACTGGCTGGGGAAATTGAACCATCCACTCCCCAGACCAGACCTGCCAGCCAGATTTTCACTCCTTTTCTAAAGGACAGCAACTCCGTCTGCTGGCGTAGCTCTATCGGGAGCAGGTTCCACAGGGCTTCAGCGGACACCGAGAAGGCCCTCCTTCTAGTGCCAGAGAGATGCACCTCTCTGGCTGATGGCACAACCAGAGAGCCTCTCTGGTCCTCTCTGGTGGGCCGGGTAGATGTCCTTGGGACGATGCGGTCTCTCAAGTAACCTGGACCACTACCATAAAGGGCTTTAAAGGTAATAACCACCACCTTGAATTGCACCTGGAGGCAAACTGGGAACCAGTGCAGCTCCTTCAGCAGTGGTGAGGCACAGGCATAAGGCCTGCATCCCAACACTATTTGTGCAGCTGAATTCTGGACCAGCTGAAGCCTCCGAATGGTCACCAAGGGCAGCTCTATCTAGAGCGCATTACAATAATCAAGTCTGGAGGTGACCAAGGCATGTGTGACCATGAGCAAGGAGTCATGGTCTAGGAACGGCCGTAACTGGTAAATCACATGAAGTTATGCAAAGGCCCTCCTAGCCATGACTGCCACCTGCTCTTTGAGCAGTAGTCGCGAGTCCAGGAGGAGCTCCAAGTTACGTACCGGGTCTATTTGGGGCAGAACTGCCCCGTCCAGAACCAAAGGTGGTAGTTACCGAGATAACACAGGACCCCCAACCCACAGCTACTCAGTCTTGCCAGGATTCAGTTGTAGCCTGTTGTCCCCTATCCAGACCTTGACAGCCTCCAGACATCTGGAAAGGACTTCCACTGCATCCCTAGTGTCCCCACGGGCTGAGATATACAGTTGGGTATCATCTGCATACTGCTGATTCCTCATCCCGTGAGAACGGATAATCTCACCCTGCGGTTTCATGTAGATATTAAATAGGAGAGGTGAGAGCACCGAGCCCTGAGGCACCCCGTATTGGAGCCGCCTAGGACTGGACATCTCACCCTCCAACCACACCGACTGGGTCTGGCCCCTCAGAAATGAGGAAAACCAAGCCAACACTGTGCCTTAGATCCCCAATCCTTGGAGCCTTCCCTGAAGGATACCGTGGTGGATGGTATCAAACGCCACTGATTGGTCAAGAAGAGCCAGGAAAGTTGGACGTCCGCCATCCCACTCCCTCCAGAGATCATCCACCAGCACAACCAATGCAGTTTCCATCTCATATCCGGGCCTGAATCCTGACTGAAAAGGATCCAGATAATCGCTTCATCCAGTAACTCCTGTAACCGCCATGCCACTGCCTTTTCCAATAGTTTACCCAAAAAGGGTAGTTTGGATACTGATCGAAAGTTGGCCATTATGGTTGGGTCGAGGGAAAGCTTTTTCAGGAGGGGGCGCACCAATGCATGTTTGAAAGATGCTGGAAAACCCCCTCCCGGAGCGAGGAATTAATAATTGCCTCGACTCAGCCGCCAGTCACCATCCGGGCAGACTTAACAAGCCAGGCGGGACAAGAGTCTAATGTACAGGCAGTAGCATGGACAGCTCCCTGGAGCCTGTCCACTTCCTCAGGGACAACAGGATCGAACCGATCCCAGATAACATGGCAAGACTGTACCTCAGACAACCCTAGCTCTATGTTTTCCACGCCATGATCCAACTTCAGGTGAATCTGAGCGATTTTCTCTGTCAGATAATCTGCAAAAACCTCAGCCGACTCCTGCCACCCAAGGCCTGCCCCCCCTACCCAGGAGGGACCTTGTGACCCGGAACAGTGTAGCTGGGCGGTTATCTTCGGAGGCAATGAGTGAGGTGAAATACTGGCATTTCACCCCCTCCATCACCACTAAGTAGGCTTTAATAGTAGCTCTAGCTAGTGTTCGGTCAGACTTACTTCGTGTCTTCACCCAGCGGTGCTCTTGGCGTCTCTTAGCCCGTTTGAGCACCCTAAGCTCCTCTGTGAACCACGGTGACGAATGGTGCCCATGAGCGGAGCGATTACATTCAAGTGGATGTGGAGCGATTACATCCAAGGCCGCCACTGCCCTCTCCTTCCAGAGGTCAACCAGCTCCTCAGGTGAATCATTACGCTGGTCCAGAGGAATTTATTTATTATTTATTTATTTATTTCTTCCCATTTGCTATCCCGCCCCAATCAGGCAAGCCCGACTCTGGGCGGCTTACAATATTGGCTAGGAATCACTAAAATACACATATGTTAATACAAAGAATACATAAACTAATACTTAAAACTCTAAAACTGTTGCTTAAAACTTAAAACTAATGTTTAAAACAGAGCAGGAGATAAAACTGAGAAGAGATAAAAACCGGTAAGGGTGGCTGTCCACTAGATCAGCCACCCTACATGGGATCCCGCATTCCCGGATCCCCACACTTGCCCTGCCAGCCAGGTTTTTAAGCCTCTCCAAAAGGGCAGGAGCTCTATCAGAAGACGCAACTCAGTTGGGAGGAGGTTCCAAAGGGCCGGGGCGAACACAGAGAAGGCCCTCCTAGTGCCAGAGAGGTGAGCCTCTCTGGCCGATGGAACAACAAGAGAGCCCCTCCGATCCGCCCTGGTGGTGACGGGCAGATGTTCTTAGGGTGATGCGGTCTCTTAGGTATCCTGGCCCACTATCATATAGGGCTTTAAAGGTAATAACCAGCACCTTGAATTGCACCCGGAGACATACTGGCAACCAGTGCAGCTCCTGAAGCAGCGGTGAGGCATGAGCATAACGCCCACACCCCATCACTTTGTCCCAGTTCCCTTTGGAATCCATCAGGATCCAGCAGTCGCCTGGGGAAGGCCAATTTAATAGGCCCCACCTCCCCACGGAGAAGCCTCGCGCACAGGAAGCCCAAAGTCACCAGAAAATGATCTGACCATGGCACAGGTGTAATGTCTAGTTTCTGCAATTTCAGATCACTCTGCCACCACTCCAACAAGAAAACTAAGTCTGGGGTGTGGCCACTGTTCCTGGTCGGGCCCTGAATTACCTGAGTCAGGCCCACAGCTACCATGGAAGCTATGAACTCCTGAGCCACCTCAGAGCCAATCCCCAACAATGGCAAATTGAAGTCCCCCAAGACCATTAGTCTGGGGAACTCCAACGCCAGGATTGTGATGGCCTCGAGGAGCTCAGGTAGGGAACCTGCTACCCTGCAGGGAGGCAGGTACAGAAGTAGGATTTCCTGCCGACTCTTAGAGCCCACTCGCAGGAGCAGGTCCCCAGAACCCGGCACTTGTGGAGCAGTGGCTCTGGCAACTCCCACGGAGTCCCTGGCTACTATGGCTCCCATTTTGCCACTGAGTGCAATTCAAGGTGCTGGTTATTACCCTTAAAGCCCTATATGGTAGTGGACCAGGATACTTAAGAGACCGCATCGTCCCAAGAACATCTGCCCATCCCACCAGGCCAGACAAGAGAGGCTCTTTGGTTGTGCCATCGGACAGAGAGGCGCATCTCTGTGGCACTAGAAGGAGAGCCTTCTCTGTGTCTGCCCTGACCCTGGGGTACCTCCTTCCAATAGAATTACGTATGCAGACGGAGCTGCTGTCCTTTAGGAAAGGAGTGAAAACCTGGCTGGCAGGTCAGGTCTGGGGGATGGATGGTACAATATCCCCAGTTGGCTAGATGATCTGACCTCCAGTGCCTCTCTGCCACAACCCCCAGTTTTTAACCTTTTAACCATTTTTTAAATTTTTATTTAAAAATGGTTTTAAATTGTTAGTTGTGGATGACATGTTGTGAATCACCCTGAGTCGCTTCGGGGAGGAGGGCCTTGAACAAGTGAGAACAAATAAATAAATAACTGGTAGAGATCTTTAAAAGGGGGCAACTCATTTACTTTAAAAAGGGGGCAACTAAGCCAGTGGTTCACAACCTTTCCCCCCATGCTCCACCTAATCATGACATATAATAGTTATTGTTCAAAAAGTGAACTACAGTAAAACCCGAGTTACGAAGAAAATCGGTTTCATGGCTTCCTTTGTAACTTGATTTTTTTCAAAACTCAATGCATCACCATAGAGGGAGTTACGGGGTGAGTTGGAGCCTAGTCCTATGCTCCAAATCATCCCGCAGCTCCTTCGCAGCCATAGTGGGGGGAAACTGTCGTCCCTCCGCAAGGCAGCCATCTGGATCTCTGGTTCGGAGACTGGGACAGCAGAGAGGGTAAAGTCCAAAAAGGGGAAAGACTTTTCCACTCTTCAGACTGGCTCGTTTCCCCCATTCGGTGCCGTCCCAGCCAGATCAGAGCCTGGGAAGGCACCGGATGTGAAGGGGACCCCAGATTGAAGAGTGGAAAAGTCTTTCCCCCTTTTGGACTTTACCCCCACTGTTGCCCCAGTCTCCAATCCATGGATCCAGGTGCTTGACTTGCAGACTGGATTGCTAAGGGCTTAGTGCCTCAGGCAGTTGCCTTGCAGAGGAAACAGGGGTTTTCCTAGCCCCTTCGCAAGGCAGCCGTCTGGGTCACTAAACCCTTAGTGATCCAGCCGGTTGCCTTGCGAAGGGTGTGGGAAGACACCCACCTCCTCAAGACAACCAGCTGTATCATACCTCACACACACAGCCTCCGATCGAGCTAGGAAAGGACTGCGAGGGTGAAACAAGCCCACTCTGAAGAACGGAAAGGTTTTCTGCTTTTCGTTCCGTCCATCTGTCCGTCCCCGTCCCCCCCTCCCCCCGTTGGTCCCTTCCTAACCTCCAATCTGGTTGGGAAAGCACCATGGAGGTGAAACAAGCCCAGTCTGAAGTGTGGAAAAGCCACTAACTTGGTCTTCTAAATGTTTTTTGTTCCGTCACACAGTGGACTCCGGCCCTTTGAGACCCCATGGACCATAACACGCCAAGCTCCTCTGCCATCTGCCATTTCCTTAGTCCACCCAGATCAACACCAACTGGGTCATTGATGCAATCTAACCATCTCACCCTCTGATGCTCCCTTCTCTTTTTGTCTTCAATCTTTCTCAACATAAGAGCCTTCTCCAATCTGTCGTCTCTCCTCATTTGGTGGCCAGAGTACTTGAGCTTCAGCTTTAGTATCTGTCCTTCCAAGGAACAGTCAGGGTTGATTTCCTTCAGGATTGACAGATTTGATCCCCTTGCAGCTCAGGGGACTCTCAAAAGTCTTCTCCAGTGGCACAGTTCAAAAGGTGTTGACTCTTCTGCACTCAACCTTCCTTATGGTCCAGCTCTCATCCATACATTATTATAGGAAAGACCATTGCTTAACTATCGGGGCCTTTCCTGGCAGTTTGATATCTCTACTTTTTATTATGCTGCTTTTTATTTCATGGCTGCAGTCACCATCTGTAGTGATCTTGGATCTCGAGAAGATAAAGGCTTCAGAGCTTCAATTTCTTTTTTCCAGGGAGTGATGGGGCCTTCTTCTTAAGTTGAGTTTCAGGCCAGCCTCTCACCTCATTAACCCTCATGAAAAGGCTGTTTAGGTATTCTTCACTTTCTGCCTTTAGAGTAGTGTCAGGTAGTAGTGTCATATCTCAGTAGTAGAGTAGTGTCATATCTCAGATTGTTGCTATTTCTCTTGACTTTTGGCCACGTCAACTGAATGGCTGAAACCAGGATCCCAATGCAGGAATGGGAGGCTCGAGTGCAGGGTACAAGATGCCTAGGCAGGCCCCGCATCACGTGGATTGATAACATCATGGATGTCCTTCCTGTTCGTGGGAGTGCCCTGAGGTAAGCCACGGAATTGTCCAAGGAGAGATCCCAAAGGAGATCCTTTGTGGAATCCTCGACACTGCAAGGTAGAAGACGAAGCCATTAAGTAATTGAGTAAGTAAGCTTCTTCTAGCCCTGCATTATGCTTGATGTACTCCACATATAAGTTAAAGAAGCAGGGTGATAATATACAGCCTTGTCATACTCCTTCTCCTATTCTACACCAGCTAGTTGTTCCGTATCCTGTCTTAACTGTCATTCCTTGACCCACACGTAGATTTCTCCAAAGACAAGTGAGTTGACTGAGACTCCAATCTCATTAAGGACTTGGCACAGTTTATTGTGATCGTCACAATCAAAGCCTTAGGTGTAGTCAATGAAACAGAAGTAGATTTTTTCTGGTACTCCCTTGTTTTCTCCCATATTCCTGCGAATGTTGGCAATTTTGTCTCTAGTTCTCCTGCCACTTCAGAACCCAGCACATACTTCTGTAAGTTCTCGATCCACCGACTGCTGAAGCCTAGCATCTAAGATCTTGAACATGACCTTGGTAGTGTGTTATTTGAGTGCAATTGAATAATTGTTTAAATATTCTTTGGCATTGCCCACCTTTGGAATTGGAACATATACAATAGTACCTTGGATAACGTGACTTGGTTCCACAAGTCAGAGCGTTCTCCGGTTTTTAACATTGTGCAATGCATTGATCGCACATTAAAAAAAAGCCCCATTCCCTTTCTGAAGTGGAAAGGGAACAGGGGCTTGATCTGGTTTCCTTGGGGAGGGAATGCATGGGATCTTCCTTTGCTCATGAAAGGAACGCATGTTTCCTTTGCAAGCAAAGGGGGATCAACACCCCAACCCGAGCGCTGAACCAACACTGTTATTAGTACTGGGGTTGTGGGAAAGAGCAGGCATAGCCATCCATGATAACTTTGTGATTTGGTTCCGAAAGTCATAACGTTACCTCGTTTTTAATGTGCAATGCACTGATCGCACAACATTAAAAATAAAGCCCCAGGGGGGTGATCCAGTTTGCATGTTCCCTCCCCATGCAAATCGGTGGTCCCAGCATGGGATTGCCGTTTGCTTGTGAAAGGAACATACGTTTCCTTTGCAAGCAAAGAGCGATCAACACCCCAACCCGAGCGCTGAACACACACTGGCATCAGCCTGAGGTTGGGGCAAAGAAGTGACTTAGCCATCCAGGTGGTGGTGGTGGGGCATTCTGAAGAGAGGTTTGGGACCCTTTCCCAGCCTCTCTTCAGAACCCCCCCCCCCCCCGGGACTGGATAGCTAAGCCCCTTAGCATGTCAGGCGGGGGGTGGTGGTGTTTCTGAAAAGAAGCTGGGAAAACTTTCTTAGCTTCTTTTCAGAAACCTCCACCTGGATTGCTAAGGGGCTTAGTAATCCAGGTGTGGGTGAGGGATGGCATGCAGTCATGTGATCTCTCCCCAAAAACCCAGCTGTCCCAGGTGATCGGTGTGACTGCTGGTGTGTTGGGGGTGAGATCGTGTTGTGTGCACATTATTTCCCTCAACACCCTGGTAGTCCCAGTGATCCCGAATGTCACGTACCTGCTGGCCCTCTGCTCTGGAAAAAACCCCTTAACCAAAGCTTCCAAAGGGCGGGCTCGCCGGCAAAACAGAGTTACAGCTCTTAGCTGCCTATCATCCACAAGGGGTTTTAATTTGGTAGCGTGTTCAAAGGCTTGTGTGTGAAATGCAATGCTTCTCTTACCCTTTTAGTCCAATGAAGACACGTTGTTCAGGCAATCGAAGATTTATTGATCAGGTTCATAAAGCATAAAAGTCAGTAGCATAAGTCAGTCCAATACAGTCCACAGGTAATCTAGGTAACCATTTTTAAGGAGCAAAAATGCATAGCTCCTAGGGAAAATTATGTTAGCCCATAGAGATCCAGAAACAAAAAACTCTCAAATCAAAACAGGTCTTAATCCATGGAGAAGCAGAAACGAACTCTCAACTTCTCTCTAACATGGAGAATTTTGCAGTCAGGTGGTTTAGCTTTAGCCAATCAAGTAACAGAGAACAACAGAGAATAACTTTCTGAAAACAATACATTGTTTACACGCGTGCACAGAGAATGTTCTGGCTCTTAGACAAAACATGGGTCTCAGCTAGCTTAGAGAGATAACACGGGTACACTGACACTGAAAACAACCATCCCATGACATGAGTTCATGAGGCAGAGAGAAGACAAAGGATTTTTTCTGAGGCCTATGTGAAACTACAACCTCACCAAGCTATGAGAACATTAGGAAAAAGATGTCGTTTTCTGACAGCGAACTGAGACTGCCGCGGTGTTGGAGAGATCATGCCTGTGCAGGGTTTCTCCCGCAACACGCCTGCAGTTCCAGCAATTGCGTGTTGGGTGAGAGATTGTGCACGTGTACAGTTTCTCCCCCAACACTCCAGCAGTCCCTACGTGCAGTCAGATTGCCAGTTTGATTTGGAGGGAGAATGGGCTCTGTACCCTCCCCCAAAACCAAACCGCCAAACAGAGCGGAAATCTCTGCCCCATGGTCTGCAAGGCTGGTCTCCAGCCCTGCGGCCTTTGGGGCAGAGATCAACGCCGGGGAATTTGAGGCAAAAGTTTGCATTGTGCAACGTTAAGTTAACGTTGTGCGATGCAAATGTTTGCATCAAATTGCCTAATATCCGATTTTAGCATTATGCGATGCAAATGCTACCCGAGTTATTGCTACAGTCTTTTTCCAATTTTGCATCCACTGCTGCATTTTCCAAATCTGTAAATAGTTTAATTGCATCTTCTTTTCAGTCTAAAACTATCTCAACTGGACTAGAGTGCCTCGCTTTGAGACTAACTCACTTAAAGAGAATTTTCTCCGAATGTTTGCTTTGCTTAACAACTAAAACCAACCAAAAACTCACTTAACAACTACATCGGGGTTCGCACTCCCCGGCCTCGAAGTCACAATTGGTCACTTACAGTGGTGTTTCGTGTAAGGATCAATCCTGTGGAACTCATTATGTTCTTTAAGCCAGGTACACTGTTTTTACAAACAGCAACAGCCAAAAGTTAGGATGGCAGCCATTTTCAAAAAACCCTCCATTTCTCTTCTCTTCTTTCTTCCCCTCAGACTTTCCAGAACTTTCCCCATCAATCATCCATTCTTCACTGATCCTAGTCCAATATGCTAATGAACAACCCATTCCCTAAGACTCTTTTGCTGTCCCCTTCTGGCAGGTGTTGCTGTCTTTGGCTGCACTTTCACAAAGACAATTTTTATATCCATTCTTACCCAACACTCATACATCCCTTTACCGTACGAACATTCATTCCTTACAGGACCCACTTGACTTCATTCTCCAGGATGTCTGGCTCAAGGTCAATGATCACACCATTGTGGTCATCAGGGACATTAGGGTGCTTTTTGTAGAGTTTTTCTGTGAATGTTTGCCATCTTTTCTTCATCTCTTCTGCACCTGTTAGGTCCCTATTGTTTTTCTCCTTTATCGTGGCCATTTTTGCTTGATATATTCCCTTAATTGCTCCAGTTTTTAAATTCTGTAGAATTTGGTTTTCTTGAAAAGTATAAAGTCTGTAAAGAAATTTTCTTAGAAAACAAATGCAAACTCCCTAGGCCTCAGAGAAACAGGGAAAGACTTTATTTGGAGAGAGGATGTTTGAGGAGAATAAAGTAGGATGTTGTTTCTAATACACCTATTACATAAATAGCATTAGGGAATGTGAGGAGAATCTCTCTTATCTCTGTCACAGATAGTTTCAAGCACGATGGGTTATCATGTTCCCTCAGCACTCCTGAGTTTTACTTTGGGAGAATCTTCAAGGAGTTTAACTAAACACCAACACAATTCGCTCACGTGTGACTGCACACTCCATTTGTTTGTTTATTTATTATCTCAAATTTATATACTGCCGCCCAATTCAAAAGAGCGACACTGGGCGGCATAACAACAACATAAAACATTAGACTCTTAAAAACCCTTAATAAACACAAAAATTACCATCACCCCATCAATTATTTAAAAAATCAAAGTTAAAAAAGCGGCTAAAGAACCAGAGAGGCCTACACTATGTGAGTCAGAAGGAAGGAGGTCACCACGACACCGATGCCCCACACCTCTTTAGCCAGCCAGGTTTTCAACTCTTTCCCGTAGGGCAAAAGCTCCATCTGGAGGCGCAACTTGGTTGGTAAGCGGTTCTATAGGACACTGAAAAGGCCCTCCTTCTTGTGCTAGAGAGTCGGCCTTCTCTAGCTGATGGCATCTTGAGAGAGCCTCTCCGGTTTGCTCTGGTGGGACAGACATATGTTCTTGGGGTGATGTGGTCTCTTAAGTATCCTAAGAGTCCACCTCTTGATAACAGTAGGAATAACATTTATATACTCCATGGTGCTTGTGCAGTCTCTGAGCAGTTGAAATAACATTTTGCCCCAACATGCTGGATACTCATTTTACCAATCTCAGAAGGATGGAAGGCTCAGTCAACTTTCAGCCCGGTCCTAATCAAACTCAGAACACATGCAGAGTATTGACTGCAGTACAACAGTTAAACCATTGTACCAGTCAAAATTCTTAATACAGTACCCAAATTAAATAAGGTATTTAAACGCAAGGCAAAAGATGTGGGGGTGGAGCCGTCCGACCAGAGAAACAAGAGCGGGGCTTAATAAATAGCCCATTTGTGTCATTTGAATTAATAGAAGCTATAAACAGCATGAAAATGAATTAAAAAGTTATAAAAGGGATAATTTTTAGAGGGACATATGAATATGATACAAACGACCTATGCAGCTGGAGTGCATATTGTTTGTGCTGTATTATTAAAATGTTTATTTCTTATGTGCATTAGTGGGTTTCGTATTAAGCTTTCTTATGATTATACGGTTTTGTCTTGTATTATGTTTTTCTTAAAAATTAAAGTTTAGAAATAATAAGGCACTGTGCCATAAGGACTCATAATAGGTCTTTAATCTTTGGAAATGTACATGAAGAACAAACATGCCCTTCGTGATGTACAGGGTGTTTCTAGTGAGTTAAATTGGCAAGAAACACCCGTCCTGCAACACCCCTCTTGGAACAGCATTCCACATCGTCGTCGTCGTCCCCGTGGAAGTGGCCACATTTATGCCAAACATAAAACACACCTGTGCTTGCGTAAATGCACCCTCACCTGTGATGAAGGTGAAAGTAGGTGCATTTACAGTTGTCATAAACGCACCTCGTTCACATCCAGGGGGAATGGTCCGGCCCTCTTAGCTGTAAAAGGACATGGTCAGGCCTGCAGAGCGAAATGTTTGGGCACCCCTGGTTTGGAGGTATCAGCAATAAGGCACTTGATATCTCTTGTTTCTGAGAGCAGTTTTCATGAAGGATTTTCAAATGTTTTCTTCTAATGTGCATCTCTGTTGCCTTCTAATTATTCAGGATGAAGTTTTGTATGCTTTTTCACTGTCACTGGAATACACGGGCTTTCTAATATAAATAAATACCATTGAAGTTTCTCCTTGGAATCGAAGTTAGTTTTTTCCCACCAAAGTATTGTTGGGGGTTCGGTTTTGTGTTGCTGAGTCTTCTGTAGTTTCTTTGTACATTTCCAAATAATCTTTCTTACTTCCCCAGGCACAGTGGGAACACAAAAGAAAGGAATCACAGTGGAGATTCAAAGGTTATCAGGACCAACCGATGAGTGGAAGGCAGCATTTTTACAAATGAATTTCTAGATACTCTCCAGAATCGATTCTTCATTAGACATCAACTTTGTTTGAATTTTCAGGAGTTTCTCAAACTAGGCAATTAATCTGTTTTTCCCCACACAACTGCTGATATGGAATATAAAGCAACTTTTCAACCAGGAGGATATAGTATAATTTGTGAAAGAACATATTCAGGGGAGAAGCAGTTCCAAGGACTGAAATGTGGAAAAGGTCACAGTGAAGGTGGAAGTCTTCCTACACACCACAAGATCCATGCAAGTGAGAACCCTTTAGAGTGCATGGTATGTGGAAAAAGCTTCAGTAAAAAAGCACAATGTGATTTGCATCACAGGACCCACACAAAAGAGAAGCCTTTTGAATGCCTGCAGTTTGAAAAAAGCTTCAGTCGGAGGGAACACCTTGCTTCACGCACCAGCACCCACACAGGACAAAATCCTTTTGAATGCCTAAGCTTCAGTAACAGTGCACAACTTGTTTCACATCATAGGACTCAGACAGGAGAGAAGCCTTTTAAAAGTGTGGAGTGTGGGAAAAGTTTCAGTGATGATAGAAGCCTTACTTCACATCACAGGACCCACACAGGTGAGAAGCCTTTTGAATGCCTACAGTGTGGAAAAAGCTTCAGTGAGAATAGATATCTTGCTAAACATCACAGGACCCACACAGGAGAGAAGCCTTTTAAATGTCTGGAGTGTGGAAAATGCTTCAGTCAAAGTGCACACCTTGCTTCACATCATAGGACCCACACAGGAGAGAAGCCTTATAAATGTCTGGAGTGTGGAAAAAGTTTCACCGACAGTGGAAGCCTTGCTAAACATCACAGGACCCACACGGGAGAGAAGCCTTTTAAATGTATGGAGTGTGGAAAAAGCTTCAGTAATAGTGCAACCCTTGCTTCACATCATAGGACCCACACAGGAGAGAAGCCTTTTAAATGTCTGGAGTGTGGAAAAAGCTTCAGTGATGGTGGAAGCCTTACATCACATCATGGGACCCACACAGGAGAGAAGCCTTTTAAATGTCTGGATTGTGGAAAAAGCTTTAGTCAAAGTGCAAATCTTGTTTCACATCATAGGACCCACACAGGAGAGAAGCCTTTTAAATGTCTGGAGTGTGGGAAAAGCTTCAATCGAAGTGAAAGCCTTGCTTCACATCATAGGATCCACACACGGGAGAAGCCTTTTAAATGTTTGGATTGTGGAAAAAGCTTTAGTCAAAGTGCAAATCTTGCTTCACATCATAGGACCCACACAGGAGAGAAGCCTTTTAAATGTCTGGAGTGTGGAAAAAGCTTCAGTCAAAGTGCAAGCCTTGCTTCACATCATAGGACCCACACAGGAGAGAAGCCTTTTAAATGTCGGGAGTGTGGAAAAGGCTTCAGTCAAAGTGCAAAACTTGCAAGACATCACAGGACCCACACAGGAGAGAAGCCTTTTAAATGTCTGGAGTGTGGAAAAAGTTTCAGTGATGGTGGAAGCCTTACTTCACATCACAGGACCCACACAGATGAGAAGCCTTTTAAAGGTGTGGAGTGTAGAAAAAGCTTCAGTGACAGTGGAAGTCTTTCTACACATCACAGGACCCACAGAGGAGAGAAGCCTTTTGAATGCCTGGAGTGTGAAAAAAGCTTCAGTCAAAGTGCACAACTTGTTTTGCATCATAGGACGCACACAGGAGAGAAGCCTTTTAAATGCATACAGTGTGGAAAAAGCTTCAGTGACAGCAGAAGCCTTGCTAGACATCACAGGATCCACACAGGAGAGAAGCCATTTAAATGTGTGGAGTGTGGAAAAAGCTTCAGTCAAAGTGCACACCTTGCTTCACATCATAGCACCCACACAGAAGAGAAGCCTTTTAAATGTGTGGAGTGTGGAAAAAGCTTCAGCCAAAGTGCAAGCCTTGCTTCACATCATAGGATTCACACAGGTGAGAAGCCTTTTAAATGTCTGGAGTGTGGACAGAGCTTCAGCCAAAGTGCAAACCTTGCTTCACATCATAGGATTCACACAGGTGAGAAGCCTTTTAAATGTCTGGAGTGTGGACAGAGCTTCAGGCAAAGTGCAAACCTTGCTTCACATCATAGGATTCACACAGGTGAGAAGCCTTTTAAATGTCTGGAGTGTGGAAAAAGCTTCAGCTACAGTATAAGCCTTGCTAAACATCACAGAATCCATACAGGAGAGAAGCCTTTTAAATGTTTGGAGTGTGGAAAAAGTTTCAGTGAAAGTGCAAACCTTACTTCACATCACAGGATCCACACAGGAGAGAAGCATTTTGAATGCCTGGAGTGTGGAAAAAGCTTCAGTCAAAGTGCACAACTTGTTTCACATCATAGGATCCACACAGGAGAGAAACCTTTCAAATGTCTGGAGTGTGGGAAATGCTTCAGTCAAAGTACACACCTTGCCAGACATCATAGGACCCACACGGGAGAGAAGCCTTTTAAATGTCTGGATTGTGGAAAATGCTTCAGTCAAAATGCACAACTTGCTTCCCATCATAGGACCCACACGGGAGAGAAGCCTTTTAAATGTCTGGATTGTGGAAAATGCTTCAGTCGAAATGCACAACTTGCTTCCCATCATAGGACCCACACAGGAGAGAAGGCTTTTAAATGTCAGGAGTGTGGAAAAGGCTTCAGTGGAAGTACAAACCTTGCAAGACATCATACAACTCACACAGGAGAGAAGCCTTTTGAATGTCTGGAGTGTGGAAAAAGCTTCAGTCAAAGTTCACACCTTGTAAGACATCACAGGATTCACACAGGAGAGAAGCCTTTAAATGTCTGCAGTGTGGAAAAAGCTTCAGTCAAATTAAACATTTTAGAAGACATCACAGAACCCACACAGGAGAGAAGTCTTTTAAATGCCTGGAGTGTGGAAAATGCTTCAGTCAAAGTACACACCTTGCCAGACATCATAGGACCCACACGGGAGAGAAGCCTTTTAAATGTCTGGATTGTGGAAAATGCTTCAGTCAAAATGCACACCTTGCTTCCCAGCATAGGACCCACACAGGAGAGAAGCCTTTTAAATGTCGGGAGTGTGGAAAAGGCTTCAGTCGAAGTGCAATACTTGCAAGACATCACAGGACTCACACAGGAGAGAAGCCTTTTAAATGCCTGGAGTGTGGAAAATACTTCAGTTGTATAGATTACCTGAATAGACATCACAAGATACACACCGGTGAGAAAGCTTTTGAATGCTTGGATTGTTGAAAAGTCTTAAGTGTGAGGAAGACTAACTAAACTTGGGACCAACATAGGAGAAATACTTTTTTAATGACTGGAGTGTGGAAAATGTTTCAGTCAAAGTGCAAGCTTTGCTTCACATCACAGGATACACAGTTGGGATGGGTTCTAAACACTTGGATGTCCTTTGGACTCTATATTTAATAAACTTTGAAAGAACTAAGTCAGTGGGGAAGCTTTTAAATTGTGGAAGATTCTTCTGTCAACATGCTTACTCCTTTTGCTACAAATTTCAGTACACAGATAGATAAAATATTTTTTCAGTGTATTGAGTGTACGACAATCTTAGGTCTGGAAAGACATTCTATTACAGTAATACCTTGGATAACGTTATGACTTGGTTCCACAAGTTATGATGTTATCCGATTTTTAGTGTTGTCCGATGCTTGCATCGAACAACATTTTAAAAAAAGCCCTGACTTCAGGGAGAAACCATGCAGTTTGTCCCCGAAGTCAAGCTGATCCTAGGCTAGCAATCGCTAGGGTATGTAAATACAGTAATACCCCGGATAACGCGAGTACCGGATAGCGCTAAAACTGCATAACGTTACAAGATTTTCGGAAAAATCTTGTATCGAATAACGCGATTTTTAATGCTATCCGATACAGTCGTTCTTAGCAGCAGGGTGGCTGGAAAGCTGAACGGGGATCTCCGTTCAGCTTCCCAGCCACCCTGCAGCTACGGAGGCAGGAGTGGGGAGGCTGGAAAGCTGACGGGGGGCTCCCCCGCCGGCTTCCCCAGCCACCCCACAGCTGTGGAGGCAAGGGCGGGTGGCTAGGGAAGCCGACAGGGAGTCCCCGTCAGCTTCCCCAGCCACCCTGCAGCTGTAGATCGGGTCCTCTGATTTCTCTGGAGCAGGCAGGCGACCCGATCTACAGCTGTTACTGGGCTTCCCCGACGTCCTCAGCCAGTGGAGCAAGCCAAAACGTCAGGATTTGAATCCCGACATTCTGGCTTGCTGCACTGGCTGAGGACGTCGGGGAAGCCCAGAAACAGCTTGGATCGGGTCTCCCCACCTCCCTGGACCCGGCGGGGGGTCAGAGACCCCAAAATTGGTAATAAAAAAACTGACTTTTTTTTACCAATTTTGGGGTCTCTGACACCCCCCCCCCCGGTCCAGGGAGGTGGGGAGACCCAATCCAAGCTGTTTCTGGGCTTCCCCGACGTCCTCAGCCAGTGTAGCAAGCCAAAACATCAGGGTTCGAATCCCGACATTCTGGCTTGCTGCAGCCTCAAAGAGGGTGGGGGAACTTCAAAAATAGCTTATCTTATCTCCCTGGAGCAGGCAGGGAGGTTAGAGATCCCGAAATGGTTAAAAAAAATGGACTTTTTAAAAACACATTTCAGGCTCCTCTGGGTGCTCCAGGTAGATAAGATAAGCTGCAGATAAGATAAGCCACCCTTCTGCTACAAAACCACACCCTGCTAGAAAGTGTAACAAGCCAAAACATCAGGATTTAAATCCTGACGTTTTGACTCATTGTAGCTTGCAGCAGCTTGGGGGAACTTCAAAAATAGCGTGCATCAGGTCTCCCGACCGCCTTAGAGCCGATGCGTGCTATTTTTGAAGTGGAAACAGCTTATTTTTGAAGTGGAAACAGGAAACCTTTGGAAACAGCTTAGATCAGCTCCTCTGATCTCGCTGGAGTAGGCAGGGGAAATCAGAAATGCCGAAATGGGTTAAAAAAAAGTCCGTTTTTTTTTTTACCCATTTCGGGATCTCTAACTCCCCTGCCTGCTCCAGGGAGATAAGTCTTTTAATACTAGCGTGGGGGTGGGTGTGGGTATTCCCCACCACCACCACCACCTCTCACCCCACGCTAGCATTAAAAGAAAGAAAATCCTGATTTTCTTGCTTTATAGCTGTGAATGAAGAAGGCGTGAGAGAAATCCTGAGCGTGCACGCTTAGGATTCTCCTCACCCCTTCTTCTTTCACAGCGATCCATAGAGCGCTGCGCTTGGGGATGGGGGGAAATACCCACCCCACCCCACAAGCGCAGCATTCCATCACTGTGCTTGTGGGTGGGTGGGTATGCCCCCCCCAAGCGCAGCAATGACTTCAGGGACAAACCGCTTGGTTTGTCCCCGAAGTCAAGCTGACCCTAGGCTAGCAATTGCTAGCCTCGGGTCAGTTTGACTTCAGGGACAAACTGCCGCAGTTTGTCCCTGAAGTCAGGGTTTTTTTAGCTTTGTTCGATGTATGCATCGGGCAACGCTAAAAACCGGATAACATTAAGACTTGTGGAACCAAGTCATAACGTTATCCGGGTTACTAGTGTATATTGAATGAGACAAAACCCTTACTTTACCCCAAAGAACTTATCTAATTTTGTAAATATTCATATAGAATGGTAAGATGAATGCACACTTTTTCTCACTTGCTTCGGGATCTCTCAGCATTCAATCCAAGGTAGATTATTCCTCAATCCCCTCTAGAACTCACCCAAAGCTCACGGCAAGGAATGTATGTTCACCATTCATTCTCAGCCACACCCGGCTGACCAAAACCTGGGCTTCTCTGTCTAAAAAACCCATCCCAGTTACTTTTATGAGAAGTAAGGTAGTGCTTAAAAAGAGGCAAAACAACTTACTTTCTTTTACCCAGGCATTCCATTTCCCAATGAACACGCATTGATTGAAGAAAATATTTGTATTTAAGTGGTAGCCTGGTTCTTGATGAATCAGGTTACAGATGTCAGCATAGAAAAATAACCTAATCAAAAATTTCATTTTAGAGAAAGGATGCTTTCAGACATGTCTTCCCCTAAATAAAAAGAATCTATCTATCTGTTCTAAGTTACCATAATTAAGACTTCCAGAGATAAGGCCTAGTTGGAAGGCCTTTCTCCTTCATGTCGATGTTTCCTTGTCAACCACCATTTTCGGACTCCTTTCTTGCTAAGCCATGTGCTCATGGCAGACATCCAGGGAGAAAGGGCTTGTAGCATTTGCCAATTGAATTGCACCCGGAAGCAAACTGGCAACCAGTGCAGCTCCCGAAGCAGAGGCGAGGCATTCTGGACCAGTTGAAGCCTCTGAATGGTTGTCAAGTGCAGCCCCATGTAGAGCGCATTACAGTAATCAAGTCTGGAGGTGACCAGAGCATGTGTGATCATGAGCAAGGAGTCCCGATCTAGGAGCGGGTGTAACTGGCTAATCACACAAAGTTGTGCAAAAGCCCTCCTAGCCACAACTGCCACCTGCTCTACGAGCATTGGTTGTGAGTCCAGGTTATGCACCGGGTCTGTTTGGGGCAAAACCGCTCCATCCAGAACCAAAGATGGTAACTCCCAAGATAACACAGGACCCCTGACTCACAGTCTTGCCGGGATTCAGCTGAAGCCCGTTGTCCCCAATCCAGACCCTCACACCCTCCAGGCACCTGGAAAGAATTTCCACTGCATCACTAGGGTCCCCACAGGCCGAGCTATACAGTTGGGTATCATCTGCATATTGATGATACCTCACCCCGTGGGACCAGAAAGGGCCTTGGGCTGGACACCTCGCCCTCCAACCACACTGACTGGGTCCGGCCCCTCAGAAATGAAGAAAACCAGGACAACACAGTGCCCTGGATCCCCAATCCTTGCAGCCTTTCCAGAAGGATACTATGGTCAAGAAGAGCCAGGACAGATGGATGACCATGTCAGGAAATGACACATTTTCTCATGTTTCCCAATGCTCGCAAATCACAGTTTCCAAATAGGCCTCAGAAATCCTTTGTCCTTCTCTGTATGCCTCACAAGACTGTCACAAGATGGCTTGTTGACATTATAGTGTTTCTGTGTTCCCATATTCTCAGAGTGTTATGTCTTCACATGGATGTAAACAATCCATTTTTTTTGAGAATATTTTTCTCTGTTACCTGATTGGCTAAAGCTAAATCACCTGACTGCAGATTCCCCATTTTGCAGAGAAATTAGTTAGTTCGTCTCTGTTTTCTCAATGGAATAAGACTTCAGTTTGGTTTGTGGGATTTTCTCTTCTTTTCAAAATGGTTACCTAAAGATACTTGGACTGTTCTTATTGGACTGATTCTTTGTTATGGCCTTTTAATCTATGGTTTTTCCATGGACTTTGCTATCAATTAGCCTGAAGAATAAAACAGCTGTTTCTCTTTGAAGATTGTTGTTTTCCTTATCACACACAAACACAAGGCAACTCGGCTGCATGCTGCCTGAAGAAGAAGCCTCCCTTGTTCTGCTCTCCTGCTAGAGTTCAGCAAGTTCTTTTTAAACACGGATGAGGTCTCTCAAAGTTGAAAGGTAAGGGTTAAATATGTTCCAGAGATGAGCATATGCTCAGGAGCACGAGTGGGAGGGCCCTTACAGAGACGCCTGAAGTCCGACATGGTGGGAACGGTGGGATGTTTTCCCTGCCTTTGATGTTGTTTTGGAGCAGCGTTCTCAAAAGTTTTTCTCCTGTGTGTGTGCTTCGTCTGGGAAACTGAAAGTGCCTGTGTTTTGGAATACAAACTGCCTCTGTATTGTTTTCCTGGAAAGTGCTGAAGTGGAGAGCGACCAGTCTGTGTCTCTAGAGTAGAAATATTCGGGAGTTTGTTTATACAGCTGTTCAGAAAGAATTTCCTGGAGTTGGAGGTTTCTCAATGTTTCCTGTGTGGCCTATGGAGAGTGGCCCACGAACCAGTCTGCTGTTCCGGAAGGAATGAAGATGTTTTCCGGCCCCTGCAGTATGGCAGGTAAGCTAATGCACCTGCAGTTCCTCAGCTTAGACCCTAAGATGATGGTCCACCCAGATGCTACCTGGTGTTTTGGAAGAGGGGACTGTCAGGCTGATGACCCCCAGATGATGTGTAGCCAGAGTAAGGCGAGGGCAGAAAGGCCCGTGGGGGGTGAAGATTGTCCAGATGGCGGTAATGCAGAGCGTGGAAGGGCCCTATCTGTACCCAGTGTCTCAGAAGAGCCTACTTTGGCCCAGGTGTTGTCCCAGCTCTCTCACATTCTGGCCTTGCAGCTTGAAGAAGCTAGGAGGCAGGCTGAACGTTCTTATGAAGTGCCTATGTATGTTGGTGATGCTATAGGTTATAGTGACCCACCTAGGGAAGACCCAGAGAGATGGTCATCTTTGGCCAGGCAGCCTGAAACTCTTGCTGAGTTGGCCCAAAGTACAGATACACGTGTTGCTTTGAAGCATACCCAAGAAGGTAGTAAATCAGGAGCTGTGGGTTATAAAAGGCCACAAAGAGATGAAAGAAGGCCTGTTTTGTCAGAAAGAAGGGATGAGAGGCCTACTTCCAAGGCATCTCCTGTCTCACAGCCTACCAGAGACTTTGTTTGCTTCAACTGTGGCAAGAAAGGCCACACTTCCAGAGATTGTAAGATACCTAAGAAGTCCTCTAAGTTTGTTGCTAGTGGTGCTAGGCCTAAAGAGAAAGCAGAATCTCCACCTGTTGCTCAGGCTAAAATGGTTCAACATTCCAAAAAGCCCCAGCAGGAAAGGTCAGCCCCATCTGCTGAAGTGTCTTTGCCAGTTAAAAGTTCTCAAGCTCAAGTTGCTCAGCAGACTTCTATTCAAGTGATGAGTCACCAAGACCCTATTGCTGATTTGATCAAAGATGTGACCCAAGATAGTACCTGGTCTCTATGTGTTCAGACTCCAATTGAAACGACAGAGCATATAATTACCCCAGCACAATTCCTAAGCAAGGAAGACTTGGTTTGGATGAGAAATTATAAAACTAGGCTGGTGGTACTACATAACCCAGATTGCACCACCACGGAAATTGCTGACTCTCTTTATGATACTGGCAGTGATATTTCTTCGATTCATTCTTCTTTGGTACACCCATCCCAAATTGTGCCAGGGGCACGAGTTCAAGTGGAGCCCTATTCTTCTGATACCAGAGCCACTTGTTTTGCAAAGCTAGCAAAGGTGAAGGTTATCTTCCAGCAGTTTACTGGTGAAATTCATTGCCTAGTTCATGAGTGCCAACACCAGCCTGATTTTCTGATTGGTCTCAATTTAATCAGAGAGGTGCACAAAGGAAACATGCAGAATTCTCCAGCTATTGCCCAAGATTCATGTGTGGAGGTCATGAAAGTAGTAACAAGGGCACAAGCTAAGAATGTTGTTCCAGCTTCAACTATTGATATTTCACAAAGTGATGGTTCCCAGACCACAAGTGATGTTACTGCTCCATCTACTGGACAAAGTGGAGACAGTGTGACAACTTTCACAATTGGCCCAGATTTGTCAGTCACCAGTGATCAGTTTCTAGACTCTCAAATGAAGGATTCCTCTTTACAGGAACTCAGAGATAAAGCAGTATTGGAAAAGGACATTGTACCCCATCTGTCTGCTCAGTTTGTTAAGACTGACAAAGGACTGTTGTACAGATTTTCAAAGGTGCAACCAAACTTGCCTTTCAAAAAGCAGCTAGTGGTTCCTAAAGAATACAGAGATGCTATTCTATGTCTGTCTCATGACGACCTCTTCTCAATGCACCAAGGACAGCTGAAAACCTATCAGCGTATTTCAGACAAGTTTTATTGGCCCTCGATGACTCGACAGGTCAGAAATTATGTCAAATTGTGTCACCTGTGTCAAAGGAGAGGTCACAACCAGTCCAAAACCAAAGTTAAAATGCAATGTCCAGTGATTACAAGCACCCCATTTCAGCGTTGTGAATGGGACATTATGGGACCTTTGCCAGTTTCTTGAGGAGGAAAGAAGTTTGTTTTGGTCTACGTTGATACTTTTAGCAAATGGGCTGAATTTCTTCCTTTGTTAACTTGTTCCTCGACCCAAGTTGCAAGTGCCTTCGTGGAAATAATAGGAAGATGGGGGCTACCACAAATTCTAGTGAGTGATCGAGCAACGTGTTTCACTTCTGCCTTAATGAAGAAGGTGTGTCAACTGGCAGGTGTCAGCCAAGCTTTTTCAATAGCCCATAATCCGCAATCAAATGGAATCGTGGAACAACTCCAAGGCAACCTCCAGAAAATGCTCAAGACTTTTGTGCATGCTCAAGGCAAAGGTTGGGCTGAAGCGTTGCCATTCCTGAAAGCTGCATACCACTCTACACCACATGCATCCCTTGGTGATTTTAGTCCTTCAGAAGTACTGTTTGGAAGGAATTTGTGTGGACCTCTTGACTTGTTGAAAGCCAACTGGGAAGACCAAAAGGAACCGCCTTCCAGACTTGCTGCTACCTATGTGTATGAACTGCAAAAGAAACTTAAATCAGTGAGATCCTTTGCCAAAGACAATCTGACTGTTGCCCAAGAGACTTATAAGACTTACCATGATTGCAGGTCCAGACATAAAGAGTTTAATGTGGGAGATTTAGTCATGGAACTTAAACCTTTGCCAGTGACTACGCTGAACCTCGAGTGGGAAGGCCCAGCCAAAGTAATTCAACGTGTGGGCGCAGTGAACTATGCTGTACAATGGGACTCTGGGAAAGTTGTTGTATATCATGTTAACTCTTTAAAGTTGTATTCTTCCTGGGTCGCCAGCGTCATGAAGAACACAGCTTTACCTAATGATGTAGAAAATGCTGATCTTGTTTGTCTCAGTGATGAGTATCAGCGTGCTGGAAGTTTTGATGATCTGTATATTAATAGCAAGGTTCCTGAACATGAACAGATGTTGGTAAGATCTGTCCTAGGTAAATACAAACATCTTTTCACATCACACCCTGGTAACTGTAATTTGCAAACACATAACATAGAACTCACTACAGATGAGCCAATTTGGGCTCCCCCTTACAGGACAGTGGGGGAAGTCAAAAAACAGAGGTACAGAAAATGTTGACAATGAGTGTCATTGAACCTGTTAAATCTTCTTTTTCAGCTCCAATTGTTCTAGCTAAGAAGAAAGATGCATTTGGTAACATCTTACCTGAAATAAGATTTTGTGTTGATTACAGGAAGCTGGACTCTGTAACTGTTCCTGATCTGTACCCAATGTCTAGAATGGATGATTTGGTTCACAAGATTGCTAATGCTAAATATGTTTCTGTTCTAGATTTGACTAAAGGATTCTGGCAAATACCTTTAACAGAAAGTGCTAAACACAAAACTGCTTTTTCCCTAGCAGATGGAAGACAGTTTGCCTTCACACGAATGCCTTTTGGGTTAAGGAATTCACCTGCTACATTTCAAAGAATGATTGACAAGGTTTTGAATGGTTTGTCATTTGCAAGTGCTTATATTGATGATGATGTAATTTTCAGTGATTCACTTTCTGATCATCTTAAACACCTTGAAACTGTCCTGCAACGTATTCAGGATGCTCCATCAGGTCCGATTTCCCCACTGCAACCTGATGTACCTGTTACATGATTTGTTTTAGCTAGAGTGTAAAGGTGTGTGCGTAAACACCTGAGTTAGTATGCTTGCAATGTTGAATGTAACTATATTTAACGTGTACCTCCAGTACCGAAAACTGGAAGAAGCTTTAACGCTTGATATCCTACATATATAAAGGATAGCTTATTTGTTCAACCACTTGCTCAACATTAGAAAATAGTCCTTTTGGTAAAGCCAAACTATAGTTTGCCTTTCCAAAAAGGGGCGTGTCAGGAAAGACCTATTTCCTAATGTCTCCCAAGGCTTGAAATTGCTATTTTTCAGCTAGGCCTCATAGAAATCCTTTGTCTTCTCTCTGCCTCATGAACTCATGTCACGAGATGGTTGTTTTCAGCGCCAGTGTACCCGTGTTATCTCTCTAAGCTAGCTGAGATCCATGTTTTGTCTAAATGCCAGAACACTCTCTGTGCACGTGTGTAAACAATGTGTTGTTTTGAGAAAGTTATTCTCTGTTGTTCTCTGTTACCTGATTGGCTAAGAGTAACCCACCTGACTGCAAATTCTCCATTTTTGCAGAGAACAGTTAGTTAGTTCGTTTCTGTTTCCCAATGGCTTAAGACCCTGGAGTGTAACTCTGTTTGCTGGTATGGGATTACTCTTTTCACTATGATTACCTAAAAGATCCTGGACTGTTTGCTGGACTGATCTTATGTTTATGACCCTCTAATCTACGGTTTTTCCATGGACTTTGCTACATGAACCTGAGGAATAAAACAGCTGTTTCTCTTTGAAGATTGTTTTTCTTATCTTACACACACACAAGGCAACTCGGCTGCATGCTACCAGAAGAAGCAGCCTCCCTTGTTCTGCTCTACTGCTAGAGCTCACTAAGTTCGTTTTAAACGTGGCCCAGGTCTCTCAAAGTGGGAAGGTAAGGGTTAAATATGTTCCAGAGATGAGCACATGGTCAGGAGCATGAGTGGGGGGGGGGCTTACTGAGACGCCTGAGGTCCGACACCCTCCCCCCCCCAAATATTTCCCGTTCTGAGGAAAGGAAAGAAATAAAGTTAGGCGGGGGGGGTGTCTTTCCCTGTAACCCACAATGTCACCCTCCCTTTGAGGTTGACTTAATTAAGCCTGACTTAATTAAGCCATGAGAAACGGGAGACTTCTGCCAGTCGTGGCTGGGGGGGGGGGGAGGAAGCAATCTTCCGCCAACCTCCTTCCTGCCAAGAAAAGCCTTTGCCAACATACAGGGGAGGGACTTCAGAAACAATAGTGACCCAAGCCGTGCCGCCTCCTGGGATTGTTTTTGCACAGGCACTAAAGGACATCCGGGCACTTTTTGTTCTTTCCCAGGCAGCAGCAGGAGAAGCCTTTGATCTTCTAGGGTGAGAAAAAGAGGGGGGGTCACGGATTGTGGAGGGGGAGGAGGAAAGAAGGGGGTTCGACTATTCTCCCAGCATCCGTTGGCCTTCATCTTCCTCTCTTTGAAGTTGGGGGGACTGGAGAGAGTAATCCAAAGGTGAGGTAGGGTCGTCTCTGTTCTTTCTGCTGCCTGAGGCCCACCCATCATCCTTACTTCAGGAGTCTCATTAGGGCTTCCCTTTCTGTCGTCCTCTCCACTTTCGGTTTTGTGGGGGGCAGAATCCCTTAGACTGGAAACAGGACATCCCCCTTTTCATATTTCTGTGCATAGAGAACCTATTGCTGGGGGGAGCATTTCCTTTGCCCACCTTTCACCTCAGTCTGGGTGGGGTGGGGTAAGAGATTGTCTCACTCTTCATCCCCCCCCCCCCAACACACACAGACACTTTGTTTAGTAACAGTATGTTGGAATTTGAAGTGACCTTACTTTCTCCATTGTCTCTCTTTGGAGTATCTCCCAGGAAGATGCTTCCAAGAGGGAGGCGGAAGGGTCTCCTCGTTTCCCCCCGCCATTGAGGATACCCAGAAGGCAGAGGGGGGTTTAGGGCAGTGGTTCTCAGCCTGCGGCCTGTGGGCCAGATGGCAACATTTCATGCCTCCCACTCCACCACACGAGGAATTTCCATATGGTGGAGAAAGGCAAAATGGCCATCCAGCCCCCAATGCTATCTGAGGGAGCGTGACCCGACCTCTGGCTTGAAAAGGTTGAGAACTCCTGGTTAAGGGTTTAGTTCTGTCTCTTTGCATGTTTGTGTGAATGAGGTTGTTATTGGAAGTGGAAAGAGAGAGATGGGACTGGAGATTTTACTGAAATCCCCCCCCCACTCATTAGGAGACATTCAGGGGGGGAAGGGGGGGATCTTTTCCAGTGCAATCCGGATGGACTTGATGGCCTCTGCTTCGATGGCTACCTCCAACTCCTTGCTAAGTGCTTCACAAACTTTCTCTATCGTAGTTAGTTCATCAAGGTCCAGAATTTCAATTGTCTTCTCATCTTTTTTGACTCACTACGCACGCTGAATTGCCCAGCTTTCTGGTAATGGCATTTACCTCCTGGGTAGTTGCAGCAGACTTCCTCAGCTCCAAGAGCAGATTTCCAGCCACTTCTCCTCCTCACCTTCATCACATTCTCTCCCACCTCCTTCAAGGACGGATTGTCCCTCATTTGTTGCAACATATCTCTTCCCTTCTTCAGTGGTGCTAAAATAGAGGCAAATTGCCAGGGATGATGGAAGCTGTTGTCTGAATGGACAGTTTTGCACCCAAACTGTGGACGGAAAGATTTGAGATCGTAGGAGGCATTATATGTTTTTGGACTCCATGGCCTCTGTGGCAGGGTCTTCCTAGGGAATCTGGGCCTCGGAGTATTACTGTACTTAGGGTTGGTGCATTTGAGAAAAGGAGTGGGGATTTTCTATGATCTGTTTTGGGATTACTACCCCTGAAGGTATGGCTGGTTTAGGATTCTGGGACTTGTAGTAGTGGGAGGACGGGACGGAACAAAGGCAACCATTTCCAAGCACTGTGAGGGGATTGTGTTTTCCCACCTCCTTCCCTAAGGACTCTGGTTGGTTGCTTTTTCTTCCAGGTCAGGGCGAAACGAACAGTGTTACATTCCTGAGCATGGAAGGAAGGGGCACGTTTTCATCCTCTCCTGGCAGTTACTCTTCCCTGAGGAGATCTGGTAAACATCCTTTGTAGTCTGCTCCCCCACCCCTGTCTTGTTAACTAAGTAATACTATAACGGGTAGTGATGGGATCCGGGCGGGTAGTGATGAGATGCACGGGTAGTAATGGGATGTGTGCGTTATGCCCGTGCCTCACCACTGCTGAAGGAGCTGCACTGGCTCCCAGTTTGCCTCCGAGAGCAATTCAAGGTGCTGGTTATTACCTTTTAATCCCTATATCGTAGTGGACCCGGATACTTAAGAGACTGCATCATTTCAAAGGCATTTGCCCATCCCACCAGAGCGGACAGGAGAGGCTCTCTGGTTGTGCCATCAGCCGGAGAGGCGCACCTCTCTGGCACTAGAAGGAGGGCCTTCTCTGTGTCCACCCCTGGCCTAGGGAACCTCCTTCCAATAGAATTAGATATGCAGACGGAGCTGCTGTCCTTTAGGAAAGGAGTGAAAACCTGGCTGGCAGGTCAGGTCTGGGGGATGGATGGTACAATATCCCCAGTTGGCTGGATGATCTGACCCCCAGTGCTTCTCTGCCACAATCCCCAGTTTTTAACCTTTTTAAATTTTTAATCTTTTTAAAATGGTTTTAAATTGTTTGTTGTGGATGATATGTTGTGAATTGCCCTGAGTCGCTTCGGGGAGGAGGGCGTTGAAAAAGTGTGAAAAAATAAATAAATAAATAGTGGGTAGAAATCTTTAAAAGGGGGCAACTCATTTACTTTAAAAAGGGGGCAACTAAGCCAGTGGTTCACAACCTCTCCCCCATGCTCCACCTAAGCATGACATATAATGCTTATTGTTCAAAAAGTGAACTACAGTAAAACCCCAAGTTACGAAGAAAATCGGTTCCATGGCTTCCTTTGTAACTTGATTTTTTTCATAAGTCGAGGCATCACCATAGAGGGAGCTACGGGGTGAGATGGAGCCCAGTCCTATGCTCCAAATCATCCCGCAGCTCCTTCGCAGCCATAGTGGGGGGAAACCGTCTTCCTTCCACAAGGGAGCCACCTGGATCCCTGGATCGGAGACTGGGACAGCAGTGAAGGTGAGGTCCAATGAGTGGAAAGGCTTTTCCACTCTTCGGATTTGCTTGTTTCACCCATGCGGTGCCGTCCCACCCAGATCGGAGCTTGGGAAGGCACCGGATGTGAAGGGGAGCCCAGACCGAAGAGTGGAAAAGTCTTTTCGCTCTTTGGACTTCACCCCCACTGCTATCCAAGTCTCCAATCCAGGGATCCAGGTGCTTGCCTTGCGGAGGGTCGATGGTTTCCATTGCCCCCAGGCAAGGCAAGTGCCTGCATCCCAGCACTCCAGGCACTTGCCTTGCAGAGGGGGCAAGGGAAGCCCTCCCCCCTACGCAAGGTAGCCGACTGGATTGCTAAGGGCTTAGTGCCTCAGGCGGCTGCCTTGAGAAGGAGGCAGGGGTTTTCCTAGTCCCTTCACAAGGCAGCCGCCTGGGTCACTAAACCCTTAGCAGTCCAGCCACTTGCTTTGCGAAGGGTCTGGGAAGACGCCCACCTCCTCCTGAAGACAACCAGCTGTATCAGACCTCACACACACAGCCTCCGATCTGGTTGGGAAAGAACTGCGAGGGTGAAACAAGCCCAGCCTGAAGAATGGAAAGGTTTTCTGCTTTTCGGTCCCATCCCACCCACCCACCCCTCCGGTCCCTTCCCAACCTCAAATCTGGCTGGGAAAGCACGTTGGGGGTGAAACAAGCCCAGTCCGAAGAGTGGAAATGCCACTAACTTGGTCTTCTAAACTTTTTTTGTTTAGTCACACAGTTGAATCTGGCCCTTTGAGACCCCATAACACGCCAAGCTCCTCTGCCACCTGCCATTTCCTTAGTCCACCCAGATTGATGCCATCTAACCATCTCATCCTCTGACGCTCCCTTCTCTTTTTGTCTTCAATCTTTCTCAACATAAGGGTCTTCCCCCCTCTGTCCTCTCTCCTCATTTGGTGGCCAGAGTACTTGAGCTTCAGCTTTAGTATCTGTCTTTCCAAGGAACAGTCAGGGTTGATTTCCTTCAGGATTTACAGATATGATCTCCTTGCAGCTCAGGGGACTCCCAAAAGTCTTCTCCAGTGCCACAGTACAAAGGTGTTGACTCTTCTGCGCTCAACCTTCTTTATGGTCCAGCTCTCATCCATACATTATTATAGGAAAGACCATTGCTTATCTATGGAGGCTTTTCCTGGCAGGGTGATATCTCTACTTTTTATTATGCTGCTTTTTATTTCATGACTGCAGTCACCATCTGCAGTGATCTTGGATCTCAAGAAGATAAAGGCTTCAGTGCTTCCATTTTTCCCAGGGAGTGATGGGGCTGGATGTCATGATCTTGGTTCTTCTTATGTTGAGTTTCAGGCCAGCCTCTCACCTCTTTAACCCTCATCAAAAGCCTGTTTAGGTCTTCTTCACTTTCTGCCATTAGAGTAGTGTCAGGTAGTAGTGTCATATCTCAGATTGTCGCTATTTCTATTGACTTTTGCCCATGTCAACCGAATGGCTGAAACTAGGATCCCAATGCAGGCATGGGAGGCTCGAGTGCAGGGTACAAGATCTCTAGGCAGGCCCCACATCACGTGGATTGATAACATCATGGATGCCCTTCATGTTTGCGGGAGTGCCCTGAGGTAAGCCACGGAGCTGTCCAAGGAGACATCCCAATGGAGATCCTTTGTGGAATCCTCTACGCTGTAAGGTAGAAGAGGAGTTGATTAAGTCATTGAGTAAGTAAGCTTCTTCCAGCCCTGCATTATGCATGATGTACTCCACATAGAAGTTAAAGAAGCAGGGTGATAATATACATCCTTGTCATACTCCTCCTATTCTATACCAACTAGTTGTTCTGTATCCTGTCTTAACTGTCATTTCTTGACTCACATGTAGATTTCTCCGAAGACAGGGGTGTTGGTCTGGGACTCCCATCTCATTAAGGACTTGCCACAGTTTATTGTGATCTTCACAATCAATTCGGTGTAGTCAATGACTGCTGAAGCCTAGCGTCTAAGATCTTGAACATGACCTTGGTAGTGTGTGATATTAGTCCAATTGTATAATTATGTGAATATTCTTTGGCATTGGCCATCTTTGGAATTGGAACATATACAGTAGTACCTTGGATAACGTTGTGACTTGGTTCCACCAGTCATAACGTTATCCGGTTATTAACGTTGTGCAATGCATTGATCGCACAGAATTAAAAACTCTCCATTCCCTTTCTGAAGAGGAAAGGGAACAGGGGCTTGATCTGGTTTCCTTGGGGAGGGAATGCATGGGATCTTCCTTTGCTCGTCAAAGGAACGTACATTTCCTTTGCAAGCAAAGGGCAATCAACACCCCAACCCGAGCACTGGACCCACACTGTCGATCAGCACTGGGGTTGGGGGAAAGAGCGGGCATAGCCATCCATGATAACGTTGTGATTTGGTTCCAAAAGTCATAATGTTATCCGTTTATTAATGTTGTGCAATGCATTGATCACACACCATTAAAAATAAAGGCTCAGGGAGTTCATCTAGTTTGCATGTTCCCTCCCCATGCAAATCGGTGGTCCTAGCATGGGATCGCCATTTGCTTGTGAAAGGAACGCACGTTTCCTTTGCAAGCAAAGAGCGATCAACACCCCAACCCGAGTGCTGAACTCACACTGGCATCAGCCTGGGGTTGGGGAAAAGAAGTGACTTAGCCATCCAGGTGGTGGTGCATTCTGAAGAGAGGTTTGGGATCCTTTCCCAGCCTTTCTTCAGAAACCCCCCCCCCTCGGACTGTATAGCTAAGCCGCCTAGCATGTCAGGCCATGGTGGGGGGTGGGGGTAATTCTGAAAAGAAGCTGGGAAAACATTATTGGGTTCTTTTCAGAAACCTCTGCCTGGATTGCTAAGGAGCTTAGTGATCCAGGCGAGGGGGGGGGGGTTCTGAAGAGGGCTTGGGAGGCTTTTCCCAGCCTCTCTTTAGAAGTCCCGCCCCCAGGCCTGGATAGCTAAGCCCCTTAGAAGCTGGGGGTGGAGGTGATTCTGAAAAGAAGCTGGGAAATTTTTCCTCCAGCTTCTTTTCAAAAACCTCAGCCTGGATGGCTAAGGGGCTTAGTGATCCAGGTGTGGGTGAGGGGTGGCATGCAGTTGTGTGATCTCTCCCCAAGACCCCACCTGTCCCAGGTGATCACTGGGACTGCCGGTGTGTTGAGGGAGAGATCATGTTGCATGAACAGTATTTCCTTCAACACCCCGCACGCTGAGACTGCCAGGGTGTTGGGGGAGATATCATGTCTGTCCAGGGTTGCAACACGCCTGGATGTCTGCAATAACTTTCACACCATTGTGGTCGTCAGGGTCATTTAGGTGCTTTTTGTAGAGGTTTTCTGTGAATGTTTGCCATCTTTTCTTCATCTCTTCTGCACCTGTTAGGTCCCTATTGTTATTCTCCTTTATCGTGGCCATTTTTGTTTGATACATTCCCTTAATTTTTCCAGTTTTTAAATTCTGTAGAATTTGGTTTTCTTGAAATGTATAAAAGCTGTGAAGAAATTTTCTTAGAAAACAAATGCAAACTCCCTAGGCCTCAGAGAAACAGGGAAATACTTTATTTGGAGAGAGGATGTTTGAGGAGAACAAGGTAGGATGCTGTTTGTAATACACCTATTACATAAATAGCATTAGGGAATGTGAGGAGAATCTCTCTTATCTCTGTCACAGATAGTTTCAAGCATGTTCCCTCAGGACTCCTGAGTTTTACTTTGGGAAAATCTTCAAGGAGTTTAACTAAACATCAACACATTTCACTCACGTGTGAATCCACACTCCATTTGTTTGTTTATTTATTATCTCAAATTTATATACTGCCGCCCAATTTGAAAGAGCGACACTGGGCGGCATAACAACAACATAAAACATTAGACTCTTAAAAACCCTTAATAAACACAAACATTACCATCACCCCCAGTGGTGGGATGTCAAAAATTTTACTACCCCACCGTGATGTCATCAGTGTGGGCGGAGTTAACATCATGATGTCATGACGTTGTGGGTGGGGCCAAATAAAAAAATACAAAATAATAATAAAATAAAAATAAGCATACACACACACCTCAACCCACCCACCCATAACACAAACCCGTAAATTAACTAATTAATTAATTAAATAAAAATACATTAAAATACACCCAGTGGGGGAACCAGTGAAAAGGTGACCCCCGAAGGTGGATCCCCACAAAAGCTGGTACCGGTTCTCCTGGACACTGGGAAAAGTTACTACCGGTTCTGGAGAACTGGTGAGAACCTGTTACATCCCATCACTGATCACCCCATTAATGATTTTAAAAATCACAGTTAAAAAGAGGCTAAAGGAGCAGAGAGGCCTACGCTATGTGAGTCGGAAGAAAGGAGGTCGCCACGACACTGATGCCCCACACCTCCTTAGCCAGCCAACCAGCCAACTCTTTCCCGTAGGGCAAAAGTTCCATCTGGAGACGCAACTTGGTTGGTAAGAGGTTCTAGAGGACACTGAAATGGCCCTCCTTCTTGTGTTAGACAGTCGGGCTTCTCTAGCTGATGGTATCTTGAGAGAGCTTCTCCGGTCTGCTCTGGTGGGATGGACATATGTTCTTGGACTCAAAGAGTCCACCTCTTGGTAACAGTAGGAATAACATTTATATACTCCATGGTGCTTGTGCAGTCTCTGAACAGTTGACATAACATTTTGCCCCCAACATGCTGGGTACTCATTTTGCCAAACTCAGAAGGATGGAAGGCTCAGTCAACGTTCAGCCCGGTCCTAATTAAACTCAGAACATGTGCAGAGTATTGACTGCAGTACAACACTTAAACCATTGTACCAGTCAAAATTCTTAATACAGTACCCAAATTTAATACACTAGTACCCTGGATAACGATGACTTGTTTCCACAAGTCTCGTCGTTATCCGGTTTTTAATGTTCTGCGATGCATTGATCACACAACGTTAGAAAAAGCCCTGTTTCCATGGAAGCTGCAGCAAGCCAGAATGTCGGGATTTGAATCCTGACGTTTTGGCTTGCTGCACTTACTGAGCACGTCGGGGAATCCCAGATACAGCTTGGATTGGGTCTTCCCACCTTCCTGGATCCAGCAGGGGGGTCAGGGACCCCAAAATTGGTAAAAAAAAACGGACGTGGAACGGACGTTCTGGCTTGCTCCACTGGCTGAGGACATCGGGGAAGCCCAGTAACAGCTGTAGATCGGGTCCCCTGCCTGCTCCAGAGAGATCAGAGGACCCGATCTACAGCTGCAGGGTAGCTGGGGAAGCTGACAGGGACTCCCTGTCGGCTTCCCTAGCCACCCACCCTTGCCTCTGCAGCTGTGGGGTGGCTGGGGAAGCCAACGGGGAAGCCCCCCGTCAGCTTTCCAGCTACCCCACCCCTGCCTCCGTAGCTGCAGGGTAGCTGGGAAGCTGAACGGAGAACCCCGTTCAGCTTTCCAGCCACCCTGCTGCTAAGAACGACTGTATCGGATAACGCTAAAAAGAACGTTATCCGGTGCAAATCTTCCCACAAAATTTGTCGTCGTTATGCAGTTTTAGCGTTATCCAATGCAATCATTATCCGGGATATTACTGTAAGGTATTTAAACGCAAGGCAAAAGGTGTGTGGGTGGAGCCATCCGACCAGAGAAACAAGAGTGGGGCTTACTAAACAGCCCATTTGGGTCACTTGAATTAATAGATGCTATAAACAGCATGAAAATGAATTAAAAAGTTATAAAAGGATTAATTTTAGAGGGACATATGAATATGATACAAACGACCTATGCAGCTGGAGTGCATATTGTTGATGCTGTATTATTAAAATGTTTATTTCTTTTGTGTATTAGTGGGTTTCGTATTAAGCTTTCTTAGATTATACGTTTTTATCTTGTATTATGTTTTTCTTAAAAATTCAATTTTAGAAATAATAAGGCACTGTACCATGAGGTCTCATAATAGGTCTTTAATCTTTAGAAATGGACATGAAGAACAAACATGCCCTTCGTGATGTACAGGGTGTTTCTAGTGAGTTAAATTGGCAAGAAACACCCGTTTTGCAACAGCATTCCACGTCGTCGTCGTCATCCCTTCCCCCCACCCCCGGTGGAAGTGGCCACATTTATGTCAAACATAAAACACACCTGCGCATGCGTAAATGCACCCTCACCTGTGATAAAGGTGGAAGTAGGTGCATTTACGGCTGTCATAAATGTACCTCTTTCACGTCCAGGGGGAATGGTCCGGCCCTCTCAGCTGTAAAAGGACATGGTCAGGCCTGCAGAGCAAAAAGTTTGGGCACCCCTGGTTTGGAGGTATCAGCATTAAGGCACTTGATATCTCTTGGTACTGAGAGCAGTTGTCATGAAGGATTTTCAAAATGTTTTCTTCTAATGTGCATCCTTCTAATTATTCAGGATGACATTTTGCATGCTTTCTCACTTTCACTGTCACTGGAATACACTGGCTTTCTAATATAAATAAATACCATTGAAGTTTCTCCTTGGAATCGAAGTTAGCTTTTTTCCACCAAAGTATTGTAGGGGGTTCGGTTTTGTGTTGCTGAGTCTTCTGTAGCTTCTTTGTACATTTCCAAATAATCTTTCTTACTTCCCCAGGCACAGTGGGAACACAAAAGAAAGGAATCACAGTGGAGATTCAAAGGTTATCAGGACCAACAGATGAGTGGAAGGCAGCATTTTTACAAATGAATTCCTAGATACTCCAGAAGCGATTCTTCATTCAACATTAACTTTGTTTGAATTTTCAGGAGTTTCTAAAACTAGACAATCTGTTTTCCCACACACAACTGCTTTTATGGAATATAAAGCAACTTTTCAACTAGGAGGATATATTACAATTCGTGAAAGAACATATTCAGGGGAGAAGCTGTTCCAAGGACTGAAATGTGGAAAAGGTTACAGTGAAGGTGGAAGTCTTCCTACATACCAGAAGATCCATGCAAGTGAAAACCCTTTAAAATGCATGGTATGTGGAAAAACTTCAGTAAAAAAGCACAATGTGATTTACATCACAGGACCCACACAAAAGATAAGCCTTTTAAATGCCTGCAGTGTGAAAAAAGCTTCAGTCTGAGGGAACACCTTGCTTCACATCATAGGACCCACACAGGAGAGAAGCTTTTTGAATGCCTACAATGTGGGCAGTGGCGTCGCGCAGCGTTGAGCCGCCTGGGGCGAAGAAGAAAATCGCCGCCCGCCCGCCCCCCCCGCTCGCTGCCCCCCCCACCGCTCGCCCCCCCCAGGCAGAAGGCGCTCCCTCCCCTGCTGAATAGTGGGCACCCCCCCCCCCTGCCAGCCCGCCGCCAGAAGTTCGAAAAAGGTAAAGATCGCGGCTCGACTGCGGGGGTTAGCTGGGATCCCGAGGGTTCCCCCCATCCTCGCCTAATCCCCGCAGAGCCGTCCGCGTGCACGCCCGAGGATTCAAAAGGGTAGGAATACCCTTTCGAATCCTCGGGCGTGCGCGTGGGCAGCTCTGCGGGGGTTAGGCGACGATGGGGAAAACCCTCGGGATCCCAGCTAACCCCCGCAGTCGAGCCGCAATCTTTACCTTTTTCGAACTTCTGGCGGCGGGCTGGCAGGGGGGGGGTGCCGACCCACCCACCCACCCAGCTTGCCGTCAGACTGGGCGCTCGTCGGGGGGGGGGTGGCGCCATAGAGGGGAGCCCCTGGCTGCTGGCTGGGTGGCTGGGGGGGAGGAGGTGGGCAGCGCGCGCGTGCAGGACTTCCCAGGTGGAGGGCGAGCCTTTTGCTGGTGATCGCTGCTCGCCTCCGTCCCATTGGCTTGGGTACTCCTTTAACCGGCCTCGGTCGCCAGCAACCGAGGCCGGTTAAAGGAGTACCCTAGCCAATGGGACGGAGGCGAGCAGCGCTCGCCAGCAAAAGGCTCGCCCTCCACACACCTGGGAAGTCCTGCACGCGCGCGCTGCCCACCTCCTCCCGCCCAGCCACCCAGCCAGCAGCCAGGGGCTCCCCGCTACGGCGCCACCCCCCCGACGAGCGCCCATTCTGACGGCAAGCTGGCTGGGTGGCTAGGGGTGGGGGGGAGGAGGTGGGCAGCGCGCGCGCGCGCGTGCAGGACTTCCCAGGTGTGTGGAGGGCGAGCCTTTTGCTGGCGAGCGCTGCTCGCCTCCGTCCCATTGGCTAGGGTACTCCTTTAACCGGCCTCGGTTGCTGGCGACCGAGGCCGGTTAAATGAGTACCCAAGCCAATGGGACGGAGGCGAGCAGCGCTCACCAGCAAAAGGGTCGCCCTCCGCCTGGGAAGTCCTGCTTCCTTCCTAAGCCCAGGCAGAGGGAGGAGGCCAAAGTGGTGAGGACATTTTGCCGCCCCCTGAAAGCCGCTGCCCGGGGCATCCGCCCCCCCCCGCCCCCCCCACGCTACGCCACTGAATGTGGGAAAAGCTTCAGTGACAGTGCACAACCTGTTTCACATCATAGGACCCAGACAGGAGAGAAGCCTTTTAAATGTGTGGTGTAGAAAAAGTTTCAGTGACAGTGGAAGCCTTGCTAAACACCACAGGATCCACACTGGAGAGAAGCCTTTTAAATGTCTGGAGTGTGGAAAAACCTTCAGTCAAAGTGCACACCTTGCTTCACATCATAGGAGCCACACAGGCGAGAAGCCTTTTATATGTCTGGAGTGTGGAAAGCGCTTCAGTCAAAGAGCACACCTTGATTCACATCATAGGACCCACACAGGAGAGAAGCCTTTTAAATGTCTGGAGTGTGGAAAAAGCTTCAGTCGAAGAACAACTGTCACGATCCAGCCGGCCCCCACACTTCTGGAAAACCCCTGGAAACCAAAACAAACCTACACAGGGCGAGCTGGACGGCTAATTAGAACTCTCAGCTGCTTATCAGCTCTTAAGGGGTTTTTATTTTGGTAGCGTGCTCAAATTGTGTGTGTGAAAGGCAGCTCTTACCCTTTTTTAGTCCAATGAAGACACGTTGTTCAGAAAAAATGATGAAGATTTATTGATCAGGTTCATAAAGCATAAAAGTCAGTAGCACAGGTCAGTCCAATAAAGTCCACAGGTAAATCTAGGTAACCATTTTTAAGGAGCAAAAATGCATAGCTCCTAGGCTAAAGATTGCTAGCCCATTGAGATTCAAAAACAAAAGCTCTCTAATCAAAAACAGGTCTTAATCCATGAAGAATCAGAGACGAACTCCTTCTTCTCTCCAAAATGGAGAATTTGCAGTCAGGTGGGACTGCTTCAGCCAATCAGATAACAGTGAAAACTTTCTCAAAACAACAGTACATTGTTTACCTTTATGAAAAGACACAACACGGCTAGGCTCTGCTAGAGAGATAAGACGGGTACACTGACACTGAAAACATGGTTGAAAAACATGCTGTTACACAGCCTTGAGGCTCAGAGAGAGAAAAATGGATTTTTCTGAGGCCTATTTGAAAATTGGCAATTTCAAGCCTTAGGAAATAGGTTCATTTCCTGACACGCCCTCCTTTCTGGAAAGGCAAACCGGGGGTTTGACTTTACCAAAAGGCATTGTTTACTAATGTGAGCAAAGCAATTGAGCAAACAAGCTATCCCTTATATATGTAGGATATCAAGTGTTAAAGCTTCTTCCAGTTTTAGTTACTGGAGGTACACGTTACATAAGTTACATTCTGCATTGCAAGCAAACTCGGGTATAAAACCTTGCTGGAACAAAAGACTTGGGCATTTTTAGGTACCAAAGGTTTTCCCTTTCCAAAACACATTTTGCCCAAACAGAACAACCTTTAAATCAGAAAACAGGTCAGTAACACCACACATGTCACAGAGGCCGCTTGTACGAGCCTCTGGAAAAATAAACAGATGATTAGCAAGAAACAATAACATTTCCCCCCCTTTCTTCGTCTTCTTCGATATTGCACCTGCAAACAATTAAACAGCCAGTTGAACAAAGTCCACTCAGAGTTCCGTTATCAGCTTTTCTTTCAGACGTCAGGAACATGTGCATCTCCTAGTAAAACAAACTCAAGAAACAACCTTTAAGGTATTTATCAGAACACAGTCCAAAGGAATCAATCAAACAACCCATCACCCTCATCCCTCTGAGGTTTGGGAACTAAACAGGCAACAGAATTGATGGCTTGACTAACTTCTCAACTCAAGAGCGCGCAGAATTCCATTCACTCTCCTCAGTACGTCGGGATTCTGGATCTGGATCTGGCCTCTGCTATTGCTGAAACCGCTAGTTGGGCTTCCCACAGCCATCTTTACGGACTACTCCCCTCTTCAGCTCTTGGCTTTCTCGAAGGGTAGTAAAACTCAGGGAAACACTGCATCCAGCAATTATTTCCCACTTCCCACTAGCTGACCAAAACAGCGTAGTGTAACAGCCTGTAGATAACACTTTTCAGAGTGGTGGCTCTGGCCCACACACTCTAGCAAAACATTTCTTCCTTGGACACGTGGAGGAGTCCGTTGGAGCTCTTCCACCTTTACGCTGGTATCTCAAACACAATGAGGCAATTTGCAAACCTCTCCAGGTCTTCAAAGACCAAACAGCACATGTAATCAGCAACTAGGAACTTCAATGCAGGAAAATAAATCTTATCTGAAGGGTTCCACTCCCTCTTCTTGGCTTTGGGGGAAAAATAACTTCAAGGAACTGCTTCTGAGTGAAAATAGGCACTTTGACACCAATTCAACACAAAAGAGTCTTATTTAGAGCTTGGGGCTTGCTGGGCGTCTGGGGAAGTCTCAGAAGTCATCTGGACAAGCTTCACCCACCCTGGGCCCTTCCTTTTGGCTAAACATCATCTGGGCACCTTCTCCAAGATCCCATCTGGAATGGAGTCTGTCTTGGGGTGCTAACTGTGGTGAGGGGGTACATTCATCAGCCACTGGCTTACCTTCCATCTTGTAGGCTTGGAAGACGTCTCAGTCCCTCTGGACTTGCCAGCACTGGAAACGGCCCACGGCCCACGATCTGGGAGTTTGAGAATCCGACTCAAAACTCAAAACGAAGAAGCAAACAGCTGCGATCCTGCTTTCCTTTCAGCACCCTTATCTCAGGAAAACAAAACATTCCAAAACACAGGCACTTTCAGCTTCAGCCGTCGCTGCTGCAGATGCACACACGCAGGCTGCTTCTTCTTGCTGGGCAGAGATTAGCATGCACACACACACAAAACGTCTTCAAGAGGCGCGACATCCCACCGCTGCCACCATGTCACGATCCAGCCGGCCCCCACACTTCTGGAAAACCCCTGGAAACCAAAACAAACCTACACAGGGCGAGCTGGACGGCTAATTAGAACTCTCAGCTGCTTATCAGCTCTTAAGGGGTTTTTATTTTGGTAGCGTGCTCAAATTGTGTGTGTGAAAGGCAGCTGTTACCCTTTTTTAGTCCAATGAAGACACGTTGTTCAGAAAAAATGATGAAGATTTATTGATCAGGTTCATAAAGCATAAAAGTCAGTAGCACAGGTCAGTCCAATAAAGTCCACAGGTAAATCTAGGTAACCATTTTTAAGGAGCAAAAATGCATAGCTCCTAGGCTAAAGATTGCTAGCCCATTGAGATTCAAAAACAAAAGCTCTCTAATCAAAAACAGGTCTTAATCCATGAAGAATCAGAGACGAACTCCTTCTTCTCTCCAAAATGGAGAATTTGCAGTCAGGTGGGACTGCTTCAGCCAATCAGATAACAGTGAAAACTTTCTCAAAACAACAGTACATTGTTTACCTTTATGAAAAGACACAACACGGCTAGGCTCTGCTAGAGAGATAAGACGGGTACACTGACACTGAAAAAATGGTTGAAAAACATGCTGTTACACAGCCTTGAGGCTCAGAGAGAGAAAAATGGATTTTTCTGAGGCCTATTTGAAAATTGGCAATTTCAAGCCTTAGGAAATAGGTTCATTTCCTGATAACAACCCTTGCTTCACATCATGGGACCCACACAGGAGAAAAGCCTTTTAAATGTCTGGAGTGTGGAAAAAGCTTCAGTCGAAGTGCACATCTTGCTTCACATCATAGGACCCACACAGGAGAGAAGCCTTTTAAATGTCTGGAGTGTGGAAAAAGTTTCAGTGATGATAGAAGCCTTGCTTCACATCACAGGGCCCACACAGGAGAGATGCCTTTTGAATGCCTACAGTGTGGAAAAAGCTTTAGTGACAATAGATATCTTGCTAAACATCACAGGATCCACACAGGAGAGAAGCCTTTTGAATGCATACAGTGTGGGAAAAGCTTCAATGACAGTGGAAGCCTTGCTAAACATCACAGGATCCACACAGGAGAGAAGCCTTTTAATTGTCTGGAGTGTGGAAAAAGCTTCAATGATAGTGGAAGCCTTGCTCAACATCACAGGATCCACACAGGAGAGAAGCCTTTTAAATGTCTGGAGTGTGGAAAATGCTTCAGTCAAAGAGCACACCTTGCTTCACATCATAGGGCCCACACAGGAGAAAAGCCTTTTAAATGTCTGGAGTGTGGAAAACGTTTCAGTGACAGTGGAAGCCTTGCTCTACATCACAGGATCCACACAGGAGAGAAGCCTTTTAAATGTATGGAGTATGGCAAATGCTTCAGTCAAAGTGCACACCTTGCTTCACATCATAGGACCCACACAGGAGAGAAGCCTTTTAAATGTCAGGAGTGTGGAAAAAGTTTCAGTTACACTGGAAGCCTTGCTAAACATCACAGGATCCACACAGGAGAGAAACCATTTATATGTCTGGAGTGTGGAAAAAGCTTCAGTCAAAGAGCACACCTTGCTTTACATCATAGGACCCACACAGGAGAGAAGTCTTTTAAATGACTGGAGTTTGGAAAAACCTTCAGTCAAACTGCACACCTTGCTTCATATCATTGGACTCACACAGGCGAGTAGCCTTTTAAATGTCTTGAGTATGGAAAAACCTTCAGTCGAAGTATAAACCTTGCTTCATGTCATAGGACCCACACAGGTGAGAAGCCTTTTAAATGTCTCGAGTGTGGAAAAAGCTTCAATAATAGTGCAGTCCTTGCTTCACATCATAGGACCCACACTGGAGAGAAGTCTTTTAAATGTCTGGAGTGTGGAAAAGCTTCAGTCAAAGTAGAACCCTTGCTTCACATTATAGGATCCACACAGGAGAGAAGCCTTTTAAATGTCTGGAGAGTGGAAAAAGCTTCAGTAACAGTCGACGCCTTGCTAACCATCACATTTCAAATAGATTAGGTTTCGTAACGACTAAGGGCATCCCTGATCCAGAAAGTAGATATCTGATATTAAAAGAAAAGGTAAATTATGAAGAAATAACTTTTGTAAATATTTATACCCCTACTGAACAGCATGAAATTTTTTTGAATAAAGTTTACCATTTAATAGAGAAAGAGAAAACAACAAAAATGGTAGTAGCTAGTGATTTTAACTAGATAAGATCTAGTATAGATTATACAAAGGTGACAAAAAACAGAATGGGAGTAAAAACAGGAATTATTGATAAATGGATTAAATCATTAGGTTTGAAAGATTATTGGAGAGAATTAAAAAGGTTAGAAAGAACCTAGACTTATTTTTCACAAGTCCATAACTCATATTCCAGGATAGATTATATATTTGTCTCAGATAATATGGTCCGGAACGTAGAAAATGTGGAGGTTGGGATTTTCAGGGAATCGGACCATGCAAAAGTGTTGTTGGAATTAAAATGGGAGGAATTTAAGCAGGAAAGATATAATTGGAGATATGACTTAAGGTTGTTCAAAGAACCAAAAAATAAAGAATAATGAAAAATTGGAAAGAGTACTGGCAATGGAATGATACGGGGAGGTAAAGTATGGAGTGGTCTGGGACACGATGAAGTTGGTATTCAGAGGAGAATGTGTTAAATTAACTAGTATAAATAATAACCAGAGAAGGGAGAAACAAATAAAAATAGAGAAGGAAATTGAGCAGCTTCAGGAAGAACATGCTAGGACATGTTTTTGATAAGTGGCAAAAGTTAAAAGCTGAGTTGATAGGGCAGGATATCGAGAAAGTGAAACGAGATTTAACCTATCTAAAGAGGGAATATTTTGAATATAGTAATAAAAACTCATAATTATTGGCGAAGGCTGCAAAGGAAAAAAGAAGTAGAAGAGAGATGGGTATGTTGATAAACACTCAAGGAGTAAGATGTAACAAAATGAAAAATAAGATTAAGATTGTTGAGGAATTTTATCAAGCATGTTCAAAAAAAGAAGTAGATGTAGGGAAATTAAAGGAATATTTAGAGAAATTATCTAGAATTAAAGTTTCAGTAGAACACAGAGATAGAATGGAAGAACAGGTGACAGAGAAAGAAATCAAGGAAGTTATTAAAAAATTAAAAGGGGGTAAAGCCCCAAGAGAAGATGGGTTACCATCAGAATTTTATAAAGAATTTAGTGAAATTGTGGTACCAAGGCTCCTGAAGCTGTTCAGTTTATATTATGGATGGTGGGGAAATGCCAACTTCATGGTATAGATCTACGATTGCCTTAATTCCTAGGCCAGGCAAGGATTTAGAGAAGATTGATGCTTATAGACCAATTTCATTAATAAACCAAGACACCAAGATTTTTACAGCAATAATGGCAAATAGGCTAAATAGTTTTATGACTTCTTATATAAATAAAGATCAAGCGGGGCTCCTGAGAGGGAGATATATGTCAGATTTAATAAGAAGAGTTATAGACTTGTCTTAATGGATACAGCAGAGCAAAACAAAATTAGGATTGGGTTACTTTCCATGGACATTTTCAAGGCTTTTGAGTCACTTCAATGGATTATAATTAATGAGATAATAAAAAAAATACGGTTTGGGAAAGTTATTGAACAATTATATCAACAAGGGTTTGCTAAAGTAAAGGTAAATGGAACATATACAGAAAACGTGAGTCTTAAAGCAGGAACCAGACAAGGATGCCCGTTATCACCAATCTTACTCATTGTGGCAATGGAATTGTTGGCAAATGCCATAAGGGAAGATGGAGATATAGAGGGGGTAGAAGGAAATAAAATTAGTTTATATGCGGATGATATTCTAATAATAATGAGGAAAAAAAACCAAAAAAATTGAGAGAGTACAATTACATTTTAAAGAATTTGGAGAAATGACAGGATTAAAAATAAATTGGGACAAATCAGAAATTATAGTTAGTAATATAAATAGAGAAGAAAGGAAGGAAATTAAAGAGAAGTATAATATTCAGGTAAAAGATAGTTTGAAATATCTGGGAATAAATATATCAAACAAGTTTGATGATTTGAAAAAGTTAAATTCTGAGAAACAAAAGAAGGAAATGAAAGAGAAAATATCACAATATAAAAAAATAAAATCCTGGTTCAGTCGAATTGCATTATGTAAAATGAAAATACTACCGAGAATTAATTTTTTGTTTGATGCACTACCAATCCAGCTAAAAAAAGAGGAAATTACTGAGTTGCAGAATATGTTAAATAGTTATTGTAATGGAGGGAAAAGTCCGAGAATTGTAAAGATATTGTAGTATTTGTCTCAGAAGGAAGGTGGATTAGGATTAACAAATTTAAAAAATTATTATAGAGCCTTTCAGTTAAAAAACATGGTGAAATTTTTAATAAAAGAGGAAACAATTTGGGGGAAAATTGAAATGAAAGAATTTGAGCTAGTTGTTTTTCGACAAGGATGTAATTAAAAGAGGTGTAAAGAATAAATTGATGAAGATATTATTGGAAACATGGAAGAAATTAAAAAATCAATTGGTTCCAGATGTATCCCCAATTTTGGAAGTACAGTAAAACACCGGATAACGATTGGATCGGATAACGCTAAAATCGCATAACGTTGGGGAATTTGAGGCAAACATTTGGATCGGATAACATTATGTTAACCATTATGTTAACGTTATCCGATCCATCAGATAACCTCACTATTTCTGAGGCTAATGTTTGCCTCAGCTTCCCTGAGGTGTGGCTGTGACTCACAAGTTTCTCTTGGGAAAATGGGAGGGGCTGCCTGCTCTCTTTATCTCAAGCTTGCAACATTTGAATAACAAAAGCTTGCAAAACCAGTCTGACTAGTTAAGCAAAGCAAAAGCAGGGGTGGGGGGTGGGGACTATTTCAATATGTTCTGACTCCAATTTAAAAACTAAGAAGCCCCAAATGCCCCAACTACTCCCTATGAGCCAGATCCGGCCCTGACACCAATTCATCCAGCCAGCTTCACTCTCACTTCCAGGAGTGATGAGGGTGGTGCGGGCCAGATGGATTGGTGTCATGGGCCAGATCCGGCCCAGAAGCCTTGCTAATGGCAGGGCTGCCTAAACTTTTCATCCACACGCCAGTCACGTGGTTCATGGGTGCTCAAATTACAGCCTGTGTGCCAGATCTGGGCCTGACACCAATTCATCTGGCCCGTTCCATCATTGCCACTCCCAGAAGCTGGGTGGGTTTTACTTCTACTTCTGGTGTCATTGGCTGGATCCAGCCCATAGGACATAGTTTGAGCACCCCTGGCTAACGGATAGAAGCAGGACCCAAAATTGATGCCCTCATTTACCAACATGCAAGGTTGCCATCTGGAGCCATGAGCACAAGAATCTATTGGTGTCATGGGCCAGATCCAGCCCATGCCCTGTTAACAGCAGGGGTGCCCAAACATTTCAGGCCACTGGCCAGTCATGTGGTTCCTGGGTGCCCCAACTACTCCCTATGAGCCAGATCCGGCCCTGACACCAATTCATCCAGCCCGCTTCACCCTCAGTTCCAGGAGTGATGAGGGTGGGGTGGGCCAGATGGATTGGTGTAATGGGCCAGATCTGGCCCAGAAGCCTTGCTAACAGGGGTGCCTAAACTTTTCAGACCATGGGCCAGTCACGTGGTTCATGGGTGCCCAAACTATTCCCTGTGGGCCAGATCCGGCCTCCAATGCCACTTCATCCAGTCCACCCCATGCTCGTTGATCCCAGAAGTGGAGATTGGGTGAGTTTTACTCCCGCTTCTGGGAGCAACGAAGTTGGAACAGGCTGGATGAATTGGTGTCAGGGCCAGATCTGGCCCATAGGGAGTAGTTGGGGCACCCAGGAACCACATGACTGGCTAGTGGCCTGAATTGTTTGGGCACCCCTGCTGTTAACAGGGCTTGTGGGCCGGATCTGTCAGTGAGGGTTAAAGAACATTATTATAAAATGTTATGGAGGTGGTACCTGACTCCAGTTCAGCCAAATCAGATAGATGGTTCAAAAACAAAAATGTGTTGGAGATGTAAAACAGAAATGGGTATGATGAACATATGTGGTGGCAATGTAAAGTACTTCAAGTTTTTTGGTTGAAAATAGAAGAAGAAATATCAGGAATAATGGGAATGAGCTTTATACTGGAGTCGAGTACCGCCTTATTGACAAAAATTGATAATATAAAATTTGATAAATGTAAAACTGAATTATTGTCTATAATATTGACTAGCAAGACAATGTATTGCAAGAAATTGGAAGATTGACTCTAGTAAAAATAGAAGATTGGTATAAAGAAATGTGGCAGTTAGCACTAAATAAGTTAACATGGGAATTGAATTATAAAAAAGGTCTAATTAAAGAGAATAACTTTGGGAAATATGGAGACCTTTTTAAAATTATACATTGAGCGAGGGTAAAGGTGGTATGCCAACACCAGACCAACTGAGTTTTTGGGAATAATATGAGAAAAGTATAATGAACCGTGACCACCAAGGCAATGTAAATATCATTGGGGTATTATTATGTGTCTTTTTTAAATGATAATTATTGTTTTTCTGTTGGTTTGTTATAGTATATGAAGAGAGACAATATTACAGTTGTACCTCGCTTAAAGAGCATAATGTGTTCCATAGCATTGCTCTTTAAGCGAAACATTAAGTGACCAATTGTGGAGGGGATTGTGAACCCCGATTTATTTGTTAAGCAAGTTTTTGGTGGACTTTATTTGTTAAGAGAAGCGAACATTCAGAGAAAATTCTGCTCTTTAAGCGAGTTACTCTTTAAGCGAGATGCTCTTTATGCGAGGTTTGACTATGTGAAATATAATATTATTGAAAGTATAACATGAAAATGAGTTAAGAATAATTGAATTTCATATGTAGTATGAGGTTTGTTTAAGACTTAATTTTGTTATTGTTTATTGTATTGTAATGGATTTTGGTTACTATGTATTATGTATGTTGAATGTTCTTTTATTCCTTTAATATAATAAAAAAATATTTTTTTAAAAAAAATTAGTCAGTGGGGAAGCTTTTAAATGTGTGGAAGCTTTTAAAGTGTGGAAGATTCTTCTGTCACCATGTTTACTCCTTTTGCTTCATATTTCTGTACATGGATAGACAAAATGATTTTTCATTTTATTAAGTGTTGGACAATCTTAGGTCTGGAAAGACATTCTATTACTCATGAAGGAATTATGTCAGGGGAGAAGCCATTTCAATGCCTGCAAAGCAGAAGGATTATAATTCAAATTGCAAACTTTGACGTATACTGCACTTCCCACACAGTGAAGAAGTCATTTCAGTGCCTCGTGGAAAGAGCTTTAGATTGCAAAAATTCTTCACTTCTCATCAGTGACTTTATGTCATGGAATTGTAATACAGTCATACCTTGCATAACGAATTTAATTCGTTCTGCGAGGATGTTCAATATGCGAAAAATTCACTATTCGAGTCTGACTCGCATACAATGCATTAACCAATCAGGCTGACACCTAGACTAACACCCTATCACAGCCAATGTTTTTGTTGTTCAGTCGCACAGTCGATTCCGACCGTCTGCGACCCCGTGGACCACTGTCTGCCAGGCACTCCTGTCTTCCACCATCCCCCTCAACTCGCTCAGCTCTGTGCCCATTGTGTCCACAATACCATCTATCCATCTCATTTTTTGCCGCCCCTTCTTCTTTTGCCCTCAACCCTTCTAAGTATCAAGGCTTTCTCAAGTGAGTCTTCTCTTCTCATTTGATGTCCAAAGTACTTAGCTTCATCTTTACTATTTGCCCTTCTAAGGAGCAGTCAGGGTTGATTTCTTCCAAGATCGACCTATTTGTTCTCCTTGCTGTCCAGGGTACTCTCAAAACTCTCCTCCAACACCACATCTCAAAGGCATCTATTCTTCTGTGCTCAGCTTTCCTAATGGTCCAGCTTTCACAACCATACATTGCCACAGGGAATACCATTGCTTTGACTATACGAATTTTTGTTTGCAATTTGATGTCTCTGCTTTTCACTATGCTCCCCAGGTTTCTCATTGCTTGTCTCCCAAGAATCAGTCGCCTTTTAATTTCATGGCTGCAATCACCATCTGCAGTGAGCTTTGATCCTAGGAAAGTAAAATTGTCACTGCTTCTACTTCTTCCCCATCTATTTTCCAGGGACTGATAGGGCCTGTTGCCATTATCTTGGTTTTCTTGATATTGAATCTCAAGCCAGCTTTTGCACGTTCTTCTTTCAACCGAATCAGGAGCTTCTTTAGGTCCTCCTCATCTTCTGCCATTAGGGTGGTACCATCTGCATAGCAGTGGCGTAGCGTGGGGGGGCGGATGCCCCGGGCAGCGGCTTTCAGGGGGCGGCAAAATGTCCCCTCCCCACCCTTTTGCTGGTGAGCGCCCCACGTGCGCTTCGCCGCTTGCAGGCAAGGAGGAGAAAAAGGGTTTTTTTTAAGGCGGACTATTCAAGGAGGGGCCCGCCCGGCTGGCCGTCGGGGGCTCTCCTGGCGGCGGCCCGCGTGCGCGCGCACGCTGCTCGCCTCCGCCCGCTCAGCCACCCACCCAACTTGCCGTGATACGGGGCGCTCGTCGGGGGTGGGTGGCGCCGTGGCGGGGAGCCCCCGGCGCCTGGCTGGGCAGGAGGAGGTGGGCAGCGTGCGCGCGCACGCGGGCCACCGCCAGGAGAGCTCCCGACGGCCAGCCGGGCCCCTCCTTGAATTGTCCGCCTAAAATAAAAATCATTTTTCTCCTCCTCGCCTGCCAGCGGCGAAGCGCACGCTGGGCGCTCGCCAGCAAAAGGGTGGGGAGGGGACATTTTGCCGCCCCCTGAAAGGGCGGCGGAGAGCCCCCGACGGCTAGCTGAGCGAGCGAGCGGACGGAGGTGTGTGGGCGAGCGGACGGAGGTGTGTGGCTTGCGCGCGATCGCGCGCGCGCCGCTAGTCAGCAGGGGGGCGCCTTCTGCCTGGGTTGGGGGGAGGGGGCAGCGGCGGCGAGCTGGGGCGGCGGCGGCGGCGAGTTTGTTCTTCGCCCCAGGCGGCTGAAGACTGCACGACACCACTGCTGCATAGCTCAAATTATTGATGTTTCTCCCAGCAATTTTGATCCCAAATTGTGACCCCTGCATTGCACATTATGTGCTCTGTGTATAAATTGAATAAGCAGCCAATGTACTAAGCCTAAAATAGCCAATCTGTGATTTTTCCATGTAAATTTTCCTTATACCTATACCGGGCATGTCCAAAGTACTGCCCACGGGTCTAGTCCAGCCCCAGACGCCAATTCATCCAGCCCCCGATGACCTCCCCACTATCGAAAGTGGATGGGGAACAAATATGTGCTCGGTTGCTCTGCTAAGGAGGGGAAGGGCCGGGCTGAAACCAGTAACTTCCTATTCGCAGGAAGAGGCGGATAGAACGGTAGTGAGGGAGAGGAGCTGCCAGTGTGCACACTGCCGCACAGAGCCCTGGTCGCGGGTGGGAGAGGTTTGCTGGGCTATTGTTCTTCTCCTATGCAAATGGAGCGGGCTTCCTGCTGTCGCTGCGCTGTGGAGGCGAAGCTCCAACAAATTGAAGGAGAGGCTCACGGAGAGCATGCAGCAGCAAACGCCCTCCGTTTGCATAGGATAGCAATGCTCCAGCAAACCTCTGCCGATCTCACACATCCCGGGTGTGTGCGTGGGGGGCGAGCATGTCTCTGTGGCTGCTTTTGAAACCGGCAGCTTCTCTTCTTTCTGGCTGGGGCTTTTGTATTGCCCTCCTCCTCCCAGGTGCTTTACCTGGCTTGATTCAGGGGCTTGACTTGGCTTGACTAAGTCTTCCTTCTCTTGCGTTCTTGGGCTCCTCACTGACTCTCCCTGCGCGCTGCGTGGCCAATTGGAAGCCACCGGAGTCCGCTCAAGCAGGAGTGGCGCCTCATTTCTTTCACCTTCCTCCTGCCCAAGAATCTAGGAGCATTTCTTTCCTCCCTCCCTCATTTCTTCCTTCTTCCCTCCTTTCTTTCCCCCTTCCTTCGTTCCCTCCTTTTCTTTTCTGGTTTGTTTTGTTTTTTGTGTTTGTCTTTGGAAGGGTAGGAGGAGGCCGCTGAGGCCGGGGGAGGGAGGGAGGGCTTGGTGGTTGGGTGTACCATTGAAAAAATATGCCGGCCCCCAGAGCCACTGAAAAATTGTGATCCGGCCCCCAGGTTAAAAATGATTATAATATTGGTTCCAGCAAGATTGAACATGCAATAAAAGCCCTGGTTATGGACGCCTTATGCAGTGGTGGGCTGTCAAAATGTTTAATACCATGCTGTGGGTGGAGCTGATGTCATGGGCGGAGCTGATGTCATGACATCATGGGTGGAGCCAACGTCATGATATGGGCAGAGCCAAAGTTAAAAATAAAAATACAGTACACATACAAATAGAAATAAAAAACACATTAAAACAAATTAAAATAGACATTGAATACACATAAAAACACACTACATAAAGCACAGACACACCTCAACCCACCCACCCCAACAAACCTGTCACCCTGGTCGAGGAGCAGCAGGCAGGCAAAGCGGTGGCGCGGCCAGGCCTGGCCAGACCCGGCAGTGCAATGCAGCGCAACCTAGTCCAGCAGTGCAGCCTGGCCTGGCCCAGCGGTGCGTCAAGGAAATGCCACCGCTGCTGATCCTCCAGGTGCTGCATCCTTTCAGGGCAGCCCAAAATGGCTGCTCAGAAGTGCACATGCGTCAAAACTCCATCTGACTCATGTGCACTTCTATTTTTCAGTGAGCATGCATCAAATGGAGTTTTGACGTATGCGCACTTCCGAGCAGTCATTTTGGGCTGCCCAAAAAAGCAGTACAGAGAGGTGACCCAACCAGTTGGCCGGGGTTTTACTACCCGCCTCCCCAGCGATCCCCTCTGGATTTCTGCTACTGGTTTGGCTGAACCGGTCCGAACCAGGAGCAGCCCACCACTAGCCTTACGTAACAGAAAACTTCGCCTACAGAAGAAAATATTGAAGAAATTATGTCCTGATTTATGGGGGAAACGTGTGATACAGAATATTTTGCAGGGTGTTCTGATGCTTCCCAGGGCTGTGGGAGGATGTTTGCAGTATTTCCGCTCCATTTTTGAAAAATGTCACTTTTTGGCACCAGGAGAAGTTTGTCCGGCAACTAAGAAGTGTTGTTAATCTCCCCCTCCCCTCCTGATCAGTTGTTAGGCAGGGAATTTTCTTGCAGGTACCAGGGCTGGCCACTAGACGGTGGTGATAGAAATTTGAAGAATATGCCCTGAAAATAAAAAGCAACTTCAAAGCTCATTAAAAATAAAAAAAAACTTTTTTCTCTTCCAAACTCTCTAAAGTTCACTTTGGAATTTTTTTCTTTGTTTTTGCCCCTTTAGAACAGAAAAATTACAGGGCTTTTTGCCTCTTTTCTAAATTGCAGACTGTTTTTTATTTCCAATGCATTCCTATGGGAAATTGTGCTTTGTGTTACAAAAAATTTGCTTTACAAAAAATGTTCTAGAATGGATTAATTCCATCACCTGGGGTTCCACTGTACTCAAGAAATAGAAAGCAGATTTATATTTTGAACTTGTTGGCTGGTAATAAAGAGATATGGATCATAACTATCAATAGTAAATGAGAACATGTGATTTTAGAGAGATGGGGAGTATTTCTGGACAGTATATTAATGAAAATGAAAGGGCTTAGGCCAGAACAAGTAATATCCTATCACAGGTTAAGGGGCCAATGTGGAAATTAAATTACTGTATTTGTAATGATATACAAATAATTATGGTTATTGCCAGTGAGGGGATGTTACCGGTTCGGATCAGTTCGCCTGAACCATCAGGAGGAGGTCACCGGGGTGGGTTGTAGTTTGGGCACCCCTGATCTACACTATAATGTATGGTGTACTTCTGAGATGGAATGTTGCTTCATGTAAGCAATTTCATGTGTACCCTTGGTAAGTACTGTATCTGCATCCTCATCAGGAACACACTTGAAAGAGAAGACTTTCTGGATTCTACCCGATGAACAGAAACATTTCCTGCTGGCATCCTAGTTTGGATAGTTCTGGCATGCGTAATAATGTCCTGGGTTTGTTGCTTTCCATTGATTTGGGCTTTTGTGGAAGATTTTGGAACATTTCCCCTGTGGGGAATTATGCACTATTCAAAGGTGCAAAGAACTTAAGGGGAACCACAACCTCACTTTTGGGAAAGGGGTTCCCCCATGGGAGAAGCCACTTAATTGTTTAGAGTAAGGGGTGGTGTAATTCTGTCACACACAGAGAATACAAGGAATTCTTGGAGTGATTAAAAGTCTTTAGTGTTTCCCAACCTTTGGGTCTTGGACTTCAATTCCCAGAAGCCTAATCAATTCCCCAAACCACTGATCACTTAATGTACTGACTTAGGCATCTGAGAATTGAAATTCAAGAATGAAAAGATGCAAGACAGTGCTTTAGAAAGCTCCTTAGGCTCCATCTAAAAACTGATACAGAAGCGATGTCACTTAAATTCCAGGGTGCAGGCAGCTCACCATATGGGTTGCCTAAACATCTCAAAAGTCATAGAAGAAATTCCAGTGGTAACTTCAAGACTCTCCTGTTAGATGTCATAATTTTGAGACTCACCAGTATAGTAAAACCTCACCCTTTTTGCTGCCTCTGTAACTTTCCTGGCCCAAATTAAATATTGACTAAAATTCTATAGCATAACTGTGCAGAATGAAGATGTCACCATCCACCAGTCACCATTAACTAAAGGCTTACTTTAGTGGTCTCAGGGTGCAGCCAACCAGAGCCAGACTTGACCAGCTTTCACCAGAGTCTTCAGTAACCTGCTGGTTTGTATAGTTATGTATAAAGGTCCAGACTTTTGATGGAAGCATAATAAGCTTGAACTAGAGGACTGAATGAAGCATAAGTGGAAACAGTGTTTTATAAAGGACTATTTCTGATTTTGCTAGGATTGAGCAAAATAGGGACACAGTTTACATACAACAAAGTCTGGTTCAATGACACTCAATATGCCTCTCTGAGTGTGCATAAGAAAAATGCTTCTAAATTTTTATCCGTAGTAGTTACTGCCAGTTTTGTTCTTATCCTTTTAAGTTTTGAGAAAACTCACAGGTGTCCTGTGTTAATGTTATTGTTAGTAAACATTTGTATACTTTATTAAAGTTGTGTATATGGGGACTGTACATGTTATACTCTACTATGCAAATTTTATGCACGAATTTCATTTATTTTTGGCATTGCACATTGAGAAGTCTGTATCTTCATCTTCGACCATTGCAACTGCATTTATATTTCCTTCAATGTCTCTGTCATCCTTTTCGTATTCATAGGTATCAGAACTTTCAAGCACACCAGTGGTGTAGTCTTGCTCTATGGATTTCCTACTTATATTGAGCCAAACATTTGTGAAGGACATCGTTTCTTCCCTAAGTTTGTCTAGTGAAGCCATCAACTTACAAATTTTGTCCAATGCATTTGCTGGAAGTTTGTCTTTGATTTCAGTAAATCAAAGCCAAGTAGAAGTGCAGACCTACAGGAATCTTCAGGGGAAGATCAAAGTTGTTTATCATCACACTCTTCTCCTGCCATCTTTTTTACTTTTTTAAAACATTTATTTTGAAGTCAGTTTCAATTGGCATATCTTTAAGGGTATCTCTCCCTCTCTCTCCCTCACAAGATGCTTCAATTTTTTTCTGTGAATTTTAAAAAAAATATTTTGGCTGCAGCCAAACTTTCGTCAAATCTGTTTCGTACTGCTCTCGACCTTGAAACAGCAGACTCTACCGACCTTCATGCCTGAGCGTAGGCTAGAATTTTGGTTTGGAGAGTCAGACAATGGTGGTGTGACCTTAGAGATTTGGAGAAAAGTCAAAGCTGTAACTATTGTTTCAAAACTGAAAATGTATGAAGAAGCCCTGAGACATCCTCCCTTACCTTGGGATTAAATTATTTTGCCTGAAATGCTCTTGGTGGGATTGGGCCAAAACTATTGAACACACTTAGCTAAGATTTACAACATGTGGCATCTTATGAATTGTCCAGAGAAAGAGAGAGCCCACCTGCTTTGCCAAATGCTGGAGGGATTTTTTCTCTGGGTCCCAAGAAAGCGAGAAATGATCAGCTCAGCTTCCCTCCTTCCCTTTGGGGAAAACAGATAAAAATGATTATTGGGGGGGGGGGGGGGGGGTTCCTAGGATGAAGAAAACCGAAAACATTTCCTTAAAGTACATTCTTTTCTGTGGAGGTCAGTTCTGTTACTTCTTTGCTCCCTTTGTCTGTCCCTTCATCTGTTAACCCAGCTCCTGCCAACCTAGCAGCTGGAAAGCCAAGAAATGGCAAGTAGGTAAATAGATACTACTTTGACAGGAAAGGTAACAGGATTCCGTGTGCTTTGGTGTTTAATCAAATGTCAGCAGACACAGATAGTGCTGGCTATTGCCTGTAAACAGAGATGAGTTGGATACAGCTGGCTTTCCAGCAGGGGAGACCTTTACCTTTTTTGGCTCAAAAACAATCATTGAACTGAAAGGAAAATGAGCTGCTTCAGCCTGGAATTTTTACAAACTCCCATCCCAAAAGCCTCTTTTTAATTTAAACAGTCTTTTTCTCACATCATGCAGAGAGCTGCACTATTCTTTTTGGGGCATCAAAATTGTAGGGCTGGCCTTGTTCATTTTGTTCCTTACCATACGCCAGGGGTTCCCAAACTAAGGCCCGTGGGCCAGGGCCAGCCTATGACACCATTTCATGTGGCCCACTACCCCTCCAAGGGAATTTGAGAAACAAAATGGCCTCCCCTTTGAAGCCGTTGGTTCAAAATGGACACCTCCGTTGGGTGAGCCATTCCAAATTGCGATCTGATCCTCGAAGCTGACTGAGAGCAAGCGTGTGACCCGGCATGGAAAGGTTGGGAACCCCTCAATGGCATAGCATGGGTTTCAGCTGCCTAGGGCGTAGGCCAAATTAGTTGCAGCCACCCCTCCATGCAATGCCATTGCACTGTGCTCAGTGAGGGGATGTAACAAGTTCACACCATTTCACCAGAACTGGTAGTAACTTTTCCTAGTGTCCCAGAGAACTGGTAGCAGGTTTTGGGGGGAACCACCTTCGGGGCTTACCTTTTCACTAGTTCCCCCACTGCGCATGCGCACCAAGCACTCGGTGTGTATGCATGCCTACAGTGCTTGGCACATTTGCACGGCCTCCTTGCTGTCCTCCCAAGCAGGGAGGAGGAAGAGAAGCTGCTAGCCAGAAGCTCCTGATAGCCTGCTCCCCAGGGTAAGTGACTCACCTTTGGATGTGGTGTGTCTGTACCTTACTACCACCGTTCCTAAAAAGACCTGGCGGCCGGCAGGCCTAGCAGCCTGGCTTGGGGTTTTTAAGCAAAGTCTTGGAGTTACCTCATCAATAAGCTACACCTGTGCTGTTCCAATTGGAGAACCCTTAAGGAGGTACAGCTGTTTTACATTAAGGCATATTATCCTAGAGAATTAGTTAGGGAAAGACTTAGAACTGCTTCCCCCCACCCCCAATTTAATTAAGCCTTTCTAGATATATGAGAAAAAGGAAAGACTGCCCTCTCCCTACCTGTTGAACTTCTGCCTTTCCTGGCTGAAGAGGGAGGGAGGAAGCAATCCTCCGCTTCCCGCCAATAAATCTGTTGCCAAGATACGGGGAGGGACTTCAGAAACAAAGGTGCCTCAGCCACGCCTCCTCCTGGGATTGTATTTGCGCAGGCGCTGAGGGACATCCGGGCTCTTTTCCTTCTGTTCCAGGCAGCTGCAGGAGCCGGCGGCGAAGCATTTGATCTTCTTAGGGTGAGAAAAAGGGGATGTCAGGGATGGGGAGGAAAGAAGGGGATCGGACTATTATCTCCCCCCTCCATTGGCGTTCATCTTCCTCCCATTGACGATGGTGTGTGTGTGAGAAGATTCCAAAGATTCCCATTTTGGGTTTTGTGGGGCGCAGAATCGCTTAGAGGGGGCGCAGGACAACCCACCCCCTTCATATAGCCGTGCAGAGAGACGATATTGGGGGGGGTCAGAGAAGCATTTCTTTTCCCCACCTTTCCCCTTGTCAGTCTGGGTGGGGTAAGAGATTGTCCTGCTCTTCACTCCCCCCCCCCCTTTGTTTAATAACAGTATCTTGGAATTTGAAGTGACCTCCCTTCCTTCCTCCATTGTCTCTCTTTGGAGTATCTCCCAGGAAGATCCTTCACAGAGGGAAGGGGAAGGGTCTCTTTAAGGGTTTTCCCCACCATTCAGGACACCCAGAAGGCAGAGGGGGGGTTGGGGCAGTTGTTCTCAACCTGCGGCCTGTGGGCCAGATGTGTTTTTAAGTTTTTAAGCTTCTTTTTAAACTTTTAATTTCTAAATTGGCTTTAAATTGTTGTCTTGATGATTGTGTTGGGAATCACCTTGGGTCCCTTGGGGAAGAGGGTGATAAACAAATTTAAATAAATAAATAAATGTGGCCAATGGCACCACTTGATGTGCCACTTTCTGACTCCACCACACCAAGAAGTTCCATGTAGTGGAGAAAGGGCAAAATGGCCGTCCAGCCCCCAATACTGTCTGAGGGAGCGTGATCCAACCTTTGGCTTGAAAAGGTTGAGAACTCTTGGTTTAGGGTTTAGTTCTGTTTCTTTGCATGTTTGTGCGAACGAGGTTGTTGTTGGAAGTGGAAAGAGCGAGATGGGGCTGGAGATTTTACTGAAATGCCCCCCCCCCCGCCCACTAATTAGGAGACATGCAGGAAAGGGGCGGTGTCTTTTCCAGTGCAATCCGGATGGAATTGATGGCCTTTGCTTTGATGGCTACCTCCAAATCCTTGCTAAGTGCTTCACAAACTTTATCGTAGTCAGTTCATCAAGGTCCAGAATTTCAATTGTCTTCTCATCCTTTTGATTCACTGTGCAAATTTTCCCAGCTTTCCCGTAGTTGCAGCAGACTTCCAGCCACTTTTCCTCCTCACCTTCATCACATTCTCTTCCACCTCCTTCAAGGACGGCTCGTCCTTCAATTGTCTCAACATATCTCTTCCCTTCTCCAGTTGTGCTAAGACAGAGGCAAGTGGCAGGGATGATGGTCCGGCTCTCATCTATACATTATGACAGGAAAGACCATTGCTTTAACTATGCAGGCTTTTGTTGGCAGTTTGATATCTCTATTTTTTATTATACTGCCCCTTTTGGACCTGTGATCCACTCCCACTCCCCCCGCTTTCCTTAGCCAGCCTGGGCAGGAAAGAAAGACGGGCTGCTACAGTGACTTTTGATCTTGGGAGGGGAGAGGACGAGACAGGTAAAAGAAAGGAGGCGGAGGCGGCTCAGACTTTGCAAGCAGCAGGAGACTGAATGACCCACCGCCCGCCTGTCGCCCTGCAGGGAGTGCCCCCCCCACTTGCTTAGGCTCCAATAGGGAGGGCCCCGGACTGCACGGATGGGAAGGGAAGCCGCATTTTGCGGTCCCTGCCCACCCCACCCACTGGGATCACATACAAGGCAAGCAGCCCCCCCCCCCCATCGAGATCCCAAGAGTCCACCTCTTGATAACAGTAGCAACATTTATATACTCCATGGTGCTTGTGCAATCTCTGGACAGTTGACATAACATAACCACAGAATTTAGACATTACCCCTGTGCCATGGTCAGATCACTATCTGGTGACTCTAGACTTTCTGGGGACGAGGCTTCACCGCAGGTAGATAGGGCCAGTTAAATGGGCCCGCCCCCGGCGACTAATGGATCCGGAAGGATTCCAGAGGAAACAGGTGTTTTCCTCTTGACCTGCAATGTGATTCGTCTGAGGCTCTTGTCAACTCATGGAACGAGAGAGTAACGGCAGACTTGGACGTGATCGCTGCACTACGGCCTCTCCTTGCCTGTGGGCATCGATCATCCCCTTGGTTCACAGAAGAGCTGAGGGAGCTCAAACGGGTGAAGAGACGCCAAGAGCACCGCTGGGTGAAGACCCGGAGTGAGTCTGATTGAACACTTGTTAGAGCTGCCATTAAAGCCTACCTAGTGGCGATGGGGCGGTGAAACGACAATATATTCACCGCCCTTATTTCCTCCGTGGATAATCGCACAGCAACCTTGTTCCGGGTGACCAGGTCCCTCCTTGGTAGGGGGGTCTGGCCCTGGTTGGCAGGGATCGGCTGAGGCTTTTGCTGATTATCTGGTGGAGAAAATTGCTCAGATTCGCTTTAAGTTTAATCCCGGCATGGAAGATATAGAACTGGGGTTGACCAGAGTTCAGTCTGGCCATGTTATCTGGGATCGGTTTGAGCCAGTTGGCCCTGAGGAAGTGGACAGGCTTCTTGGATCTGTTCGCGCCGCTGCCTGTGAATTGGATCCATGCCCTGCCTGGCTAGTCAAGGCATCTAAGGCTGTGTCAGGTGGTTGGGTCTAGGCAATTATAAATTCATCTCTGCAGGAGGGGTTTTTTCCAGCACCCTTAAAACATGCTTTGGTGCGTCCCCTCCTGAAAAAGCCATCCCTTGACCCTACGGTACTTACCAACTACCAACCAGTATCCAACCCACCCTTTTTGGGTAAGGTCTTGGAGAAGGCAGTGGCGTGTTAGCTACAGGAAGTCCTGGATGAAGCAGATTATCTGGACCCTTTCCAGTCAGGATTCAGGCCCGGATATGGTACTGAGACTGCATTGGTCGCATTGGTGGATGATCTCTGGTGAGAACGGGATGGAGGTCATCCATCCGTCCTGGCTCTTCTTGACTTCTCAGCAGCTTTCGATACCGTCGACCACGGTACCCTTCTGCGAAGGCTCCAAGGATTGGGGATCCAGGGCACTGTGTTGGCCTGGTTCTCTTCATTTCTGAGGGGCCGGACCCAGTCAGTGTGGCTGGAAGGTGAGAGGTCCAGCCCTAGGCCTCTGCAATATGGGGTGCCTCAGGGCTCGGTACTCTCGCCTCTCCTATTTAACATCTACATGAAGCCACTGGGTGAGATCATCCGTTCCCATAGGGTGAGGTATCACCAATATGCAGATGATACCCAGCTGTATATCTCAGCCCGTGGAGATCCAATTGATGTAGTAGAAGTCCTATCCATGTGCCTGGAGGCTGTCAGGGTCTGGATGGTGGACAACGGGCTACAACTGAATCCCGGCAAGACTTAAGTGGCTATGGGTAAGGGGTCCTGCGCTATCTCGGGAGTTGCCATCTTTGGTTCTGGATGGGGCAGCCTTGCCCCAAACAGACCCAGTGTGTAATCCGGGGGTCCTCTTGGACTCGCAACTACTGCTCGAGGAGCAGGTGGCAGTCGTGGCCAGGAGGGCTTTTGCACAACTTCGTGTAATGCGCCAGCTACGCCCGCTCCTAGACCGGGACTCCTTGCTCATGATCACACATGCTTTGGTCACCTTCAGACTTGATTACTGTAATGCACTCTACATGGGGCTGCCCTCGGTGACCATTCGGAGGCCACAGCTGGTCCAGAATGCGGCTGCTCGGGTAGTGGTGGGGTGTGGGCGTTATGCTCGTGCCTCACTGCTGCTTCAGTAGCTTCACTGGTTGCCAGTATGTCTCCAGGTGCAATTCAAGGTGCTGGTTATTACCTTTAAAGCCCTACATGGTAGTGGCCCAGGATACTTAAGAGACCGCGTCACCCCAAGAACATCTGTCTGTCCCACCAGGGCGGACCGGAGAGGCTCTCTTATCATTCCATCGGCTAGAGAGGCGCATCTCTCTAGCACCAGAAGGAGGGCCTTCTCCGTGGCCGCCCTGGCCCTTTGGAACCTCCTGCCAACTGAGTTACGTCTACCGACAGAGCTCCTGTCCTTACGGAAGGGCCTAAAAACCTGGCTGGCAGGGCAGGTGTGGGGCTCCAGTAATATGGGGTCCCATGTTGGGTGGTTGATCTGATGGGACAGCCACCCCTCCCTTGCTCTTTTAAACCTTTTTAAACCTTTTAACTTTTTAAATCTTTTAGATTTTTGTAAATCCATAGTTTAGTTCTTTTTAAATTGATTTTTAAGTAATTTTGAACTTTAAGGTTTTATTTTATGGATTTGTAGGGGGACTGTTTAATTGTTTTGCATTGTGTATAGTCTCTCCCCCTTTTCTGTAAGCCACCTAGAGTCAGGTTTGTCTGATTGGGGCGGGATAATAAATCTAATTAAATAAATAAAATAAACATTTTGCCCCCAACATTTTACCAACCTCAGAAGGATGGAAGTCTCAGTCAACCTTCAGCCCGGTCCTGATCGAACTCAGAACATGTGCAGAGTATTGACTACAGTCCAACAGTTACACCAGTGTACTAGTCACAATTCTTAAAGCAGTACCCAAATTGAAAAAGTTACTGTATTTCAGTGGTTCCCAACAAGGGGTACACAGCCCATAGGGGGACTTCAATTCCCAGAAGCCTAAGTCAGTACATTGACTGATCAGTGCTTTGGGGAAATGACTTAGGCTTCTGGGAATTGAAGTCCAAACACCAGCATTTGGGAAACACTGCTGTATTTAAACACAAGGCAAAAGGAGGGAGGGTGGAGCCATCCAATCAGAGAAACAAGAGCGGGCGTTACTAAATAGCCCACTTGTGTCATTTAAATTAATAGAAGCTATAAACAGCATGAAAATAAACTCAGTAGTAAAAAGTTATAAAAAGGATAATTTTTAGAGGGACATACGGATATGATAAAAATGACCCATGGTGCTGGAGTGCATATTGTTGATGCTGTATTATTAAAATGTTTATTTCTTTTTTTGTATTAGTGAGTTTCGTATTAAACTTTCTTATGATTTTAAGTTTTTGTCTTATATTGTTTATTTTTCTTAAAATTTCAGTTTTTCAAATGATAAACCACTGTACCATGAGGACTCATAATAGGTCTTTAATCTTTGGAAATGTACATGAAGAACGAAGATGTCCTTCGTGATGTACAGGGTGTTTCTAATGAGTTAAATTGACAAGAAACACCCGGCTTGCAACACCATTCCACGTGGGGGCCCCCAGTGGAAGTGGACACATTTATGTCAAACATAAAACACACTTGTGCATGCGTAAATGCACCCTCACCTGTGATAAAGGTGGAAGTGGGTGCATTTATGGCTGTCATAAACGCACATCTGCTTCCAGGAGGAATGCTCAGGCATATTCAGCTACCTGGGTCAGGCCTGCAGAGCGAAACGTTTGGGCACCCCTGGTTTGGAGGTACAGTAATAACTCATATAACATTAGTATCGAATAACACTAAAATCGCATAACATTAAGGAATCTGGGGGGAAGAATTGCATCAGATAACATTAAGATCCTATGGGATGCTTCAGATAACAACCGCTAAAGCCTGTGTGGTTACAATGTATCTCTATGGATCCCATAGAGGATCAGATAACACTAAAAATCATATAACACCAAGACTTGTGGAACCAGGTTTTAGTGTTATATGAGGTTTTACTGTATCAGCAATAAGGCACTTGATATCTCTTGGTACTGAGAGCAGTTGTCATGAAGGAGTTTAAAATATTGTCTTTTAATGTGCATCTCTATTCCCTTCTAATTATTCAGGCACAGTATAACAGAAAAAGGAATCACAGTGGAAATTCAAAGGTTATCAGGACCAACCGAAGAGTGGAAGGCAGTATTTTTACAAATGAATCTCTAGATACGCTCCAGAATCGATTCTTCATTAGACATCAACTTTATATGACTTTTCAGGAGTTTCCATCTCAAACTAGGCAGTTAATCTGCTTTTTTCCACACAACTGCTGATATGGAATATAAAGCAACTTTTCAACTAGGAGGATATATTACAATTCGTGAAAGAACATATTCAGGAGAGAAGCAGTTCCAAGGCCTGAAATGTGGAAAAGGCTTCAGTGAAGGTGGACGTTTTCCTACACACCACAAGATCCATGCAAGGGAGTGCCCTTTTAAATGTATGGAATGTGGAAAAAGCTTCAGTAAAACAGCAGAATTTGATTTACATCACAGGACCCACACAAAAGATAAGCCCTTTGAATGCCTGCAGTGTGGAAAAACCTTCAGTCGACGGGAACACCTTGCTAGACATCACAGGGCCCACACAGGAGAGAAGCCTTTTAAATGTCAGGAGTGTGGAAAAAGCTTCAGTCACAGTGCAAGCCTTGCTTCACACCATAGGATCCACACAGGAGAGAAGCCTTTTAAATGTCTGGAGTGTGGAAAAAGCTTCAGTCATAGTACAAGCTTTGCTTCACATCATAGGACCCACACAGGAGAGAAGCCTTTTGAATGCCTGCAGTGTGGAAAAAGCTTCAGTCGAAGTGAAAGCCTTGCTTCACATCATAAGACCCACACAGGAGAGAAGCCTTTTAAATGTCTGGAGTGTGGAAAAAGCTTCAGTCGAAGTGAAAGCCTTGCTTCACATCATAGGACCCACACAGGAGAGAAGCCTTTTAAATGTCTGGAGTGTGGAAAAAGCTTCAATCACAGTGCAAACCTTGCTTCACATCATAGGACCCACACAGGAGAGAAGCCTTTTAAATGTCTGGAGTGTGGAAAAAGCTTCAGTCACAGTGCAAGCCTTGCTTCACATCATAGGACCCACACAGGAGAGAAGCCTTTTAAATGTCTGGAGTGTGGAAAAAGCTTCAGTCAAAGTACAAACCTTGCTTCACATCATAGGACCCACACAGGAGAGAAGCCTTTTAAATGTCTGGAGTGTGGAAAAAGCTTCAGTGACAGTGGAAGCCTTGCTAAACACCACAGGATCCACACAGGGGAGAAGCCTTTTAAATGTGTGGAGTGTGGAAAAAGCTTCATTCACAGTTCACTCCTTGCTTTACATCATAGGATCCACACAGAAGAGAAGCCTTTTAAATGTCTGGAGTGTGGAAAAAGCTTCAGTCAAAGTGCAGGCCTTGCTTCACATCATAGGACCCACACAGGTGAGAAGCCTTTTAAATGTCTGGAGTGTGGAAAAAGCTTCAGTCAAAGTGCACACCTTGCTTCACATCATAGGACCCACACAGGAGAGAAGCCTTTTGAATGCATACAGTGTGGAAAAAGCTTCAGTGACAGTGGAAGCTTTGCTAAACATCACAGGATCCACACAGGAGAGAAGCCTTTTAAATGTCTGGAGTGTGGAAAAAGCTTCAGTCAAAGTGGAAGCCTTGCTTCACATCATAGGACCCACACAGGTGAGAAGCCTTTTAAATGTCTGGAGTGTGGAAAAAGCTTCAGTGACAGTGGAAACCTTGCTAGACATCACATGATCCACACAGAAGAGAAGCCATTTAAATGCCTGCAGTGAGAAATTTTTTGAATGCCTGGATGGTTGAAAAGGCTTAAGTGAGAGGAAGACTTACTAAACCTGTGACCAATATAGGAGAAAAACATTTTAAATGACAGGAATTTGGAAAATGGTTTAGTCAAAGATTTGCTTCACGTCACAGGATACACAGTTGGGAAGCGTTTTGAACACCTGGATGTGCTTTTGACTGTCTGTACATCTAATAAACTTTGAAATAATTAAGTCAGTGTGGAAGCTTTTAAATGTGTGGAAGATTCTTCTGTCAACATGTGTACTCCTTTTCCTACGCATTTCAGTATGTAGATAGACAAAATGCTTTTTCAGTGTATTGAGTGTTGGACAATCTTAGGTCTGGAAAGACATTCTATTACTCATGAAGGAATTATGTCCGGGGAGGAGCCATTTCAGTGCCTGCAGAGCAGAAGGATTATAATTCAAACTACAAACTTCAAATTATACTGCACTTCCCACACACTGAAGAAGTCATTTAAATGCCTTGTGGAAAGAGCTCTAAATTGCAAAAATTCTTCACTTCTCATCAGCGACTTCATGACATGGAATTGTAATACTGTACTTATATTTTATGTTAAGAAAATGGATTCTGTTTTGTTAGAAAGTGTTAAGCTCTCAAGTATGCTTCTAGTAGCTGTTTTGGTGTGTATTACCAGCAGATGTTAGGATGTCCTGGAAGAGGAGCCATATCAGGCCAACAGGAGGCCATAACAAGAATGCTTTCTTTGTTATCATGAGATGTGTGGATGCTAGGTAACGGTAAACAATTAGCTGCGGGAACACTGTTAGAATGTTATGAGAATGTAGGGAACTGATGAGATGCTGTGTTGCAGTGACTTCAATGACTCCTCGTGTGGCACTTCAACAGTTAACCCTTGTACCCCAGTAAGCTCGCCAGCACCCATCTCTGATCTAGTTCAAAGGTCTGCTTTTGGGTTGTTTGTGACTGTCTCTGGTCACAAGATTGCACACATGCCTTGGGATTGTTTGTTACACATCTAAGCCATGAGACTGAATATTATATGAGGCACGCATACGATGTATTAACCAATCAGGCTAAAGCCCAGACTAACATGATGTCATGAGATGACATCTCTTTCCTCACGTTCCCAAAGCATGGAGGCGACCTGATTTCACTAGGCCTCAAAAATCATTTCCCTTCTTTGTCTTACAAGACTGTGTGTCACGAGACAGCTTGTTTTCAGTTCAGTGTTCCTATTTCTTATCTGTAGTTAGCCTTATTGGGCTACCACAGAGACACTGTCTCCGAATGTCCCCATGTTGTGAGAACCTTTCTGTTTCAATAGGAGCATACCCTGATTGGTTAGAAGGTACCCCACCTGACTGCAGAATCTCCATCTTGGGGAGAGCAGAGGGAGTTCATTTTTGGATGTCTACGGGTTAACATCTATGCCTGGGGGACTGCTTCCCTTTTTTCTTTTAAAATGATTACTTAGGATCTTTACATTTGGACTGTCTCTGGACTGTCCTATGCTTTAAGAACCTGATCAATAAACCTACGTTTGCTTTAACGTCATCTCTTCATTGAACTAAAGGGTAAGAGATGCAATGCATTCACACACAAGCCTCTGAATACGCTACCTGAATAAAACCTCCTTGTGGAAGAGAAGCAGCTAAGGGCTGTTTAGCTGGATTGCCGGCCAGCTCACCCTCTGGGGGCTTTGGTTTAGGAGGGCCAGAGCAGAGGGGCCCGGCTGGTTTCGTGACACATGACCCAATCACGGCCAATGTACTGAGCCTAAACTAGCCAATCTGATTTTCTATGTAAGTGTTTCCTTATACAATTGTAACAATAAAAAGGCTCGAACGTTCATTCAAGGAAGAGTGTTCTCCGCTAGATCGGACTTAGTGTGTGTTTCATGAAGCTTCATCCAACATGAGAACATGCATTCATTTTGCGTTAAGACACCATTGGATTGGCTAATGCTAATGAGCTGTGCACTAGTCTGATTTTAAACTAGTGCTGGAAGAGATTTGGAGTACATTCACGTTAGGATTTCAGGATGTCATTTTGGAATGGTAAGACTACTGAAAAGATGCAGAAATCAGTAATAATAATCAGTTAGAGATTAGACAGATTTTTATGTTTGGGAGAAGGAGCTTGCTGGCTTGTCTGATATTTTTGAGTGGTGTTGACAATGTTCAGTTTTTCATCGTGAACCTGTAAACCTACTGAAGATCTATGCTTTACCTATCCTTTTTATTCTAAATAAACCAAGAACTGTTTTATCAAACAAGAGTGATTATTTTCAAGTGAGGGTGAGAGAAGAAACTGTTGCCAAGCCTTTGCTACAATAGGCTGCTGCTACCACAATAAAAGGTTTATTATCTCGGCTGAGGTTGCTTTAAAGCTGGTTATACCTCTGACCTGGATAATGTTAAGGGCTAGCTACAGGCAGGAACACGGGAGAATCTAGGCAGGGGGGCTTGCTTAGCTGCAGTCCTTGTCAGATATGGGCTGTGTGTATCTGAATGGGTCGTTGACAGTTCACACTAGGAGAAAATCATACACTCATGTGCTGCATAGGAGCCATATTTAAGATGATTTCATTAGAAATTGGGGTATGTAAATATATTGAATGGGGCAGATCCCTTTATACCAAATAACTTATCTAATTTTGTAAATATTCATATAGAATGGCAAAAAAATAAAATGATTATATTATTGGTTCCAACAAGAAGATTGAACATGCAGTAAAAGCCCTTATTATGGACGCCACAGGTAACAGAAAACTTGACCTACAGAAGAAAATACTGAAGAAACAGTGTCCCAATTTATGGGGGAAATGTGCGATACAGAAAGTTATTTTAGGGTGTTCTGATGCTTCCCAGGGCTGTGGGAGGGTGTTTGGAGTATTTCCAGTCCATTTTTGAAAAATGTCACTTTTTTGGCTCGCCACTAGATGGAGCTGATAGAAATTTGAAGAATATGTCCTAAAAATCAGCTTAAAGCTCACTAAAAAGCCAAAAAAAACTTGTTTTTTCTCTTCCAAACTCTTTCTAAAGTTCAGTTTGAAATTTTTTGCTTTGTTTTACCACTTTAGAACCAATACTACAAGGCTTTTTGCTTCTTTTCTAACCTCCAGAATGTTCTTTATTTTCAATGCATTCCTATGGGAAATTGTGCTTTGTGTTACAGAAAAATCGTTTTACAAAAAACATTCTAGAATGGATTAATTCCGTAACCCGGGGTTCCACTGTACTCAAGAAATGGAAAGCAGATTTATATTTTGAACTTGATGGCTGGTAATAAAGAGATATGGATCATAACTATCAATGGTAAATGAAAATGTGATTTTAGAGAGATGGGGAGTATTTTTGGACAGTATATTAATGAAAATGAAAGGGCTTAAGCCAGAACAAGTAATATCCTATCACAGGTTAAGGGGCCAATGTGGAAATTAAATTACTGTATTTGTAATGATATACAAATAATTATGGTTATTGCCAGTGAGGAGATGTTACGGGTTCAGACCGGTTCGCCCGAACCGTCAGGAGGAGCTCACCGGGGTGGGTGTGTAGTTTGGGCACTCCTGATCTACAATATAATGCATTGGTGCCCAAACTAAGGCCCAGGGGCCAGGTGCGGCCCTTGACGCCAATTCATCCGGCCCGTGGGTACGTTTTACTTCCGTTTCCAGGAGCGATGAGGGCTTCGTGGGCGGATTAATAGGTGTAGGCCACACCCGGCCCCCGGGCCTTAGTGACTGGCTTCCTGAACCACATGATCGGTCCACGGCCCAAAACGTTTGGGCACCCCTGATATAATGTATAGTGTACTTCTGAGACGGAATGTTGCTTCATGTAAGCAATTTCATGTGTACCCTTGGTAAGTATCTGCATCCTCATCAGGAGCACACTTGAAAGAGAAAACTTTCTGTATTCAACCCAATGAACGGAAACATTTCCTGCTGCCATACTAGTTTGGATAGTTCTGCAATGTATAATTTCTTTCCATGGATTTGGGCTTTTGTGGAAGATCTTGGAACATTTCCTCTGTAGGGAATTGTGCATGGTTCAAATGTGCAAAGAACTTCAGGAGACCCACAACCTCACTTCTTGGCAAGGGTTTCCCCCTTGGGAGAAGCCACTTTGTTGCTTAGAGTAGGGGTGGTGGAATTCTGCCACACACATACTGGATTATTCACCAGAGAATACAAGGAATTCTTGGAGTGATGAAAAGTCTTTACACTAGTGTTTCCCAACCTTTGGTTCTTGGATTTCAATTCCCAGAAGCTGAAGTCAATTGCCAAAAGTACTGATCAGCCATTGTACTGACTTAGGCTTCTGGGAATTGAAGTCCAAGAAAGAAAAGATGCAAGACACTGCTTTAGACTGTGAAAGCTCCTTAGGCTCCATCTAAGAATCGATACAGAAGAGATGTCGCTTAAATTCCAGGGTGCAGGCAGCTCACCATATGGGTTGGCTAAACATCTCAAAAGTCATAGAAGAATGACATTCCAATGGTAACTTCAAGACTCTCCTGTTAGATGTGAGACTCGCCAGTATAGTAAAACTCACCCTTTTTTGCTGCCTCTGTAACTTTCCTGGCCCAAATTAAATGTTGACTAAAATTCTATAACATAACTCTTTGTGCAGAATGAAGATGATGTCATCATCCACCAGTCACCATTAATTAAAGGCTTACTTTAGTGGTCTCAGGGTGCAGGCAACTTGAGCCAGACTTGACCAGCTTTCACCAGAGTCTTCAGGAACCTGCTGGTTTGTATAGTTATGTATAAAGGTCCAGACTTTTGATGGAAGCATAATAAACTTGAACTAGAGGACTGAATGAAGCATAAGTGGAAACAGTGTTTTATAAAGGACCGTTTCTATCTGATTTTGCTAGGATTGAGCAAAATAGGGACACAGTTTGCATACAACAAAGTCTGGTTCAATGTCATTCAATATGCTTCTCTGTGTTTATTGCTTTTTATTAGGTATATAAAGAAAAAGAACAAAAACAAACTAATATACATACATAAAAACACTAAATGAATCAAATAACATAACAATATTTTGTTAAGAATACATCACTCATGAAATTATTATAGGATAAGATTGCATATTTTCTATTACCACAAAATACCTCAAAGATTTCAAATCTGACCATATCATATCCTTCCACATTTTGTCTCTTACATTATGTTCTTTTACACAGTTTGTCACATCAATACATTATACATCATTAATATCACCCATGTGCTATATACAATGTCCGGGGTGGTCTGTATCATCACATTTTCCAAAAAACATTTTGTTCTGGGGCAGGGGCTAGGCCTTTTTTCTTCACTAGCGTATGATCAATAAATGGTTTCCAGACCCTCCAGAAACTATTTCCTTGTCGTTTACCTTTTCTAAATTTTAATTCCCATGTAAGTTTCTTGTTTAAGGCCAAATCCCACATTCGTTCATACCAGTCTTGCATTTTTGTGTTTTCACTGCTCTTCCAATTTTTTGCTAAACATTGTCTGGCCACTGTTAACATGATAGACACCAGTTCCTTATTATCGTTAGTAATTCTATATTTATCCACTTCCAATAGCAAAATTGTCTCTGAATCCAATTCGAGTTGCACATCCAGTATTTTCTTAATCTCATTTTCTATATCTCCCCAGAATCCTTTTACACATTCACAGCTCCACCACATATGCTCGTATGAACCTTTTTCTTTTTTACATCTCCAACAAATATCACTCAGGTTATTATACATTTGGTGCAACCCCATTGGAGTTCTATACCACCTCCAGATCAATTTGTAGTTATGTTCTTTAACTTTCACTGATATGGTTTTCATAATTCTTTTCCCCCATATTTTTTGCCACCTTTTTTCTGTAATTGTAACATTAAGTTCTTGTTCCCATTTTTGTCTCAGTATCTCCTGTATTTTGCCACCTTTGTTCAAAATTTTGTATATTTTACTTACTATCCCCTTTATTCCTGTATCACCTTTTCTTACTCTAGTCAGAAGTGTCTCAATTTCAGTACATTCCCTGCCTAGGTCCCCTTCTAGTATAATTCTTTTACTCCAGTTGTTCATCTGAAGGATCTTAAACCAACTCAATTCCAGTTGCAAATATAGCTCATTTCTTTTTTCTTGATTTCTCCAGGTTTTTACCCAATCTTTCAGCATTAGAACCCCCTTTTCTAATAGAATATCTCTAATCCTCCTATCTATTTTTAATGGCAAGCTGTTAAAGTCCTCTAATTCCATAACTGGTGAAATTCCTGGCATGAAGTCTTTCCTCATTCTATTCCACTCCTCTATTGTAGATTTTAACAGTGTTCCCTGATTTTTTTCTCTTTTTTTGTCTTTTTCTAACCCCATAAACAGAGCATTTCCAACCCCTAAAAATTCCTTTCTTTCAATTCTTTCCCACACCATTTCTTCCCTACTTAATAATTTAATACCATTTCTTATTTGAAAGGCTCTGTAATATTGACTAATATTTGGGATCCCCAATCCACCATTCTTTTGTGATAAATACCACAGTGATTTTGCTATTCTAGCTCCTCGGGTCCCATTGCAAAATTTATTTATGATATTTTGATACTCTTTTAATTCTTTGTCTGTGTGTTTTAATGGTAAGGCATCGAACAAAAAATTCAGTTTTGGTAATAACATCATTTTACACATTGCTATTCTACCGAACCAGGACAAATTTAGTTTGCTATATTGTAGTATCTTCTTTTCAATCTCTTTCTTTTGTTTACCATAATTCAATCCCTTAAGATCCTTAATTTTACCAGCTAGTATTATACCTAAATACCTCATCTTTTGTGTAATTTGTATGTTGTAATCCCGTTTTATCAAGTCCTCTTCGCTTTTATTCCCATTAACTAGTATCATTTCCGTTTTGTCCCAGTTCACCCTTAATCCTGTTATCTCCTCAAATCCTTTCAAATGCATATTTATCCTTGATATCGCCTTTGTTGGATGCTTTACCATTATTAGTGTATCATCTGCGTATAGACTTATTTTATTCCCTTCAATTCCAATTATTTCCTCATCTTGACGTATTATATTTGCCAAAAATTCCATAGCCAGTATGAACAAAGATGGTGACAGTGGACAGCCCTGCCTCGTACCTGCTTCTAAGTTAATATCTCCTGTATAGTTACCATTAAATTTAATCCTGGCTGTCCCTTGTTTGTATAAATTTCCAATTATTCTCTGAAATTTAACTCCAAATCCATATAATCTTATCATCTCGTGAATTGTTGCCCATTGTAGTGAGTCAAAAGCTTTGAAAATATCTAGTGACAGGAAACCCACGATTTTTTTTCTCCTTTCAGCTAAATCCAATAAATCCACTACCCTTCTTATCAGGTCTGACATATGCCTATTTTTTACAAACCCTGCCTGGTCCTCTTTTATATAGTGAGCTATAAAACTATTTAACCTATTTGCCAATATTGTTGAAAATATCTTTGCGTCTTGATTGATTAGAGATATTGGTCTATATGATTCTATTTTCTCTAAATCTTTTCCAGGCTTTGGGATCAAAGCAATTATAGTTCTATTCCAAGAATCTGGGATTGTTTCTCCTTCCATTATTCCGTTGAATAACTTGTGTAATCTCGGAACAATCCAAAGTTTAAAATCCTTATAAAATTCTGCTGTCAACCCATCCTCTCCCGGTGCTTTATCTTTTTTTAATCCCTTAATCACCTCCTCAATCTCCTTTACTGATATTTCTGCCTCCATTTTAGTCCTATGTTCTTCTGTTATCGTTCTAATCTGTTGTTTCTCAAAAATGTCTCTCATCTTTTCCATATTTATCTCTTTTCTCAAATACAGTTTTTTATAGAAATTTTCAATTAATTCTACTTTTTCCTTCCTTTTATTGCATTTTTTCCATTTTTATCTACCAATACTCCTACCTGACCTTTATTTTTCTTTTCTCTTGCAGCTTTAGCTAATAATTTAGAGTTTTTATCACTGTATTCAAAATACTCTCTCTTTAAGAAAATCAGGTCCTTTTTTACTTTTTCTATATCCTTCCCCTCTATTTCTTTTTTAAAAAAATTTATCTCTTGAAGCACTTTTGGATCTTTGTTCTTTGCATGTTCCGAGTGAAGGTGTTTAAATCTATTTTCCATCTCTTGGTACTGGATATTAAATTGTCTCTTCCTTATACTGTTTAATTGTATTGATTCTCCCCTGAAAATTGCTTTCATTGTGTCCCATACCGTTCCATATTGCACCTCATTATTATCATTCCATTTCCAATTTTCCTCCCATTTTTCCATTATTTGCCTTTTTGTTGTTTCCTCTTCATACAGCTTTGAGTTATATCTCCAATTATATCTTATGCTCCTTGTATCTTCCAAATTTATATCCACAGTTATCTTAGCATGATCTGATTCCTTGAATGTTCCAATTTTTATATCATCTATTGTTCTAACCAACCCTTCTGTAACAAATATATAATCAATCCTGGAGTACATATTGTGAACTTGGGAGTAGTAAGTATACTCCCTCTCCTGACCCTTAAGTTCTCTCCACACATCTTTTAGACCCATTAATTTACTCCAGTCATCGAGTATATACTTCTTACCTTTGTTTTTATTACTTGTACTATCAATTCCCGATCTTAATAAGTTAAAATCTCCCCCTATAACCATATTCTTTGATCCTTCCTTGTTTAAAATTTTTCCAATCCTTTCTAGGAATTCTTCCTGATTATTGTTTGGAGCATAGACATTAACCAAAGTTATATCTTCCTCCTCAATATTCCCTTTAATAATCACGTATCTTCCTTCTTGATCAATTATGCTTTTAACCACAGTAAAACCCAATTTTTCCGAGATTAATGTTGCAACACCTCTAGCTTTAGATGTCCCATAAGCCTTTTCGTATATTTCCATTCCTCTTACCACTAGTTTATTTGCTTCCGCTGATTTTTGGTGTGTTTCCTGGAGAAAAATAATGTCCGCTCTAGTTTTGTTGAGTGCTATTTGCAATCTCTTCCTCTTTAAGGCGTTCCCCGTTCCCTTCACATTCCATGTTAAAACCCTTAAATTTTTAACCATCTGTTGTTATTTTAGTTTCCCGCTCTCTACAATTCTCCCCGGACGTGCTCCTTCTACCCCATCCAGAATCCCCAAAGAGGAAAAAGAAAATAAAGAAGAAACTAAAAAAATTAATTACAATCGCTATAATATTACAAGAAAAAGAATCAACAGAAAAAGTGAAAGTAACATTTAAAAGGATAATATTAAACATAAAAATAAAAAACTTACCTACTCTTCTTTCTCTCTCAACCCTCCCCGCACCTTTCCCAAAGATGTCGCCTCTGAATTCCAAAGAGGGGAGGGGGGAACGTGAAAGAATGGCATCAAGTTGTTATAGTTGGCCCTCCTCTGCCATTGATCAGATATTTCTTATGTTCACTGTTCTACTATTTCCACACTTGGTGTCCCCGAAAGGTCTGCGCCCCCCACAGCTCCCTCCCCTCCCTCCCCTCCGCTCATGGCCGGCCCCATCATGCCCACTGTGTACAGGTCTGTTCTCATAGTAATCCAATCTGGATCCGCCACCTTAAATAATCCAATCTGTGTCAAGTATTGCAAAACATCGGTCCTTTCGTCCAGAACATGCCATTTCTTGTCATAAAAAAATCTCAGTTGTTGTGGAAACCTCCAATTGTATTTAATGCCTTTTCCAATCAAAAACTTCGTAACTGGTTTCATCATGTATTTCCATTTTCTCTCTTCCGGAGCTATGTCATTGTAGATTTCCACATCAACCCCCTCCATATTTAGGACGCCAGACCCTGCTTGTTTAATGAAAGCCATTACCTTCAATTTGTCCGCCCAATTTGCAAATTTGACCAAAACGTTCCTAGGGGTTCTCCTATCTCTCCTTCCCCCCACTCTAAATACAGCACCAAGATCTTCTGGAACAAAATCCTTCCCCATTTTTAAAGAATTCAGCCAATCCGTAACTCTTTCTTTCAACTTGTCTGGCGTCCTTTCCACCATCTTGCGTATCACAATGTTCTGTTTTCTGAACCCCTCCTCCACCATCATCATTTTATTCTCTTGAACCGATACCCTGTTAGAAATGACATGTTGCTTTAAATGTTGCTTTAAAGCATTTGATTCTTTGCAATGGGACACAATACATGAGGTAATCAGATTATACGGATTTGGAGACAAATTTCAAAAAGTTATTAAGAACTTATATAAACAGGGGATAGCGACAGTGAAATTTAATGACAGTTATACAGGAGAAATAAAATTGGAGGCTGGAACTCGGCAGGGATGCCCTTTGTCACCTACATTATTTGTATTGGCTATGGAACTATTGGTGAATTTAATTCGGCAAGATAAAGATATATCCGGAATTGAAGGGAATAAAATAAGTTTATATGCCGATGATACACTAATTACAATTAAACAACCAGCACAAGTAATTCCAAAGATTAACAAACATTTGAAAACCTTTGAGGAAAAAACAGGATTAAGGGTGAACTGGGATAAATCTGAGATGATCTTAGTCAATGGGAGTAAGAAGGATGAAGAAGAAATAAAGCAAAAATTTAACATTCAAATCCCGAACAAATTAAGATATTTAGGGGTAATGCTTGCTAGAAAAATTGGGGAACTTAAAGAATTGAATTATGGAAAACAAATGAAAGAGATAGATAAAAAAATATTACAGTACAACAAGCTGAATTTATCGTGGTTTGGCAGGGTTGCAATGTGTAAAATGATGTTGTTACCTAAATTAAACTTCTTATTTGATGTCCTGCCAATAAAACATACAGATAAAGAATTGGAAAAATATCAAAATACCATAAATAGATTCTGTAATGGGAAACGAAGAGCCAGAATACCTAAGATCCTGTGGTATGTATCGCAAAAAGAAGGGGGACTGGGTATTCCGAATGTTAGCAAGTATTATAGAGCCTTTCAATTACGAAACGTTATTAAATTATTAATTAGAGAAGAGCCAATATGGGGAAAATTAGAATCAAAAGAATTTTATACAAAAGGAAAGGCATTTTTTTTATGTGGGGATAAGGATAAAAAAATGAGAATTCAGGGTAAGATGATAAGAGCAACAATAGAGGAATGGAACAAAGCAAGAAAGGATCTTATTCCAGGGATCTCAATGGTTACAGAATTAGAAGACTTTAATAATATTCCGATGAAAATAGACGGTAGGTTTAAGGATATCTTATTAGAAAATGGGGTCTCTCTGTTGAAAGATTGGATCAAAATTTGTAGGGATCTAGAGAGGAGAAAGGAGCTTTATCGGCAACTGGAGTTGGATTGGTTCAAAGTCCTCCAGATGAATAATTGGAATAAGAAATTTTTTTTGGAAATGGGATCAGACAGGGAGCTTACAGAATTTGAAACATTGTTGGTCAAATTAAGAAAAGGAGACATAGGTTTAAAGGGGATAGTTAGTCAAATATATAAGATTTTAAACAAAGGGGGGGAAGGCTCAACAAGTATTGAAAGATAGCTGGGAACAGGAATTGAACACAACAATTACTGAGAAAACATGGGGAAAAATGTGGAGAAGACGTATTATGAGATCTATGTCGGTAAGAGTGAAGGAACATAATTACAAATTAATTTGGAGATGGTATAGAACCCCAGTAAGACTGCATCTAATGTACAAAGATGTGAGCGAGAAATGTTGGAGATGTAAGAAAGCTAGAGGCACATATGAGCATATGTGGTGGCCTTGTGAGGTTTTGAAGGAATTTTGGGGAAAAATTGAGGACGAAATTAAGAATATATTGGATTTGCAGGTCGAACTGGGGTCAAATACAGTTTTGTTAACTGAGGTGGAGAAATATAAAATGAGCGAGGACAACGAACTGATGGCGATAATGCTATCGGCGGCCAGGCAATGTATAGCGAGAAATTGGAAAAATAATGAACACTTACAAAGAAGGGATTGGTATAAGGAAATGTGGGATTTGGCACTCAATGAAAAGCTCACCTGGGAGATAAACTTTAAAAAGGGTAAAGTAACCGGCAATAATTTCTGGAGGATTTGGAAACCTTTCATTGAATATGTAATGGTTAAAAATAAAGGCATACCCCCTGTATCTGAACAAAATGACTTTTGGAAAATATAAGTAAACATAAATCCCCGGACAATGTATATATCACAAGGGTGATTCTAAAGCTAAAAATGATAGTAGAGTTAGAGAACAACATATATTGGTCATGAGGAGATATGTGAAGATATAGCTTGTAGTTTGAAGTTTCAAATTTTGGTTTATAACGAGTTAATAATATTTGATTGTTGATACCAATGTAGTATGGTTAATTATGTGAATTTTTATCTTCTTTTCTTATTTTTCTCTATACATATTTTAGAGTTATGTAATGTTTCTGTTTCATGTATTTCTTTTTGAATTGTAATGCTTTATATACCTAATAAAATTTTATAAAAAATTAAAAAAAAAAGAAATGACATGTTGCTGAATCAAAAGTTCATTCACTGCAATACTAGCTTGTCGTATATCCTTTTGCATTGTGTCTGTGATCATTTTAATTTTCTTTGTATTTTCTGCCACATCTTTTTGCATATCTGTAAGGGTCCTGGCCAGGCTCTCGTGTTGTAGCCTGGCAGGCTCCCGATCTTTTTTCATTTCCTCGCTGTTATTCTCAACAGATTTATTCAACCTTTGCATTGTTACCTGACAGTCGCCAACATTTTTGGCCAGTTGTTGTAAAATAGCACAAACTTCCGATAAATCAGACACTTGCCCCACAGTTGTTTGGGACTCCGTTGTTGCAGCTTGAGCTTCCATGATCGGTGACGGCGTATGTCTCTCCTTGTCCTTCTGCTCCTTCTCTTTCTTCTCTCTTCTTATCTTAGGTTTAACTGCTTCCTCCTCCTCCCTGCCCTTCCCTCCCTCCATACTGTGTTCACTTAGCTGTAAACCCCCCCAATCAGTGTTTAATTAATTTAAAATTTTTTTCTTTCTTTCTTTTTTTTCTATGTTCCACTGGTTTACTTGCACAGGATAATTATTTATCTCACCCAAAGATGGCCAACCCAGTCAATTAATCAGTCCGTTAACTATACTGCCAAAATTGATGGGCTATCTGTAATTTTCAAACACTCAGTTTGGCTTTCCCCCTTATTACACCTTATTTTCAATTAATTTGTCTCAGTTAATTCTATCTCCAATCAGTTTGATACATTCAGTCAATCTCTAACTATCCAAATCTATAAATCTAATCTGTATCTATATTAAATCAATATATCTAATTCATTTGTTTTAAAACAATTAATTAATTGCTGTTGGCCACCTCTTTAATTTAAAGTTGTTAATGTTATCTTTGTTGGCTATTAATTAATGTTGCCCAGGGAGTGATCAGGGAGAAAAGAAGAATGCAGTCCAATTTAGATTCCCACCAAAGACCTGTATCACTGGCAATAAATATCCAAACCAAGAAAGAGAAAAAAAAAGGGAGTGAAGAGGAGGGGGGGTGCGAGGGGAAAAGGGCAATCTGCAAATCTTAGCGTGAAATCTACTGTGGATAGTTTTGCCTAAAGGGGTACGATAAATGTTAGCTAAACCAATTAAAAACAGTTAACCCAGGACAAAAACAATAACGTTTGATATAAGAGAGAATAAGAAAAAAAAAGGAATTATTAATGATTAAAGACAAAGTTTCAAGTCAATTGTAAAGTACTGGAAAGTTGCCTCTTCTCCCGTCTCAGAGCCTGTTGCAGTTAAGTTTCGTTTCAGTCTTAAGTTTCGCTGTTCGTCGCCATCTTTACTTTCCAAGCCAGTCCGTTTTACAACTCTTTAAAACTCTGTAAAAAGGCCAGTGTTATATATGTGTATACTCTCCTTCCAGCTTCTCCGTCTGAAACCACCACTGCAAACAGTATTTTAATAAAGGTTAATAAAAGTAAGTCTTTTCTCCACCTTCTCTTCCCCCACTGTCTCTTTCCGATCTTCGTTGCCTCCTCTACCCGAACCCAGTGCAGAGATCCGCCATTGTTCCCTTTCGCGGCTCCCCGTCTGCCTCGCAGAGTATCTCCAACTTGAATAGTTTTTGGAAAGAGAGGGCAGACTCCGGAACCGCACCTCCAACACAGCAATTCAAGAAAAAAAAGTTTTCCCCTCTTCTTACCGCGGCGCCCCGTCAGGTAATAAATCCGATCCGAGATCCTCTCGAAGATCGTCAGGACTCCGGCGCCGCAATCTCAAACCGCAATCTCAACCGTTCTTCCCTGTGCCGCTTCTCGCTCCAAAGTTCCGCTTTGGCTCCGAGGTCGGCTCAACGGGTCGCCAGCGGGACCAGAGACTTCTTCCGAGGCTCCGGCACCCCCCACAACCCGGAGCTCGAACTCCTCGTGCCCCGCTTACTCAGGATTCCACTCTTTTTTCCCCTAATTTTTGGCGTTTCTGGCGGATCGCTTCACCTTACCAACTGCTAATATCCACAGGTAATCACCAAAAGTCTCTTTTTTATTGTTTTAATCACATTGATAACCCCATTTAATGGCGGAGGATGGGAAAGCCACTGCTTCTCCTACTCCATCCAAGCCAATGTCATTCAATGTGCTTCTCTGAGTGTGCATAACAAAAAAATGCTTCTAAATTTTCATCCGTCGTAGTTACTGCCAGTTTTGTTCTTATCCTTTTAAGTTTTGAGAAAACTCACAGGTGTCCTGTGTTAATGTTATTGTCAGAAAACATTTGTATACTTTATATAGGTGTGTATATGGGGACTGTACATGTTATACTCTACTATCATCTCAAATGCACATTGAGAAGTCTCTATCCTCATCTTTGACTTCTGCAACTGCATTTACATTATCAGAAAACAAAAACAAAAAAAAGCATGTTTTAAGGTAGCTGGAAAATACCCCTTCCAAAGCGAAGAGTTAATAATGGCCTCGACCCAACCACTTGTCACCGCCCTGGCAGATTTCACCAGCCAGGCAGGGCATGGTTCTGATCCACATGCAGTGGCACACACAGATCCCAGAAGCCTGTCCACTTCCTCAGGGACAACTGGATCAAACCGATACCAGATAACATGACCAAACTGCACTTTGGACAACCCCAGATCTAATATTTCCATGCCGGGGTTCAACTTTGACTGAATCTGAGGGGGTCAACCAGCGTCTCAGGCTAATCGATTTGCTGATCCAGAGGAAAAACACCCAGTTCCCTTTTAATCCATCAGGATCCACCAGTCACCCGGGGCAGACCAATTGAATAGGCCCTACCTCCCTGCACTGAAGCCCCATCCCCAGAAAGTCCATAGGAGATAGTGATCAGACCATGGCACAGGAGTGATGTCTGATTTTTGTATACTGTATTCAGGTCACTCTGCCACTGCTCCAACAAAAAAATGAGATCTGGGGTGTGGCCACTGTTCCTAGTTGGGTCCCGAATTACTTGAGTCAGGCCCACAGCTGCCATGGAAGATTGAGTTTCTGCGCATGCCCAATAAAATTGGAGCAATTTTGGCGCCAATTTTACTGCGCATGCGCAGAAACTCAATCTGACACATGCACAATGCGTCAGATTGAGTTTCTGCGCATGCGCAGTAAATCGGAGCCATTTTGGCTCCAATTTTTAAAAAACATGGCGGTGATGACAGCAATAGTGGCGGCGGCGGCAATGGCAGCGGCGATAGTGACGGCGGCGGCGATGACGGAGGCGGCAACACCAGCAGCAATAGTGGCGGCGGCGGCGGTGATGGCAGCGGCGATGACGACGGCGGCAACACCGCCGGCGACTGCAACGGTGGCAGAGATGTTGGTGGCGGTGATACTGGTGGCGTTGACGGCTGCAGCAACGGTGGCGGCGATGGCGGCGGCGATGGCAGCGGCGATGAGGCGGCGATGGCGATAATGGCGGCAGCGGAGATGGCAGCGGCGATTAATTTGGCGGCGGTGTGGGCAGGCAGCACCAGCCTTAAGAGGAGGGCACCTCCCCCGGGACCGCCAAGCCCCCACAGGCAAGTTGAGGCCTGTCCTGCTCTGGCCGTCCGCCCCTTGCGAGCCCTCCCAGGGGTAAGTGAGGGGTTTGTGTTTGGGGTTGTATTTTTATTTAATTTTAATTTTATTTATTTAATTTATTTACGGGTTTGTGGGGTGGGTGGGTTGGGTTGAGGGTGTGTGTGTGTATTTATTTTATTTTATATTTTATTTTAAGGCCCCCGCCCACAATGTCATGACATCAGCTCTGCCCATGACGTCATGACATCGGCCACGCCCATGACGTCGTGACATCATGGAGTGGTGGTAACAAATTTGTTATCCCATCACTGGCTCCCTCCAGTCTGTCCCAGCTCCTGCCAGCGAGTAGTTTGAAAGCAAGAAATTACAAGTAGATAAATAGGGACCAATTTGTTCAGAAGGTAAACAGTGGTCCGTGTACTCGAGTGTTGAGGCATGCCTGCCACATGTCCATGGAAACGTCTGCAGATGCACATAGTGCTGACCCTTTGGCTATAAACAGAGATGAGCACTGAACACTAGTCAGATACACGTGGCTTTCGAGCATGGGTCACCTTTATCTCTACCAGCCATGTAATTCCCTCTATTATTGGCGATTTTTGATATTGGCAGGAAGAATACCCCCCCCCCCTGAAAGATTTCCCTCTCCCCACCTGTTGAACTTCTGCCCGTCATGGCTGGGGGGGGAGGGAGGGAGGGAGGGAACAATCTTCCCCCTCCCTCCTTCCCGCCAAGAAAATCCGTCGCCAAGATACAGGGGAGGGGCTTCAGAACCAATGGCGACCCAGGCCGCGCCTCCTCCTGGGATTGTGTTTGCGCAGGCGCTAAGGGACATCCGGGCACTTTTCCTTCTTTTCCAGGCAGCTGCAGGAGGAGGAGGCGAAGCCTTTGATCTTCTATCTATTCTAGGGTGAGAAAAAGGGGATAAGTCAGGGATTGGGGGGGAGGAAAGAAGGGGATTGGACTATTATCTCCCCCCTCCATTGGCGTTCATCTTCCTCCCATTGAGGATGGTGTGTGTGTGAGAAGAATCCAAAGATGAGGTAGGGACGTCTCTGTTCCTTCTGCCGCCTGAGGCCCCACCCGCAGGTCCTCACTTCAGGAGACTCATCCTTTCTCCCCCTCCCCAATTCCATGTGGGGCCTCTTTCCAACCTCTCCCTCCCAGAGCCTCTTCTTTGGGCACTCAGTGGCTTCCCCCCCTGCTTCCCCCCAATGAGGCATATCTGGCATGGGGGGGAGGGAGACGTGATGGGGGGGAGGGGAGGAAAAGGCCTCCCTCCCGCCAGGTCTTCCTCTTCTGTCGTCCTCCCCATTTTGGGTTTTGTGGGGCGCAGAATCGCTTAGAGGGGGCGCAGGACAACCCACCCCCTTCATATAGCCCTGCAGAGAGACGATATTGGGGGGGGGGGGGTCAGAGAAGCATTTCTTTTCCCCACCTTTCCCCTTGTCAGTCTGGGTGGGGCAAGAGATTGTCCTGCTCTTCACTCCCCCCCCCTTTGTTTAATAACAGTATCTTGGAATTTGAAGTGACCTCCCTTCCTTCCTCCATTGTCTCCCTTTGGAGTATCTCCCAGGAAGATCCTTCACAGAGGGAAGGGGAAGGGTCTCCTTAAGGATTTTCCCCACCATTCAGGACACCCAGAAGGCAGAGGGTGGGTTGGGGCAGTTGTTCTCAACCTGCGGCCTGTGGGCCAGATGTGTTTTTAAGTTTCTAAGCTTTTTTTAAAGCTTTTAGTTTCTAAATTGGTTTTAAATTGTTGTCTTGATTGTTGTGTTGGGAATCGCCCTGGGTCCCTTCGGGGTGGAGGGCGATAAACAAACTTAAATAAATAAATAAATGTGGCCAATGGCACCATTTGATGTGCCACTTTCTGACTCCACCACTCTAGGAAGTTCCATGTAGTGGAGAAAGGGCAAAATGGCCGTCCAGCCCCCAGTGCTGTCTGAGGGAGCGTGATCCAACCTTTGGCTTGAAAAGGTTGAGAACTCCTGGTTTAGGGTTTAGTTCTGTTTCTTTGCATGTTTGTGTGAACGAGGTTGTTGTTGGAAGTGGAAAGAGCGAGATGGGGCTGGAGATTTTACTGAAATGACCCCCCCCCCTCATTAGGAGACATGCAGGAAAGGGGAGGGGGTCTTTTCCAGTGAAATCCGGATGGACTTGATGGCCTTTCCTTTGATGGTTACCTCCAACTCCTTGCCAAGTGCTTCACAAACTTCCTCTATCATACTCAGCTCATCAAGAGCCTGAATTTCAATTGTCTTCTCATCCTTTTGATTCACTGTGCTGAATTTCCCAGCTTTCCCGTAGTTGCAGCAGACTTCTTCAGCTCTAAGAGCAGATTTCCAGCCACTTTTCCTCCTCACCTTCATCACATTCTCTTCCACCTCCTTCAAGGACGGCTTGTCCCTCAATTGTCTCAACATATCTCTTCCCTTCTCCAGTTGTGCTAAGACAGAGGCAAGTGGCAGGGATAATGGAAGTTATAGTCTGAATGGACAGTTTTGCACTCAAACTGTGGAGGGAAAGATTTGCAATTCTAGGGGGCATTATATGTTTTTGGACTCCAAGGCCCCTGTGGCAGGGTCTTGGTAGGGAATTTGGGCTTTGGAGTAGTACTGTACTTGGGATTGGTGCATTTAAGGAAAGGAATGGGGATTTTCAGGGATCTGTTTTGGGATTAACAACCCCTCAAGGTATGGCTGGTTTAGGATTCTGGCACTTGTAGTGCATTTCCAATCACTGTGAAGGGACCATGTTTTCCCACCTCCTTCTCGAAGGACTCTGTTTGGTGGCTTTTTTTCCAGGTCAGGGCAAAACAAACAGCGTTACATCCCTGAACATGGAAGGAAGGGGCCCATTTTCATCCTCTCCTGGCAGTTACTTTTTCCTGAGGAGGTCTGGTAAGCATCCTTTGAAGTCTGCTCCACCCTCATTAACTAAATAATACTATACCGGATAAGAGATCTTTAAAAGGGGGCAGGTCATTTACTTTAAAAGGGGGGCAACTAAGCCAGTGGTTCAAAACCTACGCGCCCCACCTAAGCAAGTCATATACCAGTAATAATTATTCAAAAAGTGAACTACAGTTGTGCCTTGCTTAAAGAGCATAATGCGTTCTACAGGATAGCTCTTTAAGCAAAACATCATTGTAAGTGAACAATTGTGACTTCTGGTGGGCGGGGGGATTGTGTACCCTGATTTATTTGCTAAGTGAGTTTTTGGTTGGTTTTAGTTGTTAAGCAAAGCGAACATTCAGTTACTCTTTAAGCAAGGTGCTCTTTACGCAAGGTTTGACTGTATTTAGGAAGCCTAAAAGGCCATTAACTCGGTCTTCTAAGCATTTTTTGTTCAGTCGCACAGTGGAGTATGGCCCTTTGAGACCCCATGGACCATAACACGCCAAGCTCTTCTGCCATCTGCCATTTCCTTAGCCCCCCAGATCTACACCAACTGTGTCAACGATGCCATCTAACCATCTCATCCTCTCACACCCCCTTCTCTTTTTGCCTTCAATCTTTCTGAACATAAGGGCCTTCTCCACTCTCTCCTCTCTCCTCATTTGGTGGCCAAAGTACTTGAGTTTAAGCTTTAGTGTATGTCCTTCCAAGGAACAGTCAGGGGTGATTTCCTTCAGGATTGACGGACATGATCTCCTTGCAGCCCAGGGGACTCTCCAAAGTCTTCTCCAGCACCACAGTTTAAAGGTGTCAATTCTTCTGCGCTCAGCCTTCCTTATGGTCCAGCTCTCATCTATACATTATGACAGGAAAGACCATTGCTTTAACTATGCAGGCTTTTGTTGGCAGTTTGATATCTCTATTTTTTATTATGCTGCCCCCTTTGGACCTGCGATCCACTCCCACTCCCACTCCTTTCCTTAGCCAGCCTGGGCAGGAAAGAAAGACGGGCCGCTACAGTGACTTTCGATCTTGGGAGGGGAGAGGACGAGACAGGTAAAAGAAAGGAGGCGGAGGCGGATCAGACTTTGCAAGCAGCAGGAGACTGAATGACCCACCGCCCGCCTGTCGCCCTGCAGGGAGTGCCCCTCCCCAACTTGCTTAGGCTCCGATAGGGAGGGCCCCGGACTTCACGGACGGGAAGGGAAGCCACATTTTGCGGTCCCTGCCCACCCCACCCACTGGGATCACATAGAAGGCAAGCAGCCCCCCCCCCCATCGAGATCCCAAGAGTCCACCTCTTGATAACAGTAGCAACAACATTTATATACTCCATGGTGCTTGTGCAGTCTCTGGACAGTTGACATAATATAACCACAGAATTTAGACATTACCCCTGTGCCATGGTCAGATCACTATCTGGTGACTCTAGACTTTCTGGGGACGAGGCTTCACCGCAGGGAGATAGGGCCAGTTAAATGGGCCCGCCCCCGGCGACTAATGGATCCGGAAGGATTCCAGAGGAAACGGGTGTTATCCTTATGACCTGCAATGCGATTCGTCTGAGGCTCTTGTCAACTCATGGAACGAGAGAGTAACGGCAGACATGGACGTGCTCGCTCCACTACGGCCTCTCCTTGCCCGCGGACATCGATCATCCCCTTGGTTCACAGAAGAGCTGAGGGAGCTCAAACGGGCAAAGAGACGCCGAGAGCACCGCTGGGTGAAGACCCGGAATGAGTGATCGAACACTTGTTAGAGCTGCCATTAAAGCCTACCTAGTGGCGATGGGGCGGTGAAACGACAATATTTCACTGCCCTTATTGCCTCCGCGAATCATCGCACAGCAACCTTGTTCCGGGTGACAAGGTCCCTCCTTGGTAGGGGGGGGGGGACTGGCCCTGGTTGGCAGGGATCGGCTGAGGCTTTTGCTGATTATCTGGTGGAGAAAATTGCTCAGATTCGCTTTAAGTTTAATCCCGGCATGGAAGATATAGAACTGGGGTTGACCAGAGTTCAGTCTGGCCATGTTATCTGGGATCGGTTTGAGCCAGTTGGCCCTGAGGAAGTGGACAGGCTTCTTGGATCTGTTCGCGCCACTGCCTGTGAATTGGATCCATGCCCTGCCTAGCTTGTCAAGGCATCTAAGGCTGTGTCAGGTGGTTGGGTCGAGGCAATTATAAATTCATCTCTGCAGGAGGGTTTTTTTCCAGCACCCTTAAAACATGCTTTGGTGCGTCCCCTCCTGAAAAAGCCATCCCTTGACCCTACGGTACTTACCAACTACCAACCAGTATCCAACCCACCCTTTTTGGGTAAGGTCTTGGAGAAGGCAGTGGCGTGTTAGCTACAGGAAGTCCTGGATGAAGCAGATTTTCTGGACCCTTTCCAGTCACGATTCAGGCCCGGATATGGTACTGAAACTGCATTGGTCGCATTGGTGGATGATCTTTGGTGAGAACGGGATGGAGGTCATCCATCCGTCCTGGCTCTTCTTGACTTCTCAGCAGCTTTCGATACCGTCGACCACAGTATCCTTCTGGGAAGGCTCCAAGGATTGGGGATCCAGGGCACTGTGTTGGCCTGGTTCTCTTCATTTCTGATGGGCCGGACCCAGTCGGTGTGGCTGGAAGGCGAGAGGTCCAGCCCTAGGCCTCTGCAATATGGGGTGCCTCAGGGCTCGGTACTCTCGCCTCTCCTATTTAACATCTACATGAAGCCACTGGGTGAGATCATCCGTTCCCATAGGGTGAGGTATCACCAATATGCAGATGATACCCAGCTGTATATCTCAGCCCGTGGAGATCCAATTGATGCAGTAGAAGTCCTATCCAGGTGCCTGGAGGCTGTCAGGGTCTGGATGGGGGACAATGGGCTACAATTGAATCCCGGCAAGACTTAAGTGGCTATGGGTAAGGGGTCCTGCGGTATCTCGGGAGTTGCCATCTTTGGTTCTGGATGGGGCAGCTTTGCCCCCAAACAGACCCGGTGTATAATCCGGGGGTCCTCTTGGACTCGCAACTACTGCTCGAGGAGCAGGTGGCAGTCGTGGCCAGGAGGGCTTTTGCACAACTTCGTGTAATGCGCCAGCTACGCCCGCTCCTAGACTGGGACTCCTTGCTCATGATCACACATGCTTTGGTCACCTTTAGACTTGATTACTGTAACGCGCTCTACATGGGGCTGCCCTTGGTGACCATTCGGAGGCTGCAGCTGGTCCAGAATGCGGCTGCTCGGGTAGTGGTGGGGTGTGGGCATTATGCTCGTGCCTCACTGCTGCTTCAGTAGCTTCACTAGTTGCCATATGTCTCCAGGTGCAATTCAAGGTGCTGGTTATTACCTTTAAAGCCCTACATGGTAGTGGCCCAGGATACTTAAGAGACCGCGTCACCCCAAGAACATCTGTCTGTCCCACCAGGGCGGACCGGAGAGGCTCTCTTATCATTCCATCGGCTAGAGAGGTGCATCTCTCTAGCACCAGAAGGAGGGCCTTCTCCGTGGCCGCCCTGGCCCTTTGGAACCTCCTGCCAACTGAGTTACGTCTAAAGACAGAGCTCCTGCCCTTTCGGAAGGGCCTAAAAACCTGGCTGGCAGGGCAGGTGTGGGGCTCCAGTAATATGGGGTCCCATGTTGGGTGGTTGATCTGATGGGACAGCCACCCGTCCCTTGCTCTTTTAAACCTTTTAAAACCTTTTAAATTTTTAAATCTTTTAGATTTTTGTAAATCCATAGTTTAGTTCTTTTTAAATTGATTTTTAAGTAATTTTGAACTTTAAGGTTTTATTTTATGAATTTGTAGGGGGACTGTTTAATTGTTTTGCATTGTGTATAGTCTCTCCCCCTTTTCTGTAAGCCACCTAGAGTCAGGTTCGCCTGATTGGGGCGGGATAATAAATCTAATTAAATAAATAAATAAATAAAATAAACATTTTGCCCCCAACATTTTACCAACCTCAGAAGGATGGAAGTCTCAGTCAACCTTCAGCCCGGTCCTGATCGAACTCAGAACATGTGCAGAGTATTGACTGCAGTCCAACAGTTACACCACTGTACTAGTCACAATTCTTAATGCAGTACCCAAATTGAAAAAGTTACTGTATTTCAGTGGTTCCCAGCAAGGGGTACACAGCCCATGGGGGACTTCAATTCCCAGAAGCCTAAGTCAGTACATTGACTGATCAGTGCTTTGGGGAAATGACTTAGGCTTCTGGGAATTGAAGTCCAAACACCAGCATTTGGGAAACACTGCTGTATTTAAACACAAGGCAAAAGGAGGGAGGGTGGAGCCATCCAATCAGAGAAACAAGAGCGGGCCTTACTAAATAGCTCACTTGTGTCATTTGAATTAATAGAAGCTATAAACAGCATGAAAATAAACTCAGTAGTAAAAAGTTATAAAAAGGATAATTTTTAGAGGGACATACGGATATGATAAAAATGACCCATGGTGCTGGAGTGCATATTGTTGATGCTGTATTATTAAAATGTGTATTTCTTTTTTTGTATTAGTGAGTTTCGTATTAAACTTTCTTATGATTTTAAGTTTTTGTCTTATATTGTTTATTTTTCTTAAAAATTCAGTTTTTCAAATGATAAACCACTGTACCATGAGGACTCATAATAGGTCTTTAATCTTTGGAAATGTACATGAAGAACGAAGATGTCCTTCGTGATGTACAGGGTGTTTCTAATGAGTTAAATTGACAAGAAACACCCGGCTTGCAACACCATTCCACGTGGGAGCTCCCAGTGGAAGTGGACACATTTATGTCAAACATAAAACACACTTGTGCATGCGTAAATGCACCCTCACCTGTGATAAAGGTGGAAGTGGGTGCATTTATGGCTGTCATAAACGCACATCTGCTTCCAGGAGGAATGCTCAGGCATATTCAGCTACCTGGGTCAGGCCTGCAGAGCGAAACGTTTGGGCACCCCTGGTTTGGAGGTATCAGCAATAAGGCACTTGATATCTCTTGGTACTGAGAGCAGTTGTCATGAAGGAGTTTAAAATATTGTCTTTTAATGTGCATCTCTATTCCCTTCTAATTATTCAGGCACAGTATAACAGAAAAAGGAATCACAGTGGAAATTCAAAGGTTATCAGGACCAACCGAAGAGTGGAAGGCAGTATTTTTACAAATGAATCTCTAGATACACTCCAGAATCGATTCTTCATTAAACATCAACTTTATATGACTTTTCAGGAGTTTCCATCGCAAACTAGGCAGTTAATCTGCTTTTTTCCACACAACTGCTGATATGGAATATAAAGCAACTTTTCAACTAGGAGGATATATTACAATTTGTGAAAGAACATATTCAGGAGAGAAGCAGTTCCAAGGCCTGAAATGTGGAAAAGGCTTCAGTGAAGGTGGACGTTTTCCTACACACCACAAGATCCATGCAAGTGAGCACCCTTTTAAATGCATGGAATGTGGAAAAAGCTTCAGTGAAACAGCAGAATTTGATTTACATCACAGGACCCACACAAAAGATAAGCCTTTTGAATGCCTGCAGTGTGGAAAAACCTTCAGTCGACGGGAACACCTTGCTAGACATCATAGGACCCACACAGGAGAGAAGCCTTTTAAATGTCTGGAGTGTGGAAAAAGCTTCATTGATAGTGCAAACCTTGCTTCACATCATAGGACCCACACAGGAGAGAAGCCTTTTGAATGCCTGCAGTGTGGAAAAAGCTTCAGTCGAAGTGAAAGCCTTGCTTCACATCATAAGACCCACACAGGAGAGAAGCCTTTTAAATGTCTGGAGTGTGGAAAAAGCTTCAGCCGAAGTGCACACCTTACTACACATCACAGGATCCACACAGGAGAGAAGCCTTTTAAATGTCTGGAGTGTGGAAAAAGCTTCAGTCATAGTACAAACCTTGCTTCACATCATAGGACCCACACAGGAGAGAAGCCTTTTGAATGCCTGCAGTGTGGAAAAAGCTTCAGTCGAAGTGAAAGCCTTGCTTCACATCATAAGACCCACACAGGAGAGAAGCCTTTTAAATGTCTGGAGTGTGGAAAAAGCTTCAGTCGAAGTGAAACCCTTGCTTCACATCATAGGACCCACACAGGAGAGAAGCCTTTTGAATGCATACAGTGTGGAAAAAGCTTCAGTCACAGTGCAAACCTTGCTTCACATCATAGGACCCACACAGGAGAGAAGCCTTTTAAATGTCTGGAGTGTGGAAAAAGCTTCAGTCACAGTGCAAGACTTGCTTCACATCATAGGACCCACACAGGAGAGAAGCCTTTTAAATGTCTGGAGTGTGGAAAAAGCTTCAGTCAAAGTGCACACCTTGCTTTACATCATAGGATCCACACAGGAGAGAAGCCTTTTAAATGTCTGGAGTGTGGAAAAAGCTTCAGTGACAGAGGAAGCCTTGCTAAACACCACAGGATCCACACAGGGGAGAAGCCTTTTAAATGTGTGGAGTGTGGAAAAAGCTTCATTCACAGTGCAAGCCTTGCTTTACATCATAGGACCCACACAGAAGAGAAGCCTTTTAAATGTCTGGAGTGTGGAAAAAGCTTCAGTCAAAGTGCAAGCCTTGCTTCACATCATAGGACCCACACAGGTGAGAAGCCTTTTAAATGTCTGGAGTGTGGAAAAAGCTTCAGTCAAAGTGCACACCTTGCTTCACATCATAGGATCCACACAGGAGAGAAGCCTTTTGAATGCATACAGTGTGGAAAAAGCTTCAGTGACAGTGGAAGCTTTGCTAAACATCACAGGATCCACACAGGAGAGAAGCCTTTTAAATGTCTGGAGTGTGGAAAAAGCTTCAGTCAAAGTGCAAGCCTTGCTTCACATCATAGGACCCACACAGGTGAGAAGCCTTTTAAATGTCTGGAGTGTGGAAAAAGCTTCAGTGACAGTGGAAACCTTGCTAGACATCACATGATCCACACAGAAGAGAAGCCATTTAAATGCCTGCAGTGAGAAATTTTTTGAATGCCTGGATGGTTGAAAAGGCTTAAGTGAGAGGAAGACTTACTAAACCTGTGACCAATATAGGAGAAAAACATTTTAAATGACAGGAATTTGGAAAATGGTTCAGTCAAAGTGCAAGATTTGCTTCACGTCACAGGATACACAGTTGGGAAGCGTTTTGAACACCTGGATGTGCTTTTGACTGTACATCTAATAAACTTTGAAACAATTAAGTCAGTGTGGAAGCTTTTAAATGTGTGGAAGATTCTTCTGTCAACATGTGTACTCCTCTTCCTACACATTTCAGTATGTAGACAGATAAAATGCTTTTTCAGTGTATTGAGTGTTGGACAATCTTAGGTCTGGAAAGACATTCTATTACTCATGAAGGAATTATGTCCGGGGAGGAGCCATTTCAGTGCCTGCAGAGCAGAAGGATTATAATTCAAACTGCAAACTTCAAATTATACTGCACTTCCCACACACTGAAGAAGTCATTTAAATGCCTTGTGGAAAGAGCTTTAAATTGCAAAAAATCTTCACTTCTCATCAGTGACTTCATGACACGCAATTGTAATACTGTACTTATATTTTATGTTAAGAAAATGGATTCTGTTTTGTTAGAAAGTGTTAAGCTCTCAAGTATGCTTCTAGTAGCTGTTATGGTGTGTATTACCAGCAGATGTTAGGATGTCCTGGAAGAGGAGCCATATCAGGCCAACAGGAGGCCATAACAAGAATGCTTTCTTTGTTATCATGAGATGTGTGGATGCTAGGTAACGGTAAACAATTAGCTGCGGGAACACTGTTAGAATGTTATGAGAATGTGGGGAACTGATGAGATGCTGTGTTGCAGTGACTTCAATGACTCCTCGTGTGGCACTTCAACAGTTAACCCTTGTACCCCAGTAAGCTCGCCAGCACCCATCTCTGATCTAGTTCAAAGGTCTGCTTTTGGGTTGTTTGTGACTGTCTCTGGTCACAAGATTGCACACATGCCTTGGGATTGTTTGTTACACATCTAAGCCATGAGACTGAATATTATATGAGGCACGCATACGATGTATTAACCAATCAGGCTAAAGCCCAGACTAACATGATGTCATGAGATGACATCTCTTTCCTCACGTTCCTATAGCATGGAGGGGACCTGATTTCACTAGGCCTCAAAAATCATTTCCCTTCTTTGTCTTACAAGACTGTGTGTCACGAGACAGCTTGTTTTCAGTTCAGTGTTCCTATTTCTTATCTGTAGTTAGCCTTATTGGGCTACCACAGAGACACTGTCTCCAAATGTCCCCATGTTGTGAGAACCTTTCTGTTTCAATAGGAGCATACCCTGATTGGTTAGAAGGTACCCCACCTGACTGCAGAATCTCCATCTTGGGGAGAGCAGAGGGAGTTCGTTTTTGGATGTCTTTTTTATTTATTTATTTAATTTTTATTAGGTATATAAAATGTTACAAATCAAAATAAAAATTACATAAGATAAGTAAAATTACGTAGCTCTAAAATAGATAGAGAAACAATTCAAAAAAAAGAAGATAGAGTTTCACATAATTAACATTACTACATTGGTGTCATCAATCAAATATTGTTACCTCATTACAACCCAGAATTGAAACTTCAAACTACAAACTATATCTCCACCTATCACCTCATATCCAATATATGTTGTTCTCTAGCTCTACTATCCTTTTTATCTTTGAAACCACCCTTGTGATATATACAATGTCCGGGGATTTATGTTTACTTATGTTTTCCAGAAGTCATTTTGCCCAGATACAGGGGGTATGCCTTTGTTCTTGACCATTACATATTCAATGAAAGGTTTCCAGATCCTCCAGAAATTATTACCAGTTACTTTACCCTTTTTAGAATTTATCTCCCAGGTGAGCTTTTCATTAAGTGCCAAATCCCACATTTCGTTATACCAATCCCTTCTTTGTAAATTTTCATTATTTTTCCAATTTCTCGCTATACATTGTCTGGCCGCCGATAACATTATCGCCATCAGTTCATTGTTATCCTCACTCATTTTATATTTATCCATCTCCGTTAGCAAGACTGTATTTGGCCCCAGTTCAACCTGCAAATCCAATATATTTTTAATTTCAACCTCAATTTTTTCCCCAAAAATCTTTCAAAACATCACAAGACCACCACATATGCTCATATGTACCTCTAACTTTTTTACATCTCCAGCATTTCTCACTCACGTCTTTGTACATTTGATGCAGTCTTACCGGGGTTCTATACCATCTCCAAATTAGTTTATAGTTATGTTCCTTTACTCTTACCGACATAGATCTCATAATACGTCTTCTCCACATTTTTCCCCATGTATTCTCAGTGATTGTTATGTTCAATTCCTGTTCCCAACTTTCTTTCAATACTTGTTGAGTCTTCCCCCCTTTATTTAAAATCTTATATATTTGACTAACTATCCCTTTTAATCCTATGTCTCCTTTTCTTAATTTGACCAGCAATGTTTCAAATTCTGTAGGCTCCCTGTCTAATCCCATTTCAAAAAAAAATTTCTTGTTCCAATTATTCATCTGGAGGACTTTGAACCAGTCCAACTCCAGTTGCCGATAAAGCTCCTTTCTCCTCTCTAGATCCCTACAATTTTTAATCCAATCCTTCAACAAAAAGACCCTATTTTCTAATAAGATATCCTTGATCCTACCATCTATTTTCATCAGTAAATTATTAAAATCTTCTAATTCTGTAACCATTGAGATCCCTGGAATAAGATCCTTTCTTGCTTTGTTCCATTCCTCTATTGTTGCTCTTATCATCTGTCCCTGTATTCTCAATTTTTTATCTTTATCCCCACATAAAAAAAATGCCTTTCCTAGAAAACTCTTTTGATTCTACTTTTCCCCATATTGGCTCTTCTCTAATTAATAATTTTATGACATTTCGTAATTGAAAGGCTCTATAATACTTGCTAACATTCGGAATACCCAGTCCCCCTTCTTTTTGCGATACATACCACAGCATCTTAGGTATTCTAGCTCTTCGTTCCCCATTACAAAATCTATTTATAGTATTTTGATACTTTTTCAGTTCTCTATCTGTATGTTTTATTGGCAGGGCATCAAATAAAAAATTTAATTTAGGTAACAACAACATTTTACACATTGCAACCCTGCCAAACCATGATAGATTCAACTTGTTATACTGTGTTATCTTTTTATCTATCTCTTTCATTTGTTTACCATAATTCAATTCTTTAAGTTCCCCAAATTTTCTAGCAAGTATTACCCCTAAATATCTTAATTTATTCGGGATTTGAATATTAAATTTTTGCTTTATTTCTTCTTCATCCGTTTTACTCCCATTGACTAAGATCAATTCAGATTTATCCCAGTTCACCCTTAATCCTGTTATTTCCTCAAATGTTTTCAAATGTTTGTTAATCTTTGGAATTGCTTGTATTGGTTGTTTTATCGTAATTAGTGTATCGTCGGCATATAAACTTATTTTATTCCCTTTGATTCCAAATATATCTTTATCTTGCCGAATTAAGTTCGCCAATAGTTCCATAGCCAATACAAATAATGAGGGTGACAAAGGACATCCCTGCCGAGTTCCAGCCTCCAATTTTATTTCTCCTGTGTAATTGTCGTTGAATTTGACTATCGCTATCCCCTGTTTATATAAATTCTTAATAACTTTTTGAAATTTATCACCAAATCCATATAATTTAATAACCTCATGTATTGTATCCCATTGCAGGGAGTCAAACGCTTTAAATATATCCAGGGCTAAAAAACCTACTTTATCTTTTTGCTTTTCAGCTATATCCAATAAATCCACTACCCTCCTTGTAAGATCTGACATATATCTACCCTTTACGAACCCTGCTTGATCCTCTCTTATATATTTGGCTATGAAACTATTTAGCCTAGTCACCATTATTGTAGAAAAAATTTTGGCATCTTAATTAATCAAGGATATCGGCCTATATGATTCTATTTTCTGTAAATCCTTTCCCGGCTTAGGGATTAGTGCAATAATAGATCTATTCCAAGATTCCGGTGTTGCTTCTCCCTCTAGTATCCCATTAAATAACTTGTGCAGTCTCAGAACAATCCAAGGCTTAAAGTCCTTATAAAATTCCGCAGGAAGCCCATCTTCTCCTGGTGCTTTGTCCAATTTTAATTTCCTAATTACATCCTCAATTTCTTTTACCGATATTTGTTCCTCCATCCTATTTCTATGTTCTTCTGTTAATAATGTTATATTATATTTTTGAAAATATTCCTCCAATTTTCCCAAATTTACCTGCTTCTTTGAATATAAATCTTTATAAAAACCCTCTATTATTTCTGCTTTCTCTTTCCTTTTATTACATCTCTTTCCCTTCCCATCTATCAATACTCCTACTTGACCTTTATTCTTTTTATCCCTCGCAGCCTTTGCCAATAATTTAGAATTTTTATTACTATACTCAAAATATTCTCTTTTTAAAAATATCAAATCTTTTTTTTACCTTTTCCATATCCTGGGTTTCTAATTCTTTCTTTATTTTCTGTATCTGTTGTAATACCCTCTTGTCTTTACCCCTTATATATTTTCGATGAAGTTGTTTCAATTGTGTTTCCATTTCCTGGGTTCTGTTAATGTTACATTTCTTTTTCCAACTACTTAATTTTATGGATTCTCCTCTAAAAATCGCTTTCATTGTATCCCATACTACTCCAGAGCTGACCTCTTTATTATCATTCCATGTCCAATATTCACCCCATTTCTCCATTATTTGTTTTTTCATGTTCTCCTCTTTATATAATTTTGAATCATATCTCCAAATATATTTTTTACTATCGCTTTCATCCAATTTTATATCCATACTTATTTTAGCATGATCCGATTCTCTAAATGTACCTATTTTAATATCCTCTATTGTTTTCAATAAACCTTGTGTAACAAATATATAATCGATCCTTGAATACATGTCATAAACTTGTGAGTAATAAGTGTAATCCCTTTCCTGTCCTTTAAGTTCCCTCCATACATCTTTTATATTCATGGATTTTACCCAATCACTCAGAATATACTTTTTATTTCTCTTTTTAGTGCTTGTAGTATCAATTTCAGAGCATAACAAATTGAAATCCCCCCCAATAATCATATTCCTCGTTCCTTCATTATTTAAAATTATTCTCATTTTTTCTAAAAATTCTTCCTGATTAGTATTAGGAGCATATATATTTGCCAAGGTTATCTCTTCATCTTCAATCTTTCCCTTGATGTCTATGGGTTAACATCTATGCCTGGGGGACTGCTTCCCTTTTTTCTTTCAAAATGATTACTTAGGATCTTTACATTTGGACTGTCTCTGGACTGTCATATGCTTTAAGAACTTGATCAATAAACCTACGTTTGCTTTAACGTCGTCTCTTCATTGAACTAAAGGGTAAGAGATGCAATGCATTCACACACAAGCCTCTGAATACGCTACCTGAATAAAACCTCCTTGTGGAAGAGAAGCAGCTAAGGGCTGTTTAGCTGCATTGCCGCCCAGCTCGCCCTCTGGAGGCTTTGGTTTAGGAGGGCCAGAGCAGAGGGGGCCGGCTGGTTTCGTGACACATGACCCAATCACGGCCAATGTACTGAGCCTAAACTAGCCAATCTGATTTTCTATGTAAGTGTTTCCTTATACAATTGTAACAATAAAAAGGCTCGAACGTTCATTCAAGGAAGAGTGTTCTCCGCTAGATCGGACTTAGTGTTGTGTGTTTCATGAAGCTTCATCCAACATGAGAACATGCATTCATTTTGCGTTAAGACACCATTGGATTGGCTAATGCTAATGAGCTGTGCACTAGTCTGATTTTAAACTAGTGCTGGAAGAGATTTGGAGTACATTCACGTTAGGATTTCAGGATGTCACTTTGGAATGGTAAGACTACTGAAAAGATGCAGAAATCAGTAATAATAATCAGTTAGCGATTAGACAGATTTTTATGTTTGGGAGAAGGAGCTTGCTGGCTTGTCTGATATTTTTGAGTGGTGTTGACAATGTTCAGTTTTTCATCGTGAACCTGTAAACCTACTGAAGATCTATGCTTTACCTATGCTTTTTATTCTAAATAAACCAAGAACTGTTTTATCAAACAAGAGTGATTATTTTCAAGTGAGGGTGAGAGAAGAAACTGTTGCCAAGCCTTTGCTACAATAGGCTGATGTTACCACAATAAATGGTTTATTCTCTCGGCTGAGGTTGCTTTAAAGCTGGTCATACCTCTGACCTAGTGAATGTTAAGGGCTAGCTACAGGCAGGAACACGGGAGAATCTAGGCAGGGGGGCTTGCTTAGCTGCAGTCCTGGTCAGATATGGGCTGTGTGTATTTGAATGGGTCGATGACAGTTCACACTAGGAGAAAATCATACACTCATGTGCTGCATAGGAGCCCTATTTAAGATGATTTCATTAGAAATTGGGGTATGTAAATATATTGAATGGGGCAGATCCCTTTATACCAAATAACTTATCTAATTTTGTAAATATTCATATAGAATGGCAAAAGATTAAAATGATTATATTATTGGTTCCAACAAGAAGGTTGAACATGCAGTAAAAGCCCTTATTATGGACGCCACAGGTAACAGAAAACTTGACCTACAGAAGAAAATACTGAAGAAACAGTGTCCCAATTTATGGGGGAAATGTGCGATACAGAAAGTTATTTTAGGGTGTTCTGATGCTTCCCAGGGCTGTGGGAGGGTGTTTGGAGTATTTCCGCTCCATTTTTGAAAAATGTCACTTTTTTGGCTTGCCACTAGATGGAGGTGATAGAAATTTGAAGAATATGTCCTAAAAATCAGCTTTAAAGCTCACTAAAAAGCCAAAAAAACTTGTTTTTTTCTCTTCAAAACTTTTTCTAAAGTTCAGTTTGAAATTTTTTGCTTTGTTTTACCACTTTAGAACAAATACTACAAGGCTTTTTGCCTCTTTTCTAACCTCCAGAATGTTCTTTATTTTCAATGCATTCCTATGGGAAAGTGTGCTTTGTGTTACAGAAAAATCGTTTTACAAAAAACATTCTAGAATGGATTAATTCCGTAACCCGGGGTTCCATTGTACTCAAGAAATGGAAAGCAGATTTATATTTTGAACTTGATGGCTGGTAATAAAGAGATATGGATCATAACTATCAATGGTAAATGAAAATGTGATTTTAGAGAGATGGGGAGTATTTCTGGACAGTATATTAATGAAAGTGAAAGGGCATAAGCCAGAACAAGTAATATCCTATCACAGGTTAAGGGCCCAACGTGGAAATTAAATTACTGTATTTGTAATGATATACAAATAATTATGGTTATTGCCAGTGAGGGGATGTTACGGGTTCGGACCGGTTCGCCCGAACCGTCAGGAGGAGCTCACCGGGGTGGGTGTGTAGTTTGGGCACTCCTGATCTACAATATAATGCATTGGTGCCCAAACTAAGGCCCGGGGGCCAGGTGCGGCCCTTGACGCCAATTCATCCGGCCCGTGGGTACGTTTTACTTCCGTTTCCAGGAGCGATGAGGGCTTCGTGGGCGGATTAATTGGTGTAGGCCACACCCGGCCCCCGGGCCTTAGTGACTGGCTTCCTGAACCACATGATCGGTCCACGGCCCAAAACGTTTGGGCACCCCTGATATAATGTATGGTGTACTTCGGAGATGGAATGTTGCTTCATGTAAGCAATTTCATGTGTACCCTTGGTAAGTATCTGCATCCTCATCAGGAGCACACTTGAAAGAGAAAACTTTCTGTATTCGACCCAATGAACAGAAACATTTCCTGCTGCCATACTAGTTTGGATAGTTCTGCAATGTATAATTTCTTTCCATGGATTTGGGCTTTTGTGGAAGATCTTGGAACATTTCCTCTGTAGGGAATTGTGCATGGTTCAAATGTGCAAAGAACTTCAGGAGACCCACAACCTCACTTCTTGGCAAGGGTTTCCCCCTTGGGAGAAGCCACTTTGTTGCTTAGAGTAGGGGTGGTGGAATTCTGCCACACACATACTGGATTATTCACCAGAGAATACAAGGAATTCTTGGAGTGATGAAAAGTCTTTACACTAGTGTTTCCCAACCTTTGGTTCTTGGATTTCAATTCCCAGAAGCTGAAGTCAATTGCCAAAAGTACTGATCACCCATTGTACTGACTTAGGCTTCTGGGAATTGAAGTCCAAGAAAGAAAAGATGCAAGATACTGCTTTAGACTGCGAAAGCTCCTTAGGCTCCATCTAAGAATCGATACAGAAGAGATGTCGCTTAAATTCCAGGGTGCAGGCAGCTCACCATATGGGTTGCCTAAACATCTCAAAAGTCATAGAAGAATGACATTCCAATGGTAACTTCAAGACTCTCCTGTTAGATGTGAGACTCGCCAGTATAGTAAAACTCACCCTTTTTTGCTGCCTCTGTAACTTTCCTGGCCCAAATTAAATGTTGACTAAAATTCTATAGCATAACTCTTTGTGCAGAATGAAGATGATGTCATCATCCACCAGTCACCATTAATTAAAGGCTTACTTTAGTGGTCTCAGGGTGCAGGCAACCTGAGCCAGACTTGACCAGCTTTCACCAGAGTCTTCAGTAACCTGCTGGTTTGTATAGTTATGTATAAAGGTCCAGACTTTTGATGGAAGCATAATAAGCTTGAACTAGAGGACTGAATGAAGCATAAGTGGAAACAATGTTTTATAAAGGACCGTTTCTATCTGATTTTGCTAGGATTGAGCAAAATAGGGACACAGTTTGCGTACAACAAAGTCTGGTTCAATGTCATTCAATATGCTTCTCTGAGTGTGCAGAAGAAAAAAAAGCTTCTAAATTTTCATCCGTCGTAGTTACTGCCAATTTTGTTCTTATCCTTTTAAGTTTTGAGAAAACTCACAGGTGTCCTGTGTTAATGTTATTGTTAGTAAACATTTGTATACTTTATATAGTTGTGTATATGGGGACTGTACATGTTATACTCTACTATCATCTCAAATGCACATTTTATGCACGGATTTCATTTATTTTTGGCATTGCACATTGAGAAGTCTGTATCCTCATCTTTGACTTCTGCAACTGCATTTACATTATCAGAAAACAAAACAAACAAAATAAAATAAAAAACACTGTAGCACTTTAAAGACTAACTGCTATATTTTTATTGTTAGCTTTCATGGATCAAGTCCACTTCATCAGACAAAGAGTGAAACTTATAGCGATGTTCTTTATATACCAAATTCAGGAGGTCGACGGGAGAAGGGGTGTGAGCAAGATGGGAGAAGGGGTGTGAGCAAGACGACAGACAAGCAAGCACAAGAATGCAGCTTCTCACAGCCATTAGCAACAATAAATTATTCAGATAAACTCCAAATGACTCCCTTTCAATCTCAAGGTTGCTGAGAAAGCCCACTACGGTATCTGATCAACTTGTGACCTGCATGGGGGGGGGGGGACGAACACCTGTACCTGGTTTCTTTCTGTTTTACTAAAGAGAATTGGCAGGAAAGTTGTAATATAAAATCATATAGCAATTTGTGTATCAAATTTGATAATGTCCCAGAAACCCTTCACTAATATTTAGCCTCCTGTGATGGGTATCTAACAGATGGATGTATTTGATTTCTTCTGTCTCCATTTCAATCCAAGTTTTGTAAATTCTCTGTTCCAGAATTGCAACTTTCAGGTCTTGGATAGAGTGTCCAGTTAGATTGAAGTGGTTTGGGACAGGTTTCTCCGTGTTGCCATTCCGGATATCTGATTGGTGTCCATTAATCCTTTTGCGTAAAGATTGTCCTGTTTGTCCTACATAAAGCACGGATGGACATTTCTGGCAAGAGATGGCATAAATCACATTTGCAGAAGCACAAGTAAAACTGCCTTTAATGTTGTGTGTGGTGCCATTGGGTCCAGTAATACTGTTTCCAGAGCGAATGTGGGGGCATAGTTGACGTCTGGATTTGCAGCAGGGTCTAGTTCCCATATCTGCTCCACTTCTGTGTAATCTGTTGTGTGTCAATAGTTGTTTGAGATTGGGGGGTTGTCTATAAGCGAGTAGGGGTCTGTCACCAAGGGCTTTGGAAAGTGAATCACTCTTATCCAAGATGGGTTGGAGATCCCTCATTATGCATGTGAGGGCTTTAAGTTGAGGGCTGAAGGTGACAACCAGTAGTGTGCGATTGCTTTCCCTTCTGGGCCTGTCTTGTAGTAGATCACTCCTGGGTATTCGTCTAGCCCGGTTGATTTGTTCTTTAACCATATTGGATGGGTATTGTAATTTGAGAAATGCATTTTGTAAGTCTGTGAGCTTGGCATCTCTATCGTGTGGGTTTGAGCAGATACGATTGTACCTGAGGGCTTTGCTGAAGATAATGGATTTTGTTGTGTGTTCTGGATGGAAGCTAGAGGCATACAGGTAGGTACATCTGTCTGTGGGTTTGCGATATAGTGTGGTACTAAAATGTCCATTTTGTAATTTCTCAGTGGTGTCCAGGAAATTTACTTGTTGTGTAGACTGGTCCAAACTGAGTTTGATATTTGGGTGAAAATTATTGAAGTCTTGGTGGAATTTCTCCAGGGTTTCTTTTCCATGCGTCCAGATCAAGAATATGTCATCAATGTATTTACATTTTCTTCAATGTCTCTGTCATCCTTTTCATATTCATAGGTATCAGAACTTTCAAGCACATATGAGAACTATGTCAGTAAGAGTAAAAGAACATAATTATAAACTTTTATGGCGATGGTACCTGACCCCAATTAAGTTGCATCAAATAGATAACAAGATAAGCAATTTATGCTGGAGATGTAAACAATCAACGGGAACATATACGCATATGTGGTGGAGTTGCAGTGGGGTGAAAGAATTTTTGGGGAAAGTAGAAAAAGAGATTAGAAATATGTTTGGAATGCAACTGGAGTTGGGGCCAGAAGTAGTGTTGCTAACAGATGTGGATAAATTGTGTAATGATGAAAAGGAGTTAATTACTGTGCTGTTATCAGCAGCGAGACAATGTATTGCAAAGAACTGGAAAAATGAGGTACCACTAAAAGTAGATGATTGGTATAAAGAAATGTGGCAATTAGCACTCAACGATAAGTTAACCTGGGAATTGAATGTTAGAAAAGGCATAGTTCACGAAAATAGATTCTGGAGTTTCTGGCGACAATTTGTGGAATATGTAATAATTAAAGATAAAGGTATCAAGCCTGTACCGGATCAAATTAATTTTTGGAAGATGTGAACTGTTAACCTCCTGGACAATGTACATAGCCCAGTGGTGAATTATAGAAGATTGATGTACTAGTTGTAAAAGAAATTGATGAGTATTAAGCAATATAGTGTTAGAAATCAATAATATATAAGCCTTTGTAGAAATGTTTATTTTTTATTTTTGTTTTCTATTTTGTACTTGTATTTTACTGATGCATTCTTTGTTAATTTTTTGTGTAGCTTTTTTGTTGTATTTCTCTTTTTTTGAAAATTTACAAATAAAATATATAAAAAAAACAAAAAAACAATGTGGTTCAATACATTTACTCTACAGGAATCTTCAGGGGAAGATCAAAGTTGTTCATCATCACACTCTTCTCCTGCCATCGTTTTTACTTTCTTTAAACATTTATTTGGAAATCAGTTTCAGTTGGCATATCTTTAAGGGTCTCTCTCTCTCTCTCTCTCAAGGTTGGAGACAGGCTGGTAGTTGGTCATAACCACAGGGTCAAGGGATGGCTTCTTTAGGAGGGGCGCATCAAAGCATGTTTTAAGGTAGCTGGAAAATACCCCTTCTAAAGCGAAGAGTTAATAATGGCCTCGACCAAACCACTTGACACCGCCCTGGCAGATTTCACCAGCCAGGCAGGGCATGGTTCTGATCCACATGCAGTGGCACACACAGATCCCAGAAGCCTGTCCACTTCCTCAGGGACAACTGGATCAAACCGATACCAGATAACATGACCAGACTGCACTTTGGACAACCCCAGATCTAATATTTCCATGCCGGGGTTCAACTTTGACTGAATCTGAGGGGGTCAACCAGCGTCTCAGGCTAATCGATTTGCTGATCCAGAGGACAAACACCCAGTTCCCTTTTAATCCATCAGGATCCATCAGTCACCAGGGGAAGACCAATTGAATAGGCCCTACCTCCCTGCACTGAAGCCCCATCCCCAGAAAGTCCAGAGTCACCAGATAGTGATCCGACCATGGCACAGGAGTGATGTGTGATTTTTGTATACTGTATTCAGGTCACTCTGCCACTGCTCCAACAAGAAAATGAGATCTGGGGTGTGGCCACTGTTCCTAGTTGGGTCCCAAATTACTTGAGTCAGGCCCACAGCTGCCATGGAAGCCATGAACTCCCGAGCGGCCACGGTGCCAACCCCCAGAGAAGGCAAGTTGAAATCCCCCAGAACCATAAGTCTGGGGAACACAAATGCCAACATGGCGACGGCTTCAAGGAGCTCAGGCAGGGAATCTGCTACCTTGCAGGAAGGCAGGTACAGGAGCAAGATTCCCAACTGACCCTTAGAGCCCAAGCACAGGAGAAGGGCCTCACAACACGGAACTTGGGGAGCTGTGGCTCTGGCGACTCCCAGTGACTTCCTGGCTACAATGGCGACGCCACCGCCCCTCCCATCACCCCTAGGCTGGTGCCAAATACCAAAGCCAGCTGGACACAGTTTTGACAGAGGAACCCCGTCCTCTGGTGCCAGCCAGGTTTCAGTGATGCATGCCAGGTCAGCCCGATCCCCTAGAATAGAATCTGAAATCAGGGAGCCCTGTTACAGATTGACCTGGGATTCATAAGCGGCAGCCTAAGGTGGGTGGGTGGGGGATTCTCTGGATCAGCTGCACAGGATCCAGCGGTGTATCCAGGGGGCTGGAACAGGGGACAGATATTACACATCTGTCCCATGTTCCCCGAGTGTGGCCTGCCCCTCGGCCCCCGCCATACGGCAACATGCCCGTCACAATGCTAATTTGGGCCCCAGGAACCTCATTGCTTGCTCCAGACGGAGCGCTGTTCCCAATCCTCGGCTGGTAGACTGTTCTCCCCTCTCTCCCCCCCCCCTTTCCCAGGCACGAAAACAGACAAGAAGACCAGCACCTGTTATCATAACAGATACCTGCCACTCTGAAACCCCAGGGCCCTGGGCGGCCTTCCCAGCCCCAACGGGTGCTTCTGGTGGGGCACATACTGCATGACGGAATGACCTCCCTCCAGTGATGGGATGACCCCGGTTCCATCCGGTTCCCTGGAACCGGTAGGAACAATCCCGGAGGGTTCTCTGGGAGGGTAGTCAACTTTCGCCTCACTGAAAGAATTTTTTCTAAAAAAACATCGGAGCCAAAATGACTCCAATTTACTGCGCATGCGCAGAAACTCAATCTGACGCATTGCGCATGCGTCAGATTGAGTTTCTGTGCATGCGCAATAAAATTGGAGCAATTTTGGCGCCAATTTTACTGCGCATGCGCAGAAACTCAATCTGACACAAGTGCAATTCGTCAGATTGAGTTTCTGCGCATGCGCAGTAAATCGGAGCCATTTTGGCTCCAATTTTTAAAAAAATTGGCGGCGGCGGCAGCGATAGTGGCGGCGGCGGCAGCAATGGCGGCAGCGGCGATAGTGGCGGCGGCGCCAATACCGGCAGCGATAGTGGCAGTGGCGGCGGTGATGACGACGGCGGCAACACCACCGGCAACTGCAACGCTGGCAGAGTTTTTGTTGGCGGCGATACCGGCGGCGTTGACAGCGGCATTGGTAGCGGTGATGGCGGCGGCGGCGATGGCGATAATGGCGGTGGAGGAGATGGCAACGGTGATGACTTTGGTGGTGGCTTGGGCAGGCGGCACCAGCCCTTAGAGGAGGGCACCTCCCCCGGGGCCGGCGAGCCCCCACAGGCAAGTTGAGGCCTGGCCTGCCCTGGCCGTCCATCCCTTGCAAGCCCTCCCAGGGGTAAGTGAGGGGTTTGTGTTTGGGGTTGTATTTTTATTTAATTTTAATTTTATTTATTTAATTTATTTACGGGTTTGTGGGGTGGGTGGGTGGGTGGGGTGGGTTGAGGGTGTGTGTGTGTATTTATTTTACTTTATATTTTATTTTAAGGCCCCCGCCCACAATGTCATGACATCAGCCACGCCCATGACGTCGTGACATCATGGAGTGGTGGTAACAAATTTGTCATCCCAGCATTGGCTCCCTCCAGTCTGTCCCAGCTCCTGCCAGCGAGTAATTTGAAAGCAAGAAATTACAAGTAGATAAATAGGGACCAATTCGTTCAGAAGGTAAACAGTGTTTTGTGTACTCGCGTGTTGAGGCATGCCTGCCACATGTCCACGGAAACGTCTGCAGATGCACATAGTACTGACCCTTTGGCTATAAACAGATGAGCACTGAACACTAGAGTCAGATATACAAGTGGCTTTTGAGCATGGGTCACCTTTATCTCTACCAGCCATGTGACTCCCTGTATTGGCGATTTTTGATATTGGCAGGAAGAATACCCCCCCACCACCACCGAAGGATTTGCTCTACTGGCTCTTCCTCCAACTACAATTTCTGAGTCCCTTTTAGTCCTGGTGTGGGAGTGAATAAATATATTCCCCCTCCTTCCTGGCTCTTCTTCCTCTCCCCCCACCCCATATTTCCCCTTCTGTGGAAAGGAAAGAAATAAAGTTAGGCGCGGGAGTTTCTTCCTCTGTAACCCACAATTTCACCCTCCCTTTGAGGGTGACTTAATTAAGCCTTTCTAGATAGATGAGTGTTGGATATTTAAAAGTCTAAGCGGCGGGAAAATCGCCGTTTCCAATTGGTCAGTGGGCTGGGTCAAGCAGGGTATTTAAACCCCTGCTGACCCAGCCGTTGTTGTTGTTGTTACCAGCAGTCACAATAAACATACGTGTTGTTTGGTTCACCTTCAATGGCGTCCGTGTCCTCACTCCCGCGCAAGGATCTCCGGATCTAACACTGGCGACGAAGGTGGGATACTGAGGAACGGACCAGAACCAACACACGCCAGAGCCACCACTCACGAAGCCACCTCGCCATGGCTACTTACGTCCCTCCGGCACCCTTCCAGCCGAAGGACGAGAGATGGAAGAGCTATATGGACCGGTTTGAATTCTCTCTCCTGGCTGCAGAGCTGGGAGAGATCGCACCGGAGAGGAAGAAAGCGTTCTTCCTGACCCATTGCGGGCCCAAAGTGTACGAAGTGGCCCAGTCCCTGGTGGACCCCACGCCAATTCTGGACGTCTCGTGGGAAGCACTACAGCTGGCCCTCAAGAATCACTACGCGCCGGAGCCCTCGAGATTTGTGTTCCGACTTCAGTTCCGGGACCGATTCCAGATGTCGGGGGAAACCATCGGTGAGTACGTGGCCGCCCTAAGGACAGCAGCCGTTCCGGCGGTATTCGGGTCATTTCTCGAGGACTCCCTAATCGAGCAGCTCATCAGGGGAGTACGCGACAACAAACTCCGCAAGAGACTATTGGCCCGGAGAGACCTGACTCTGGCCGCGGCCATCGAGGAAGCCAGAGCTTTCGAACTCTCGACGACAACAACATCCTCCTTCAACCGGCCCCCGTCGGCGCCCCGCCAAGCCTCCACTCACCATCAAGATGTCGTTCCCGATGAGGACGAAGATGAAGAAGCAGAGGTGTGTGCGACCGACGGGGGAAACTCGGGCAGGAGCGGTCAGCGCTGCGCTAGCTGCGGAGGGCCACACCAGCGGGCACATTGCCGCTTCAGGGACGCCATCTGCCGCTATTGCGAAAAGAGGGGACACATTGGGAAGGTCTGCCGAGCTAGGCAAGCGGAGAGCCAAGCTGACCGGCAGATTCAAAAGTTCCCGCCGGGCAAGATGGCCGCCAACCAGAGGACGAATCAGAGGCGCCAAGGACGAAACAGCGGCAAATTCGAAGATGCCGAGACGCACACACTCACAATAAGCCACACCGCCACACAGAAGGGAGAGAAGTACCACGCCACAGTCACGATCGACGGGGCTGAGTGTCCAATGGAAGTCGACTCTGGGGCCGCCATATCCATCGTACCGTGGAAGTGGATGAAGAAGACGTTCCCGTCCCTAAAGGAATCAGAACTCCAGGCCCAGCGGATCCGGATCAAGGACTGCCAAGGCAAGTTCCTCCCCGTCGCGGGACAAAAGTGGGTCCGAGTCACGTACGGACCGAAGGAAGAGAGCCTTCCGCTGACCATCGTCCACGGGAACATCCCCACGCTACTGGGCACTAACTGGTTCCCCGCCTTGGGGCTGTCCATCGCGGGCATCCACACCACCGCGACTGACCAACCCGGGGACGCCTCACTGAGGGACGACCTGATGGCCGAATTCCAGGACGTGTTCGGGGAAGGCTTGGGCAGGTATGTGGGGTCCCCTATCTCATTTGCGCTCAACCCGGGCGTTGCTCCCATACGCCTCAAAGCCCGAAGAGTTCCACTAGCGCTCAAGCCCAGGGTCGAGAAGGAACTCGATAAACTGGTCGCCCAGGGAATCCTTGTCCCCGTTGACCACGCTAAGTGGGAGACTCCCATAGTGACCCCCATCAAACCGGACGGGTCAGTGCGCATCTGTGCAGATTACAAATGTACAACCAACAAGGCTTTAGAGCCGAGCGCGTACCCGGTTCCGGTCATAGACCACCTGCTCCATTCACTGGGCCCTGGCAAAATCTTTGCCAAGCTCGACCTGGCCCAAGCGTACCAACAGCTTCCGGTGGACGATGCTACGGCCGAAGCCCAGACTATTGTCACGCACCGGGGGGCATTCAAGTGCACAAGGCTACAGTTTGGGGTCAGCATAGCCCCGGGACTATTTCAGAGCACTATGGAGAGGCTTCTCCAAGGACTCCCGGGGGTGGTGCCCTATTTTGATGATGTCCTGATAATCGCCGGGGATTCCGGCCAACTCAAGGACAGGGTCGCCGCCGTCCTGGCCAAATTCAGGGCCGCGGGGCTCAGGGTGAAACGGGACAAGTGTCTGTTGGGGGTCCCCTCCGTAGAGTTTTTGGGGTTCCGCATCGATGCCACAGGCATCCACCCCACGAAGGGAAAAGTGGAAGCGATCCGGAACGCCCCGGCCCCCAAGAACAAGCAGGAGCTACAGGCGTTCCTGGGACTCCTGAACTTCTACGCGGCTTTCCTGAGAGGGAAGGCCACCGCGGCCGAGCCCCTACACAGACTGTTAGCGGCCAAGGCAGAGTGAGTGTGGGGGCCCGAGCAAAAGTCGGCTTTCGCGGCTGTAAAAAATCTCCTCTCGCAGGACAGTTTCCTGATTCAATACAATGCGACCCTGCCACTGGTCCTCGCCTGCGACGCGTCTCCCTACGGCGTCGGCGCGGTCCTGGCCCACCGACTCCCCAACGGTCTCGAGGCACCTATCGCCTACTATTCCAGAACCATGTCGTCGACGGAGCGAAACTACGGCCAGATCGACAAGGAGGCGCTGGCGGCAGTGGCAGGGGTAAGGAAATTTCATGACTACTTGTATGGCCGGGACTTCGAACTTGTGACTGATCATAAGCCCCTGTTGGGACTCTTGGCCGGCGACCGGCCCACACCCTCTGCCTTGTCCCCCCGGATGCAAAGGTGGGCCATTTTCCTCTCCGGGTACTCGTATACCTTGGTCTACCGGCCGGGGAAACACATGGGCAATGCGGACGCTTTGAGCAGGTGCCCCCTCCCGACCCTGGACGGCGCAGAAAGGGGGGAGGCATCGGTTCTTGCCCTGGACATCCTGGATACTGCCCCCACCACGTCGGCCGAGGTCGCCAGGGCGACGGCGAGGGACGCCGAGCTCCGAACCATCGCCAGCTGGGTGCAACGGGGCTGGCCGGACAGGGGGGAAGGGGAGTTTAAGGTATTTTTTGATAAGAAAGACGAAATGTGCTGTGTGGGGGGTTGCTTGCTGTGGGGTGATCGGGTAGTGGTTCCCAGAAAACTCCGTCCCAAGGTCCTAGACACTTTGCATGCCAGCCACCCGGGAATAGTAAAAATGAAGGGGCTGGCCCGAAGTTACGTATGGTGGCCGGGTATTGACAAAGACATAGAGTCGTGGGTGGCCAAATGCACACCTTGCCAATCATCACGGCCCAATCCCCCGGCAGCCCCGATCAGGGAATGGGAACAACCCTCGGGCCCATGGCAGAGGATTCACATTGACCTCGCCGGCCCATTCCATGGCCAAACGTTCCTGATTGTGGTGGATGCATACTCGAAATGGTTGGAAGTCCGACTCTTGAGTAGCACCACAGCTAGAACAATAATCAGGCAACTCAGACAAATCTTTGCCACGCACGGCATCCCCGACACACTCGTCTCCGATAACGGGCCTCAGTTCACGGCCACGGAGTTCGAGCAGTACCTGGCATCCCTGGGAACCAAACACGCTCTCACATCCCCGTTCAGGGCACAAGGGAACGGGCAGGCAGAGAGGTTCGTACGAAGCGCAAAGGAAGCCCTGGGAAGGCTAGGTCCGGGGGACTGGCAGGAACGCGTGGACACGTTCTTGTTGGCCCAACACAACCTTCCCTGCGCTGCCACAGGAAGGGCCCCCGCGGAGTTGCTCATGGGTAGGAGACTCCGCTGTCACCTCGATCGGTTACATCCCAGGTACTCCCCAGACAAATTCAAGGGAGATCAACCACAGGGTCGGACACTAGCCATTGACTCGCCAATCTTTGCCAGGAACTATGCGCCCGGCCCACCGTGGGAAGAGGGAACCGTCAGCGAGATGCTGGGTCCCTACACCTACACGGTTCGCCTCGCTGATGGCCGGACATGGAAACGCCATGTCGACCAACTCAGGAGGCGAACGAGTCCCGACACGGATAGCAACCTCCCCCAGGGAGTGCAGACCGGCGCTGAGCCAGACATGCACCCGATGGACGAACCGGTCACCGACCCGGTTCGGCCAGAAGACACCCCCAGTTACACAGCACCACCACCAGTCAACTTACCGTGTGGAGCAGGCTCACCCCCGGTCACCGCGGAGCCCGACGGTCGTGTCCCGGAACCGCCAACGGCCCAGCCGGGGCAGAGCGAGAGCGATAGGTCCGCTCTCCTCGATGCCCCAGCGCCGACTGAACTGCGCAGGTCCGATCGTGTACGGACACGCCCCCGTCACCTGAACGATTATATATGTAAATAGCGGACTAAGGCATTCTGGGGGGAAGGGGTGTTGGATATTTAAAAGTCTAAGCGGCGGGAAAATCGCCGTTTCCAATTGGTCAGTGGGCTGGGTCAAGCAGGGTATTTAAACCCCTGCTGACCCAGCCGTTGTTGTTGTTGTTACCAGCAGTCACAATAAACATACGTGTTGTTTGGTTCACCTTCAATGGCGTCCGTGTCCTCACTCCCGCGCAAGGATCTCCGGATCTAACAATGAGAAAAGGGAGATTTCCCTCTCCCCACCTGTTGAACTTCTGCCCGTCATGGCTGGGGGGGGGAGGGAGGGAGGAAGCAATCCTCCGCCTCCCTCCTTCCCGCCAAGAAAATCCGTCGCCAAGATACAGGGGAGGGGCTTCAGAACCAATGGCGACCCAGGCCGCGCCTTCTCCTGGGATTGTGTTTGCGCAGGCGCTAAGGGACATCCGGGCACTTTTCCTTCTTTCCCAGGCAGCAGCAGGAGAAGCCTTTGATCTTTTAGGGTGAGAAAAAGAGGGGGGTCACGGATTGTGGAGGGGGGAGGAGGAAAGAAGGGGGTTGGACTATTCTCCCCCCCTCCGTTGGCCTTCATCTTCCTCTCTTTGAAGTTGGGGGACGGGAGAGAAGAATCGAAAGGTGAGGTAGGGTCGTCTCTTCTTTCTGCTGCCTGAGGCCCACCCATCATCCTCACTTCAGGAGTCTCATCCTCTTTCTAACACCCCACCCCCCCCAATTTCATGTGGGGCGTCTTCCAAATCTTTTTTCCTCTTGTTCTTTGGGCGGGGCCATTGCCATGGGGTAGCCAGGGAGGTCAGATTGGGGGGGGGGAGAAGAACCGGGGTTGGACTATTCTCTCCACCCCTCCATTGGCCATCTTTCTCCCATTGAGTATTTAACGGGGGGGGAGGACAAGGAGAATCCATAAATAAGGGTCTACGCTGCTCCTGCCGCCTGAGGCCCATCCATCAACCTCCCCTCAGGGGTATCATATTTTGCTCCCTCTCCCCCAAATTCCATGTGTGGCTGTTTTTGGGGGGATTCGGAGCCTTTACCCTTTCTCTCCTAAGGAGCCCAACCTTGTGGCGGGGGGAGGGAGGGAGGCTCCCTGCCCCCCTTCAAGGCCTCTTCCCTCCTTTGAGAGCTTCTTCTGCCCCCCATAGCCTCTCCCCCCCTTTGGGGCTCTGTCCCTCTCCTCCTGTGTCCCTTCCTAGCTTCCTTTTATTTTTTTAATGGAGATGTTACTGCCCCACAGGATACGAAAACCAGAAGGGAACTTCAGGCGGCAGAGGTACGTAGGTCGCTTCTCCCGCTTCACGGCCAAGCCTCCTAAGGGTAGGAACAGGAGAGGGTGGGTGTCGGAGTCTTTAAGGCTCCAGGCAGATGAGGAAGTGGAAAGTCTTCCCTCTCCCCACCTGTTGAACCTCTGACTGTCTTGAGGGAAGGGGGAGGAACATATCTCTCTCTGAGGTAAAATCTGTGACTAGCCTTGAGGAGAAGCAGTTTCTTCCCTTTCCCGCCAAGAAAATCCGTTGCCAAGATACGGGGAAGGGGCTTCAGAAACAATACTGCCCCCAGACCTCTTCCCCTCCTGGGATTATTTTGCATTGTGCTGAGGAGGTGGTGGTGAGAAAAAGAGGGGTTGGGGGATAAATTGGGGTGGGAGATAAGTGGGGTTGGTATATTCTCCCCCCACTCCATTGGCCTTCACCTTCCTCCCGTTGAAAAAAGCTGAGGAAAGGAGGACTGTGCTCCTGCTGCTGCCTGAGGCCCCACCCACCCATCCTCACTTCAGGGGTCTCATCTTTTCTCTCCCTCCCCAATTCCATGTGAGGCCTCTTTCCAACCCCTCCCTCCCCGAGGCTCTTCCTTGGGCACTCAGTGGCTTTCTTCCTGCTTCCCCCCAAGGAGGCTTATCTGGCATGGGGTGGGGGTGAGGGGGAGAAAAAGGTCTCCCTCCCATTATCTCCCTGGATAAGATGGTAGTGCAGATTGATGTTTTTATTAATGGAGATTGTTTTATGTTTTTATTTTTATTTTATACGATGTAAGCCGCTCAGAGTCGGGTTCTCCCGATTGGGGCGGGGTAATAAATACAATTAATAATAATAATAATAATAATAATAATAATAATAATAATAATAATAATAATAATAATAATAATAATAATAATAATAATAATAGGCTTCCCCTTCTGTCGTCCTTCCCACTTTCATGCCTCCAGGTGTGGGGGGTCGTCTTATACTCCGGGTGCACTTTAGTTGGGATAAACATAGCTGCCCATAGTGGCCTCCTGATTCTCTCCCACCTCATTCTACATACCATCCAGATGAAGAAAGAAGCTGTACATTACAATTGTGTCTCCCTTTTAAACTGGTGGGGAAAAAGAAAGGGTTTCATCTCTGTTCTGCCCAAAATGGAGGAAAAAGCCATGCTTTCTTCTTTGCAGAGGAAGCAAGAGGCTAGGCTAAAGTTTCCTGCCTCAGTGCAATTGACCTGCCCACCCACTTTACCTGCAGCGCCACCACTGGTGGGTGGTGCAAGTACAGTTCTAAAAAATCAATAAAATAATATTACTGTATTTTATTTATTTATTTATTTATTTATTTCCTTCAACTTATTATCCCGTCCAATCGGGTAAAAACCCAACTCTGGGCGGCTTACATACACAATTTAAAACTACATAGCTAAAACCACAAATCAGTATACGATACCCTATTAACAGTTAAAATGTGAATTAATACAATAATTAAAAGTTAAGCTAAAAGAAATTAAACATTTCCAAGTTATAAAATTACGCAAATTATTAAAAAACAGGACCGGGGTAAGAAGGTAAGAACAAAGGGTGGCTGTCTCATCTGATAAGCCACCCAACATGAGATCCGGTATTTCCGGATCCCCAAACTTGTCCTGCCAGCCAGGTTTTTTTTTTTTAAATTTTTATTTTATAAATTTTCAAAAAATATAAAACAATAAAAAACATACAATACAAAAGATTTTTTTTTCCAAGAGAATATAACACTTGGTATACATTGAATACAAAAGAAATCTATAACACATCTTTTAACTTTTCACCTCACTTCAACCAATAATTCTAATATCTCTGTTATCTCTACATCATACATTCTTCATTATTTAATTCACCTCTGTGCTATATACAATGTCCAGGAGGGTTATAACCATTTATGTTTTCCAAAAACTAATTTGTTCTGGTACAGGATTAACTCCTTTATTTTCAACAATCACATATTCCACAAATTTCTTCCAGATTCCCCAGAATCCATTTACTTGAACTATGCCTTTCTTAACATTTAATTCCCATGTCAATTTATCATTAAGAGCTAATTCCCACATTTCCTTATACCAATCTTGTATATTCAATATTACATTACTTTTCCAATTTTTTGCAATACATTGTCTTGCTGCAGACAGCATCACAGCCAACAGCTCTTTACCATCATTGCTTATCTTATATTTATCCACATTTGTTAGTAATGCCGTATCTGGTCCCAATTCTGACTGCATATCCATTATATTATCAATCTCCTTTTCTACCTTACCCCAAAATTCTAATACCTCGTTGCAATTCCACCACATGTGTACATATGTCCCAATTGATTGTTTACACCTCCAGCATTTATTGCTTATCTCCTCATTCATTTGATGCAGTCTAATTGGGGTCAGATACCATCTCCAAAGCATCTTAAAATTATGCTCTTTTACTCTTACAGACATAGTTCTCATTATCCTTTTTTTCCATTTTCTATGCCAATCCTCTTCCGAAATTGTCATATTCAAATCTTGTTCCCAGATATTCTTTAAAGTTCCCTGTATACTCCCACGTTTGTTCAAAATCTTATAAATTTTACTAACTATCCCTTTAATTCCCATATTTCCTTTTCTTATTTCAACCAAAAGTTTTTCAAAAGTCGTGAGTTGCCTATCTAAACTATTATAAGATAAAAATCTCTTATTCCAATTATTTATCTGGAGAGTCTGGAACCAATTCAATTTCAGTTGTAAAAAAAGTGCCTTTCTTTTCTCCAAATTTCTGCAAATCTTCAACCAATCTTTTAACAGAGAAACCCCGTTTTCTAACAATATTACCTTAGAATCTCTATCTAATTTAATTGGGAAGTTATTAAAATCTTCTAATTCTGCAATTGGTGAAATCCCTGGAATAAGATCTTCTCTTACCCTATTCCATTCTTCTATAGTTATTTTTATCATCCTATTCTGTATCTCTTTATATTTTTTGCTATCAATTTTACTTAAAAATAGCGCTTTGCCTACTTGTGAAAAATCTCTCTTCTCGATTTTTTCCCATATTGTTTCTTCCCTCATCAAAATTTTTACAACATTTCTCACTTGAAATGCTCTATAATTATGTATACTCGGGATTCCCAGTCCCCCTTCTTTTTGAGGTATATACCATAGTTGTTTAGATATTCTTGCTCTTCGCTTCCCGTTACAAAATTTATTTATAATTTTTTGATATTCTTCCAGTTCTTTGTTGCTATGTTTTATTGGTAAAACATCGAATAGAAAATTTATTTTAGGCAATAACATCATTTTACTTAGGGCTATCCGGCCGAACCATGATAAGTTTAGTTTGTTGTATTGTGTTATTTTCCTTTCAATATCCTTCTTTAATTTAAAGTAGTTTAACTTTTTGAGTTCCCCAGTTTTGCTTGAGATCGTTATTCCCAAATATTTTAAATTAGATTTAACTTGAATTTTGTATTTTTCTTCAATATTTTCTCGCTCCTCTTTTTCCCCGTTACAATATATCATTTCTGATTTTTCCCAGTTTACTCTCAAACCAGTTATTTCTTCAAACGTTTGTAAATGCAAATATATCCTTTCTAATGCCTTCCTTGGTTGCTTTACAATTATAAGAGTATCATCTGCATATAAATTTATTTTATTATCCTCTATTCCACTTATTTCCTCATCTTGGCGTATATCATTAGCTAAAAACTCCATTGCCATTATAAACAAAACTGGGGACAAAGGGCACCCCTGACGGGTGCCTGCTTCCAATTTTATATCCTCCGTATAAATATCATTAACTTTAACTCTAGCTTTTCCCTGTTGATATAACTTTGTAATTACACCCTGAAATTTATTACCAAATCCATATAGACCGATCATTCCATGAATTGTAGCCCATTGTAAAGAATCAAATGCTTTAAATATATCAAGAGATAATAGTCCTATCTTCTCCTTTTTCTTTTCTGTATAGTCTAACAGGTCCAACACTCTCGTTACCAAATCCGACATATATCTATTTTTTACAAATCCTGCTTGATCTTTATTAATATATTCATTTATAAAACTACTCAATCGATTAGTCAATATTGTAGTAAAAATCTTTGCATCTTGATTAATTAGTGAGATTGGCCTGTATGACTCTACTTTCTCCAAATCTTTTCCTGGTTTGGGAATTAAAGTAATGATCGATCTATTCCATGAATCTGGAATTGGTTCACCTTCCATTATTTTGTTGAATAATTTACATAACTTTGGAACTATTACTTCCTTAAATTCCTTATAAAATTCGGCCGGGAGCCCGTCTTCTCCTGGTGCCTTATCTGCTTTTAGTTTTCCAATAACTTCCCAAATTTCATTTTGTGTTATTTCCTCCTCCATTTTTTTTCTATGCTCTTCTGATATCTTATTTATTTGTTGTTTGTCAAAATATTCCTTAAGTTTTGCTATGTTTATATCCTTTTTTGAATAAAGATCTCGATAAAAACTTTCAACAATTTTGACCTTCTCAACACTTTTATTGCACCTTTTCCCTTTTTTGTCTATCAATACACCAATCTGACTCTTAATCTTCTTTTCTTTAGCTGCTCTTGCTAACAGTTTCGAACTTTTATTGCCAAATTCAAAATATTCTCTTTTTAAAAAGATTAAATCTTTTTTAACTTTTTCAATATCCTTTCCTTCTAATTCCTTTCTTATTTTTTGAATTTTTCCAAATATATCTCGACTTTTGGTCCTTGCATGCTCCAATTGAAGTTCTTTTAATTGTTTTTCCAATTCCTGATATCTACTCCTATTTTGTTTATTTCTCGTACTTATAATTTTTATGGATTCACCTCTAAAAACTGCTTTCATAGTATCCCACACTGTACTGTAGCTAACCTCATTATTATCGTTCCAATTCCAACTTTCTTCCCATTTTTCTATTATATAATTCTTAGTAGCCTGTTCCTTAAAAATTTTTGAATTATATCTCCAATTATACATTTTTTTTCCTGTGTCTTCTAATTTTATATCCATTAATATCTTTGCGTGGTCTGATTCTCTAATTGTTCCTATCTCTATGTCTTCCGTCAGTCTGTTCAGACTTTCTGTAACAAAAATATAATCTATCCTAGAATACATGTTATGCACTTGGGAAAAATATGTATATGCTTTTTCCCCACCCTTAATTTCTCTCCATACATCTTTTAAGCCAATTGTATTAATCCAATTATCCAATATATACTTCTTACTCTTTCTTTTATCTCCGGTCGTGTCCATGTCCGATCTTATTAAGTTAAAGTCTCCCGCTATTATCATATTCAGGCTACCTTCTTTACTAATGATTTTTTGCATTTTATCTAAAAATTGCTCCTGGTTGTCATTTGGTGCATAGATGTTAACAAGTGTCAATTCTTTATCATCTATATTTCCTTTAATTATTAAATACCTCCCTTCTGGATCTGAGATGCTTTGCGTCATATTATATCCAGTTTTATCAGAGATCAATATCGCTACTCCTCTAGATTTGGATGTCCCATATGCCATTTCATAAATTTGCATTCCTTTTAAGACTAATTTATTAGCTTCCGCTGATTTTTGATGGGTTTCCTGTAAAAAAATAATATCCGGTTTATCTTTTTAAAGCCCTAATTGTAATTTCTTTCTTTTCAATACACTGCCTGTACCCTTTACATTCCATGATACTACTTTAATATTTTTAATCATTTATAATTAAACAGTTTAACAAATAAAAACCTTCCCTGGACGTGCAAACCACCACCTTACATTGAGTAACTAAAAAAAACACAAAATATCTGCCTCTAACTAAACTAAACAACTTACCTATTCTAATGAAATCCTTGAACCTCCCCACTCTTCTCTTCAGAGTTCCGCCTTCGTCTTCCAAAGAGGGGAGGTGGGGACATGAAAAGAATGGCATGATCTAAATACAGTCCCTTTACTGCCCACCCAGCTCCACCCATCTCTCTCATTTTTTCTTTCCCTTTATATATGTATATATAAAAACAGAAGAAAACAGAAGGCATAGAAAAAAGAAAAATAGCATTAAGAAAATAGAACTACTCACCCACCACTACCACACTCCCAGAGTCGTCAGTACCCCCCGTAGCTCCCTCCTCTTCTTCTTCTCCAGATCTATCTCTTTTTATGGCTCCAGATTCCAACAAATCCTTTCTTAAAGACATCCACTCCGGTGTTCCCACCTTGACCAAGCCAATCTGACACATATACTCCAATACATCCATTTCTGAATTCACAACGTGCATCTTTCTATCATAATAAAAGCATATTTGCTGTGGAAATCTCCAATTATATGTAAGCCCTTTGGCTTTCAAAAATTTTGTCACTGGTTTCATTTTGTACCTCCAAACACGCTCTTCCGGGGCTATATCATTGTAGACTTCCACAGAGGTCCCATCTATTTCCAGAACGCCAGCACCAGCCTGTTTGATGAAAGCCATCACCCTAAGCTTGTCACCCCAATTTGCGAACTTGACCAAAACATTCCTTTGAAAATTCTTTCCTCTCTTTCCCCCCACCCTGAAGGCACTAGCTATATCTTCCGCAACAAAATCTTTTCCCATTTTTAGAGAGTTTAGCCAGTCAACTATTCTTTCCTTCAGCTTGTCTGGCGTTCGTTCTGGCATTTTACGAATTACAATATTTTGCTTTCGCATACCTTCTTCCACCATATCTAATCTTTTTCCTTGTAAACACACTTTGTAATCCATTTCTTTTGTTTTAGACTCCAATTCTTTCACATCAAGTTGTAATGTCTTTACATCTTTTCTCGTATTCTTCATCATATTTTCCATCCTTTTTGAATTATCCTTAACTTCCCTTGACAAGTCATTAAGAATTGTAGCCAAATTTTGAAAATTAGTGGTAGTTGCATCCCTATCCCGCTTCGTCTGCTCGTTACTAGCTTGAATCTCTTTTTTTAATTCTTGAAGATTCCCTGACATTGACTTTTCCATCTGTTCAACTTTCTTCATGAATTTACCTATCTCTACATAAAATTGCACGTTTTCTCCTGTCGAAGTCTCGGCCGTCGGTGGTGGTGTTTGTCCATCTCTTTGTTCCCTCTGTTCTCTTTGCTCTCTTTGATCCTTTATCTCTTTCTTCTCCTTTCTCGTTTCAGGTCTCTTTGGCTTAACAACTTCCTCCTCCTCTTTGTCCTTGCCCCCCTCCATAACTATGCTCAATTAGTGTGCAAGATCAATATTTTTAACTAAACAATTAAAACCTATTCCCTCTTTTTTCTTCTATCTCCCTTTCCCTTTATAAATCTCTAATTAATTTCAATTAATCAACCAATTTTCAAATTGATATTGCACACTGTCAAGAACAAATTATATCAAATCTTCAATAATCAATACTTAATAATCAATAGCTTTCCAATAAGTCAAATATTCAAATATTCAAATATTCAAATTTCAATAATATCAATCAACAAAATATATTACAATTCAATTAATTTCAATTATAATATCAAACTCAAATCTAATACCCCTAATCAATTTCAAATCAATAATTTTCTAAAAAAATAGCTTTTTTAATAGAGATCAATTAATTTATATATTTAATACCAATTAATCCAAAATTTTCAATTTAATATCAATTTGATACTTTGATTAGCCACTAAACAATTTTAATTCACCTTTAGTAATTTAATAATTATTCAAAGGGGGGAGAAACAGGGGGGCAGGGCTAGAGGGGGGAATAAGATGAGGGAAAACCAAACTATTGATAAGGAGCCACCTTACATATATTTCAAGGGAAGGGGGGAAAAGATACAATGAGAGACATACAATATATGCTTTATTAAAATATCACTAACAAAGAAAGAGAGAAAAGAAGAGAAGAAAAAAAAGAAAAAGAAAAAGCAAGCATAAGAGAGTAAGATAGAGAAGAAAGGAAACTAAATAAGCAAATATTTTAAGAACAATAATAAGAACAGGAAAGAAAAACAAACAGTATAGAAACACCCCTTCAAAGGACAGGGTGATATAGAACAAAAGGAAGAAGGGAGAAAGAAGAGAAAAGAAAAAGACCAAAAAAAAGGAAGAAAAAGCACGTTATTATCTCCTCTCTCCCCCTCAAAAAAATGTGGAGGGGGGGTGAGAAGAAAAGAGAAAAATTAATCGTACATAAAAAAAAAAGCCCCTATATTCGAAGATGTTTTTATTAAAAAAAGAAAAGATCAAAGGAAAAAGAAAAAAGAAAGAGCGGTCCGTGTGTTGCTGTATACTGAGTTTCGTTTCTTTGCCACAAGACTTCCGCTCTTCTCAAAAACCCAGCGCCATTAAAACTCAGTCCGCTCTAAGCCACAAAAGCAAAAACACGGAAAGAAAAGAAAAAAGATGTCAATTAAAAAAGGCAATCTTCCTTTGTATATATATAAAAATTCAAAAAAGTCAAAACTAAGTCTTCTGCTGTTACTATATTAAGCGGTTTTAAGTTTCAATTTCTCACGCTCGCTCACAAGTCTTTGTTAAAAAGCCGCCGCCATTATTCCCATGCCAATGTCTCTACACAGTCCGAAAAAGAAAAAGACAAAACAAAAAAAAAAGCCCCTACGCACCTCGTTTTCTTCTCTCAAATCCTTCTCTCCAGCACAGTCTCTTGTATACTAAAACTTCGCTTATGCAATTCAGTAAATTCTCTTTCCACCGCTATTTTAACCCCCGGGATTTATCGATCTCACCATGCATCCAGCCCGTTTTCCGCTCTCTCACGCTTTTTCCTTGTGCCTTCGCACCGCACGCCGCTTCATACTGCGGCTACGGTTGCTTAGGCTCCGCACGATCTCCGGCTCCTCGGGTGACCTCCACGGACAAGACTGCGGGCCCAGGGCCTCTGAGAGAGACCCGGTCCCACTCCCCGTCCGGAGGGCACTTTCTCTGAGCCCCGATCTTCCACAGTCGTAAGAGCGGTTCAGTAATTCCTTCCCGGGATTTATCTCATTGATGTCCTCATTAAAAGATTTTTTTTAAGAGTTTAAATCTTCATTTTCTCATTAAAATCGCGTTTCCACGGTGGAGCCCGGCTTAATGGCGTCTGCCTCCTATGCCATCCTAAACCACGCCACCCCAGCCAGGTTTTAAGGCCTTTCCGGAAGGGCAGGAGCTCTGTTTGTTGACGTAGATCGATTGGCAGGAGGTTCCACAGGGCTGGGGCGGTCACGGAGAAGGCCCTCCTTCTGGTGCTAGAGAGGCAAGCCTCTCTAGCTGATGGAATTGCAAGGGAGCCTCTCCGATCCGCCCTGGTGGGACGGACAGACGTTCTTGGGGTGACACGGTCTCTGAGTTATCCTGGCCCACTACCATATAGGGCTTTAAAGGTAATGACCAGCACCTTGAATTGCACCCGGAGACATACTGGCAGCCAGTGCAGCTGCCGAAGCAGTGGTGAGGCACGAGCGTAACGCCCGCACCCCATCACTACCCGAGCAGCCGCATTCTGGACCAGCTGCAGCCTCCGAATGGTCACCAAGGGCAGCCCCATGTAGAGCGCATTACAGTAATCAAGTCTGGAGGTGACCAGTGCATGTGTGACCATGAGCAAGGAATCCCGATCCAGGAGTGGGCGTAACTGGTATATTACACGAAGTTGTGCAAAAACCCTCCTGGCCACGCCTGCCACCTGTTCTTCGAACAGTAGTCGTGAGTCCAGGAGGACCCCCAGATTACGCACCGGATCTGTCTGGGGCAAAACTGCCCCATCCAGAACCAAAGCTGGAAGCTCCTGGGATAACACAGGGCCCCTCACCCATAGCCACTCAGTCTTGCCGGGATTCAGTTGTAGCCCGTTTTCCCCCATCCAGACCCTAACAGCCTCCAGGCACCTGGAGAGGACTTCTACTGCACCGCTTGGGTCCCCACGGGCTGAGATGTACAGTTGGGTATCATCAGCATATTGATGGTACCTTACCCTGTGGGAACGGATGATCTCACCCAGCGGCTTCATGTAGATGTTAAACAGGAGAGGTGAGAGTACCGAGCCCTGAGGCACCCCATATTGGAGGAGCCTAGGGCTGGACCTCTCATTCTCCAGACATACCGTCTGGGTCCTGCCCCTCAGAAATGAGGAAAACCAGGCCAACACAGTGCCCTGGATCCCCAATCCTTGGAGCCTTCCCAAGAGAATGTTGTGATCCACGGTATCGAAGGCCGCTGAGAGATCGAGAAGAGCAAGGATAGTCGGATGGCCTCCATCCCGCTCTCTCCAGAGATCATCCACCAAAGCGACCAGTGCAGTTTCAGTACCATATCCGGGCCTGAATCCTGACTGAAAAGGGTCCAGATAATCCGCTTCATCCAGAACTTCCTTTAACTGCTGTGCCACAGCCTTTTCCAGCACCTTACCCAGAAAGGGTAGATTAGATACTGGTCGGTAGTTCGAAATTACCGTGGGGTAATTTTTTAATTACTGAAACTCACTAGCAGTTGCTACATTTCCCACTCTTGGCTTATACTCAGGTCAATCTATTTTCCTGGATTTCAAGGTCAAAATTAGGTACCTTGGGTTATATTCGGGTTGGCTTATATTCATGTATATATGGTAGATAAATAAGTACCACTTTGCACTTGCACTGTTTTATGTTTACTGTACATGTTTGATAACATACAGCCTTGTGACAGTTTTTCTGCATGTCATAAGCATTTGAATATAAATTGTTGTTCTTCTTCGAGACGTCTGTGAAATCACACGTTTGGGTTTGCGCTTACGCAGACTCCATTTCGGAACATACCAGAGCTTTGTAAAAAGGAGGGAAAGAGCTGTCAAAATAGGCCCCTCCCCCTCCCTATATAACCGTGGCGTCAGCCGTTTCCCGCCTTAGTCTTTTCTTTTCCGCTGCGGTAGACACTCTACCTCGGCTGCCAGAGCTTCGGCGCCTCTCGTTAGTGTATGGCCACTTCGGGCCCTTTCAAACTCTGCTCCGTCTGCTCCGCGAAAATCCCCTTGACAGACTGGCACGATTGTTGTCTCATTTGCCTGGGGGAGGCACACCAAATCCAGCCTTGTATTTTCTGTAAGAAATTTACCAGGACCGCCTTAAAGAACCGTGCCTCTAGGCTTCGGTCTTACCTCTGGGAGCGGTCTCTCTCGGCAGAAGCTGTCATGGAGCCCTCAGCGGCTGATCCTCCGACTCTCTCGCCCGTTCAGGAAGGGGAGAAGGGTTCCCGCGGTTCACCCCCTCCTTCGATTTCTAAAAAGGACACTAAAAAGAAGAAGAATAAGGATGATTCCTCTGCTCCCGAGTTTAAAAAGCTTAAGAAAGTAAAAAAGTCGACGAGGCCACCACCCCCGGCCCTGCTCAATCTCTCTTCTGTCAGATCCCTCACTGACAGCGACGCCATCTTGTCACCGGATTTGGAGGACAACGTTGGGGATGACAACGTGGGGGACTCTGCTTCTGTGACTCAGGTGCCGGTGACTAATAAGGGCCACTTGTCTCAGGGTCATCCGTCCATGTCCCCTCGATCTGAATGTTCGGATGCTCTCACTTTCAACCAGCACCCTCCTCTATACCCACCCTGCTGCTCGTCTCAGGACTGGGCCTATCAGCATGGCAATTTCTTCGATTACCATGCCCATTGCTGCAGAGGGGCTCCCTGGATGTCTCCCCGGTCCCAGGGATGTTCCCTTGCGCACCCATCGTCACAGGGGTGCAGAGACGCGGTTGCTCCGGAGAGGGGCCGTGCGTCAGTTCCCGGGGAGCTCTTCCGTGGCTGAGCAGGGGAATGCCAGCCACGGGTGCCACCGTTGCCCGCGTTCATCCGTGGTGACTGGTAGGCATGGATCTGAGGCTGCGGCCGCGGCAGACAGGGCGACTCGCTCCAGATCGCCAGCCCGCCGCACGGATCCGAAGAAGGCAGAGGGCTCGAAGGCTCGCTCCACCAAGACCGTTCAGCCTCGCTCCACGTCCCCCGCTCCATCTCGCGCCGCATCAAGGGCTAGCGAGGGGAACGTTAGCAGCAAGGGAAGTGCAGCCAGGGTTTCGTGCTCCCGCTCGTCTTCGCCTGCCCGGTCTCTCTCCCCTGCCAAGTCGGATTCGGATGCTGCCTCGTCTGTAGCGGCTGCTGCCGATTCCGAGACAATGACGCCGAAATCCTTGCAGCCCCCTGAGGACTCTTGTGCGTATTCAGCGCTGGTTACCATGATGGCGCAGGCGCTAGAACTCGAATTCGAGCAACCCCCTGCACCAAGGTCCGACAAGGTTTTTTAGCGCCTTCAGAAGGATGCCATCAGACCTACGTCAGTCGGAATGCTTCCTCTTATCGACCTTGGCAAAGAGATCTGGCGCAGGCCATCTTCTGCTCAGACTGTTTCCAGGCGGGTGGATGTTCTCTACAAGGTCTTTGACCAGGAGTCTGGCTTCCTGCTGAAACACCCGGTCTCTAATTCTATTGTTGTCGAGACCGCTCAAGGGAAAGCTGGGAGTAGCGAAGTGGTGTCGCCTGCTTCTAAGGAAGGTCGGAAGCTTGATCAGCTGGGCCGCCGCGTCTATTCTTCCTCCTCTCTGGCCATTAGGGTGGCCAACTACCAAGCAATGGTGGGGGCCTATCAAGCCCACCTCTGGGAGAAGGTAGAGCCGCTTCTTGAGTCTCTTCCTGATGAGGTGCGCGGCCAACTGGCCCCCCTCGCACTAGAAGGGGCACAGCTTGCCTCTCAGCAGATCCGCTCCGCGAGCCACTCCATGGACTGTTCTGCTAGGGCTCTAGCTTTTGCCATCGTCCTCCGGTGATACTCCTGGCTCCGTTCCGCCGGCCTCACGGATGATGCCCGACGTCGTATTGAGGACTTACCTTTTGATGGTGAAGGCCTATTTAATGACAACACGGATGACATTATGGAGAACCTTCACAAGAAAAAGAATACAGCCAAGAGACTAGGGTTGAATCAGCCACAGCAGAATAAGCAGCCAGCTTTTCAACCTCGCCAGTTCCCGGCATACCAACCTCAGCAGGGTGCCAATGACAAGAACCGGTCCAGGTCTTCTTACCAGGCTAAGGCAGGGTTCCTCTCGGCAATCCTTTCGTCCCTCACAATCCCAGCACAAGTGGGATAAGAAACCAAAGCAACGCGCCTGACTTGCTACAAGTGGAGGCTGTGCTTCCCGCTGCTCTGCCTCCGCAGTTGCCCTCAACTTCTCCACTGCCCCTTCCTGCGTGGCGCTCGATTACCTCAGACAAGTGGGTGCTCACCATCGTCAGCAAGGGGTATGCTATCGAATTCGACCGCATCCCTCCCACGGGGCGGCTCCGAATAACCCAGCCCTCGCCAACGCTGCACGACGAGGTCTCGACGCTTCTACAAAAAAATGCCATAGAGCAGGTGCGCTTTGGCGACCATCACAGGGGTTTCCTTTCCAGATATTTTACAGTGGAGAAGAAGGATGGCGGACTGCGTCCAATTTTGGATCTCAGAAAATTGAACAAATACGTGACCAGAAAGAGGTTCAGAATGGTCACATTACAAAGCACTCTCCCCCTCCTTCGGGAGGGAGACTGGTTCACCATTATCGATCTTCGCGATGCTTACTTCCACGTTCCTATTCGGAAGGCTCATCGTCGCTTTCTCATGTTAGCCCTAGGAAACAGTTTCTTCCAGTTCAAGGCTCTGCCCTTCGGGCTGGCTACAGCCCCAAGAGCGTTCACAAAGTTCCTCGCCCCTGTTGTGGCGTTTCTTCGTTCAAGGGACATTGTTTGTTTCCCATACATAGACGATTGGTTACTGGTCTCTCCAACACGTCAACAGGCTCTCCTCGATGTCTGGCTCGCGACCCACCTGATGTCCAACCTGGGCCTTCAGGTCAACCTCGAAAAGTCCACTCTCACTCCTCAGGGAAGGGTGACATACATCGGTGCTGTCCTTGATTCGACGGTGGCAAGGGCCTTCCTACCCGATCAACAGCTTCGGAAGATCCGGAAACTCCTCTGTCTCTTCCAACCGGGGCGCAGGGTGACAGCTTACTCAGTCCAAAAGCTCCTCGGACTCATGGCTTCCACCATTGCCATAGTAAAGTTTGCGCGTCTTCGAATGCGTCCACTGCAATCGTGGTTTCTCCGACACTTCTTGCCTGCAAGGGACCCCCAGTCCCGGAAGCTGGTGGTTCCACCGCGTCTTGTGTCCTCGCTCCGCTGGTGGTCCCACGCCTCTCACCTGCAACGGGGTCTTCCTTTTCAACCGCCGGCCCCCTCCATACAAGTGGTCACCGACGTGAGTCTTCAAGGATGGGGGGCACATTGCGGCCCCGATCAGGTCTACTATGTCTGGTCACGGGGGGAGAGAGCGCTGCACATCAACGAGCTCGAACTCCTTGCGGTCTCGAAGGCTCTCAAGGCCTTCGTGTCAACGCTGTCCGGGCAGGTAATTCAGATCCTCACGGAAAACACCACTGCGGCCGCCTATATCAACAGGCAAGGCGGCACCAGGTCGCGCTCCCTGCTCCACAGGTCCACAGAGCTGTGGGAGTGGTGCATTGCTCATCAGATAGACCCAATTGCACTCCACATCCGGGGGCAGGACAACTCTCTAGCGGACGATCTCAGTCGGAGAGAGTCAACCATGCACGAGTGGGAACTCCATCAGGAGATATTTCAGCTGCTGTGCCGCAGATGGGGACTTCTGCAGGTGGATGTTTTCACCTCCCACCAGACCAGGAAATGCGACCTCTTCTGCTCAAGGGCGGGGATCGGCCCGGCGTCTCTGGGGGACGCATTTATGTTTCACTGGAGCAACGCCCTACTCTACCTGTATCCTCCGATTCCGTTGATATCGCGGACCATTGTCAAGATCATAGGGGACAAGTCCGATGCCATCTTGATAGCACCGTGGTGGCAACGGCAACCGTGTTTCCCAATTCTCAGGAGGCTCGCATCCGACTTTCTCACTCTCCCGATGCGACAGGACCTCATCTACCAGAACGACGGCGCTGTCCTTCACCCGGACCTTCAGTCGTTGCACCTAACAGCGTGGAGGATAACCCACTGATTGCCCGGATCCTTGCCGCTAGTAGGAAGGATTCCACTTTCTGGACTTCTTAACTAGACAAGGTCGCACGGCAGAGGACTTTGATGTCTCGACAGTTCTCCACTACCTGCTTACCCTCGCAGAGTCGGGGCTGGCCCATGCCTCTCTTAGGGTGACCTTGGCAGCGATTGTGGCTCACCAACGTCCTACATCCCCGCACGCATCCCTCTTTCGGGATCCAACGGTGAAAAAGTTTCTTAAGGGACTACAGAATACCTTTCCGCGCCATAGGGCACCTGTACCGCAGTGGTCTCTTCACCTCGTATTGCGGCGCCTGCGGTACCCTCCTTTCGAGCCTATGTTCTCCACCAGTGTTCGTCTTGTCACCTTTAAAACAGTCTTCCTGCTGGCTATCACCTCCGCCCGTAGGGCATCCGAACTGGCTGCCCTCCGCGCTGACCCCCCTTTTCTGCAATTCTTCGCGAACAAGGTTGTTTTGCACCCGGACTTGGCTTTTTTGCCCAAAGTTGTCTCGGACTTTCACCTGGCACAGGCGCTCTGCTTGCCTGTTTACTTTCCTGACCCTTCGTCGCCTATTGAGCGGTCATTGCACACGTTGGATGTCCGATGGGCCCTGCTCTTCTACCTTGACAGGACTAAGCCTTTTCGAGCATCGGATAAGCTCTTTGTTGCTTACGGTGGCCCTCACAAAGGGTCAGCTGTTACGTTCCAACGCATATCCAAATGGATCGTCGCGACCATCCACCTGGCGTTTCAACTGGCTCATACACCTCTCCTTGCTCAGGTTAGAGCCCACTCCACAAGGGCTGTGGCGTCTTCCACGGCATTCCTGAGAGGGGTGCCCATTGAAGACATCTGTCGGTCGGCGACGTGGTCGCAGCCAATGACTTTTGTCCAGCACTACAGGATGGACACGAGGGCAGTACACGACACCCGCTTCGGACGGGCGGTCCTGGCTGCCTCGTTGTAATGACCTTCTACCGGACCCAGACATGGACTCTCCATCCGGTAAGGAGCTTGTTACTCACCCAAACGTGTGATTTCACAGACGTCTCGAAGAAGAACGGGTTACTTACCTGTAACTTTGGTTCTTCGAGTTACGTCTGTGAATTCACACGTGTCCCGCCCACCTCCCCTCTCTCACGTCTGTGAGGTAACCTGGCGTTAGCTTTGAAGGGACTAAGGCAGGAAACGGCTGACGCCACGGTTATATAGGGAGGGGGCGGGGCCTATTTTGACAGCTCTTTCCCTCCTTTTTACAAAGCTCTGGTATGTTCCGAAATGGAGTCTGCGCAAACCCAAACCCAAACGTGTGAATTCACAGACGTAACTTGAAGAACCAAAGTTACAGGTAAGTAACCCGTTCTTGTTCAGTCGCACAGTCGATTCTGACCCTCTGCGACCCCATGGACCACTGTCCTCCAGGCACTCCTGTCCTCCACCATCCCCCTCAACTCGCTCAGCTCTGTGCCCATTATCTCTACAATACCATCTAGCCATCTCATCTTGGGCTGTCCCCTTCTTCTTTTGCCCTCGACCCTTCCAAGCATCAAGGCTTTCTCAAGTGAATCCTCTCTTCTCATTTGATGTCCAAAGTACTTTAGCTTCATCTTTATTATTTGACCTTCTAAGGAGCAGTCAGGTTTGATTTCTTCTAAGATTGACCTATTTGTTCTCCTCACTGTCCAGGGTACTCTCAAAACTCTCCTCCAACACCACATCTCAAAGGGATCTATTTTTCTGCGCTCCGCTTTCCTAATGGTCCAGCTCTCATAACCATACATTGCCACAGGGAATACCATTGCCCTGACTATGCGAATCTTTGTTTGCAATTTAATGTCTCTACTTTTCACTATGCTCCCCAGGTTTCTCATTGCTTGCCTCCCGAGAATCAGTCGCCTTTTTATTTCATGGCTGCAATCACCATCTGCAGTGAGCTTTGATCCTAGGAAAGTAAAATCTGTCACTGCCTCTACTTCTTCCCCACCTATTTTCCAGGGACTGATAGGGCCTGTTGCCATGATCTTGGTTTTCTTGATATTTAGTCTCAAGCCAGCTTTTTCACTCTCTTCTTTTAACCTAATCAGGAGCTTCTTTAGGTCCTCCTCACTTTCCGCCATTAGGGTTGTATCATCTGCATATCTCAAGTTGTTGATGTTTCTCCCAGCAATTTTGATCCCAAATTGTGATTCCTCCATTCCTGCATTGCGCATTATGTGTTCTGTGTATAAGTTGAATAAGCAGGGTGACAAAAATGCAGCCTTGTCTTACTCCTTTTCCTATTCCAAACCACTCAGTCATTCCATTTTCTGTCCTAACTGTTGCCTGTTGATTCATGTACAGATTTCTCATGAAGCCTATAAGGTGTTCCGGAATTCCCATCTCTTTAATTACTTGCCACATTTTGTTGTGGTCGACACAGTCAAAAGCCTTCGTGTAATCAATGAAACAGAAATAGACTTGTTTCTGATATTCCTTTGTTTTTTCCATGATCCATCTTATGTTGGCGATGTGGTCTCTAGTCCCCCTGCCTCTTCTGAACCCCGCCTGCACTTCTGGTAATTCTCTCTCCACATACTGTTGCAGTCTATCCTGTATTATCTTGAGCATCACCTTGCTAGCATGAGGGATGAGCGCAATTGTTCGATAATTTGAACAATCTTTGGCATTACCCTTTTTGGGGAGTGGAACGTATACAGATCTTTTCCAATCCTGTGGCCATTGTTGTGTTTTCCAAATCTGCTGGCATATAGAGTGCAATAATTTGATTCCATCATCTTGTAGGGCTTTGAAAAGTTCAACTTGGATACCATCAACTCCACTGGCTTTGTTGTTTGCAGTGTTTTTTTAGGGCCTTTATGACTTCACTCTCCAGAATGTCTGGCTCATGTTCAATGTTCTCATCATTGTGATTATCAGGGGTGTTGAGGTCCTTTTTGTAGAGTTCCTCTGTGTACTCTTTCCATCTTTTCTTAATCTCCTCTGCATCTGCTAACTCCTTGCCATCTTTGTCCTTTATCATTGTCATTTTTGCTTTAAATGTTCCCTTGAGTTCCCCAATTTTTTCGAAAAGATCTCTAGTCCTACCCCTGATATTGTTTTCTAATATTTCTTTGCACTGTTCGTTCAGGTAGGTTTCCTTATCTCTCCTTGCTTTTCTTTGAAAATCTGTATTCAAGTGACTGTATTTTTTCCTTTCTCCAATGCATTTTGCATTTATTTATTTATTTATTATTTATTTTATTGAATTTATTACCCCGCCCCACTCGGGAGAACCCGACTCTGGGCGGCTTACATCATAATAAATAAAGTAAAAGATAAAAGCATATAAAATCGTAAGGTTTAAAAGTTATCTGAGCTAAAACAGTACAAACTGCACGCCAGTATTCCTATAGATCACTCCTTAATGAGCCACTCCTTAAATGAGCCACTCCTTAAATGAGCCACTTAGTATGGGAACCCATGTTCCCTAGTCCCCAAATATGTTCTGCCAGCCAGCATTCCTTCTGTCCTCTGCTATTTTAAGAGTCTCATTGGACAACCACTTAGCTTTCTTACGCTTCTTTTCTTTTGGTATTCATTTATTCATTCATTTATTCAATTTGTATACCGCCCTACTCGGTGCAACCGACTCAGGGCGGTTTACAGAGATCATACACATAAGACAATCAGAAGAATATAACATAATCAAGGTCATTCAACTTAATACAATACAATACAATACAACAATGCAATACAGTAGTGCAGTAAAGCAAAACCACACTACGAAATAAAGTTACAATACAGTATAATGAAGCAAAATCACACTGCAAAAAGGTTACAAATCATAAGTTACAAAATATAAGGTTACAAAATAAATTCCAATACATATACAGTAAATGACATAGCAAATAAATAATAACATAACAGTCACAGTCTCACAAGCATGTCATAAGCATTTGAATATAAATTGTTGTTCAGTAGCACAGTCAATTCTGACCCTCTGCGACCCCATGGACCACTGTCCTCCAGGCACTCCTGTCCTCCACCATCCCCCTCAACTCGCTCAGCTCTGTGCCCATTATCTTATTTCCTAATGGTCCAGCTCTCATAACCATACATTGCCACAGGGAATACCATTGCCCTGACTATGCGAATCTTTGTTTGCAATTTAATGTCTCTACTTTTCACTATGCTCCCCAGGTTTCTCATTGCTTTAACCATGTGGGCTATTGTTGGCAGTTTGATATCTCTATTTTTTATTATGCTGCTTTTTATTTCATGGCTGCAGTCACCATCTGCATTGATCTTGGATCTCAAGAAGATAAAGTGTCAGTGCTTCCATTTCTTTTTCCCAGGGAGTGATGGGACCTTCTTCTTATGTTGAGTTTCAGGCCAGCCTCTCATCTCTTTAACCCTAATCAGGTTAGTAGAGTCATATCTCAGTAGTAGAGTAGTGTCATATCTCAGATTGTTGCTATAGTAAAACACTGGATAACGCTAAGACTTGGTTCCACAAGTCTTGGTGTTATCTGATTTTTAGTGTTATCCGATAAAATCCGATGGGATGAATCGAATAATGTTAAAGCTCCATAGAGATACATTGTAACTGTACAGGCTTTAGCCGTTGTTATCTGATCCATCCCATAGGATGGATCTCTCACCTCTTTAACCCTCATGAAAAGGCTGGCTTGTTTGTGCACTCCTGAAGCCCCACCCCTCTCACCGGTTTTGCTCCCAAGGCAAAGGCGCGAGGTTGAGCCTGGCGCAGCCCCGCCTCCTTTCTGCCTTTGCGGAGCAGGTTCCAAAGGAAGGCGGTCCTTAGCAAGTGGGACTCAGCCAGCTCTGGGTGCCCTTTTACACCAGAGAAGTGGAACCTGCTCCTCAAAGGCAGAAAGGAGGTGGGGCCGCGCCAGGCTCAACCTCACGCCTCTTTGCCTTGGAAGCGAAACCGGCGAGAGGGGTGCGGCTTCGGGAGTGCACAAACAAGCCAGCAAGTAAACAAACAAACAGCCAGGCCAATTCTTCCCCTTCCCCTCCTCCCTTTTCCCGCCCGCTGTTGACCTATTCATCTGGGCTACCTTCTGGTCCCCCACCCAACAGCCTCTCAGGGAAGTCTCGTGGGTGGGGCAGGCAGGCATGTGTTTGTGTGTGTGTGTGTGTGTACAGTATATGCCAGTCCTAGCTCCGCCTCCTCTGCTGCTGGCGCCGCATTATAATGGGCTGGCTCGGGAGCCGTGGAAGGCAGGCAGGCAGGCGAGAGGGAAATGAGAAAATAACACAACAACCACTCGCGACGACAGGGCTTGGGAAGCTGCGGCCGCCCCAGCGAAGCTGAATGGGGCAGGTTCACAGGAACCGTTCTCCTCAGGCGGGAAACCTCAGGGCTGGTTTTTGAGAGGAGGCCCCAAAATCGTTCCCCACCCACCCCATCCCCATGGGGATCCCGTCACCTTGCGTTGACTCCCACTTTGCGATCGGGGAAGATCCCCGTATCCTTTCCAAACACCCAAGTGATGCGCATGCACCGCAGGCAAAGTTAAGCGACATACATTTCCCTATGGGAAATGTGTTTCACTTAACGAATTACTCGCATAACGAGCAAGTGTGTGGAACGCATTATGCTCATTATGCGAGGTATTATTGTACTATCTTTAGATATTTTAAGGCCTTTGATTCATTGCAATGGGTCACTATCAAAGAAACTTTAAAAAAGGTGAATTTGGGGAAAAATTTAAAAATGTAATTAATCAACTTTATAAAAGTAGTTATGCCAAGGTAAGAGTAAATAACTTTTACAGAGGATATTGAAATCAAAGCAGGAATGAGACAAGGATGTCCTCTTTCCCCCATTTTGTTTATAATGGCTATGGAATTATTGGCCAGAGCTATAAGGAGTGATACAAATATAGATGGGATAAATGGAACAAAAATAAGTTTGTATGCAGATGATACCTTGATTATAATGAAAGATCCTATAAAAATATAGAAAAGATTCAAAATCACCTGCAAAAATTTGAAGAGGTAACAGGCCTGAAAAGAAATTGGGGGAAATTGGAAGCAATTTTTAGTAAATTAAATATGGAAAAGATAGGGAAAATTAAGGAAAATTTTAAAATTCAAATTAGGAAAAGTATAAAATACTTAGGAGTTAATATTGCAGATAATGTAGAGGATTTGAAGAAATTAAAGTATGATAAAGTGAAAGAGGAAATCAAGAAGAAAATTGTTCGATATCGGATGTTGAAGACCTCTTGGTTTGGAAGGATTGCTGTTTGTAAAATGAGTTTATTACCCAAGATTAATTTTTTATTTGAGGTCCTCCAAATTAAACAAACTGAAAAAGAATTAAGAGTTTATCAAAATTTATTGAATAATCACTGCAATGGAGGGAAAAGAGCAAGGATACCTAAAAGTTTATGGTATAAGTCACAGAAAGTGGGTGGTTTAGGGTTACCTAACATTAAATCATATTATAGGGCGTTCCAAATTAAAGGTTTGGTAAAACTTTTAATGATAAAAGATCTTATATGGAGGGAGATAGAAATGAAAGATAGTAATGTGTGTGCAAAGGGAGTATTTTTGGAAAATTCAGTTTTTCATTTAAAACCAAGAAATAATGTCCTAAAATCTATGATAAGTGTATGGGTAAAATTAAAAGAAAAATTGGCACCAAATACCTCTCCAATATTAGAGTTGCAAGATCTTAAAACATTTCCGGTTAAAAATTCAGAATTATTAAAAAACATTACGTATAAATATGATATAATTTTACTAAAAGATTGGTTGAATTGAATTGAGAATGAAGATACTAAAAAAGAAATTTATAAAGAATTAAGGTTGAACTGGCTTCAAATACTAACGTTGGAAAGGTGGAATAAACAATATAAAGAGAAATTGCAACCTACAAGACAGCTGACAGACTTCGAGGAAATGCTATACAGTAATACCCCGGATAACGCAAGTACCGGATAGCGCTAAAACCGCATAAGATTTTCGGAAAAATCTTGTATCGAATAACGCGATTTTAACATCCGGTACAAGCGTATACGTGGGGGAGGGGGAGTTGGATTGGCTAGAACATCTACCCAATCCAACCCCCTCCCCAGCGCCCACCTGCCTTTCCCCCTAGCCTTCTCTCTGATTATTTTCCCTTCTCCGACTGCCAGCTGATGATCGGAGGCTTTTTTAAAAAACTGCAGGGAGGGGGGGAGAGAAATGTGGTTGGTTCTATAAAGAAGGAGGCCAAAGCTTCTCTCCCTGTCACTTCGCTCCTTCCCCACGCCTAGCAGTTTGGGGACACCCCACTGCCTGCTTGGCCACAGAGAATCCCCCCCAACTCTGTTTACCTAATGTTCTTGAGCTGCAATCTCCATGCTGTGTGCTCACTTTAATTCCTGAATTGGAAAAAAGGAAAGGGGGAAAAATACAGAGATCTGATTGGTTCTCTAGAGACTGCCAGCTGATATAGAGACCCAATCAGATCTCTGTATTTTTCCCCTTTCCTTTTTTTTCAAATCAGGAATTCAAGCACACAGCGTGGAGATTGCAGCTCAAGAACATTAGGTAAACAGAGTTGGGGTGCATTCTCTGTGGCCGAGCAGGCAGTGGGGTGTCCCCAAACTGCTGGGGGTGGGAGTGGGGAAGGAGCGAAGTGACTGGGAGAGAAGCTTTGGTCTCCTTTACTTCTCTATAGAACCAACCACATTTCTGTCTTCCCCACCCTTCCCTGCAGTTTAAAAAAAGCCTCTGATCATCAGCTGGCAGTTGGAGAAGGGAAAATAAACAGAGGGAAGGCTAAAGTAGCAGGGGGGGGAAGGCACCTTCCCCCCTACTGCAGTCGCATGGGGATGGCTTTAAAGGTAGGGCGGTCTCTTTCTTTCCCTGCCTGCCTTTAAAGTGGTTTGTACCTGAAGTCAGGGCTTTTTTTAGTGTTGTTTGATGCATGTATCGGACAACGCTAAAAACCGGATAACGTCATGACTTGTGGAACCAAGTCATAACGTTATCCGGGGTATTAGTGTATAAGATAAGAAAAGGTTCAATGGGGATAAAAGGAGTAGTAAGTAAGTTATACAAAATGATAAATAGTACCGAAGAAACTCAGGATGTTCTTAAAAGATTGTGGGAAACGGGTTTAAGTATTAATATTTCGGACAAGAATTGGAAGAAAAAAATGGAAAAATAAGATTATGCGAAATCTGTCCAAAAAAGGTAATGAACACAACTACAAAATTTTGTGGCGGTGGTATATGACGCCAGTTCGGCTAAACCAAATAAATAGTAGCAACTCAAAAAAGTGTTGGAGATGTCATCAGGAAATTGGGACATACAAACATATGTGGTGGGATTGTAAAATTATTTCCAGTTTCTGGCATAAAATGGAACAAGAAATAAGAAAGAATTTAAACTTCAATTTAAAGTTGAATGAAAAAATTGTTTTACTAACAGATTTAGAGGAATTGAACTTAGAGGAAAACAGAAAAGAGTTATTATCTATTTTCTTAACGTTGGCAAGACAACATGTGGCCAGAAATTGGAAAGGTGATATGAACTTAGAAATTCGTAAATGGTATACCGATGTTTGGGACATGGCGCTAAACGAAAAACGTACATGGGAACTAAATATAAAAAGGGGGTTAATAAAACAAAATACATTTTGGGACATTTGGAAACCTTTTTTGCAATATACATTGAGGGAAAATAAAGGTGAAAAACCTGCACCGAATACAATGTACCGTATATGCTGGTGTATAAGACGACTTTTTCACCCTGAAAAACATGCCTCCAGGTGGGGGAGGTGTCGTCTTATATTCCGGGTGCACTATAGTTGGGATAGACATAGCTGCCCATAGTGGCCTCCTGATTCTCTCCCACCTCATTCTACATACCATCCAGATGAAGAAAGAAGCTGTACATTACAATTGTGTCTCCCTTTCAAACTGGTGGGGAAAAAGAAAGGGTTTCATCTCTGTTCTGCCCAAAATGGAGGAAAAAGCCATGCTTTCTTCTTTGCAGAGGAAGCAAGAGGCTAGGCTAAAGTAACACTTCCTGCCTCAGTGCAATTGACCTGCCCACCCACTTTACCTGCAGCGCCACCACTGGTGGGTGGGGCAAGTACAGTTCTAAAAAATCAATAAAATAATTAATATTACTGTATTTTAATTACTGAAACTCACTAGCAGTTGCTACATTTCCCACTCTTGGCTTATACTCAGGTCAATCTATTTTCCTGGATTTCAAGGTCAAAATTAGGTACCTTGGGTTATATTCGGGTCGGCTTATATTCATGTATATATGGTAGATAAATAAGTACCACTTTGCACTTGCACTGTTTTATGTTTACTGTACATGTTTGATAATATACAGCCTTGTGATAGTTTTTCTGCATGTCATAAGCATTTGAATATAAATTGTTGTTCAGTAGCACAGTCAATTCTGACCCTCTGCGACCCCATGGACCACTGTCCTCCAGGCACTCCTGTCCTCCACCATCCCCCTCAACTCGCTCAGCTCTGTGCCCATTATCTCTACAATACCATCTAGCCATCTTATCTTGGGCTGTCCCCTTCTTCTTTTGCCCTCGACCCTTCCAAGCATCAAGGCTTTCTCAAGTGAATCCTCTCTTCTCATTTGATGTCCAAAGTACTTTAGCTTCATCTTTATTATTTGACCTTCTAAGGAGCAGTCAGGTTTGATTTCTTCTAAGATTGACCTATTTGTTCTCCTCACTGTCCAGGGTACTCTCAAAACTCTCCTCCAACACCACATCTCAAAGGGATCTATTTTTCTGCGCTCCGCTTTCCTAATGGTCCAGCTCTCATAACCATACATTGCCACAGGGAATACCATTGCCCTGACTATGCGAATCTTTGTTTGCAATTTAATGTCTCTACTTTTCACTATGCTCCCCAGGTTTCTCATTGCTTGCCTCCCGAGAATCAGTCGCCTTTTTATTTCATGGCTGCAATCACCATCTGCAGTGAGCTTTGATCCTAGGAAAGTAAAATCTGTCACTGCCTCTACTTCTTCCCCACCTATTTTCCAGGGACTGATAGGGCCTGTTGCCATGATCTTGGTTTTCTTGATATTTAGTCTCAAGCCAGCTTTTTCACTCTCTTCTTTTAACCTAATCAGGAGCTTCTTTAGGTCCTCCTCACTTTCCGCCATTAGGGTTGTATCATCTGCATATCTCAAGTTGTTGATGTTTCTCCCAGCAATTTTGATCCCAAATTGTGATTCCTCCATTCCTGCATTGCGCATTATGTGTTCTGTGTATAAGTTGAATAAGCAGGGTGACAAAAATGCAGCCTTGTCTTACTCCTTTTCCTATTCCAAACCACTCAGTCATTCCATTTTCTGTCCTAACTGTTGCCTGTTGATTCATGTACAGATTTCTCATGAAGCCTATAAGGTGTTCCGGAATTCCCATCTCTTTAATTACTTGCCACATTTTGTTGTGGTCGACACAGTCAAAAGCCTTCGTGTAATCAATGAAACAGAAATAGACTTGTTTCTGATATTCCTTTGTTTTTTCCATGATCCATCTTATGTTGGCGATGTGGTCTCTAGTCCCCCTGCCTCTTCTGAACCCCGCCTGCACTTCTGGTAATTCTCTCTCCACATACTGTTGCAGTCTATCCTGTATTATCTTGAGCATCACCTTGCTAGCATGAGGGATGAGCGCAATTGTTCGATAATTTGAACAATCTTTGGCATTACCCTTTTTGGGGAGTGGAACGTATACAGATCTTTTCCAATCCTGTGGCCATTGTTGTGTTTTCCAAATCTGCTGGCATATAGAGTGCAATAATTTGATTCCATCATCTTGTAGGGCTTTGAAAAGTTCAACTTGGATACCATCAACTCCACTGGCTTTGTTGTTTGCAGTGTTTTTTTAGGGCCTTTATGACTTCACTCTCCAGAATGTCTGGCTCATGTTCAATGTTCTCATCATTGTGATTATCAGGGGTGTTGAGGTCCTTTTTGTAGAGTTCCTCTGTGTACTCTTTCCATCTTTTCTTAATCTCCTCTGCATCTGCTAACTCCTTGCCATCTTTGTCCTTTATCATTGTCATTTTTGCTTTAAATGTTCCCTTGAGTTCCCCAATTTTTTCGAAAAGATCTCTAGTCCTACCCCTGATATTGTTTTCTAATATTTCTTTGCACTGTTCGTTCAGGTAGGTTTCCTTATCTCTCCTTGCTTTTCTTTGAAAATCTGTATTCAAGTGACTGTATTTTTTCCTTTCTCCAATGCATTTTGCATTTATTTATTTATTTATTATTTATTTTATTGAATTTATTACCCCGCCCCACTCGGGAGAACCCGACTCTGGGCGGCTTACATCATAATAAATAAAGTAAAAGATAAAAGCATATAAAATCGTAAGGTTTAAAAGTTATCTGAGCTAAAACAGTACAAACTGCACGCCAGTATTCCTATAGATCACTCCTTAATGAGCCACTCCTTAAATGAGCCACTCCTTAAATGAGCCACTTAGTATGGGAACCCATGTTCCCTAGTCCCCAAATATGTCCTGCCAGCCAGCATTCCTTCTGTCCTCTGCTATTTTAAGAGTCTCATTGGACAACCACTTAGCTTTCTTACGCTTCTTTTCTTTTGGTATTCATTTATTCATTCATTTATTCAATTTGTATACCGCCCTACTCGGTGCAACCGACTCAGGGCGGTTTACAGAGATCATACACATAAGACAATCAGAAGAATATAACATAATCAAGGTCATTCAACTTAATACAATACAATACAATACAACAATGCAATACAGTAGTGCAGTAAAGCAAAACCACACTACGAAATAAAGTTACAATACAGTATAATGAAGCAAAATCACACTGCAAAAAGGTTACAAATCATAAGTTACAAAATATAAGGTTACAAAATAAATTCCAATACATATACAGTAAATGACATAGCAAATAAATAATAACATAACAGTCACAGTCTCACAAGCATGTCATAAGCATTTGAATATAAATTGTTGTTCAGTAGCACAGTCAATTCTGACCCTCTGCGACCCCATGGACCACTGTCCTCCAGGCACTCCTGTCCTCCACCATCCCCCTCAACTCGCTCAGCTCTGTGCCCATTATCTCTACAATACCATCTAGCCATCTTATCTTGGGCTGTCCCCTTCATCTTTTGCCCTCGACCCTTCCAAGCATCAAGGCTTTCTTAAGTGAATCCTCTCTTCTCATTTGATGTCCAAAGTACTTTAGCTTCATCTTTATTATTTGACCTTCTAAGGAGCAGTCAGGTTTGATTTCTTCTAAGATTGACCTATTTGTTCTCCTCGCTGTCCAGGGTACTCTCAAAACTCTCTTCCAACACCACATCTCAAAGGGATCTATTTTTCTGCGCTCCGCTTTCCTAATGGTCCAGCTCTCACAACCATTCATTGCCACAGGGAATTATTATTATTATTATTATATTTGAATTTCTATACCGCCCTACTTGGCAGAGCCAACTCAGGGCGGTTTACACACATGTATAGTTATAGTCACAACATATCAATAAATCAATAGTCAATATCAAATGAAAATAGTCAATACCATTGCCCTGACTATGCGAATCTTTGTTTGCAATTTAATGTCTCTACTTTTCACTATGCTCCCCAGGTTTCTCATTGCTTGCCTCCCGAGAATCAGTCGCCTTTTTATTTCATGGCTGCAATCACCATCTGCAGTGAGCTTTGATCCTAGGAAAGTAAAATCTGTTACTGCCTCTACTTCTTCCCCATCTATTTTCCAGGGACTGATAGGGCCTGTTGCCATGATCTTGGTTTTCTTGATATTTAGTCTCAAGCCAGCTTTTTCACTCTCTTCTTTTAACCTAATCAGGAGCTTCTTTAGGTCCTCCTCACTTTCCGCCATTAGGGTTGTATCATCTGCATATCTCAAGTTGTTGATTTTTCTCCCAGCAATTTTGATCCCAAATTGTGATTCCTCCATTCCTGCATTGCGCATTATGTGTTCTGTGTATAAGTTGAATAAGCAGGGTGACAAAAATGCAGCCTTGTCTTACTCCTTTTCCTATTCCAAACCACTCAGTCATTCCATTTTCTGTCCTAACTATTGCCTCTTGATTCATGTACAGATTTCTCATGAGGCCTATAAGGTGTTCCGGAATTCCCATCTCTTTAATTACTTGCCACATTTTGTTGTGGTCGACACAGTCAAAAGCCTTCGTGTAATCAATGAAACAGAAGTAGACTTGTTTCTGATATTCCTTTGTTTTTTCCATGATCCATCTTATGTTGCCGATGTGGTCTCTAGTCCCCCTGCCTCTTCTGAAACCCGCCTGCACTTCTGGTGATTCTCTCTCCACATACTGTTGCAGTCTATCCTGTATTATCTTGAGCATCACCTTGCTAGCGTGAGGGATGAGCGCAATTGTTCGATAATTTGAACATTCTTTGGCATTACCCTTTTTGGGTACCCTATGATAATGTGTACATGTTGAAATCAAATCTGATGTTCTTTTACGTTTTATTTGGTGTTGGAAGGTGTGCGGAAGAGGAGGTGGTCTTATACAGCGAATATATAACAAACTATATTTTGAGTGGAAATGTTGGGGGGTCGTCTTATACACCCAGTCGGTATTTTTGGCAGAATGACTGAGTTGTAAAAGGGATGGCTGGTAGACTCAAGGAGTTTAGTCCACTGGGTGATATATATATTATGTTTAAAAAATACAAAAAAGAGAAAAAACATAACAAAGTTATAACACCATGTTGAAAGAGGATAATTGATATAAATGTGAAAGTATACAGTATATATAAATATTTTTTTTGTTTGTAACTTTTTTGTTTCGTTATTTTTAACATTTTTTTGTTGTTAAAATCTAATTAAAAAACCACCTGCACATGCGTAAATGCACCCTCACCTGTGATAAAGGTGGAAGTGGTTGGATTTACGGCTGTCATAAACGCACCTCTTCTGCTTCCCGGGGGAATGGTCAGGCCTGGTTAGCTGCCCGGGGACATGGTCAGGCCTACAGAGCGAAAAGTTTGGGCACCCCTGGTTTGTAAGTACTGTATTAGCAATAAGACACTTTTTTCCCTTTTCTTTTTTTAATTCTTTATTTATAGGTTTATTAGAAAGTAAGATATACATAACAATGTAAGATACAGTAAAACCTCATATAACACTAAAACCTGGTTCCACAAGTCTTCGTGTTATATGATTTTTAGTGTTATCTGATCCTCTGTGGGATCCATAGAGATACATTGTAACCACACAGGCTTTCGCGGTTGTTATCTGAAGCATCCCATAGGATCTTAATGTTATCTGATGCAATTCTTCCCCCCAGATTCCTTGATGTTATACGATTTTAGTGTTATTCGATACTAATGTTATATGAGGTATTACTGTATACATAAAAAATAAACTCATACATAAGGAAAACAACTTTTACATACTCTTCACTAAATTCTTACACTTGATAAATGTAAAAACAAAAATCCAAACGAAATCACACATGTAGTTCACCTCTAATAATTGCTTTTAAGTAATTATATTTTTTTTCTAATACATTTGTTTCCCTACTTTACTATAACTTACACTTTTATCATCTCCCTTGTGTTATTTACATTGTCCGAGGGATTGTAATAATTTATAATTTCCAAAAATTACTTTGTTCTGGTATAGGAGTAATGCCTTGTTTTTTAACTGTTACATATTCTACAAATGGTTTCCAGACCTTCCAGAATTTATTAACTTGAACTCTACCTTTTCTGATATTTAACTCCCATGTCAACTTGTCATTAAGTGCCAAATCCCACATTTCTTTATACCAATCTTGTATTTTTAACATCATGTCATTTTTCCAATTTTTAGCAATACATTGCCTTGCCACTGACAACATTACAGACATTAGTTCTTTATTATCATTACTAATTTTAAACTTATCCACTTCTGTTAGCAAAATTGTATCTGGCTCCAATTTAAGCTGCACGTCCAATATATTATTAATTTCCGTTTCTATTTCACCCAAAAAGGTTTTCAAACAACCGCAACTCCACCACAGGTGTACATAAGTTCCTACCGCATGCTTGCATCTCCAACATTTGTCACTCCTCTTTTTGTGCATATGGTGTAGCCCAATTGGAGTCCTATACCACTGCCATATTAACTTGTAATTATGCTCTTTCATTCTAACAGACATAGATCTCATAATTCTTCTCCTCCATTTTCTCTGCCAATTTTCCTCAGTAACTGTCACGTTCAGCTCTTGTTCCCATTTATTTTTAAGAATTTCTTGTATTTTTCCACCTTTATTCAATATTTTATAAATTTTACTTACTATCTCCTTGATTCCTATGTCCCCTTTCCTTAATTTAGTCAACAGTATTTCAAATGTTGTCACCTCTATTTAAACCAAGGGTGCCCAAACTTTTCGGCCCAGGGGCCAGATAACATTTTATCAGATGCTCCGAGGGCCGAACTATCTCTCCATGGTACATACATCCACCCAGCCTTGCCGCCGCCACCGCCGCCACCACTAATGCCTTTGCCGCCGCCTCCTCTTTCGCCTCCTCCTCCTTTGCTGCCTTCGCGGTGTCCTTTAAAAAAAATATGACAGATCCCAGAAACTCACATCCAGCTTGGTCATTGTGGCATCCAAGGAGCTGTTGTTGTGTTCCAAAGCTTCAGGTAGGTGGGATTTTAATTAGCAATGAAAAGTCATTAGCCTTAGAAAAGATCTGCTTCCTGACATGATGTCAGGAAGCAGATCTTTTCTAAGGCTAGTGACTTTTCATTGCCAATTAAAATCCCACGTACCTGGAACTTTGGATTTTAATTAGCAATGAAAAGTCATTAGCCTTAGAAAAGATCTGCTTCCTGACATGATGTCAGGAAGCAGATCTTTTCTAAGGCTAATGACTTTTCATTGCCAATTAAAACCCCACCTACCTGAAACTTTGGATTTTAATTAGCAATGAAAAGTCATTAGCCTTAGAAAAGATCTGCTTCCTGACATCATGTCCTGCCTGGCTTGCTGCAGCCTCAGAGGGTGGGGGAACTTCAAAATTAGCGCGCATTGGGTCTCCCAATCAATTTAAAATCAGGAATTACACAATGCACAGCCATAATACTGTAAATCAATTTTTTTTAATATTTTTATTTATAAATTTTCAATAAAAATGAAACAATAAAAAAAACATACAATACAAAAGATTTTTTCAAAAGAGTATAACACTTGGTATACATTGAATACAAAGGATAAAAATCTATAACACATCTTTTAACTTTTATATCACCTCTCTTCAACCAATAATTCTAATACCTCTATTGTCTCTACAGCATACATTCTTCATTATTTAATTCACCTCTGTGCTATATACAGTGTCCAGGAGGGTTATAACCATTTACATTTTCCAAAAGTTAATTTGTTCTGGTACAGGATTAACTCCTTTATTTTCAACAATCACATATTCCACAAATTTCTTCCAGATTCCCCAGAATCCATTTACTTGGACTATGCCTTTCTTAACATTTAATTCCCATGTCAATTTATCATTAAGAGCTAATTCCCACAATTCCTTATAACAGTCTTGTATATTCAGTATTACATTACTTTTCCAATTTTTTGCTATACATTGTCTTGCTGCAGACAACATCACAGCCAACAGCTCTTTACCATCATTGCTTATCTTGTATTTATCCACATTTGTTAGTAATGCCGTATCTGGTCCCAATTCTGACCGCATATCCATTATATTGTCAATTTCTTTTTCTACCTTGCCCCAAAATTCTAATACCTCGTTGCAGTTCCACCACATGTGTACATATGTCCCAATTGAGTGTTTACACCTCCAACATTTATTGCTTATTTCCTCATTTATTTGATGCAGTCTAATTGGGGTCAGATACCATCTCCAAAGCATCTTAAAATTATGCTCTTTTACTCTTACAGACATAGTTCTCATTATCCTTTTTTTCCATTTTCTATGCCAACCCTCTTCCGAAATTGTCTTATTCAAACTTGTTCCCAGATATTCTTTAAGGCTTCCTGTATGTTCCCACGTTTGTTCAAAATCTTATAAATTTTGCTAACTATCCCTTTGATTCCCATATTTCCTTTTCTTATTTCAACCAAAAGTTCTTCAAAATTCATGAGTTGCCTATCTAGACTGTTATAAGATAAAAATCTCTTATTCCAATTATTTATCTGGAGAGTCTGGAACCAATTCAATTTCAGTTGTGAAAAAAGTGCCTTTCTTTTCTCCAAATTTCTACAAATCTTCAACCAATCTTTTAACAGTGAAACCCCATTTTCTAACAATATTACCTTAGAATCTCTGTCTAATTTAATTGGGAAGTTATTAAAGTCTTCTAGTTCTACAATTGGTGAAATCCCTGGAGTAAGATCTTCTCTTACCCTATTCCATTCTTCTATAGTTGTTTTTATCATCCTATTCTGTATCTCTTTATATTTTTTGCTATCAGTTTTACTTAAAAATACCGCTTTGCCCACTTGTGAAAAATCTCTCTTTTCAATTTTTTCCCATATTGTTTCTTCCCTCATCAAAATTTTTACAACGTTTCTCACCTGGAATGCTCTATAGTAATTGTGTATACTCGGAATTCCCAGTCCCCCTTCTTTTTGAGATATGTACCACAGTTGTTTAGATATCCTTGCTCTTCGTTTCCCATTACAAAATTTATTTATAATTTTTTGATATTCTTCCAATTCTTTGTTGCTGTGTTTTATTGGTAAGACATCGAATAAAAAATTTATTTTAGGCAATAACATCATTTTACTTAAGGCTATCCGGCCGAACCATGATAAGTTTAATTTGTTGTATTGTATTATTTTCCTTTCAATGTCCTTCTTTAATTTTAAGTAATTTAACTTTTTGAGTTCCCCAGTTTTGCTTGAAATCGTTATTCCCAAATATTTTAAATTAGATTTAACTTGTATCTTATATTTTTCTTCAATATTTTCTCGCTCCTCTTTTTCCCCGTTACAATATATCATTTCTGATTTTTCCCAGTTTACTCTCAGACCAGTTGTTTCTTCAAACGTTTGTAAATGCAAATATATCCTTTCTAATGCCTTCTTTGGTTGCTTTACAATTATAAGAGTATCGTCTGCATATAAATTTATTTTATTATCCTCTATTCCACTTATTTCTTCGTCTTGACGTATATCATTAGCTAAGAACTCCATTGCCATTATAAACAAGACTGGGGACAAAGGGCACCCCTGACGGGTGCCTGCTTCCAATTTTATATCCTCCGTATATGTATCATTGACTTTAGCTTTTCCTTGTTGATATAACTTTGTAATTACACCCTGAAATTTATTACCAAATCCAAATAGACCGATCATTCCATGAATTGTAGCCCATTGTAAAGAATCGAATGCTTTAAATATATCAAGAGATAAAAATCCTATCTTCTCCTTTTTCCTTTCTGTAGAGTCTAACAGGTCCAACACTCTCCTTACCAAATCTGACATATATCTATTTTTCACAAATCCTGCTTGATCTTTATTAATATATTCGTTTATGAAGCTACTCAAACGCTTAGTCAATATTGTAGTAAAAATTTTTGCGTCTTGATTAATTAGTGAGATTGGCCTGTATGACTCTACTTTCTCCAAATCTTTTCCTGGTTTGGGGATTAAAGTAATGATCGATCTATTCCATGAATCTGGAATTGATTCACCTTCCATTATTTTATTAAATAATTTACATAACTTTGGAACTATTACTTCCTTAAATTCCGTATAGAATTCGGCCGGTAGCCCATCTTCTCCTGGTGCCTTATCTGCTTTTAGTTTTCCAATAACTTCCCAAATTTCATTTTGTGTTATTTCCTCCTCCATTTTTTTTCTATGCTCTTCTGATATCTTATTTATTTGTTGTTTGTCAAAATATTCCTTAAGTTTTGCTATGGTTACATCCTTTTTTGAATAAAGATCTCGATAAAAACTTTCAACAATTTTGACCTTCTCTGCACTTTTATTGCACCTTTTCCCTTTTTTTATCTATCAGTACACCGATCTGACTCTTGATCTTCTTTTCTTTAGCTGCTCTTGCTAACAATTTCGAATTTTTATTACCAAATTCAAAATATTCTCTTTTTAAAAAGATTAAATCTTTTTTAACTTTTTCAATATCTTTTCCTTCTAATTCCTTTCTTATTTTTTGAATTTTTCCAAATATATCTTGACTTTTAGTCCTTGCATGCTCCAATTGAAGTTCTTTTAGTTGTTTTTCCAATTCCTGATATCTACTCCTATTTTGTTTATTTCTCGTGCTTGTAATTTTTATAGATTCACCTCTAAAAACTGCTTTCATAGTGTCCCACACTGTACTATAACTAACCTCATTGTTGTCATTCCATTTCCAACTTTCTTCCCATATTTCTATTATATAATTCTTAGTAGCCTGTTCCTTAAAAATTTTGAGTTATATCTCCAATTATACATTTTTCTTCCTGTATCTTCTAGTTTTATATCCATTAATATCTTTGCGTGGTCTGATTCTCTAATTGTTCCTATCTCTATATCTTCCGTCAGTCTGTTCAGACTTTCTGTAACAAAGATATAATCTATCCTGGAATACATGTTATGCACTTGGGAAAAATATGTATATGCTTTTCCCCCACCCTTAATTTCTCTCCATACATCTTTTAAACCAATTGTGTTAATCCAATTGTCCAATATATACTTCTTACTCTTTCTTTTATCTCCTGTAGTGTCCATATCCGATCTTATTGTTAAAATCTCCCGCTATTATCATATTCAGGCTACCTTCTTTACTAATTTTTTTTTGCATTTTGTCTAAAAATTGCTCCTGATTGTCATTTGGTGCATAGATGTTAACAAGTGTCAGTTCCTTATCATCTATATTTCCTTTGATTATTAAATACCTCCCTTCTGGATCTGAAATGCTTTGTGTCATATTGAATCCAGTTTTATCAGAGATCAGTATCGCTACACCTCTAGATTTGGATGTCCCATATGCCATTTCATAAATTTGCATTCCTTTTAAGACTAATTTATTAGCTTCCGCTGATTTTTGATGGGTTTCCTGTAAAAAAATGATATCCGGTTTGTCTTTATTAAATCAATTTTGACTTCCAACTTATACCAATACTTGAATCAGTGTAAAATAAATCACTTCAGACCAGTGATGGTGAACCTTGGCACTCCAGGTGTTCTCGGACTTCAATTACCAGAAGCCTAAATCAGCACTTCTGGTGATCAGGACATCTGAGAATTGAAGTTCCATAACACCTGAACTACCAAGGTTTGCCATCACTGGTTTAGACTTTGTGCCCACTCCTGTTAATGTTTACCTGGGAAAGCCCAGATAAACTTGTAGCAGGAGGTGACATAGATTACAGCTGATTGGAAGAGGCAGCATTAACAGATCTGCTGCATCTCTCTGCAGCTGCAGATCAGTTGACACCAGTTACTACCAATCAGTGGGAGCCCCTCTGCTGCTATGGTGCATTGTTTTTAAAAAAAATATTTATTCAAAGTGTCATAGCACTAGGACTCTTCAAATAAACATTTTTTAAAAAAGAATTACTGGTGGGTGATTAGCTAGGAATAGCAGTTAGTCTTTAAAGTGCTACTGTGTTTTTTATTTTATTTGTTTTGTTTTGTTTTCTGAAATAGCTAGGAATGGGCTCCCTTGATCAGCTGGAGTCTGTTTTCACTGACCAGTGGCTTTGATCTTCTCTGGTAGTGCAGACAGATGTCCAGCTGATGAAGGAGAACATAATCCTACAGCATCTCTGATGCCATCGTGACTGCCAATCAGCTTACCTGGGACATCTCTCTACAGCCAGTCAGCTGATCAATGGGAAATCTCATGGCGGCAGCGGAGATGCCACTGATTAGCTGGGGACAGTTTTCCCCATCAACTGGAGCTACCTCTGCTGCCAGAATAGTGTGCAGCCACTATAGACATACAGTGTATCTAAATAGCTTTACAGTACTGCATATATACATATGGGACTGCAGTGGCTCAAGTCACTAAGACGCTGACTGGGAGGCGGAAGGTCAGCAGTTCGATTCCTGAGTACTGCAGGACGGAATGAGCTCCCGTCTCTGTCCCAGCTCCTGCCAACCGAGCAGTTCGAAAGCAAGAAATTGCAAGTAGTAAATAGGGACCACTTCAGTGGGAAGGTAACAAGTGTTCTGTGGGCAGCAGTGTCTAGTCATGCCTGCCATAAGACCATGGAAATGCCTGCAGAAGCAGAGAGCGATAGCTCTTTGGATTTGAAACAGATGAGCACTGACCCCTAGAGTCGGATATGACTGGCTTTCGAGCAAGGGAAACCTTTACCTTTACATATACATATAACCTAGCAGTTCAAAAGCAAGAGATTGCAAGTAGATAAATAGGGACCACTTCGGTGGGAAGGTAACAAGTGTTCTGTGGGCTGCAGTGTCTAGTCATGCCTGCCATAAGACCATGGAAATGCCTGTAGAAGCAGACAGCGATAGCTCTTTGGATTTGAAAGAGATGAGCACTGACCCCTAAAGTCGGATACGACTGGCTTTCGAGCAAGGGAAACCTTTACCTTTACGATTGCAAGTAGATAAATAGGGACCAGTTCGGTGGGAAGGTAACAAGTGTTCTGTGGGCAGCAGTGTCTAGTCATGCCTGCCATAAGACCACAAAAATGCCTGCAGAAGCAGACAGCACTAGCTCTTTGGATTTGAAACAGATGAGCACTGACCCCTAGAGTCGGATACGACTGGCTTTCGAGGAAGAGAAACCTTTACCTTTATATATACATATAACCTAGCAGTTCAAAAGCAAGAGATTGCAAGTAGATAAATAGGGACCAGTTCGGTGGGAAGGTAACAAGTGTTCTGTGGGCTGCAGTGTCTAGTCATGCCTGCCATAAGACCACAGAAATGCCTACAGAAGCAGACAGCACTAGCTCTTTGGATTTGAAACAGATGAGCACTGACCCCTAGAGTCAGATACGACTTGCTTTCGAACAAGAGAAACCTTTACCAAATTTAATGCATTCTCCAGGGCCTTTTGTAGACTAACTCCTGTATTTAAATTTGAGCTTTTGTAGACTAACTCCTGTATTTGAATTTGAGCTGTCTTTAAATTTGAGGGGGATTTGAGATCAAATCCACCACATCAGGCAGAAGAGCAAAGCTTTGTGGGTTGAATTTGTAAGAGCACATCAACTCCACAGGCACACAATGACGGGGCAAGCCTAAAGGTAAAGTAACATCTCTTTTTGCAACTGACGAAAAATCCCGGGTTATTTAAACCTTTGCAATTGCAAAAGGTTGCAGAGCAAACTTCTTTGCACAAGGATTGGCCACAAGCGAGCTGAAAAGCAACATTTGTCGCTTCTGACAGTAACGGAACATCCCGGGGGTCTTATTCAAACCTCCTACAAACGGCTGCAAAACAAACTTCTTTTGCCCAGCCAATGGATGGGTGGATGCATTATGCATTGTGGCACCTGATAAGTTGTGAACTTTTTTTGCTTCTCTTCTGATATCTTAAGTTTGCAATATACGCAGCCTGACAAAGAGATTTGAAGAACTCTAAACCTCGCTTCCCTCCCCCTCCCCCCTGCTCCTGGCTTTCTTTTTTAATTGCTTTAAATCAGGCATGCCCAAACTACGGCCCGCGTGAGTTTGCCTGCAGAAGCAGACAGTACTAGCTCTTTGGATTTGAAACAGATGAGCACTATTTATCTACTTGCAATCTCTTGCTTTTGAACTGCTAGGTTATATGTATATTTAAAGGTAAAGGTTTCTCTTGCTCGAAAGCCAGTCGTATCCGACTCTAGGAGTTTGCACAGGTGAGTTTGCATTGAGAGAAACAGCAAACATGAACCCCCAAGAGAAGTTCGTTTTGCAAGCATTTACCATCATACAGGCCTCCTGCTACTGCCCGGCAACTTCCTCCTCCCCCTCCTCCCAAGGCAATCCTTTCCCGGGGGAAGCTAAAATAAGGCAAAAGAAAGGAAACCATCTGCATTTCTAACGCCCTTCCTCTTGGCTTGGTCTTTGATTTCCCCCCCACCTTTCTGGATTATTTTTATTTTTCGTGAGGGAAATTCTCTGCCATAATTTAATTTTTAATCACCTCTAGTGAACGAAGGTTTTCCCGCCTTTCCTCTGCCGGCCCCCCTCTCTCTTCACAACAACCCTGTGAGGTAGGCTGAGGCACTTATAAACAGCCCTACTTTCTTCCCGCAGGGGTATCGAACCTTCTAGTAATCACAACAACCCTGTGAGGTGGGCTGAGGCACTTATGAACGGTCCTACTTTTTTCCCTCAAGGGTCCCGAAACTTCTACTAATCACAACAACCCTGCGAGGTGGGCTGTGTTGAAGAAAAGGCCTCACCCTGTGAATGTTTCTGGTAGGCATGGATTTGAACCAGGTCCCTCTGAGAGGAAATTCATACATTTGGAAGGAGGGACCCCTGCCTGCCTGCCTGCCTGCTGCCGCCCCACCCCACCCCCGGAAAAAAAATAGAATCAGGCCCTTTGTATATTTGCCTCATGGTCAGATTTACACCCATCTAAAAATGCCTTTTAATTTTTAAATCTAGCGCTGGAGCTTATTCTCAGTTCAGGAAAATTACCTCCTCTTCCACCACCCCACGAGTTAAAAACATTCCTTAAAAATAGCAATAATCGCTTAGCTGAGTTTTAAAAGCTAGGCTTGTTTGAAAGCAGCCAAACCACTTTGATAACTGCATTTAATGCAGTTTTTAAATGGTTTTAGATGGTTTTTAAAAAAAAGAACACCCACCAGCATTGACTGCCTGCCTGCCTGAAGTTTTTCTTTCTGTTTGTCTCATTTTTTTTCTGTTCCTATTTTTCTATTAATATAGGGTTTAACTAGCTAGGACAAAATGTTGGGAACTTACTTTTAGCTCCGACCGAAGTCCCTCTCTCCACTCTTAACAATAACCGAATCACCTCTGGCGTATTGATTCAGCCATTCTAAAGTAGATTCGGCAGAACTCCTAGTACTAAGCAGGAGGAGGAAGGAACTAGGCAAATCACTCTTTCACTGACTTGTGATCCCTCCACCCAAAAAAAAGTTTGGCCCATTTTTTTAAAAAAAAATAAAATAAAATTATAAGAGTTCTTATACCATGTTGGGGGCCGGATAAAATGGCCTGGTGGGCCAGATCAGCCCGCGGGCCGTAGCTTGGGCATGCCTGATTTAAACTGTTATCGAATAGGTATTTCTTGTTCCAATTATTCATCTGGAGAGTCTAAACCATCCTAACTTCAGTTGTGAAAACAATTTCGTTCTTTTTTCTTGATCTCTGCAAGTTTTGACCCAGTCTTTCAATAACAACACCCCCTTTTCTGTCAAAACACTCTTTATCTCTCTATCTATCTTTATTGGAAAATTGTTAAAATCTTCTAATTCTATTATAGGTGAGATACCTGGGATAAGTTCCTTCTTTACTTTATTCCATTCATCCATAGTTGTTTTTGTCATCTTACACTGCGTTTTCTGTTTCTTTGTTTCCTTTTCCTCACTTTAAAAAATTGCTTTACCAACTTTTGAAAATTCCCTCCTTTCAATTTTTGCCCATATTACTTCTTCCCTATTTACTAATTTAATTACATTTCTTATTTGAAAAGCTTTGTAATAATTATGAATATTTGGTATTCCCAGACCACCCTCTTTTTGAGATAAGTACCATGGTTTTTTAGCTATCCTTGCACCACGTTTACCATTACAAAATTTGTGTACAATGCCTTGGTATTCTTTCAAGTCCTTATCTGTGTGTTTTATCGGTAAAAGCAATACGACACTTGATATCTCTTGGTACTGAGAGCAGTTGTCATGAAGTATTTTCAAATGTTGTCTTCTAATGTACATCTCTCTTCCCTTCTAATTAGTCAGGATGAACTTTTGCATGCTTTCTCACTTCGACTGGCACTGGAATACACAGGATTTCTTAAATAAATACCATTGAAATTTCTCCTTGGAATCGGAGTTAGCTTTTTTCCACCAAAGTATTGTAGGGGGTTGGTTTTTTTTCTTCTCTCACCTCTCCTATTTAACATCTACATGAAGCCCCTGGGTGAGATCATCCGTTCCTACAGGGTAAAATACCATCAGTATGCAGATGACACACAGTTGTACATCTCGGCCCGTGGGGACCCTGGTGATGCAGTCAACGTCCTATCCAGCTGCCTTGAGGCTGTGAGGGTCTGGATGGGGGACAATGGGTTATGGCTGAACCCTGGCAAGACTGAGTGGCTGTGGGTTGGGGGCCCTGGGTTAACACAGGAGTTACCATCTTTGGTTCTGGATGGGGCTAGTTTGCCTCAAACACATCCGGTGCGCAATCTCGGGGTCCTCCTGGACTCACGACTCCTCCTCAATGAGCAAGTGGCAGCCGTGGCCAGGAGTGCCTTTGCACAATTGTGTGTAATTCGCCAGTTGCACCTTCTCCTTGACAGGGGCTCCTTGCTCATGATCACCCACACCCTGGTCACCTCCAGATTAGATTATTCCAATGCACTCTACATGGGGCTGCCCTTGATGACTATCCGGAGGCTGCAGCTGGTCCAGAATGCGGGTGGTATTGGGAAGTGAGCGTTACTCTCATGCATCCCCGCTGCTTCGGGAGCTGCACTGGGTGCCAGTTTGCCTCCAGGTACAATTCAAGGTGCTGGTCATGACCTTTAAAGTGCTATACGATAGTGGGCCAGGTTACTTGAGAGACCGCATCTCCCCAAGGGTATCTTTCCATCCCACCAGAGCGGACCGGAGAAGTGCCTTAGTGGTTCCATTTGCCAGAGAGGCTCAACTCTGGCACGAGAGAGGGCCTTCTCCCTGTTCACTCCGATTCTATGGAACCACCTGCCTCGGGAGCTGCGCCTTCAGACGGGGTTATTGGCTTTTAGAAGGGGCCTGAAAAGCTGGTTGGCAGGAAGGTTGTGGGGTAATGAGGGTTTACTGACACACACACCCCCGCTGGCTTATTTAACATTCTGTATCTTCCCCCCCATATTCTGACCCTCATTCCTATATTCAGTGGGTTAGTGTAGGGAATTAGAAGTTGTTTTTAAATGGGTTTTAATTTTACTTTGTTCTTTTTGTGTTTTTAGGGGTTTATTTTATGTCTGTTGTGCTCTGCCCCGAGTCGCTTGTGTGAGTAGGGCAGAATATAAATTTGACTAATAAATAAATAAATGTTGCTGAGTCTTCTGTAGTTTCTGTGCACATTTCCAAATAATCTTTCTTACTTCCCCAGGCACAGTGGGAACACAAAAGAAAGGAATCACCGTGGAAATTAAAAGGTTATCAGAATAACCGAAGAGTGGAAGGCAGTATTTTTACAAATGAATCTCCTGATACTCTCCAGAATCGATTAATCATTAGACATCAACTTTATTTGACTTTTCAGGAGTTTCCACCTCAAACTAGGCAGTTAATCTGCTTTTTCCCACACATGTGCTAATATGGAATATAAAGCAACTTTTCAATTAGGAGGATATATTACCATTCGTGAAAGAACATATTTAGGGGAGAACCATTACCAAGGCCTGAAATGTGGAAAAGGCTTCAGTGAAGGTAGAGGTCTTCTTACACAGCACAAGATCCATGCAAGTGAGAACCCTTTTAAATGCTTGGAATGTGGAAAAAGCTTTAGTCAAAGTGCAAATCTTGCTTCACATCATAGGACCCACACAGGAGAGAAGCCTTTTAAATGTCTGGATTGTGGAAAAAGCTTTAGTCAAAGTGCATATCTTGCTTCACATCATAGGACCCACACAGGAGAGAAGCCTTTTAAATGTCTGGAATGTGGAAAAAGCTTCAGTCAAAGTGCACACCTTGCTTCACATCATAGGACCCACACAGGAGAGAAGCCTTTTAAATGTCTGGAGTGTGGGAAAAGCTTCAATCGAAGTGAAAGCCTTGCTTCACATCATAGGATCCACACAGGGGAGAAGCCTTTTAAATGTCTGGATTGTGGAAAAAGCTTTAGTCAAAGTGCAAATCTTGCTTCACATCATAGGACCCACACAGGAGAGAAGCCTTTTAAATGTCTGGGGTGTGGAAAAAGCTTCAGTCAAAGTGCAAGCCTTGCTTCACATCATAGGACCCACACAGGAGAGAAGCCTTTTAAATGTCTGGAATGTGGAAAAAGCTTCAGTCAAAGTGCACACCTTGCTTCACATCATAGGACCCACACAGGAGAGAAGCCTTTTAAATGTGTGGAGTGTGGAAAAACTTTCAGTGATGGTGGAAGCCTTACTTCACATCACAGGATCCACACAGGTGAGAAGCCTTTTAAAGGTGTGGAGTGTAGAAAAAGCTTCAGTGACAGTGGAAGTCTTTCTACACATCACAGGACCCACAGAGGAGAGAAGCCTTTTGAATGCCTGGAGTGTGAAAAAAGCTTCAATCAAAGTGCACAACTTGTTTCACATCATAGGACGCACACAGGAAAGAAGCCTTTTAAATGCATACAGTGTGGAAAAAGCTTCAGTGACAGTGGAATCCTTGCTAAACATCACAGGATCCACACAGGAGAGAAGCCATTTAAATGTGTGGAGTGTGGAAAAAGCTTCAGTCAAAGTGCACACCTTGCTTCACATCATAGCACCCACACAGAAGAGAAGCCTTTTAAATGTGTGGAGTGTGGAAAAAGCTTCAGCCAAAGTGCAAGCCTTGCTTCACATCATAGGATTCACACAGGTGAGAAGCCTTTTAAATGTCTGGAGTGTGGACAGAGCTTCAGCCAAAGTGCAAACCTTGCTTCACATCATAGGATTCACACAGGTGAGAAGCCTTTTAAATGTCTGGAGTGTGGACAGAGCTTCAGGCAAAGTGCAAACCTTGCTTCACATCATAGGATTCACACAGGTGAGAAGCCTTTTAAATGTCTGGAGTGTGGAAAAAGCTTCAGCTACAGTATAAGCCTTGCTAAACATCACAGAATCCATACAGGAGAGAAGCCTTTTAAATGTCTGGAGTGTGGAAAATGCTTCAGTCAAAGTACACACCTTGCCAGACATCATAGGACCCACACGGGAGAGAAGCCTTTTAAATGTCTGGATTGTGGAAAATGCTTCTGTCAAAATGCACAACTTGCTTCCCATCATAGGACCCACATGGGATAGAAGCCTTTTAAATGTCTGGATTGTGGAAAATGCTTCAGTCAAAATGCACAACTTGCTTCCCATCATAGGACCCACACAGGAGAGAAGCCTTTTAAATGTTGGGAGTGTGGAAAAGGCTACAGTGGAAGTACAAACCTTGCAAGATATCATACAACTCACACAGGAGAGAAGCCTTTTAAATGTCTGGAGTGTGGAAAAAGCTTCAGTCAAAGTGCAGCCCTTGCTTCACATCACAGGATCCACACAGGAGAGAGGCCTTATAAATGTCTGGAGTGTGGAAAAAGCTTCAGTCAAAGTTCACACCTTGCAAGACATCACAGGATTCACACAGGAGAGAAGCCTTTAAATGTCTGCAGTGTGGAAAAAGCTTCAGTCAAATTAAATTAAATTAAGCTTCAATCGAAGTGAAAGGCTTGCTTCACATCATAGGATCCACACAGGGGAGAAGCCTTTTAAATGTCTGGATTGTGGAAAAAGCTTTAGTCAAAGTGCAAATCTTGCTTCACATCATAGGATCCACACAGGAGAGAAGCCTTTTAAATGTCGGGAGTGTGGAAAAGGCTTCAGTCGAAGTGCAAAACTTGCAAGACATCACAGGACTCACACAGGAGAGAAGCCTTTTAAATGCCTGGAGTGTGGAAAATGCTTCAGTTGTATAGATTACCTGAATAGACATCACAAGATACACACTGGTGAGAAAGCTTTTGAATGCTTGGATTGTTGAAAAGTCTTAAGTGTGAGGAAGACTAACTAAACTTGGGACCAACATAGGAGAAATACTTTTTTAATGACTGGAGTGTGGAAAATGTTTCAGTCAAAGTGCAAGCTTTGCTTCACATCACAGAATACACAGTTGGGATTTATTTATTTATTTATTTATTTATTTTATTTATATTTACTACCCCGCCCCAATCGGGTATACCTGACTCTGGGCGGCTTACAGCGTGAATTAAAATCACAAATAGATCCCATATAGTAATGGTCCCAAAACCTTAAAAGTTCATAAAAAATTAAAACAATGTTGCAGCTAAAACCAGATGTCCAAACATCACAGGGGGTGGCTGTCCCTTAAATCAGCCAACCTACATGGGATCCCGTGTTCATGGGACCCCACACTTGCTCCGCCAGCCAGGTCTTCAAACCTTTGCGAAAAGGCAGGAGCTCTGTTTGCAGACGTAGTTCGGTTGGGAGAAGGTTCCATAGGGCCGGGGCGAACACAGAGAAGGCCCTCCTCCTAGTGCTAGAGGGGCGAGCCTCCCTAGCCGATGGAATAACAAGAGAGCCCCTCCGATGGGTTCTAAACACTTGGATGTCCTTTGGACTCTATATTTAATAAACTTTGAAAGAACTAAGTCAGTGGGGAAGCTTTTAAAGTGTGGAAGATTCTTCTGTCAACATGCTTACTCCTTTTGCTACAAATTTCAGTACACAGATAGATAAAGTATTTTTTCAGTGTATTGAGTGTATGACAATCTTAGGTCTGGAAAGACATTCTATTACAGTAATACCTTGGATAACGTTATGACTTGGTTACACAAGTTATGATGTTATCCGATTTTTAGCGTTGTCCGATGCTTGCATCGAACAACATTTTAAAAAAAACCCTGACTTCAGGGAGAAACCACGCAGTTTGTCCCCGAAGTCAAGCTGACCCTAGGCTAGCAATCGCTAGGGTATGTAAATACAGTAATGCCCCGGATAAGGCGAGTACCGGATAGCGCTAAAACCGCATAACGTTACAAGATTTTTGGAAAAATCTTGTATCGAATAACGCGATTTTTAACGTTATCCGATAGTCGTTCTTAGCAGCAGGGTGGCTGGAAAGCTGAACGGGGATCTCCGTTCAGCTTCCCAGCCACCCTGCAGCTACGGAGGCAGGAGTGGGGAGGCTGGAAAGCTGACGGGGGGCTCCCCCGTCGGCTTCCCCAGCCACCCCACAGCTGCAGAGGCAAGGGCGGGTGGCTAGGGAAGCTGACAGGGAGTCCCCGTCAGCTTCCCCAGCCACCCTGCAGCTGTAGATTGGGTCCTCTGATCTCTCTGGAGCAGGCAGGGGACCCGATTTACAGCTGTTACTGGGCTTCCCCGACGTCCTCAGCCAGTGGAGCAAGCCAAAACGTCAGGGTTTGAATCCCGACATTCTGGCTAGCTGCTCTGGCTGAGGACGTCGGGGAAGCCCAGAAACAGCTTGGATCGGGTCTCCCCACCTCCCTGGACCCGGCGGGGGGTCAGAGACCCCAAAATTGGTAAAAAAAAAAGCTGACTTTTTTTACCAATTTTGGGGTCTCTGACCCCCCCTCCCCCAGTCCAGGGAGGTGGGGAGACCCGATCCAAGCTGTTTCTGGGCTTCCCCGACGTCCTCAGCCAGTGTAGCAAGCCAAAACATCAGGGTTCGAATCCCGACATTCTGGCTTGCTGCAGCCTCAAAAAGGGTGGGGGAACTTCAAAAATAGCTTATCTTATCTCCCTGGAGCAGGCAGGGAGGTTAGAGATCCCGAAATGGGTAAAAAAGTAGACTTTTTAAAAACTCATTTCAGACTCCCCTGCGTGCTCCAGGGAGATAACATAAACTGCAGATAAGATAAGCCACCCTTCTGCTAAAAAACCACACCCTACTAGAAAGTGTAACAAGCCTAAACATCAGGATTTAAATCCTGACGTTTTGACTCATTGTAGCTTGCAGCAGCTTGGGGGAACTTCAAAAATAGCGTGCATCAGGTCTCCCGACCGCCTTAGAGCCGCGTCCCTGTCTCGTCTTCTCCCATTCCCTGCTCGATCCGCACCAGCTGGCATGCATCTAAAACGCAGCCCCTTTTTTACCATGGGCCGCGGCATCAGCGTCTCCAAGGGCGCCTGGTGCCTGGATGCTCTGCATTCTCCCCGCCCTTGGAGACGCTGAGGCCGCGGCCCATAGTAAAAAAGGGGCTGCGTTTTAGATGCATGCCAGCTGGTGCGGATCGAGCAGGGAATGGGAGAAGACGAGACAGGGACGCCGGACCCGCCCACCCTCCGTCCGTCCCTTTGGAGGCTTAAGTTTTCTTTTCCTCCTGGAAGTCTGTGCGCGCAGCCGAGAGAAACTCGGTGGCAGCCGCCACCTCCGCTGCAACGTCGCTTGCCAGCTTTCCTCATGGCTTCTGTTGGCCTCGGTGAGGTCCAGCGGCCCGGGATGGGTGTCCGGACATGCACGTGAAAATGTGCAAAAAGATCGCCCAGCTCATGAAGGTAAACAGCAGCGAGAACAGCCGCGTTACGCTCTGAAGTGACAGCTGGTTTCCTTTGTGCTGTCATTCAGCGATGTGATTGGATCTCTATGTCAGCTGACATAGAGATCCAACCACATGAAGGGGGGGAAATTCAGCGATGTGATTGGATCTCTATGTCAGCTGACATAGAGATCCAATCACATCGCTGAATTCCCCCCTTGTTTCCCTAGTTTAAAAAAAAGCCTCTGATCAGTTGTTAGTCGGGAGAGAAAATAGGTAAACAGAGGGAAGGTACGGTAAGGTACGGTACGGTAAGCAGAGTTGGGGGGTGTATTCTCTGTGTCTGAGAATAAGCCACCCCCCCGAAAATACGCCATCAGGCCATTTTTTTGGGGGGGGGAATTATAAGCCTTGGCTTATAATAGGGGAAACCCGGTAATTGACCGCACCCTGTTTCTTATAGAGACTGTTTGTTTGAGTGCTTGGTTGGAATTTACTCTAGAGTAGCAGCCATGTCTTCTGGAGGTTTGAATTTGGTTCCTGTGCTCACTGGCTCCAATTATCAAGCGTGAGCATTGAAGTGCTCACTTCTCCTGAGAAAGGAAGGCTTGTGGAGCGTAGTGTCCACACCTGTGGACTTGTCAGCTTTAGACCCTCAGGATGAAAGGGACAGTAAGACTATAGAGCAAAACTTGCAGGCCCTGGCAGTGATTGGGCTCACTGTTGCAGACACCCTCTTAGTACATATCAGAGGAGAGACTTCTGCTGCTGCGTGCTGGGAAAACCTGAAAAGACTTTTTGTAAGGACAACTGTGGGTGCGCAGATTCAGCTTGCAAGGAGGCTTTTTCGCACTCACCTTGCTCCAGGTGGGAGTATGTCTGACCACATCCAGCTGATTACAACCCAGCTGCTGGATTTGGAGGAAAAAGGTGTTGGTTTTAACGAGCAGCAGAAAGCCTGTATACTCCTATCTTCATTGGATGAGAGTTATGAGGATTTTGTCATCGCTCTTGGAGCTCTGCCAAGCCAGGATATGGTGTTTGATGCAATCAAGCCTCGTCTGCTGGAGGAGTCACAACGGAGGCTGGAGCGGACCCTTCTTCGTGAGACCAGCGCTCCCCAGTTCCAGAGAGGCAATGAGCAGCCACCTTCAGTCAGCGTGGCCCGGAGGCAGGCGCAGTTCGGTTTCTGCGCAGGCGCAGTTCATCGGAGCCATTTCGGCTCCGTGTTTCTTTAACTGCCTGCCGGGCAGACAGGGATCCGGTGTGTCCGTGACGCGACGGGAGTGGTCCGTACTATTTTCTACAGAAGGGTAAGTGTCGGGATTCCCCCTCCCTGAATTGGAAGGCGCCGGGAAATGCGGGACGGTTGGCCGCCCTACGCTAAAGGGATAAATCTATCACCCTCCAACAGGTTTTTACAGTGCAATGCTTGTGGGGAGGAAAAGAGTAAATGCACCAGCAAATAGGATGCAGGGGTTCTCCACAGAGCAGCCGATGGACCTGGTCTTTGCGGATCTGATAGGGCCAAGGATCTTTAGGGGGAGCACAATATGTTTTAAACATTGTACACCACCACTCAAGGTACGGATTCATAAGGTTTTTAAAGCGTAAGAGTGAATGCCTTAGTCATTTTTCTCAGTGGCTAAAAGCCACGGAACGTAAGACGGGAAAACACCTTAAATGCCTGGTCACCGATCAAGGGGCAGAATTTGTCAATAAGGCATTCTTGAACTTCTTAGCCAGGAGAGGCATTGAGCATAGGCTCTGTGCACCGTACCGCCCGCAGCATAATGCTTATGCGGAGCGTTGTGGGCAAACCCTTCAGGGTATGGTACGCATTCTCCTAAATGACGCCCAGTTACCAGATGCTCTTTGGGGGGAGGCAACCCTTACTGCCACCCATTTGATTAATCTCACTGTGAATTCCACTATGGGGCAAATACCATACGTGTTATGGCATGGGCATCAGCCTAACCTAAGCCACTTACGTGTTTTTGGCTGTCCATCATGGGTCCACATACCCGCTCAACTAAGGCGCAAGGGACAGCATCGTGCCCGCAAATTGATTTTTGTAGGATATGAAACAAATAGAAAATGTCATCGGTTCTGGAAACCGGGCACTAAGCAAATCTTTAACAGCGCCAAGTTCCTGGACCACGTAGGTTGGGAAAGGCTGGAGCAGAGCTCCCTGCCTACGAGGACTAATGGGTACCCTGTACCCGATGACGTAACCAGGGAACCTAGGAATGTTAGTCCTAGACCTTCAGGATCAGACAAGAATGATTTTAAGAGTGAGGGTGAGTCTGACAATGAACAGGATCAGGCTCCTGAACACTCTAGTAATGAACAAAGAGTAGCGCTTAAATCAGAGGACACTGATGCTGAGTCCCAAGATGAGTCAGCCATTGTCTCTACACCGCCAGTCATCGTCAGGCGGTCGACAAGGGAAAGGAGACAGCCTGATAGATATCAGGCTTGCTCTGCAATAGTTGAACCTTCCAGCTTTGCAGAATTGGCTGACTTACCAAAAACAGATCAAAAGCCATGGCAGGAAGCTATGGATAAAGAGTTAGCAGCGATGAAAGGCCTACAAGTTTTTAAGGAAGTGCCCATCCCTTCAGGGAAGCAGGTCCTGGGGTGTAAATGGGTTTTTAAAGTTAAAAACTGTTCAGATGGCCAAAGGATTTGCAAGGCTCGTTTAGTCGCCCAAGGGTTTAACCAAAGTGAAGGGGATTATGATGAGGTTTTCGCCCCATCACTAAAGGCTACAACATTGAGGGCTGCTTTAACCTGGGCTGCTAAGTACAGACATGTAGTGAAACATGTCGACATAGCTACGGCTTACCTCAATGCCCCTTTGAGGCACAAATTGTACTTGAGGAAGCCTCCAACATTAATTAACTCTGATAATAAATCTGTTTGTTGGAAACTGATGAAGAGCCTATATGGCCTTCGTCAATCAGGCTACGAATGAAACATATGCCTTGTAGAGTTCCTAAAAGGATTAGGTTTTAATCAGGGAGTTGCAGACCCATGTCTTTTCAAAAAGGGGTCGGGCAAAGCAACAACATTGCTCCTGGTTTTCACAGATGATATTGCCGTAATAGCACCGGACGAGGAGTCAGCTGCAGAGCTGATAGGAAAGATCAAACACAAATTTGATCTTAGAGATTTAGGGGATGTCAAGACTTATGTAGGGGTTGACATTGAGAAAACTGCCAAAGGTTTTAAACTTTCACAAGTGGGCAAAATATTGCAACTGCTCAAGCATTATAAGCTTGAAATGGCCAAGCCCTGCAATACCCCTATGACTCCTGGTTTCCTTCATGAGGTAAATGAAGGGCCAGAGTTTGACAAAGGACTCTACAGATCATTAATAGGGAGCTTGTCCTATCTTGCGGCATGGTCTCGTCCTGATATTTCTTTTGCCGTGAATCAGCTCGCCAGGTACTCAGAAAGCCCCAAGGTCAGGCACTGGCAAGCTGCCAAAAGAATCCTCAGATATTTAAAGTATTCCATGAGAAAGGCACTTTATCTTGAGCCGAAAGGAGTCCTGTCACTAGCTATATATGCAGATGCAAGTTTTGCATCAGACCCAGATACCAGGAAGTCCACTTCTGGGATGGCTGTTATGCTAGGGGGTGCGCTTATCGATTGGAAATCTTTGCGCCAAAAGCATATTACCCTTTCGACCATGGAAGCCGAATTTTCTTGTCTGTCACTAACGTGCACAGAGGTGATCAACCTCATACAGCTCATGAAAGATTTAGGGGTGAGCTGTAATGACCCGGTAGTAGTGTATGAGGATAACCAATCAGCTATCACTACGGCAAATAGCATTGGGGTAAAGAGCAGGTCCAGACATACAGACCTGAGGTATTTAAATGTGAGGGAGTCAGTACGGAAGAATATTATTAAGCTGGAATATATTCCTACTGAGGAAAACATAGCTGATGTTTTCACAAAACCTTTACCCATGACGAAGCACAAGTACTGCGTAGAACTGTTTGGTATGTCGTAAATGTATATCCTGTACCCCTGTATGTTTCTTAGACTGTGATGCATCAATCATTGGTTGAACGCTCACGTTGCAAAGGGGGAGTATGTTAGGATATATGAATGTGTTTGCTACGAGAGCAAACCAATTACTGTCTCTTTAAGATTGTGCAGTTAACACAGCCACTACCAGCCAGGTGCAAGCATTGAGTGATTGTGCCTTTAGCATAAATGTAGCACCAGTCTCTGCTGTTTAGCCAGCCTGCATTCTCTGACTGCTTTTCTGCTGTGCTCATGTCCATTTGCCTGCTTCATTCCTGAGGATTACCTGGTATGTTTTACTTGCTGTTCTTTGCAAGTTATTGGAACACATACCTTGCCACATTGTGGTAACCTGTTCAAGGACTGTTTGAAGCTAAGCTACTTCGTAGCGTGAATGAACTACTGGTGGATATCTTCGAAGCCAACCTTGGAGCAAAGATAAAGGTTTGGACTGTTTCCATTGCTTTTTGAAGATAAGAGCTTGAAAGCTCACATTGACTATTAAGACTAGCTGCAACACTTTGTCTGACTTGAAGCCAAGTGTTAACCTGCACTTTGTGCATGCTCTATGTAAATAGTGTAAATATATATTTCCTGCAAACCAAGCCGGACTTTGTTTGTCTCCTGTTTCTCAACAAACACTCTGGAACCTCAGGGTGTGGCAAAAGCTCAGCCACTTCCAGCACTCTGCATATATCATCATGTCAAAGGCGAGGGCAGAAAGGCCCGTGGGGGGTGAAGATTGTCCAGATGGCAGTAATGCAGAGAGTGTAAGGGCCCTACCTGTACCCAGTGTCTCAGAAGAGCCTACTTTGGCCCAGGTGTTGTCCCAGCTCTCTCACATTCTGGCCTTGCAGCTTGAAGAAGCTAGGAAGCAGGCTGAACGTTCTTATGAAGTGCCTATGTATGTTGGCGATGCTATAGGTCAGGCATGCCCAAACTACAGCCCACGGGCCGGATCTGGCCCACCAGGCCATTTCATCCAGCCCCCGACATGGTATAGGAACTCTTATAATTTTATTTTATTTTTTTTAAAAAAAATTTGCAGACTTTTTTTTTGCGGAGGGAACACAAATCAGTGAAAGACAGTGATTTGCCTAGTTCCTTCCTTCTCCTGCTTAGTACTAGGACTTCTGCCGAATCTACTTTAGAATTGCTGAATCCCTCCGCCTAGGTGTTTTGGCTGTTAAGAGTGGAGAGAGAGAGAGACTGAGGCCATCCGGGAGCTAAAAGTAAGTGTCCACCATTTTGTCTTAGCCTTCCGCTTATTCAGGGCTGGGGTGGGGGAGAATGGTTTCTTCTGGGAGAGGGAGAAAGAGGTGTGTGTGTGTGTGTGTGTGTGTGTGTGTGTGTGTGTGTGTGTGTGTGTGTCCAGGATTACAAGCAGTTTCTTCTGGGAGAGGGAGAAAGAGGTGTGTGGGGGGGGAGAGAAAGAGGTGTGTGTGTGTGTCTCCCGACCTCCCGAGAGCCAATGCGCACTAATTTTGAACTTCCCCCACCCTCTTTTAGGCTGCAGCAAGCCAGAATGTCGGGATTCGAATCCTGACATTTTGCTTTGCTGCAGCCTCCAGGGAGGTGGGAGAACTTTGGAAACAGCTTGGATCGGGTCTGCCCACCTCCCTGGACCCAGCAGGGGGGTCAGAAACCCCAAAATTGGTTTTAAAAAAAGGACCTTTTTTTTTACCAATTTTGGGGTTTCTGACCCCCCCCCCCCGCTGGGTCCAGGGAGGTGTGGGGACCCGATCCAAGCTGTTTCTGGGCATCCCCGACGTCCTGAGCCAGTGAAGCAAGCCAGAATGTCGCAATTCGAACTCTGACATTCTGGCTTGCTGCACTGGCTCAGGACGTCGGGGAAGCCCAGAAACAGCTTGGATCGTGTCCCCTGCCTGCTCCAGAGAGATCAGAGGACCCGATCTACAGCTGCAGGGTGGCTGGGGAAGATGACGGGGACTCCCTGTCGGCTTCCCTAGCCACCCGCCCTTGCCTCCGTAGCTGCAGGGTGGCTGGGAAGCTGAACGGAGAACCCCATTCAGCTTTCCACCCACCCTGCTGCTAAGAATGACTATCGGATAACGTTAAAAATCGCGTTATTCGATACAAGATTTTTCCAAAAATTTTGTCACATTATACGGTTTTAGCGCTATATGATACTCACGTTATAAGGGGTATTACTGTATTGGTATACGTTGGAAGACAAAATTGATTTACAGTATTACGGCTGTGCATTGTGTAATTCCTTATTTTAAATTGATTGGGAGACCCAATGCGCGCTAATTTTGAAGTTCCCCCACCCTCTGAGGCTGCAGGAAGCCAGGCAGGACATGATGTCAGGAAGCAGATCTTTTATAAGGCTAATGACTTTTCATTGCTAATTAAAATCCAAAGTTCCAGGTATGTGGGGTTTTAATTGGCAATGAAAAGTCATTAGCCTTATAAAAGATCTGCGGAAGCGGATCTTTTCTAAGGCTAATGACTTTTTATTGCTAATTAAAATCCAAAGTTCCAGGTATGTGGGGTTTTAATTGGCAATGAAAAGTCATTAGCCTTATAAAAGATCTGCTTCCTGACATGATGTCAGAAGCAGATCTTTTCTAAGGCTAATGACTTTTCATTGCTAATTAAAATCCAAAGTTTCAGGTAGGTGGGGTTTTAATTGGCAATTAAAAGTCATTACCCTTAGAAAAGATCTGCTTCCTGACATCATGTCAGGAAGCGGATCTTTTCTAAGGCTAATGACTTTTCATTGCTAATTAAAATCCCACCTACCTGAAGCTTTAGAACACAACAACAGCTCCTTGGATGGCACAATGACCAAGCTGGATGTGAGTTTCTAGGATCTGTCATATTTTTTTAAAAGGACACTTTTAAAGGACACCGCGAAGGCGGCGAAGGAGGAGCCGGTGAAAGAGGAGCCGGCAGCAAAGACGTTAGTGGTGGCGGTGGCGGAGGAGGCAGCAAGGCTGGGTGGATGTATGTACCATGGAGAGATAGTTCGGCCCTCGGAGCCTCTGATAAAATGTTATCCGGCCCCTGGGCCGAAAAGTTTGGGCACCCTTGCTATAGGTTATAGTGACCCACCTAGGGAAGACCCAGAGAAATGGTCATCTTTGGCCAGGCAGCCTGAAACTCTTGCTGAGTTGGCCCAAAGTACAGATACACGTGTTGCTTTGAAGCATACCCAAGAAGGTAGTAAATCAGGAGCTGTGGGTTATAAAAGGCCACAAATTGATGAAAGAAGGCCTGTTTTGTCAGAAATAAGGGATGAGAGGCCTACTTCCAAGGCATCCCCTGTCTCACAGCCTACCAGAGACTTTGTTTGCTTCAACTGTGGCAAGTAAGGCCACACTTCCAGAGATTGTAAGATACCTAAGAAGTCTTCTAAGTTTGTTGCTAGTGGTGCTAGGCCTAAAGAGAAAGCAGAATCTCCACCTGCTGCTCAGGCTAAAATGGTTCAACATTCCAAAAAGCCCCAGGAGGAAAGGTCAGCCCCATCTGCTGAAGTGTCTTTGCCAATTAAAAGTTCTCAAGCTCAAGTTGCTCAGCAGACTTCTATTCAAGTGATGAGTCACCAAGACCCTATTACTGATTTGATCAAAGATGTGACCCAATATAGTACCTGGTCTCCATGTGTTCAGACTCCAATTGAAACGACAGAGCATATAATTACCCCAGCACAATTCCTAAGCAAAGAAAACTTGGTTTCGATGAGAAATTATAAAACTAGGCTGGTGGTACTACATAACCCAGATTGCACCACCACGGAAATTGCTGACTTTCTTTATGATACTGGCAGTGATATTTCTTCGATTCATTCTTCTTTGGTACACCCATCCCAAATTGTGCCAGGGGCACGAGTTCAAGTGGAGTCCTATTCTTCTGATACCAGAGCCGCTTGTTTTGCAAAGCTAGCAAAGGTGAAGGTTATCTTCCAGCAGTTTACTGGTGAAATCCATTGCCTAGTTCATGAGTGCCAACACCAGCCTGATTTTCTGAGTGGTCTCAATTTAATCAGAGAGGTGCACAAAGCAAACATGCAGAATTCTCCAGCTATTGCCCAAGATTCATGTGTGGAAGTCATGAAAGTAGTAACAAGGGCACAAGCTAAGAATGTTGTTACAGCTTCAACTATTGATATTTCACAAAGTGATGGTTCCCAGACCACAAGTGATGTTACTGCTCCATCTACTGGACAAAGTAGAGACAGTGTGACAACTTTCACAATTGGCCCAGATTTGTCAGTCACCAGTGATCAGTTTCTAGACTCTCAAATGAAGGATTCCTCTTTACAGGAACTCAGAGATAAAGCAGTATTGGAAAAGGACATTGTACCCCATCTGTCTGCTCAGTTTGTTAAGACTGACAAAGGACCGTTGTACAGATATTCAAAGGTGCAACCAAACTTGCCTTTTAAAATGCAGCTAGTGGTTCCTAAAGAATACAGAGATGCTATTCTATGTCTGTCTCATGACGACCTCTTCTCAATGCACCAAGGAAAGCTGAAAACCTATCAGCGTATTTCAGACAAGTTTTATTGGCCCTCAATGACTCGACAGGTCAGAAATTATGTCAAATCATGCCACCTGTGTCAAAGGAGAGGTTACAACCAGTCCAAAACCAAAGCTAAAATGCAATGTCCAGTGATTACAAGCACCCCATGTCAGCGTTGTGACTGGGACATTATGGGACCTTTGCCAGTTTCTTGAGGAGGAAAGAAGTTTGTTTCTTCCTTTGTCAACTTGTTCCTCGACCCAAGTTGCAAATGCCTTCATGGAAATAATAGGAAGATGGGGGCTACCACAAATTCTAGTGAGTGATCGAGCAACGTGTTTCACTTCTGCCTTAATGAAGAAGGTGTGTCAACTGGCAGGTGTCAGCCAAGCTTTTTCAATAGCCCATAATCCACAATCAAATGGAAACGTGGAACAACTCCAAGCCAACCTCCAGAAAATGCTCAAGACTTTTGTGCATGCTCAAGTGAAAGGTTGGGCTGAAGCGTTGCCATTCCTGAAAGCTGCATACCACTCTACACCACATGCATCCCTTGGTGATTTTAGTCCTTCAGAAGTACTGTTTGGAAGGAATTTGTGTGGACCTCTTGACTTGTTGAAAGCCAACTGGGAAGACCGAGAGGAACCGCCTTCCAGACTTGCTGCTACCTATGTGTATGAACTGCAAAAGAAACTTAAATTAGTGAGATCCTTTGCCAAAGACAATCTGACTGTTGCCCAAGAGACTTATAAGACTTACCATGATCGCATGTCCAGACATAAAGAGTTTAATGTGGGAGATTTAGTCATGGAGCTTAAACCTTTGCCAGTGATTACGCTGAACCTCGAGTGGGAAGGCCCAGCCAAAGTCATTCAACGTGTGGGCGCAGTGAACTATGCTGTACAATGGGACTCTGGGAAAGTTGTTGTATATCATGATAACTCTTTAAAGTTGTATTCTTCCTGGGTTGCCAGCGTCATGAAGAACACACCTTTACCTAATGATGTAGAAAATGCTGATCTTGTTTGTCTCAGTGATGAGTACCAGCGTGCTGGAAGTTTTGATGATCTGCATATTAATAGCAAGGTTCCTGAACATGAACAGATGTTGGTAAGATCTGTCCTAGGTAAATACAAACATCTTTTCACATCACACCCTGGTAACTGTAATTTGCAAACACATAACATAGAACTCACTACAGATGAGCCAATTTGGGCTCCCCCTTACAGGACAGTGGGGGAAGTCAAAAAACAGAGGTACAGAAAATGTTGACAATGGGTGTCATTGAACCTGTTACATCTTCTTTTTCAGCTCCAATTGTTCTAGCTAAGAAGAAAGATGCATTTGGTAACATCTTACCTGAAATAAGATTTTGTTAATGCTAAATATGTTTCTGTTCTAGATTTGACTAAAGGATTCTGGCAAATACCTTTAACAGAAAGTGCTAAACACAAAACTGCTTTTTCCTTAGCAGATGGAAGACAGTTTGCCTTCACACGAATGCCTTTTGGGTTAAGGAGTTCACCTGCTACATTTCAAAGAATGATTGGCAAGGTTTTGAATGGTTTGTCATTTCCAAGTGCTTATATTGATGATGTTGCAATTTTCAGTGATTCACTTTCTGATCATCTTAAACACCTTGAAACTGTCCTGCAACGTATTCAGGATGCTCCATCAGGTCCGATTTCCCTACTGCAACCTGATGTACCTGTTACATGATTTGTTTTAGCCAGAGTGTAAAGGTGTGTGCGTAAACACCTGAGTTAGTATGCTTGCAATGTAGAATGTAACTATATTTAACGTGTACCTTCAGTACCGAAAACTGGAAGAAGCTTTAACGCTTGATATCCTACATATATAAAGGATAGCTTATTTGCTCAACCACTTGCTCAACATTAGAAAATAGTCCTTTTGGTAAAGCCAAACTATAGTTTGCCTTTCCAAAAAGGGGGGCGTGTCAGGAAAGACCTATTTCCTAGTGTCTCCCAAGGCTTGAAATTGCTATTTTTCAGCTAGGCCTCATTATTGGCCTCATAGAAATCCTTTGTCTTCTCTCTGCCTTATGAACTCATGTCACGAGATGGTTGTTTTCAGCGTCAGTGTACCCGTGTTATCTCTCTAAGCTAGCTGAGATCCATGTTTTGTCTAAATGCCAGAACACTCTCTGTGCACGTGTGTAAACAATGTGTTGTTTTGAGAAAGTTTTTCTCTGTTGTTCTCTGTTACCTGATTGGCTAAGAGTAACCCACTTGACTGCAAATTCTCCATTTTTGCAGAGAACAGTCAGTTAGTTCGTTTCTGTTTCCCAATGGCTTAAGACCCTGGAGTGTAACTCTGTTTGCTGGTATGGGATTACTCTTTTCACTATGATTACCTAAAAGATCCTGGACTGTTTGCTGGACTGATCTTATGTTTATGACCCTCTAATCTACGGTTTTTCCATGGACTTTGCTACATAAACCTGAGGAATAAAACAGCTGTTTCTCTTTGAAGATTGTTTTTCTTATCTTACACACACACAAGGCAACTCGGCTGCATGCTACCAGAAGAAGAAGCCTCCCTTGTTCTGCTCTACTGCTAGAGCTCACTAAGTTCTTTTTAAACGCGGCCCAGGTCTCTCAAAGTAGGAAGGTAAGGGTTAAATATGTTCTAGAGATGAGCACATGCTCAGGAGCATGAGTGGGGGGGCCCTTACTGAGACACCTAAGGTCCAACACCCCCCAAAAAAAAAAATATTTCCCGTTCTGTGGAAAGGAAAGAAATAAAGTTAGGCGGGGGTGTGTCTTTCCCTATAACCCACAATTTCACCCTCCCTTTGAGGTTGACTTAATTAAGCCTGACTTAATTAAGCCATGAGAAACGGGAGACTTCTGCCCGTAGTGCCGGGGGGGGGGAGGGAGGCAGCAATCCTCCGCCAACCTCCTTCCTGCCAAGAAAAGCCTTTGCCAACATACAGGGGAGGGACTTCAGAAACATAGTGACCCAGGCCGCACCGCCTCCTGGGATTGTTTTTGCACAGGTGCTAAGGGACATCCGGGCACTTTTTGTTCTTCCCCAGGCAGCAGCAGGAGAAGCCTTTGATCTTCTAGGGTGAGAAAAAAAGGGGGGTCACGGATTGTGGAGGGGGGAGGAGGAAAGAAGGGGGTTCGACTATTCTCCCAGCATCCGTTGGCCTTCATCTTCCTCTCTTTGAAGTTGGGGGGGACTGGGGAATAATCCAAAGGTAAGGTAGGGTCGTCTCTGTTCTTTCTGCTGCCTGAGGCCCACCCATCATCCTTACTTCAGGAGTCTCATTAGGGCTTCCCCTTCTGTCGTCCTCTCCACTTTCGGTTTTGTGTGGGGCAGAATCCCTTAGACTAGAAACAGGACATCCCCCTCTTCATATTTCTGTGCATAGAGAACCTATTGCGGGGGGGGGGGCATTTCCTTTGCCCACCTTTCACCTTCTCAGTCTGGGTGGGGTGGGGTAAGAGATTGTCTCACTCTTCATCCCCCCAACACACACAGACACTTTGTTTAGTAACAGTATGTTGGAATTTGAAGTGATCTTACTTTCTCCATTGTCTCTCTTTGGAGTATCTCCCAGGAAGATGCTTCCAAGAGGGAGGAGGAAGGGTCTCCTCGTTTCCACCCGCCATTGAGGATACCCAGAAGGCAGAGGAGGGTTTAGGGCAGTGGTTCTCAACCTGCGGCCTGTGGGCCAGATGGCAACATTTCATGCCCCCTACTCCACTACACGAGGAATTTCCATGTGGTGGAGAAAGGCAAAATGGCCATCCAGGCCCCAATGCTATCTGAGGGAGCGTGACCCAACCTCTGGCTCGAAAAGGTTGAGAACTCCTGGTTAAGGGTTTAGTTCTGTCTCTTTGCATGTTTGTGTGAATGAGGTTGTTATTGGAAGTAGAAAGAGAGAGATGGGACTGGAGATTTTACTGAAATGCCCCCCCCCGCCCACTCATTAGGAGAAGTGCAGGGGGGGAAGGGGGGGTCTTTTCCAGTGCAATCCGGATGGACTTGATGGCCTCTGCTCCGATGGCTACCTCCAACTCCTTGCTAAGTGCTTCACAAACTTTATCGTAGTTAGTTCATCAAGGTCCAGAATTTCAATTGTTTTCTCATCTTTTTTGACTCATTACGCACGCTGAATTGCCCAGCTTTCCGGTAATGGCATTTACCTCCAGGGTAGTTGCAGCAGACTGCCTCAGCTCCAAGAGCAGATTTCCAGCCACTTTTCCTCCTCACCTTCATCACATTCTCTCCCACCTCCTTCAAGGACGGGTTGTCCCTCATTTGTTGCAACATATCTCTTCCCTTCTTCAGTGGTGCTAAAATAGAGGCAAATTGGCAGGGATGATGGAAGCTGTTGTCTGAATGGACAGTTTTGCACCCAAACTGTGGACGGAAAGATTTGAGATCGTAGGAGGCATTATATGTTTTTGGACTCCATGGCCTCTGTGGCAGGGTCTTCCTAGGGAATCTGGGCCTCGGAGTATTACTGTACTTAGGGTTGGTGCATTTGAGAAAAGGAGTGGGGATTTTCTATGATCTGTTTTGGGATTACTACCCCTGAAGGTATGGCTGGTTTAGGATTCTGGGACTTGTAGTAGTGGGAGGACGGGACGGAACAAAGGCAACCATTTCCAAGCACTGTGAGGGGATTGTGTTTTCCCACCTCCTTCCCTAAGGACTCTGGTTGGTTGCTTTTTCTTCCAGGTCAGGGCAAAACGAACAGTGTTACATTCCTGAGCATGGAAGGAAGGGGCACGTTTTCATCCTCTCCTGGCAGTTACTCTTCCCTGAGGAGATCTGGTAAACATCATTTGTAGTCTGCTCCCCCACCCCTGTCTTGTTAACTAAGTAATACTATAACGGGTAGTGATGGGATGCGGGCGGGTAGTGATGAGATGCACGGGTAGTAATGGGATGTGTGCGTTATGCCCGTGCCTCACCACTGCTGAAGGAGCTGCACTGGCTCCCAGTTTGCCTCCGAGAGCAATTCAAGGTGCTGGTTATTACCTTTTAATCCCTATATCGTAGTGGACCCGGATACTTAAGAGACTGCATCATTTCAAAGGCATTTGCCCGTCCCACCAGAGCGGACAGGAGAGGCTCTCTGGTTGTGCCATCAGCCGGAGAGGCGCACCTCTCTGGCACTAGAAGGAGGGCCTTCTCTGTGTCTACCCCTGGCCTAGGGAACCTCCCTCCAATAGAATTAGATATGCAGACGGAGCTGCTGTCCTTTAGGAAAGGAGTGAAAACCTGGCTGGTAGGTCAGGTCTGGGGGATGGATGGTACAATATCCCCAGTTGGCCTGATGATCTGACCCCCAGTGCTTCTCTGCCACAATCCCCAGTTTTTAACCTTTTTAAATTTTTAATCTTTTTAAAATGGTTTTAAATTGTTTGTTGTGGATGATATGTTGTGAATTGCCCTGAGTCGCTTCGGGGAGGAGGGCGTTGAAAAAGTGTGAAAAAATAAATAAATAAATAGTGGGTAGAAATCTTTAAAAGGGGGCAACTCATTTACTTTAAAAAGGGGGCAACTAAGCCAGTGGTTCACAACCTCTCCCCCATGCTCCACCTAAGCATGACATATAATGCTTATTGTTCAAAAAGTGAACTACAGTAAAACCCCAAGTTACGAAGAAAATCGGTTCCATGGCTTCCTTTGTAACTTGATTTTTTTCATAAGTTGAGGCATCACCATAGAGGGAGCTACGGGGTGAGATGGAGCCCAGTCCTATGCTCCAAATCATCCCGCAGCTCCTTCGCAGCCATAGTGGGGGGAAACCGTCTTCCTTCCACAAGGGAGCCACCTGGATCCCTGGATCGGAGACTGGGACAGCAGTGAAGGTGAGGTCCAATGAGTGGAAAGGCTTTTCCACTCTTCGGATTTGCTTGTTTCACCCATGCGGTGCCGTCCCACCCAGATCGGAGCTTGGGAAGGCACCGGATGTGAAGGGGAGCCCAGACCGAAGAGTGGAAAAGTCTTTTCGCTCTTTGGACTTCACCCCCACTGCTATCCAAGTCTCCAATCCAGGGATCCAGGTGCTTGCCTTGTGGAGGGTCGATGGTTTCCATTGCCCCCAGGCAAGGCAAGTGCCTGCATCCCAGCACTCCAGGCACTTGCCTTGCAGAGGGGGCAAGGGAAGCCCTCCCCCCTACGCAAGGTAGCCGACTGGATTGCTAAGGGCTTAGTGCCTCAGGCGGCTGCCTTGAGAAGGAGGCAGGGGTTTTCCTAGTCCCTTCACAAGGCAGCCGCCTGGGTCACTAAACCCTTAGCAGTCCAGCCACTTGCTTTGCGAAGGGTCTGGGAAGACGCCCACCTCCTCCTGAAGACAACCAGCTGTATCAGACCTCACACACACAGCCTCCGACCTGGTTGGGAAAGAACTGCGAGGGTGAAACAAGCCCAGCCTGAAGAATGGAAAGGTTTTCTGCTTTTCGGTCCCATCCCACCCACCCACCCCTCCGGTCCCTTCCCAACCTCAAATCTGGCTGGGAAAGCACGTTGGGGGTGAAACAAGCCCAGTCCGAAGAGTGGAAATGCCACTAACTTGGTCTTCTAAACTTTTTTTGTTTAGTCACACAGTTGAATCTGGCCCTTTGAGACCCCATAACACGCCAAGCTCCTCTGCCACCTGCCATTTCCTTAGTCCACCCAGATTGATGCCATCTAACCATCTCATCCTCTGACGCTCCCTTCTCTTTTTGTCTTCAATCTTTCTCAACATAAGGGTCTTCCCCCCTCTGTCCTCTCTCCTCATTTGGTGGCCAGAGTACTTGAGCTTCAGCTTTAGTATCTGTCTTTCCAAGGAACAGTCAGGGTTGATTTCCTTCAGGATTTACAGATATGATCTCCTTGCAGCTCAGGGGACTCCCAAAAGTCTTCTCCAGTGCCACAGTACAAAGGTGTTGACTCTTCTGCGCTCAACCTTCTTTATGGTCCAGCTCTCATCCATACATTATTATAGGAAAGACCATTGCTTATCTATGGAGGCTTTTCCTGGCAGGGTGATATCTCTACTTTTTATTATGCTGCTTTTTATTTCTTGACTGCAGTCACCATCTGCAGTGATCTTGGATCTCAAGAAGATAAAGGCTTCAGTGCTTCCATTTTTCCCAGGGAGTGATGGGGCTGGATGTCATGATCTTGGTTCTTCTTATGTTGAGTTTCAGGCCAGCCTCTCACCTCTTTAACCCTCATCAAAAGCCTGTTTAGGTCTTCTTCACTTTCTGCCATTAGAGTAGTGTCAGGTAGTAGTGTCATATCTCAGATTGTCGCTATTTCTATTGACTTTTGCCCATGTCAACCGAATGGCTGAAACTAGGATCCCAATGCAGGCATGGGAGGCTCGAGTGCAGGGTACAAGATGTCTAGGCAGGCCCCACATCACGTGGATTGATAACATCATGGATGCCCTTCATGTTTGCGGGAGTGCCCTGAGGTAAGCCACGGAGCTGTCCAAGGAGACATCCCAATGGAGATCCTTTGTGGAATCCTCTACGCTGTAAGGTAGAAGAGGAGTTGATTAAGTCATTGAGTAAGTAAGCTTCTTCCAGCCCTGCATTATGCATGATGTACTCCACATAGAAGTTAAAGAAGCAGGGTGATAATATACATCCTTGTCATACTCCTCCTATTCTATACCAACTAGTTGTTCTGTATCCTGCCTTAACTGTCATTTCTTGACTCACATGTAGATTTCTCCGAAGACAGGGGTGTTGGTCTGGGACTCCCATCTCATTAAGGACTTGCCACAGTTTATTGTGATCTTCACAATCAATTCGGTGTAGTCAATGACTGCTGAAGCCTAGCGTCTAAGATCTTGAACATGACCTTGGTAGTGTGTGATATTAGTCCAATTGTATAATTATGTGAATATTCTTTGGCATTGGCCATCTTTGGAATTGGAACATATACAGTAGTACCTTGGATAACGTTGTGACTTGGTTCCACCAGTCATAATGTTATCCGGTTATTAACGTTGTGCAATGCATTGATCGCACAGAATTAAAAACTCCCCATTCCCTTTCTGAAGAGGAATGGGAACAGGGGCTTGATCTGGTTTCCTTGGGCAGGGAATGCATGGGATCTTCCTTTGCTCGTCAAAGGAACGTACATTTCCTTTGCAAGCAAAGGGCAATCAACACCCCAACCCGAGCACTGGACCCACACTGTCGATCAGCACTGGGGTTGGGGGAAAGAGCGGGCATAGCCATCCATGATAACGTTGTGATTTGGTTCCAAAAGTCATAATGTTATCCGTTTATTAATGTTGTGCAATGCATTGATCACACACCATTAAAAATAAAGCCTCAGGGAGTTCATCTAGTTTGCATGTTCCCTCCCCATGCAAATCGGTGGTCCTAGCATGGGATCGCCATTTGCTTGTGAAAGGAACGCACGTTTCCTTTGCAAGCAAAGAGCGATCAACACCCCAACCCGAGTGCTGAACTCACACTGGCATCAGCCTGGGGTTGGGGAAAAGAAGTGACTTAGCCATCCAGGTGGTGGTGCATTCTGAAGAGAGGTTTGGGATCCTTTCCCAGCCTTTCTTCAGACCCCCCCCCCTCGGACTGGATAGCTAAGCCGCCTAGCATGTCAGGCCATGGTGGGGGGTGGGGGTAATTCTGAAAAGAAGCTGGGAAAACATTATTGGGTTCTTTTCAGAAACCTCTGCCTGGATTGCTAAGGAGCTTAGTGATCCAGGTGAGGGGGGGGGGTTCTGAAGAGGGCTTGGGAGGCTTTTCCCAGCCTCTCTTTAGAAGCCCCGCCCCCAGGCCTGGATAGCTAAGCCCCTTAGAAGCTGGGGGTGGAGGTGATTCTGAAAAGAAGCTGGGAAATTTTTCCTCCAGCTTCTTTTCAAAAACCTCAGCCTGGATGGCTAAGGGGCTTAGTGATCCAGGTGTGGGTGAGGGGTGGCATGCAGTTGTGTGATCTCTCCCCAAGACCCCACCTGTCCCAGGTGATCACTGGGACTGCCGGTGTGTTGAGGGAGAGCTCATGTTGCATGAACAGTATTTCCTTCAACACCCCGGCAGTCCCAGTGATCGCGCGCTGAGACTGCCAGGGTGTTGGGGGAGATATCATGTCTGTCCAGGGTTGCAACACGGCTGCAGTTCCAGCGATCACGTGCTTGGGTGTTGGGTGAGTGATTGTGCCTGTGTACGGTTTCTCCCCCAACACCCCGGCAGTCCCTGTGTGCAATCGGATCACCAGTTCAGTTTTGGGGAGAATGGGCTCCGTACCCTCTCCCAAAACCAAACTGCCAATCAGAGTGGAAATCTCCTCCCTATGGCCTGCAGGGCTGGTCTCCAGCCCTGCGGCCTTTGGGGCAGAGATCAACGCTGGGAAATTTGAGGCAAAAGTTTGCATTGCACAACGTTATGTTAACGTTGTGCAATGCAAATGTTTGCATCAAATTCCCCGATGTTAGCCGATTTTAGCATTATGCGATGCAAATGCTACCCGAGGTATTGCTCCTGTTCCTTTTCCAATTTTGCATCCACTGCTGCATTTTCCAACTCTGTAAACACTTTAATTGCCTCTTCTTTTACCGCTAAAACTATCTCAACTGGACTAGAGTGGCTCACTTTGAGACTAACTCGCTTAAAGAGAATTTTCTCCGAATGTTTGCTTCGCTTAACAACTAAAACCAACCCAAAACTTGCTTAACAACTACATCGGGGTGCACACTCCCTGCCCTCAAAGTCACAGTTGGTCACTTACAATGGTGTTTTGCTTAGGGAGCAATCCTGTGGAACACATTATGCTCTTTAAGGCAGGTATTACTGTATTTACAAACAGCAACAGCCGAAAGTTAGGATGGCAGCCTTTTTCAAAAAAAAAAAAAACCCAAAAAAAACCCCTCCTTTTATCTTCTCTTTCTTTCTTCCTCTCAAGAGTTTCTGGAATTTCCCCCATCAATCCTCCATTCTCTACCAATCCCAGTCCAATATGCTAAGGTACAACCCATTCCCCAACACTCTTTTGCTGCCCCCTTCTGGCACGTGTTGCTGTCTTTGGCTGCACTTTTACAAAGGCAATTTTTATATCCATTCTCACCCAACACTCATACATCCATTTACCCTAAGTACATGCATTCCTGACAGTGCCCACTTGACTTCATTCTCCAGGATGTCTGGCTCAAGGTCAATGATCACACCATTGTGGTCGTCAGGGTCATTTAGGGTCTAGTAGAGGTTTTCTGTGAATGTTTGCCATCTTTTCTTCATCTCTTCTGCACCTGTTAGGTCCCTATTGTTATTCTCCTTTATCGTGGCCATTTTTGTTTGATACATTCCCTTAATTTTTCCAGTTTTTAAATTCTGTAGAATTTGGTTTTCTTGAAATGTATAAAAGCTGTGAAGAAATTTTCTTAGAAAACAAATGCAAACTCCCTAGGCCTCAGAGAAACAGGGAAATACTTTATTTGGAGAGAGGATGTTTGAGGAGAACAAGGTAGGATGCTGTTTGTAATACACCTATTACATAAATAGCATTAGGGAATGTGAGGAGAATCTCTCTTATCTCTGTCACAGATAGTTTCAAGCATGTTCCCTCAGGACTCCTGAGTTTTACTTTGGGAAAATCTTCAAGGAGTTTAACTAAACATCAACACAATTCACTCACGTGTGAATCCACACTCCATTTGTTTGTTTATTTATTATCTCAAATTTATATACTGCCGCCCAATTTGAAAGAGCGACACTGGGCGGCATAACAACAACATATAACATTAGACTCTTAAAAACCCTTAATAAACACAAACATTACCATCACCCCCAGTGGTGGGATGTCAAAAATTTTACTACCCCACCGTGATGTCATCAGTGTGGGCGGAGTTAACATGATGTCATGACGTTGTGGGTGGGGCCAAATAAAAAAATACAAAATAATAATAAAATAAAAATAAGCATACACACACACCTCAACCCACCCACCCATCCACCCATAACACAAACCCGTAAATTAACTAATTAATTAATTAAATAAAAATACATTAAAATACACCCAGTGGGGGAACCAGTGAAAAGGTGACCCCCGAAGGTGGATCCCCACAAAAGCTGGTACCGGTTCTCCTGGACACTGGGAAAAGTTACTACCGGTTCTGGAGAACTGGTGAGAACCTGTTACATCCCATCACTGATCACCCCATTAATGATTTTAAAAATCACAGTTAAAAAGAGGCTAAAGGAGCAGAGAGGCCTACGCTATGTGAGTCGGAAGAAAGGAGGTCGCCACGACACTGATGCCCCACACCTCCTTAGCCAGCCAACCAGCCAACTCTTTCCCGTAGGGCAAAAGTTCCATCTGGAGACGCAACTTGGTTGGTAAGAGGTTCTAGAGGACACTGAAATGGCCCTCCTTCTTGTGTTAGACAGTCGGGCTTCTCTAGCTGATGGTATCTTGAGAGAGCTTCTCTGGTCTGCTCTGGTGGGATGGACATATGTTCTTGGACTCAAAGAGTCCACCTCTTGGTAACAGTAGGAATAACATTTATATACTCCATGGTGCTTGTGCAGTCTCTGAACAGTTGACATAACATTTTGCCCCCAACATGCTGGGTACTCATTTTGCCAAACTCAGAAGGATGGAAGGCTCAGTCAACGTTCAGCCCGGTCCTAATTAAACTCAGAACATGTGCAGAGTATTGACTGCAGTACAACACTTAAACCATTGTACCAGTCAAAATTCTTAATACAGTACCCAAATTTAATACACTAGTACCCTGGATAACGATGACTTGGTTCCACAAGTCTCGTCGTTATCCGGTTTTTAATGTTCTGCGATGCATTGATCACACAACGTTAGAAAAAGCCCTGTTTCCATGGAAGCTGCAGCAAGCCAGAATGTCGGGATTTGAATCCTGACGTTTTGGCTTGCTGCACTTACTGAGCACGTCGGGGAATCCCAGATACAGCTTGGATTGGGTCTTCCCACCTTCCTGGATCCAGCAGGGGGGTCAGGGACCCCAAAATTGGTAAAAAAAAGGACGTGGAACGGACGTTCTGGCTTGCTCCACTGGCTGAGGACATCGGGAAAGCCCAGTAACAGCTGTAGATCGGGTCCCCTGCCTGCTCCAGAGAGATCAGAGGACCCGATCTACAGCTGCAGGGTAGCTGGGGAAGCTGACAGGGACTCCCTGTCGGCTTCCCTAGCCACCCACCCTTGCCTCTGCAGCTGTGGGGTGGCTGGGGAAGCCAACGGGGAAGCCCCCCGTCAGCTTTCCAGCTACCCCACCCCTGCCTCCGTAGCTGCAGGGTAGCTGGGAAGCTGAACGGAGAACCCCGTTCAGCTTTCCAGCCACCCTGCTGCTAAGAACGACTGTATCAGATAACGCTAAAAAGAACGTTATCCGGTGCAAATCTTCCCACAAAATTTGTCGTCGTTATGCAGTTTTAGCGTTATCCAATGCAATCATTATCCGGGATATTACTGTAAGGTATTTAAACGCAAGGCAAAAGGTGTGTGGGTGGAGCCATCCGACCAGAGAAACAAGAGTGGGGCTTACTAAACAGCCCATTTGGGTCACTTGAATTAATAGATGCTATAAACAGCATGAAAATGAATTAAAAAGTTATAAAAGGATTAATTTTAGAGGGACATATGAATATGATACAAACGACCTATGCAGCTGGAGTGCATATTGTTGATGCTGTATTATTAAAATGTTTATTTCTTTTGTGTATTAGTGGGTTTCGTATTAAGCTTTCTTAGATTATACGTTTTTATCTTGTATTATGTTTTTCTTAAAAATTCAATTTTAGAAATAATAAGGCACTGTACCATGAGGTCTCATAATAGGTCTTTACTCTTTAGAAATGGACATGAAGAACAAACATGCCCTTCGTGATGTACAGGGTGTTTCTAGTGAGTTAAATTGGCAAGAAACACCCGTTTTGCAACAGCATTCCACGTCGTCGTCGTCATCCCTTCCCCCCACCCCCGGTGGAAGTGGCCACATTTATGTCAAACATAAAACACACCTGCGCATGCGTAAATGCACCCTCACCTGTGATAAAGGTGGAAGTAGGTGCATTTACGGCTGTCATAAATGTACCTCTTTCACGTCCAGGGGGAATGGTCCGGCCCTCTCAGCTGTAAAAGGACATGGTCAGGCCTGCAGAGCAAAAAGTTTGGGCACCCCTGGTTTGGAGGTATCAGCATTAAGGCACTTGATATCTCTTGGTACTGAGAGCAGTTGTCATGAAGGATTTTCAAAATGTTTTCTTCTAATGTGCATCCTTCTAATTATTCAGGATGACATTTTGCATGCTTTCTCACTTTCACTGTCACTGGAATACACTGGCTTTCTAATATAAATAAATACCATTGAAGTTTCTCCTTGGAATCGAAGTTAGCTTTTTTCCACCAAAGTATTGTAGGGGGTTCGGTTTTGTGTTGCTGAGTCTTCTGTAGCTTCTTTGTACATTTCCAAATAATCTTTCTTACTTCCCCAGGCACAGTGGGAACACAAAAGAAAGGAATCACAGTGGAGATTCAAAGGTTATCAGGACCAACAGATGAGTGGAAGGCAGCATTTTTACAAATGAATTCCTAGATACTCCAGAAGCGATTCTTCATTCAACATTAACTTTGTTTGAATTTTCAGGAGTTTCTAAAACTAGACAATCTGTTTTCCCACACACAACTGCTTTTATGGAATATAAAGCAACTTTTCAACTAGGAGGATATATTACAATTCGTGAAAGAACATATTCAGGGGAGAAGCTGTTCCAAGGACTGAAATGTGGAAAAGGTTACAGTGAAGGTGGAAGTCTTCCTACATACCAGAAGATCCATGCAAGTGAAAACCCTTTAAAATGCATGGTATGTGGAAAAACTTCAGTAAAAAAGCACAATGTGATTTACATCACAGGACCCACACAAAAGATAAGCCTTTTAAATGCCTGCAGTGTGAAAAAAGCTTCAGTCTGAGGGAACACCTTGCTTCACATCATAGGACCCACACAGGAGAGAAGCTTTTTGAATGCCTACAATGTGGGAAAAGCTTCAGTGACAGTGCACAACCTGTTTCACATCATAGGACCCAGACAGGAGAGAAGCCTTTTAAATGTGTGGTGTAGAAAAAGTTTCAGTGACAGTGGAAGCCTTGCTAAACACCACAGGATCCACACTGGAGAGAAGCCTTTTAAATGTCTGGAGTGTGGAAAAACCTTCAGTCAAAGTGCACACCTTGCTTCACATCATAGGAGCCACACAGGCGAGAAGCCTTTTATATGTCTGGAGTGTGGAAAGCGCTTCAGTCAAAGAGCACACCTTGATTCACATCATAGGACCCACACAGGAGAGAAGCCTTTTAAATGTCTGGAGTGTGGAAAAAGCTTCAGTCGAAGAACAACTGTCACGATCCAGCCGGCCCCCACACTTCTGGAAAACCCCTGGAAACCAAAACAAACCTACACAGGGCGAGCTGGACGGCTAATTAGAACTCTCAGCTGCTTATCAGCTCTTAAGGGGTTTTTATTTTGGTAGCGTGCTCAAATTGTGTGTGTGAAAGGCAGCTCTTACCCTTTTTTAGTCCAATGAAGACACGTTGTTCAGAAAAAATGATGAAGATTTATTGATCAGGTTCATAAAGCATAAAAGTCAGTAGCACAGGTCAGTCCAATAAAGTCCACAGGTAAATCTAGGTAACCATTTTTAAGGAGCAAAAATGCATAGCTCCTAGGCTAAAGATTGCTAGCCCATTGAGATTCAAAAACAAAAGCTCTCTAATCAAAAACAGGTCTTAATCCATGAAGAATCAGAGACGAACTCCTTCTTCTCTCCAAAATGGAGAATTTGCAGTCAGGTGGGACTGCTTCAGCCAATCAGATAACAGTGAAAACTTTCTCAAAACAACAGTACATTGTTTACCTTTATGAAAAGACACAACACGGCTAGGCTCTGCTAGAGAGATAAGACGGGTACACTGACACTGAAAACATGGTTGAAAAACATGCTGTTACACAGCCTTGAGGCTCAGAGAGAGAAAAATGGATTTTTCTGAGGCCTATTTGAAAATTGGCAATTTCAAGCCTTAGGAAATAGGTTCATTTCCTGACAACAACCCTTGCTTCACATCATGGGACCCACACAGGAGAGAAGCCTTTTAAATGTCTGGAGTGTGGAAAAAGCTTCAGTCGAAGTGCACATCTTGCTTCACATCATAGGACCCACACAGGAGAGAAGCCTTTTAAATGTCTGGAGTGTGGAAAAAGTTTCAGTGATGATAGAAGCCTTGCTTCACATCACAGGGCCCACACAGGAGAGATGCCTTTTGAATGCCTACAGTGTGGAAAAAGCTTTAGTGACAATAGATATCTTGCTAAACATCACAGGATCCACACAGGAGAGAAGCCTTTTGAATGCATACAGTGTGGGAAAAGCTTCAATGACAGTGGAAGCCTTGCTAAACATCACAGGATCCACACAGGAGAGAAGCCTTTTAATTGTCTGGAGTGTGGAAAAAGCTTCAATGATAGTGGAAGCCTTGCTCAACATCACAGGATCCACACAGGAGAGAAGCCTTTTAAATGTCTGGAGTGTGGAAAATGCTTCAGTCAAAGAGCACACCTTGCTTCACATCATAGGGCCCACACAGGAGAAAAGCCTTTTAAATGTCTGGAGTGTGGAAAACGTTTCAGTGACAGTGGAAGCCTTGCTCTACATCACAGGATCCACACAGGAGAGAAGCCTTTTAAATGTATGGAGTGTGGAAAATGCTTCAGTCAAAGTGCACACCTTGCTTCACATCAAAGGACCCACACAGGAGAGAAGCCTTTTAAATGTCAGGAGTGTGGAAAAAGTTTCAGTTACACTGGAAGCCTTGCTAAACATCACAGGATCCACACAGGAGAGAAACCATTTATATGTCTGGAGTGTGGAAAAAGCTTCAGTCAAAGAGCACACCTTGCTTTACATCATAGGACCCACACAGGAGAGAAGTCTTTTAAATGACTGGAGTTTGGAAAAACCTTCAGTCAAACTGCACACCTTGCTTCATATCATTGGACCCACACAGGCGAGTAGCCTTTTAAATGTCTTGAGTATGGAAAAACCTTCAGTCGAAGTATAAACCTTGCTTCATGTCATAGGACCCACACAGGTGAGAAGCCTTTTAAATGTCTCGAGTGTGGAAAAAGCTTCAATAATAGTGCAGTCCTTGCTTCACATCATAGGACCCACACTGGAGAGAAGTCTTTTAAATGTCTGGAGTGTGGAAAAGCTTCAGTCAAAGTAGAACCCTTGCTTCACATTATAGGATCCACACAGGAGAGAAGCCTTTTAAATGTCTGGAGAGTGGAAAAAGCTTCAGTAACAGTCGACGCCTTGCTAACCATCACATTTCAAATAGATTAGGTTTCGTAACGACTAAGGGCATCCCTGATCCAGAAAGTAGATATCTGATATTAAAAGGAAAGGTAAATTATGAAGAAATAACTTTTGTAAATATTTATGCCCCTACTGAACAGCATGAAATTTTTTTGAATAAAGTTTACCATTTAATAGAGAAAGAAAAAACAACAAAAATGGTAGTAGCTAGTGATTTTAACTAGATAAGATCTAGTATAGATTATACAAAGGTGACAAAAAACAGAATGGGAGTAAAAACAGAAATTATTGATAAATGGATTAAATCATTAGGTTTGAAAGATTATTGGAGAGAATTAAAAAGGTTAGAAAGAACCTAGATTTATTTTTCACAAGTCCATAACTCATATTCCAGGATAGATTATATATTTGTCTCAGATAATATGGTCCGGAACGTAGAAAATGTGGAGGTTGGGATTTTCAGAGAATCGGACCATGCAAAAGTGTTGTTGGAATTAAAATGGGAGGAATTTAAGCAGGAAAGATATAATTGGAGATATGACTTAAGGTTGTTCAAAGAACCAAAAAATAAAGAATAATGAAAAATTGGAAAGAGTACTGGCAATGGAATGATACGGGGAGGTAAAGTATGGAGTGGTCTGGGACACGATGAAGTTGGTATTCAGAGGAGAATGTGTTAAATTAACTAGTATAAATAATAACCAGAGAAGGGAGAAACAAATAAAAATAGAGAAGGAAATTGAGCAGCTTCAGGAAGAACATGCTAGGACATGTTTTTGATAAGTGGCAAAAGTTAAAAGCTGAGTTGATAGGGCAGGATATCGAGAAAGTGAAACGAGATTTAACCTATCTAAAGAGGGAATATTTTGAATATAGTAATAAAAACTCATAATTATTGGCGAAGGCTGCAAAGGAAAAAAGAAGTAGAAGAGAGATGGGTATGTTGATAAACACTCAAGGAGTAAGATGTAACAAAATGAAAAATAAGATTAAGATTGTTGAGGAATTTTATCAAGCATGTTCAAAAAAAGAAGTAGATGTAGGGAAATTAAAGGAATATTTAGAGAAATTATCTAGAATTAAAGTTTCAGTAGAACACAGAGATAGAATGGAAGAACAGGTGACAGAGAAAGAAATCAAGGAAGTTATTAAAAAATTAAAAGGGGGTAAAGCCCCAAGAGAAGATGGGTTACCATCAGAATTTTATAAAGAATTTAGTGAAATTGTGGTACCAAGCTCCTGAAGCTGTTCAATTATATTATGGATGGTGGGGAAATGCCAACTTCATGGTATAGATCTACGATTGCCTTAATTCCTAGGCCAGGCAAGGATTTAGAGAAGATTGATGCTTATAGACCAATTTCATTAATAAACCAAGACACCAAGATTTTTACAGCAATAATGGCAAATAGGCTAAATAGTTTTATGACTTCTTATATAAATAAAGATCAAGCGGGGCTCCTGAGAGGGAGATATATGTCAGATTTAATAAGAAGAGTTATAGACTTGTCTTAATGGATACAGCAGAGCAAAACAAAATTAGGATTGGGTTACTTTCCATAGACATTTTCAAGGCTTTTGAGTCACTTCAATGGATTATAATTAATGAGATAATAAAAAAAATACGGTTTGGGGGGGAAATTTGGGAAAGTTATTGAACAATTATATCAACAAGGGTTTGCTAAAGTAAAGGTAAATGGAACATATACAGAAAACGTGAGTCTTAAAGCAGGAACCAGACAAGGATGCCCGTTATCACCAATCTTACTCATTGTGGCAATGGAATTGTTGGCAAATGCCATAAGGGAAGATGGAGATATAGAGGGGGTAGAAGGAAATAAAATTAGTTTATATGCGGATGATACTCTAATAGTAATGAGGAAAAAAAACCAAAAAAATTGAGAGAGTACAATTACATTTTAAAGAATTTGGAGAAATGGCAGGATTAAAAATAAATTGGGACAAATCAGAAATTATAGTTAGTAATATAAATAGAGAAGAAAGGAAGGAAATTAAAGAGAAGTATAATATTCAGGTAAAAGATAGTTTGAAATATCTGGGAATAAATATATCAAACAAGTTTGATGATTTGAAAAAGTTAAATTCTGAGAAACAAAAGAAGGAAATGAAAGAGAAAATATCACAATATAAAAAAATAAAATCCTGGTTCAGTCGAATTGCATTATGTAAAATGAAAATACTACCGAGAATTAATTTTTTGTTTGATGCACTACCAATCCAGCTAAAAAAAGAGGAAATTACTGAGTTGCAGAATATGTTAAATAGTTATTGTAATGGAGGGAAAAGTCCGAGAATTGTAAAGATATTGTAGTATTTGTCTCAGAAAGAAGGTGGATTAGGATTAACAAATTAAAAAAATTATTATAGAGCCTTTCAGTTAAAAAACATGGTGAAATTTTTAATAAAAGAGGAAACAATTTGGGGGAAAATTGAAATGAAAGAATTTGAGCTAGTTGTTTTTCGACAAGGATGTAATTAAAAGAGGTGTAAAGAATAAATTGATGAAGATATTATTGGAAACATGGAAGAAATTAAAAAATCAATTGGTTCCAGATGTATCCCCAATTTTGGAAGTACAGTAAAACACCGGATAACGATTGGATCGGATAACGCTAAAATCGCATAACGTTGGGGAATTTGAGGCAAACATTTGGATCGGATAACATTATGTTAACCATTATGTTAACGTTATCCGATCCATCAGATAACCTCACTATTTCTGAGGCTAATGTTTGCCTCAGCTTCCCTGAGGTGTGGCTGTGACTCACAAGTTTCTCTTGGGAAAATGGGAGGGGCTGCCTGCTCTCTTTATCTCAAGCTTGCAACATTTGAATAACAAAAGCTTGCAAAACCAGTCTGACTAGTTAAGCAAAGCAAAAGCAGGGGTGGGGGGTGGGGACTATTTCAATATGTTCTGACTCCAATTTAAAAACTAAGAAGCCCCAAATGCCCCAACTACTCCCTATGAGCCAGATCCGGCCCTGACACCAATTCATCCAGCCAGCTTCACTCTCACTTCCAGGAGTGATGAGGGTGGTGTGGGCCAGATGGATTGGTGTCATGGGCCAGATCCGGCCCAGAAGCCTTGCTAATGGCAGGGCTGCCTAAACTTTTCATCCACACGCCAGTCACGTGGTTCATGGGTGCTCAAATTACAGCCTGTGTGCCAGATCTGGGCCTGACACCAATTCATCTGGCCCGTTCCATCATTGCCACTCCCAGAAGCTGGGTGGGTTTTACTTCTACTTCTGGTGTCATTGGCTGGATCCAGCCCATAGGACATAGTTTGAGCACCCCTGGCTAACGGATAGAAGCAGGACCCAAAATTGATGCCCTCATTTACCAACATGCAAGGTTGCCATCTGGAGCCATGAGCACAAGAATCTATTGGTGTCATGGGCCAGATCCAGCCCATGCCCTGTTAACAGCAGGGGTGCCCAAACATTTCAGGCCACTGGCCAGTCATGTGGTTCCTGGGTGCCCCAACTACTCCCTATGAGCCAGATCCGGCCCTGACACCAATTCATCCAGCCCGCTTCACCCTCAGTTCCAGGAGTGATGAGGGTGGGGTGGGCCAGATGGATTGGTGTAATGGGCCAGATCTGGCCCAGAAGCCTTGCTAACAGGGGTGCCTAAACTTTTCAGACCATGGGCCAGTCACGTGGTTCATGGGTGCCCAAACTATTCCCTGTGGGCCAGATCCGGCCTCCAATGCCACTTCATCCAGTCCACCCCATGCTCGTTGATCCCAGAAGTGGAGATTGGGTGAGTTTTACTCCCGCTTCTGGGAGCAACGAAGTTGGAACAGGCTGGATGAATTGGTGTCAGGGCCAGATCTGGCCCATAGGGAGTAGTTGGGGCACCCAGGAACCACATGACTGGCTAGTGGCCTGAATTGTTTGGGCACCCCTGCTGTTAACAGGGCTTGTGGGCCGGATCTGTCAGTGAGGGTTAAAGAACATAATTATAAAATGTTATGGAGGTGGTACCTGACTCCAGTTCAGGCAAATCAGATAGATGGTTCAAAAACAAAAATGTGTTGGAGATGTAAAACAGAAATGGGTATGATGAACATATGTGGTGGCAATGTAAAGTACTTCAAGTTTTTTGGTTGAAAATAGAAGAAGAAATATCAGGAATAATGGGAATGAGCTTTATACTGGAGTCGAGTACCGCCTTATTGACAAAAATTGATAATATAAAATTTGATAAATGTAAAACTGAATTATTGTCTATAATATTGACTAGCAAGACAATGTATTGCAAGAAATTGGAAGATTGACTCTAGTAAAAATAGAAGATTGGTATAAAGAAATGTGGCAGTTAGCACTAAATAAGTTAACATGGGAATTGAATTATAAAAAAGGTCTAATTAAAGAGAATAACTTTGGGAAATATGGAGACCTTTTTAAAATTATACATTGAGCGAGGGTAAAGGTGGTATGCCAACACCAGACCAACTGAGTTTTTGGGAATAATATGAGAAAAGTATAATGAACCGTGACCACCAAGGCAATGTAAATATCATTGGGGTATTATTATGTGTCTTTTTTAAATGATAATTATTGTTTTTCTGTTGGTTTGTTATAGTATATGAAGAGAGACAATATTACAGTTGTACCTTGCTTAAAGAGCATAATGTGTTCCATAGCATTGCTCTTTAAGCGAAACATTAAGTGACCAATTGTGGAGGGGATTGTGAACCCCGATTTATTTGTTAAGCGAGTTTTTGGTGGGCTTTATTTGTTAAGCGAAGCGAACATTCAGAGAAAATTCTGCTCTTTAAGCGAGTTACTCTTTAAGCGAGATGCTCTTTATGCGAGGTTTGACTATGTGAAATATAATATTATTGAAAGTATAACATGAAAATGAGTTAAGAATAATTGAATTTCATATGTAGTATGAGGTTTGTTTAAGACTTAATTTTGTTATTGTTTATTGTATTGTAATGGATTTTGGTTACTATGTATTATGTATGTTGAATGTTCTTTTATTCCTTTAATATAATAAAAAATATTTTTTTTAAAAAAATTAGTCAGTGGGGAAGCTTTTAAATGTGTGGAAGCTTTTAAAGTGTGGAAGATTCTTCTGTCACCATGTTTACTCCTTTTGCTTCATATTTCTGTACATGGATAGACAAAATGATTTTTCATTTTATTAAGTGTTGGACAATCTTAGGTCTGGAAAGACATTCTATTACTCATGAAGGAATTATGTCAGGGGAGAAGCCATTTCAATGCCTGCAAAGCAGAAGGATTATAATTCAAATTGCAAACTTTGACGTATACTGCACTTCCCACACAGTGAAGAAGTCATTTCAGTGCCTCGTGGAAAGAGCTTTAGATTGCAAAAATTCTTCACTTCTCATCAGTGACTTTATGTCATGGAATTGTAATACAGTCATACCTTGCATAACGAATTTAATTCGTTCTGCGAGGATGTTCAATATGCGAAAAATTCACTATTCGAGTCTGACTCGCATACAATGCATTAACCAATCAGGCTGACACCTAGACTAACACCCTATCACAGCCAATGTTTTTGTTGTTCAGTCGCACAGTCGATTCCGACCGTCTGCGACCCCGTGGACCACTGTCTGCCAGGCACTCCTGTCTTCCACCATCCCCCTCAACTCGCTCAGCTCTGTGCCCATTGTGTCCACAATACCATCTATCCATCTCATTTTTTGCCGCCCCTTCTTCTTTTGCCCTCAACCCTTCTAAGTATCAAGGCTTTCTCAAGTGAGTCTTCTCTTCTCATTTGATGTCCAAAGTACTTAGCTTCATCTTTACTATTTGCCCTTCTAAGGAGCAGTCAGGGTTGATTTCTTCCAAGATCGACCTATTTGTTCTCCTTGCTGTCCAGGGTACTCTCAAAACTCTCCTCCAACACCACATCTCAAAGGCATCTATTCTTCTGTGCTCAGCTTTCCTAATGGTCCAGCTTTCACAACCATACATTGCCACAGGGAATACCATTGCTTTGACTATACGAATTTTTGTTTGCAATTTGATGTCTCTGCTTTTCACTATGCTCCCCAGGTTTCTCATTGCTTGTCTCCCAAGAATCAGTCGCCTTTTAATTTCATGGCTGCAATCACCATCTGCAGTGAGCTTTGATCCTAGGAAAGTAAAATTGTCACTGCTTCTACTTCTTCCCCATCTATTTTCCAGGGACTGATAGGGCCTGTTGCCATTATCTTGGTTTTCTTGATATTGAATCTCAAGCCAGCTTTTGCACGTTCTTCTTTCAACCGAATCAGGAGCTTCTTTAGGTCCTCCTCATCTTCTGCCATTAGGGTGGTACCATCTGCATAGCAGTGGCGTAGCGTGGGGGGGCGGATGCCCCGGGCAGCGGCTTTCAGGGGGCGGCAAAATGTCCCCTCCCCACCCTTTTGCTGGTGAGCGCCCACGTGCGCTTCGCCGCTTGCAGGCGAGGAGGAGAAAAAGGGTTTTTTTTAAGGCGGACTATTCAAGGAGGGGCCTGCCCGGCTGGCCGTCGGGGGCTCTCCTGGCGGCGGCCCGCGTGCGCGCGCACGCTGCTCGCCTCCGCCCGCTCAGCCACCCACCCAACTTGCCGTGATACGGGGCGCTCGTCGGGGGTGGGTGGCGCCGTGGCGGGGAGCCCCCGGCGCCTGGCTGGGCAGGAGGAGGTGGGCAGCGTGCGCGCGCACGCGGGCCACCGCGAGGAGAGCCCCCGACGGCCAGCCGGGCCCCTCCTTGAATTGTCCGCCTAAAATAAAAATCCTTTTTCTCCTCCTCGCCTGCCAGCGGCGAAGCGCACGCTGGGCGCTCGCCAGCAAAAGGGTGGGGAGGGGACATTTTGCCGAGCCCTGAAAGGGCGGCGGAGAGCCCCCGACGGCTAGCTGAGCAAGCGAGCGGACGGAGGTGTGTGGGCGAGCGGACGGAGGTGTGTGGCTTGCGCGCGATCACGCGCGCGCCGCTAGTCAGCAGGGGGGTGCCTTCTGCCTGGGTCGGGGGGAGGGGGCAGCGGCGGCGAGCTGGGGCGGCGGCGGCGGCGAGTTTGTTCTTCGCCCCAGGCGGCTGAAGACTGCACGACGCCACTGCTGCATAGCTCAAATTATTGATGTTTCTCCCAGCAATTTTGATCCCAAATTGTGACCCCTGCATTGCACATTATGTGCTCTGTGTATAAATTGAATAAGCAGCCAATGTACTAAGCCTAAAATAGCCAATCTGTGATTTTTCCATGTAAATTTTCCTTATACCTATACCGGGCATGTCCAAAGTACTGCCCACGGGTCTAGTCCAGCCCCAGACGCCAATACATCCAGCCCCCGATGACCTCCCCACTATCGAAAGTGGATGGGGAACAAATATGTGCTCGGTTGCTCTGCTAAGGAGGGGAAGGGCCGGGCTGAAACCAGTAACTTCCTATTCGCAGGAAGAGGCGGATAGAACGGTAGTGAGGGAGAGGAGCTGCCAGTGTGCACACTGCCGCACAGAGCCCTGGTCGTGGGTGGGAGGGAGAGGTTTGCTGGGCTATTGTTCTTCTCCTATGCAAATGGAGCGGGCTTCCTGCTGTCGTTGCGCTGTGGAGGCGAAGCTCCAACAAATTGAAGGAGAGGCTCACGGAGAGCATGCAGCAGCAAACGCCCTCCGTTTGCATAGGATAGCAATGCTCCAGCAAACCTCTGCCGATCTCACACATCCCGGGTGTGTGGGTGGGGGCGAGCATGTCTCTGTGGCTGCTTTTGAAACCGGCAGCTTCTCTTCTTTCTGGCTGGGGCTTTTGTATTGCCCTCCTCCTCCCAGGTGCTTTACCTGGCTTGATTCAGGGGCTTGACTTGGCTTGACTAAGTCTTCCTTCTCTTGCGTTCTTGGGCTCCTCACTGACTCTCCCTGCGCGCTGCGTGGCCAATTGGAAGCCACCGGAGTCCGCTCAAGCAGGAGTGGCGCATCATTTCTTTCACCTTCCTCCTGCCCAAGAATCTAGGAGCATTTCTTTCCTCCCTCCCTCATTTCTTCCTTCTTCCCTCCTTTCTTTCCCCCTTCCTTCGTTCCCTCCTTTTCTTTTCTGGTTTGTTTTGTTTTTTGTGTTTGTCTTTGGAAGGGTAGGAGGAGGCCGCTGAGGCCGGGGGAGGGAGGGAGGGCTTGGTGGTTGGGTGTACCATTGAAAAAATATGCCGGCCCCCAGAGCCACTGAAAAATTGTGATCCGGCCCCCAGGTTAAAAATGATTATAATATTGGTTCCAGCAAGATTGAACATGCAATAAAAGCCCTGGTTATGGACGCCTTATGCAGTGGTGGGCTGTCAAAATGTTTAATACCATGCTGTGGGTGGAGCTGATGTCATGGGCGGAGCTGATGTCATGACATCATGGGTGAAGCCAACGTCATGATATGGGCAGAGCCAAAGTTAAAAATAAAAATACAGTACACATACAAATAGAAATAAAAAACACATTAAAACAAATTAAAATAGACATTGAATACACATAAAAACACACTACGTAAAGCACAGACACACCTCAACCCACCCACCCCAACAAACCTGTCACCCTGGTCGAGGAGCAGCAGGCAGGCAAAGCGGTGGCGCGGCCAGGCCTGGCCAGACCCGGCAGTGCAATGCAGCGCAACCTAGTCCAGCAGTGCAGCCTGGCCTGGCCCAGCGGTGCGTCAAGGAAATGCCACCGCTGCTGATCCTCCAGGTGCTGCATCCTTTCTGGGCAGCCCAAAATGGCTGCTCAGAAGTGCACATGCGTCAAAACTCCATCTGACTCATGTGCACTTCTATTTTTCAGTGAGCATGCATCAAATGGAGTTTTGACGTATGCGCACTTCCGAGCAGTCATTTTGGGCTGCCCAAAAAAGCAGTACAGAGAGGTGACCCAACCAGTTGGCCGGGGTTTTACTACCCGCCTCCCCAGCGATCCCCTCTGGATTTCTGCTACTGGTTTGGCTGAACCGGTCCGAACCAGGAGCAGCCCACCACTAGCCTTACGTAACAGAAAACTTCGCCTACAGAAGAAAATTATGAAGAAATTATGTCCTGATTTATGGGGGAAACGTGTGATACAGAATATTTTGCAGGGTGTTCTGATGCTTCCCAGGGCTGTGGGAGGATGTTTGCAGTATTTCCGCTCCATTTTTGAAAAATGTCACTTTTTGGCACCAGGAGAAGTTTGTCCGGCAACTAAGAAGTGTTGTTAATCTCCCCCTCCCCTCCTGATCAGTTGTTAGGCAGGGAATTTTCTTGCAGGTACCAGGGCTGGCCACTAGACGGTGGTGATAGAAATTTGAAGAATATGCCCTGAAAATAAAAAGCAACTTCAAAGCTCATTAAAAATAAAAAAAACTTTTTTCTCTTCCAAACTCTCTAAAGTTCACTTTGGAATTTTTTTCTTTGTTTTTGCCCCTTTAGAACAGAAAAATTACAGGGCTTTTTGCCTCTTTTCTAAATTGCAGACTGTTTTTTATTTCCAATGCATTCCTATGGGAAATTGTGCTTTGTGTTACAAAAAATTTGCTTTACAAAAAATGTTCTAGAATAGATTAATTCCATCACCTGGGGTTCCACTGTACTCAAGAAATGGAAAGCAGATTTATATTTTGAACTTGTTGGCTGGTAATAAAGAGATATGGATCATAACTATCAATAGTAAATGAGAACATGTGATTTTAGAGAGATGGGGAGTATTTCTGGACAGTATATTAATGAAAATGAAAGGGCTTAGGCCAGAACAAGTAATATCCTATCACAGGTTAGGGGGCCAATGTGGAAATTAAATTACTGTATTTGTAATGATATACAAATAATTATGGTTATTGCCAGTGAGGGGATGTTACCGGTTCGGATCAGTTCGCCTGAACCATCAGGAGGAGGTCACCGGGGTGGGTTGTAGTTTGGGCACCCCTGATCTACACTATAATGTATGGTGTACTTCTGAGATGGAATGTTGCTTCATGTAAGCAATTTCATGTGTACCCTTGGTAAGTACTGTATCTGCATCCTCATCAGGAACACACTTGAAAGAGAAGACTTTCTGGATTCTACCCGATGAACAGAAACATTTCCTGCTGGCATCCTAGTTTGGATAGTTCTGGCATGCGTAATAATGTCCTGGGTTTGTTGCTTTCCATTGATTTGGGCTTTTGTGGATGATTTTGGAACATTTCCCCTGTGGGGAATTATGCACTATTCAAAGGTGCAAAGAACTTAAGGGGAACCACAACCTCACTTTTGGGAAAGGGGTTCCCCCATGGGAGAAGCCACTTAATTGTTTAGAGTAAGGGGTGGTGTAATTCTGTCACACACAGAGAATACAAGGAATTCTTGGAGTGATGAAAAGTCTTTAGTGTTTCTCAACCTTTGGGTCTTGGACTTCAATTCCCAGAAGCCTAATCAATTCCCAAAAGCACTGATCACCCAATGTGCTGACTTAGGCATCTGGGAATTGAAATCCAAGAATGAAAAGATGCAAGACACTGCTATAGAAAGCTCCTTAGGCTCCATCTAAAAACCGATACAGAAGCGATGTCACTTAAATTTCAGGGTGCAGGCAGCTCACCATATGGGTTGCCTAAACATCTCAAAAGTCATAGAAGAAATTCCAGTGGTAACTTCAAGACTCTCCTGTTAGATGTCATAATTTTGAGACTCACCAGTATAGTAAAACCTCACCCTTTTTGCTGCCTCTGTAACTTTCCTGGCCCAAATTAAATATTGACTAAAATTCTATAGCATAACTGTGCAGAATGAAGATGTCACCATCCACCAGTCACCATTAACTAAAGGCTTACTTTAGTGGTCTCAGGGTGCAGCCAACCAGAGCCAGACTTGACCAGCTTTCACCAGAGTCTTCAGTAACCTGCTGGTTTGTATAGTTATGTATAAAGGTCCAGACTTTTGATGGAAGCATAATAAGCTTGAACTAGAGGACTGAATGAAGCATAAGTGGAAACAGTGTTTTATAAAGGACTATTTCTGATTTTGCTAGGATTGAGCAAAATAGGGACACAGTTTACATACAACAAAGTCTGGTTCAATGACACTCAATATGCCTCTCTGAGTGTGCATAAGAAAAATGCTTCTAAATTTTTATCCGTAGTAGTTACTGCCAGTTTTGTTCTTATCCTTTTAAGTTTTGAGAAAACTCACAGGTGTCCTGTGTTAATGTTATTGTTAGTAAACATTTGTATACTTTATTAAAGTTGTGTATATGGGGACTGTACATGTTATACTCTACTATGCAAATTTTATGCACGAATTTCATTTATTTTTGGCATTGCACATTGAGAAGTCTGTATCTTCATCTTCGACCATTGCAACTGCATTTATATTTCCTTCAATGTCTCTGTCATCCTTTTCGTATTCATAGGTATCAGAACTTTCAAGCACACAAGTGGTGTAGTCTTGCTCTATGGATTTCCTACTTATATTGAGCCAAACATTTGTGAAGGACATCGTTTCTTCCCTAAGTTTGTCTAGTGAAGCCATCAACTTACAAATTTTGTCCAATGCATTTGCTGGAAGTTTGTCTTTGATTTCAGTAAATCAAAGCCAAGTAGAAGTGCAGACCTACAGGAATCTTCAGGGGAAGATCAAAGTTGTTTATCATCACACTCTTCTCCTGCCATCTTTTTTACTTTTTTTAAACATTTATTTTGAAGTCAGTTTCAATTGGCATATCTTTAAGGGTATCTCTCCCTCTCTCTCCCTCACAAGATGCTTCAATTTTTTTCTGTGAATTTAAAAAAAAAATATTTTGGCTGCAGCCAAACTTTCGTCAAATCTGTTTCGTACTGCTCTCGACCTTGAAACAGCAGACTCTACCGACCTTCATGCCTGAGTGTAGGCTAGAATTTTGGTTTGGAGAGTCAGACAATGGTGGTGTGACCTTAGAGATTTGGAGAAAAGTCAAAGCTGTAACTATTGTTTCAAAACTGAAAATGTATGAAGAAGCCCTGAGACATCCTCCCTTACATTGGGATTAAAATATTTTGCCTGAAATGCTCTTGGTGGGATTGGGCCAAAACTATTGAACACACTTAGCTAAGATTTACAACATGTGGCATCTTATGAATTGTCGAGTGATGATTCAGATCCAGAGAAAGAGAGAGCTCACCTGCTTTGCCAAATGCTGGAGGGATTTGGTGAGTTTTCTCTGGGTCCCAAGAAAGCGAGAAATGATCAGCTCAGCTTCCCTCCTTCCCTTTGGGGAAAACAGATAAAAATGATTATTGGGGGGGGGGGGGGGGGTTCCTAGGATGAAGAAAACCGAAAACATTTCCTTAAAGTACATTCTTTTCTGTGGAGGTCAGTTCTGTTACTTCTTTGCTCCCTTTGTCTGTCCCTTCATCTGTTAACCCAGCTCCTGCCAACCTAGCAGCTGGAAAGCCAAGAAATGGCAAGTAGGTAAATAGATACCACTTTGACAGGAAAGGTAACAGGATTCCATGTGCTTTGGTGTTTAATCATGCCTGCCATGTGACTGCAGTAATGTCAGCAGACACAGAGAGTGCTGGCTATTGCCTGTAAACAGAGATGAGTTGGATACATCTGGCTTTCTAGCAGGGGAGACCTTTACCTTTTTTGGCTCAAAAACAATCATTGAACTGAAAGAAAAATGAGCTGCTTCAGCCTGGAATTTTTACAAACTCCCATCCCAAAAGCCTCTTTTTAATTTAAACAGTCTTTTTCTCACATCATGCAGAGAGCTGCACTATTCTTTTTGGGGCATCAAAATTGTAGGGCTGGCCTTGTTCATTTTGTTCCTTACCATACGCCAGGGGTTCCCAAACTAAGGCCCGTGGGCCAGGTCCAGTCTATGACACCATTTCATGTGGCCCACTACCCCTCCAAGGGAATTTGAGAAACAAAATGGCCTCCCCTTTGAAGCCGTTGGTTCAAAATGGACACCTCCGTTGGGTGAGCCATTCCAAATTGCGATCTGATCCTCGAAGCTGACTGAGAGCAAGCGTGTGACCTGGCACCCGGAATGGAAAGGTTGGGAACCCCTCAATGGCATAGCATGGGTTTCAGCTGCCTAGGGCGTAGGCCAAATTAGCTGCAGCCACCCCTCCATGCAATGCCATTGCACTGTGCTCAGTGAGGGGATGTAGCAGGTTCACACCATTTCAACAGAACTGGTAGTAACTTTTCCTAGTGTCCCAGAGAACTGGTAGCAGGTTTTGGGGGGAACCACCTTCGGGGCTTACCTTTTCACTAGTTCCCCCACTGCGCATGCGCACCAAACACTTGGTGTGTATGCATGCCTACAGTGCTTGGCGCGTTTGCACGGCCTCCTTGCTGTCCTCCCAAGCGGGGAGGAGGAAGAGAAGCTGCTAGCCAGAAGCTCCTGATAGCCTGCTCCCCAGGGTAAGTGACTCACCTTTGATTGTGGTGTGCCTGTACCTTAACTACCACCGTTCCTAAAAAGACCTGGCGGTCGGCAGGCCTAGCAGCCTGGCTTGGGGTTTTTAAGCAAAGTCTTGGAGTTACCTCATCAATAAGCTACACCTGTGCTGTTCCAATTGGAGAACCCTTAAGGAGGTACAGCTGTTTTACATTAAGGCATATTATCCTAGAGAATTAGTTAGGCAAAGACTTAGTACTGCTCCCCCCCCCCCCAATTTAATTAAGCCTTTCTAGATATATGAGAAAAAGGAAAGACTGCCCTCTCCCCACCTGTTGAACTTCTGCCTTTCCTGGCTGAAGAGGGAGGGAGGAAGCAATCCTCCGCTTCCCGCCAATAAATCTGTTGCCAAGATACGGGGAGGAGGGACTTCAGAAACAAAGGTGCCTCAGCCACGCCCCCTCCTGGGATTGTGTTTGCGCAGGCGCTGAAGGACATCCGGGCTCTTTTCCAGGCAGCTGCAGGAGGAGGAGGCGAAGCCTTTGATCTTCTATCTAGGGTAAGAAAAAGGGGATAAGTCAGGGATTGGGGGGGGGGAAGAAGACTATTATCTCCCCCCTCCATTGGCGTTCATCTTCCTCCCATTGAGGATGGTGTGTGTGTGAGAAGAATCCAAAGATGAGGTAGGGACGTCTCTGTTCCTTCTGCCGCCTGAGGCCCCACCCGCAGGTCCTCACTTCAGGGGTCTCATCCTTTCTGTCCCTCCCCTATTCCATGTGGGGCCTCTTTCCAACCTCTCCCTCCCCGAGAGGCTGTTCTTTGGGCACTCAGTGGCTTCCCCCCAATGAGGGGGGGGAGACGTGGTGGGGGGGGGGTGAGGGGGAGGAAAAGGCCTCCCCCCTGCCAGGTCTTCCTCGTCTGTCGTCCTCCCCAGTTTGGGTTTTGTGGGGCGCAGAATCGCTTAGAGGGGGCGCAGGACAACCCACCCCCTTCATATAGCCCTGCAGAGAGACGATATTGGGGGGGGGGGGGTCAGAGAAGCATTTCTTTTCCCCACCTTTCCCCTTGTCAGTCTGGGTGGGGCAAGAGATTGTCCTGCTCTTCACTCCCCCCCCCCTTTGTTTAATAACAGTATCTTGGAATTTGAAGTGACCTCCCTTCCTTCCTCCATTGTCTCCCTTTGGAGTATCTCCCAGGAAGATCCTTCACAGAGGGAAGGGGAAGGGTCTCCTTAAGGGTTTTCCCCACCATTCAGGACACCCAGAAGGCAGAGGGGGGGTTGGGGCAGTTGTTCTCAACCTGCGGCCTGTGGGCCAGATGTGTTTTTAAGTTTCTAAGCTTCTTTTAAAACTTTTAGTTTCTAAATTGGTTTTAAATTGTTGTCTTGGTTGTTGTGTTGGGAATCGCCCTGGGTCCCTTCGGGGAGGCGGGCGATAAACAAACTTAAATAAATAAATAAATGTGGCCAATGGCACCACTTGATGTGCCACTTTCTGACTCCACCACACTAGGAAGTTCCATGTAGTGGAGAAAGGGCAAAATGGCCGTCCAGCTCCCAGTGCTGTCTGAGGGAGCGTGATCCAACCTTTGGCTTGAAAAGGTTGAGAACTCCTGGTTTAGGGTTTAGTTCTGTTTCTTTGCATGTTTGTGTGAATGAGGTTGTTGTTGGAAGTGGAAAGAGAGAGATGGGGCTGGAGATTTTACTGAAATGACCCCCCCCCCTCTCATTAGGAGACATGAAAGGGGAGGGGGTCTTTTCCAGTGCAATCCGGATGGACTTGATGGCCTTTGCTTTGATGGTTACCTCCAACTCCTTCCCAAGTGCTTCACAAACTTCCTCTATCATACTCAGGTCATCAAGAGCCTGAATTTCAATTGTCTTCTCTTCCTTTTGATTCACTGTGCTGAATTTCCCAGCTTTCCCGTAGTTGCAGCAGACTTCTTCAGCTCTAAGAGCAGATTTCCAGCCACTTTTCCTCCTCACCTTCATCACATTCTCTTCCACCTCCTTCAAGGACGGCTCGTCCTTCAATTGTCTCAACATATCTCTTCCCTTCTCCAGTTGTGCTAAGACAGGCAAGTGGCAGGGATGATGGAAGTTGTAGTCTGAATGGACAGTTTTGCACTCAAACTGTGGAGGGAAAGATTTGCAATTCTAGGGGGCATTGCATTATATGTTTTTGGACTCCAAGGCTCCTGTGGCAGGGTCTTGGTAGGGAATTTGGGCTTTGGAGTAATACTGTACTTGGGATTGGTGCATTTAAGGAAAGGAATGGGGATTTTCAGGGATCTGTTTTGGGATTACAACCCCTCAAGGTATGGCTGGTTTAGGATTCTGGGACTTGTAGTGCATTTCCAATCACTGTGAAGGGACCATGTTTTCCCACCTCTTTCTCTAAGGACTCTGTTTGGTGGCTTTTTTTCCAGGTCAGAGCAAAACAAACAGCGTTACATCCCTGAACACGGAAGGAAGGGGCCCATTTTCATCCTCTCCTGGCAGTTACCTTTTCCTGAGGAGATCTGGTAAGCATCCTTTGAAGTCTGCTCCCACCCTCCCTCATTAACTAAATAAATAATACTATACCGAATTAGAGATCTTTAAAAGGGGGCACCACATTTACTTTAAAAGGGGGCAACTAAGCCAGTGGTTCAAAACCTACGCACCCCACATAAGCAAGTCACATACCAGTAATAATTATTCAAAAAGTGAACTAAAGTGTGCCTTGCTTAAAGAGCATAATGCGTTCTACAGGATAGCTCTTTAAGCAAAACATCATTGTAAGTGAACAATTGTGACTTCTGGTGGGGGGGATTGTGTACCCTGATTTATTTGCTAAGTGAGTTTTTGGTTGGTTTTAATTGTTAAGCAAAGTGAACATTCAGTTACTCTTTAAGCAAGGTGCTCTTTACACAAGGTTTGACTGTATTTAGGAAGCCTAAAAGGCCATTAACTTGGTCTTCTAAACATTTTTTTGTTCAGTCGCATAGTGGAGTATGGCCCTTTGAGACCCCATGGACCATAACACGCCAAGCTCTTCTGCCATCTGCCATTTCCTTAGCCCCCCAGATCTACACCAACTGTGTCAACGATGCCATCTAACCATCTCATCCTCTCACACCCCCTTCTCTTTTTGCCTTCAATCTTTCTGAACAAAGGGCCTTCTCCACTCTCTCCTCATTTGGTGGCCAAAGTACTTGAGTTTAAGCTTTAGTGTATGTCCTTCCAAGGAACAGTCAGGGGTGATTTCCTTCAGGATTGACGGATTTGATCTCCTTGCAGCCCAGGGGACTCTCCAAAGTCTTCTCCAGCACCACAGTTTAAAGGTGTCAATTCTTCTGCGCTCAGCCTTCCTTATGGTCCAGCTCTCATCTATACATTATGACAGGAAAGACCATTGCTTTAACTATGCAGGCCAATGTTGGCAGTTCGATATCTCTATTTTTTATTATACTGCCCCTTTTGGACCTGTGATCCACTCCCACTCCCCCTGCTTTCCTTAGCCAGCCTGGGCAGGAAAGAAAGACGGGCCGCTACAGTGACTTTCGATCTTGGGAGGGGAGAGGACGAGACAGGTAAAAGAAAGGAGGCGGAGGCGGCTCAGACTTTGCAAGCAGCAGGAGACTGAATGACCCACCGCCCACCTGTCGCCCTGCAGGGAGTGCCCCCCCCAACTTGCTTAGGCTCCGATAGGGAGGGCCCCGGACTGCACGGACGGGAAGGGAAGCCACATTTTGCGGTCCCTGCCCACCCCACCCACTGTGATCACATAGAAGGCAAGCAGCCCCCCCATCGAGATCCCAAGAGTCCACCTCTTGATAACAGTAGCAACAACATTTATATACTCCATGGTGCTTGTGCAGTCTCTGGACAGTTGACATAACATAACCACAGAATTTAGATATTACCCCTGTGCCATGGTCAGATCACTATCTGGTGACTCTAGACTTTCTGGGGACGAGGCTTCACCGCAGGGAGGTAGGGCCAGTTAAATGGGCCAGCCCCCGGCTTCTAATGGATCCGGAAGGATTGCAGAGGAAACTGGGGTGTTTTCCTCTTGACCTGCAATGCGATTCGTCTGAGGCCCTTGTCAACTCATGGAACGAGAGAGTAACGGCAGACATGGACGTGATCGCTCCACTACGGCCTCTCCTTGCGCGCGGGCATTGATCATCCCCTTGGTTCACAGAACACTAGAGTGTTTCGCTTAAAAAGCAAACTCACTTACAGAGCAATCCTGTGGAACACATTATGTTCTTTAAGCAAGGTACCACTTTATTTACAAACAGCAACAGTCAAAAGTCAGGATGGCAACCATTTTCAAAAAACCCTCCAATTCTCTGTTTTTTTCCCCTCAGTTTCCAGAATTTTTCCCATCATTCATCCATTTTCCATCAATGCTAGTCCAATATGCTAATCAATAACCCATTCCCTAACACTTTTTTGCTGCCCCTTTCTGGCATGTGTTGCTTCTTTGGCTGCACTTTTACAAAGGCAATTTTTATATCCATTCTCACCCGACACTCATACATCCATTTACCCTAAGTACATGCATTCCTTACAGGGCCCACTTGACTTCATTCTCCAGGATGTCTGGCTCAAGGTCAATGATCAAACCATTGTGGTTGTCAGGGACATTAAGGTGCTTTTGTAAAGTTTTTATGTGAATGTTTGCCATCTTTTCTTCATCTCTTCTGCATCTGTTAGGTCCCTGTTGTTTTTCTCCTTTATCCTGGCCATTTTTGCTTGATACATTCACTTAATTGCTCCAGTTTTTAAATTCTGTAGAGTTTTGTTTTTCTTGAACAGTATAAAAGCTGTGGAGAAATGTTCTTAGAAAACATTTCCAAAATCCCTAGACCTCAGAGAAACAGGGAAAGACTATTTGGAGGGAGGATGTTTGAGGAGAATAAGATAGGAGGGTGTTTGTAATACAATAGAACCCCGGACAATGTTATGACATGGTTCCACAAGTCATGACGTTGTCTGGTTTTTAACGTTGTTCGATACATTGAACGAACAACGCCAAAAAAAACCTGAGAAAAGGCGCTCGCACGCGTGCGAAAAGGCGCGCCAGCGGGAGCCTCTTCTACCAAACGGGTATAGCAACGGGCATCGCACGTCAAGGCAAGGGATCAATGTGGGGGGTGGCACCCCCCGCTTTGATATCTTGCCTTGACTTGCGCTGCCCGTTTTGGCACTTTGCGATGGGAGTTTGGGTGCCCAAACTCCCATCGCAAAGCGCCTAAACAAGGGTCGGCTATGAGGTCGGGGAGACCCCGTGGAAAGACGCCTCTCCCGATGTTCCGAAAGGGTAAAGATCCTTATCTTTTCGGGTATAGCAACGGGCATCGCACGTCAAGGCAAGGGATCAAAGCGGGGGGTGCCACCCCCCACTTTGATCCCTTACCTTAACATGGGAGGGCCGTATTGTGAGCCTGGGCAAGGGTCGGCTTTTCTGAATTTCCCCTTCTCCCGCTTTGCGATGGGAGTTTGGGTCCCCAAACTCCCATCACAAAGCGCCTAAACAAGGGTCACCATTTCCGAATTTCCCCCTCCCCCGGGGGAGGGGGGAATTCGGAAAAGCCGACCCTTGTTTAGGCGAGCGAAACGGGGATCGCACGTCAAGGCAATCTGCGTTGCTATAGCGTGCCCGGGAAAAAGGCGGCTTGGTCGAAATCCTCACCCCCACGCAGGGGGGAGGGAATTTTGCCAAGCCGCCTCTTTCCCAAGCCGGGGAGACCCCGCGGAGAGGGGCCTTTCCTCACCCAGATCTCCCCGGCCTCGCAGCGAGCCGCTACGAGGCCGTGAGACCCCGTGGAAAGGTGCCTCTCCTCTCCCGATGTTCCGAGATGGTAAAGATCCTTATCTTTTCGGAACATCGGGTGGCTGGCAGGCCTGCGCGCGCCGGTGGGGGTTAGCTCAGGACACGGGGGTGGTCCCCCCGTATCCTGTGCTAACCCCCACTGACATGCGCCGCTCGCCCGAAGTTTCGAAAAGGGTAAGGCTCCCCGTACCCTTTCCAAACATCGTGGGGGATGGCGCTGGGGGGTGTTGGATTGGGTAAATATTCAACCCAATCCAACTCCCCCCTCCACGCACACGCTTGTTCCGAATAACGTGAAAATTGTGTTATTCGATACAAGATTTTTCCGAAAAACTTGTCAAATTATGCGGTTTTCACGCTATTCGGTACTCGCGTTACCCAGGGTATTACTGTACACCGATTGCATATATAGCATTAGGGAAGGTGAGGAGAATGATGGGTTATTATGTTCCCTCAGCACTCCAGAATTTTACTTTGGGAAAATCTTCAAGGAGTTTAACTAAACACCAACACAATTCGCTCACATGTGTGAATGCACACTAAATTTGTTTCTTTATATACTGCCGCCCATTTCGAAAGAGCAACAGTGGGCGGCATAGCAACAACAACATAGAACATTAGACTCTTAAGAACCCTTAATAAACACAAAAATTACCCCCACCCCATCAATTATTTTGAAAATTGCAGTTAAAAAGCAGGTAAAAAAGCGGAGAGGTCTGCACTATATTAGCTAGCAGCGAGGAGGTCATCACGCCACCAGTGCCCCACACCTGCTCAGTCAGCCACGGTTTCAGCTCTTTCCCGAAGGGCAACAACTCCATCTGGAGGCGCAATTCGGTTGGTAAGAGGTTCCGTAGGACACTGAAAAGGCCCTACTTCTTGTTCTAGAGAGTCAGACCTCTCTAGCTGATGGTATCTTGAGAGAGCCTCTCCGGTCTGCTCTGCTGGGACAGACAGATATTCTTAGGGTGGTGTGGTCTCTTAAGTATCCCAAGAGTCCACCTCTTGATAACAGTAGCAATAACATTTATATATTCCATGATTCTTGTGCAGTCTCTGGACAGTTGACAGTTGACCTTCAGCCCAGTCCTGATCGAACTCAGAGCATGTGCAGAGTATTGACTACAGTCCAACAGTTAAAGCATTGTACTAGTCACAATTGTTAATACAGTACCCAAATTAAAAAAGGCACTGTATTTAAACACAAGGCAAAAGGAGTGGGGTGTGTGTGTGTGGAGCCATCCGATCATAGAAAGAAGAGCGGAGCTTAATAAATAGCCCATTTGTGTCATTTGAATTAATAGAAGCTATAAACAGCATGGAAATAAACTCAGTAGTAAAAAGTTATAAAAAGGATAATTTTTAGAGGGACATACAGATATGATAAAAACGACCCATGGTGCTGGAGTGCATAGTGATGATGCTGTATTATTAAAATTTTTATTTCTTCTTCTTTTTTTGTATTACTGAGTTTCATATTAAGTTTTCTTATGATTATAAGTTTTTGTCTTGTATTTTTTTTCTTAAAAATTCAGTTTTACAAATTATAAACCACTGTACCGTGAGGACTCATAATACGTCTTTAATCTTTGGAAATGTACATGAAGAACAAACATGTCCTTCGTGATGTACAGGGTGTTTCAAATGAGTTAAATTGGCAAGAAACAACTGGCTTGCAAAACCATTTCTCAGTGGAAGTGGACACATTTATGTCAAACATAAAACACACTTGCGCATGCGTAAATGCACCCTCACCTGTGATAAAGGTGGAAGTGGGGGCATTTATGGCTGTCATAAACGCACATCTGCTTCCAGGGGGAATGCTCAGGCCCATTCAGCTACCTGGGTCAGTCCTGTAGAGCGAAACATTTGGGCACCCCTGGTTTGGAGGTATCAACAATAATGCCCTTGATATCTCTTGGTACTGAGAGCAGTTGTCATGAAGGATTTTAAAATATTGTCTTCTAATGTGCATCTGTATTCCCTTCTAATTATTCAGGCACAGTGTAACATAAAAGAAAGGAATCACAGAGGAAATTCAAAGGTTATCAGGACCAACCGAAGAGTGGAAGGCAGTATTTATACAAATGAATCTCTAGATACTCTCCAGAATTGATTCTTCATTAGACATCAACTTTATTTGACTTTTCAGGAGTTTCCATCTCAAACTAGGGAGTTAATCTGCTTTTTTCCACGCAACTGCTGATATGGAATATAAAGCAACTTTTCAACTAGGAGGATATATTACAATTCGTGAAAGAACATATTCAGGAGAGAAGCAGTTCCAAGGCTTGAAATGTGGAAAAGGCTTCAGTGAAGGTGGAAGCTTTCCTACACAGCACAAGATCCATCCAAGTGAGTACCCTTTTAAATGCATGGAATGTGGAAAAAGCTTCAGTGAAAGAGCAAAATTTGATTTACATCACAGGACCCACACAAAAGATAAGCCTTTTGAATGCCTGCAGTGTGGAAAAAGCTTCAGTCAAAGTGCACCCCTTGCTAGACATCACAGGACCCACACAGGAGAGAAGCCTTTTAAATGTCTGGAGTGTGGAAAAAGCTTCAGTGACAGTGGAAGCCTTGCTACACATCACAGGACCCACACAGGAGAGAAGCCTTTTAAATGCCTGCAGTGTGGAAAAAGCTTCAGTCAAAGTGCATCCCTTGCTAGACATCACAGGACCCACACAGGAGAGAAGCCTTTTAAATGTCTGGAATGTGGAAAAAGCTTCAGTCGACGTGAAAGCCTTGCTTCACATCATAGGATCCACACAGGAGAGAAGCCTTTTAAATGTGTGGAGTGTGGAAAAAGCTTCAGCCAAAGTGCACAGCTTGCTACACATCAAAGGATCCACACAGGAGAGAAGCCTTTTAAATGTCTGGAGTGTGGGAAAAGCTTCAGTGACAGAGCACACCTTGCTTCACATCATAGGACCCACACAGGAGAGAAGCCTTTTAAATGTCTGGAGTGTGGAAAAAGCTTCAGTGACCGTGGAACCCTTGCTAAACATCACAGGATCCACACAGGAGAGAAGCCTTTTAAATGTCTGGAGTGTGGGAAAAGCTTTAATCAAAATTCACACCTTGCTTCACATCATAGGATCCACAGAGGAGAGAAGCCTTTTAAATGTCTGGAGTGTGGAAAAAGCTTCAGTGACAGTGGAAGCCTTGCTAAACATCACATGATCCACACAGGAGAGAAGCCTTTTAAATGTGTGGAATGTGGAAAAAGCTTCAGCCGAAGTGCACAGCTTGCTACACATCAAAGGATCCACACAGGAGAGAAGCCTTTTAAATGTCTGAAGTGTGGGAAAAGCTTCAGTGACAGAGCAAACCTTGGTTCACATCATAGGACCCACACAGGTCAGAAGCCTTTTAAATGTCTGGACTGTGGAAAAAGCTTCAGTGACAGTAGAGGCCTTGCTTCACATCATAGGATCCACACAGGAGAGAAGCCTTTTAAATGCCTGCAGTGTGGAAAAAGCTTCAGTCAAAGTGCACCCCTTGCTAGACATCACAGGACCCACACAGGAAAGAAGCCTTTTAAATGTCTGGAGTGTGGAAAAAGCTTCAGTGACAGTGGAAGCCTTGCTTCACATCACAGGATCCACACAGGAGAGAAGCCTTTTAAATGTCTGGAGTGTGGAAAAAGCTTCAGTCGAAGTGAAGGCCTTGCTACACATCACAGGATCCACACAGGAGAGAAGCCTTTTAAATGTCTGGAGTGTGGAAAAAGCTTCAGTCAAAGTTCACACCTTGTTTTACATCATAGGACCCACACAGGCGAGAAGCCTTTTAAATGTCTGGAGTGTGGAAAAAGCTTCAGAGACAGAGCACACCTTACTACACATCACAGGATCCACACAGGAGAGAACCTTTTAAATGTCTGGAGTATGGAAAAAGCTTCAGTCAAAGTGCACCCCTTGCTAGACATCACAGGATCCACACGGAAGAGAAGCCATTTAAATGACTGGAGTAAGAAAGCTTTTGAAAGCTTTTGAAAAGGCTTAAGTGAGAGGAAGACTTACTAAACTTGGGACCAACATAGGAGAAAAACTTTAAAAGACTGGAGTGTGGAAAATGGTTCAGTCAAAGTGCAAGCTTTGCTTCACATCACAGGATACACAGTTGGGAAGAGTTTTGAACGGCATTCACGTTCATATCTGCATATCAAATCTTTTTTTACCTTTTCCATATCCTGGGCTTCCATTTCTTTCTTTATTTTCTGTATCTGATGTAATACCCCCTGATCTTTACCCTTTATATATTCCCGGTGAAGTTGTTTTAATTGTATTTCCAGTTCCTGAGTTCTATTAATGTTCCGTTTCTTTTCCCAACTACTTAGTTTTATTGATTCCCCTCTGAAAATCGCTTTCATTGTGTCCCATACCACTCCAGAGCTGACCTCTTTGTTATCATTCCATGTCCAATATTCATCCCATTTCTCCATAATTTGTTTTTTCCTGTTCTCCTCTTTATATAATTTTGGGTCGTATTTCCACACATATCTTTTCCTATCCCCTTCTTCCAAATTTATATCTACACTGATCTTGGCATGGTCTGATTCTCTAAACGTCCCTATTTTAATATCCTCTATGTTTTTCAATAACCCTTGTGTAACAAATATATAATCGATCCTTGAATACATATCATAAACTGGAGAATAGTAAGTATAATCCCTTTCCTGTCCTTTAAGTTCCCTCCATACATCTTTTATGTTCATTGAGTTTACCCAGTCGCTCAGAATATATTTTTTACTTCTCTTTTTAATACTTGTGGTATCAATCTCGGAACTTAACAAATTGAAATCCCCCCCAATGATCATGTTCCTTGTTCCTTCATTATTTAGAATTATTCTTAGTTTTTCTAAAAATTCTTCCTGATTAGTATTCGGAGCGTATATGTTTGCCAAGATTATCTCTTCATCTTCAATCCTCCCCTTGATTATCAGATATCTCCCCTCTGGGTCAGCTATAGATTTTATCACACTAAAGCCCAATTTTTCCGAAATAAGGGTTGCAACACCTCTTGCTTTTGATGTCCCATAAGCCATTTCGTAAATATCAATTCCTCTCACGACTAATTTATTTGTATCTGCCGATTTTTGATGGGTCTCCTGTAGAAAGATGACATCGGGTTTGGATTTATTGAGCGCTATCTGCAACCTCCTCTTCACGGCAAGTATTATAGAGCTTTTCAATTACGAAATGTTATTAAATTATTAATTAGAGAAGAGTCAATATGGGGAAAATTAGAATCAAAAGAGTTTTCTAGGAAAGGGAAGGCATTCTTTTTATGTGGGGACAAGGACAAAAAAATGAGAATTCAGGGTAAAATGATAAAAGCAACAATTGAGGAATGGAACAAAGCAAGAAAGGATCTTATCCCAGGGATCTCAATGGTGACAGAATTAGAAGACTTTAACAACTTTCCGATGAAAATAGACGGGAGGATTAAGGATATCTTATTAGAAAATGGGGTCTCTCTGTTGAAAGACTGGATCAAAACGTGTAGGGATCTAGAGAGGAGAAAGGAGCTTTATCGGCAACTGGAGCTAGATTGGTTCAAAGTCCTCCAGATGAACAATTGGAACAAGAAATTTTTTTTAGAAATGGGAGCAGACAGGGAGCTTACAGAATTTGAAACATTGCTGGTCAAATTAAGAAAAGGAGACATAGGATTAAAAGGGATAGTTAGTCAAATATATAAGATGTTAAACAAAGGGGGGAAGGCTCAACAAGTATTGAAAGACAGTTGGGAACAGGAATTGAACACATCTATTACTGAGAAAACATGGGGAAAAATGTGGAGAAGACGCATTATGAGATCTATGTCGGTAAGAGTGAAAGAACATAATTATAAACTAATTTGGAGATGGTATAGAACCCCAGTAAGACTGCATCTAATGTATAAAGATGTGAGTGAGAAATGTTGGAGATGCAGAAAAGCCAGAGGTACATATGAGCATATGTGGTGGTTTTGTGAGGCTCTGAAGGATTTTTGGGGAAAAATTGAGGTTGAAATTAAGAATATACTGGGCCAGCAGGCTGAACTGGGGCTAAATACAGTCTTGTTAACTGAGATGGACAAATATAAAATGAGTGAGGATAACAAAGAACTGATGGCGATAATGTTATCGGCGGCCAGACAATGTATAGCGAGAAATTGGAAAAATAATGAAAACTTACAAAGAAGGGATTGGTATAAGGAAATGTGGGACTTGGCACTTAATGAAAAGCTCACCTGGGAGATAAATTTTAAAAAGGGTAAAGTATCTGGTAATAACTTCTGGAGGACTTGGAAACCTTTCATTGAATATACAATAGTTAAGAATAAAGGCATACCCCCTGCATCTGAGCAAAATGATTTTTGGAAAATATAAGGAAACATAAATCCCCGGACAATGTATATAGCACAAGGGTGTTTTCAAAGATAAAAAAGTACAGGAGAGATAGAGAACAACATATATTGGTTATGAGGTGATAGGAGGAGATATAGTTTGCAGCTTAAAGTCCAAATATTGGCTTATAACGAGGTAATAACATCTGAATGACACCAATGTAGTATTGTTAACTATGTGAATTTCTATCTTCTTTTTTTGAATTTTCTCTTCATACAATTTAGAGTTATGTAATTTTATTTTTGTCTTATGTATTTGTTTTGATTTGTAATGTCTTATATAACTAATAAAATTTTCTAAAAAAAAAAAAGGGAAGGGTTTTGAACACCTGGATGTGCTTTTGACTGTCTGTACATCTAATTAACTTTGAAACAATTAAGTCAGTGTGGAAGCTTTTAAAGATTCTTCTGTCAACATGTGTACTCCTTTCCCTACACATTTCAGTATGTAGACAGATAAAATGCTTTTTCAGTTTATTGAATGTTGGACAATCTTAGGTCTGGAAAGACATTCTATTACTCATGAAGGAATTATGTCCGGGGAGAAGCCATTTCAATGCCTGCAGAGCAGAAGGATTATAATTCAAACTGCAAACTTCAAATTATACTGCACTTCCCACACACTGAAAAAGTCATTTAAATGCCTTGTGGAAAGAGCTTCAAATTGCAAAAATTCTTCATTTCTCATCAGTGACTTCATGAGGTGGAATTGTAATACTGTACTTATATGATGCTTCACATCATAGGATCCACACAGGTGATAAGCCTTTTAAATTTTTGGAGTGTGGAAAAAGCTTCAGTCAAATTGCACACCTTATTTCACATCATACGAGCCACACAGGAGAGAAGCCTTTTAAATGTCAAGTGTGGAAAAAGCTTCAGTGACAGTGAAAGCCTTGCTTCACATCATAGGACCCACACAGGTGAGAAGCCTTTTAAATGCCTGGAGTGTGGAAAAAGCTTCAGTCAAAGTGTACACCTTGCTTCACATCATAGGACCCACACAGGTGAGAAGCCTTTTAAATGCCTAGATTGTAGATAAAGCTTCATTTGTATAGCGTACCTGAACAGATATCACAAGATTCACACTGGTGAGAAAGCTTTTGAATGCCTGGATTGTTGAAGAGGCTTAAGTGAGAGGAAGACTTACTAAACTTGTGACCAACATAGGAGAAAAACTTTAAATGACTGTGTCACAGAACCACCCGGCCCCCTCTGCTCTGGCCCTCCTTAACCAAAGCCCCCAGAGGGCGAGCTGGCCGGCAATACAGCTAAACAGCCCTTAGCTTCTGCTTCTACCACAAGGAGGTTTAAACAGGTAGCGTATTCAGGGGCTTGTGTGCGAATACATAGCTTCTCTTACCCTTTAGTTCAATGAAGAGACGTTGTTGAAGCAAATGTAGGTTTATTGATCAGTCCATAGTCCATAAAAAACAATATAAGCAAAGTTCAGTAGCAATAATGAGTCCACAGACAGTCCAAAGGCAGAACAAAAACCAAGTACAGTCCTAGGTAATCATTTTTAAAGAGTAAAAGAGCAGTAGTCCCAGGGGAAAATGTTAACTCATCGATATCCAAAAAGCAAACCCCTGTTCTCCCCAAAATGGAGATTCTTGAATCAGGTGGGGTGTTTAGGCCAATCAGAGACAGCTCCTATAGAAGGAGAGATTTTCCCATAACATGGAAAGTGTTTTACATATATGTAGTGACAACAATAGAGAACTCAGCTAGCTACAGATAGGAAATAGGAACACTAAACTGAAAACAAGCTGTCTCGTGACACGCAGTCTTGTGAGACAAAGAAGGGAAATTATTTTTTAGGCCTAGTGAAACTAGGTTCCCTCCATTCTTTGGGAACTTTAGGAAAAAGATGCCGTCCCACGACAGACCGGAATGTGGAAACTGTTTAAGTCAAAGTGCAAGCTTTGCTTCACATAACAGGATATACAGTTGGGAAGGGTTTTGAACACCTGGATGTGCTTTTGACTGTCTGTACATCTAATAAACTTTGAAACAATTAAGTCAGTGTGGAAGCTTTTAAACGTGTGGAAGATTCTTCTGTCAACACGTGTACTCCTTTTCCTACACATTTCAGTATGTAGACGGACAAAATGTTTTTCAGTGTATTGAGTGTTGGACGATCTTGGGTTTGGAAAGACATTCTGTTACTCATGAAGGAATTATGTCCGGGGAGAAGCCATTTCAGTGCCTGCAGAGCAGAAGGATTATAATTCATACTGCAAACTTCGAATTATACTGCACTTCCCACACACTGAAGAAGTCATTTAAATGCCTTGTGGAAAGAGCTTTAAATTGCAAAAATTCTTCACTTCTCATCAGTGACTTCATGATATGGAATTGTAATACTGTACTTATATTTTATGTTAAGAAAATGGATTCTCTTTTGTTAGAAAGTGTTAAGCTCTCAAGTATGCTTCTAGTAGCTGTTACGGTGTATGTTACCAGCAGATGTTAGGATGTCTTGGAAAAGGAGCCATATCAGGCCTACAGGAGGCCATAACAAGAATGCTTTCTTTGTTATCATGAGATGTACGGATGCTAGGTAACTGTAAACAATTAGCTGCAGGAACACTGTTAGAATGTTATGAGACTGTGGGGAACTGATGAGATGCTGTATTGCAGTGACTTCAATGACTCCTGGTGCACCCATCCCTGATCTAGTTCAAAGGTCACCTGCTTTTGGGTTGTTTGTGACTGTCCCAGGTCACAAGATTGCATACATGCCTGGGGGTTGTTTGTTATACATCTAAGCCATAAAACTGAATACTATATGAGGCACACATAAGATGTATTAACCAATCAGGCTGAAGCCCAGACTAACATGACCCAATCCCGGCCAATGTACTGACCCTAAAATACCCAATCTGTGATTTTCTATGTGTTTCCTTATACGATTGTAACAATAAAAAGGCTCATACGTTAGTTCAAGGAAAAGTGTTGTCCGCTAGATTGGACTTAGTGTTGTGTGTTTCATGAAGCTTCATCCCTCCCTTCATCCAACATGAGAACATGCATTCATTTTGTGTTAAGACACCATTGGATTGGCTAATGCTAATGAGCTGTGCACTAGTCTGATCTTAACCTAGTGCTGGATGGGATTTGGAGTACATTCACATTAGATTACAGGATGTCACCTTGGAATGGTAAGACTACTGAAGAGGTGCAGAAATGAGTATTAATAATTAGTTAGAGATTAGACAGATTATTTTTATGTTTGGGAGAAAGAGCTTGCTGGCATGTCTGACATTTTTGATTGGTGTTGACGATGTTCAGTTTTTTATCATGAACCTGTAAACCTACTGAATATCTATGCTTTACCTATCATTTTTATTCTAAATAAAGAGCTTTTTTTATCAAACGAGTGGTTAATTTCAAGGAGGGGTGAGAGAAGAAAGTGTTTCCAAGCCTTTGCTACATAGGCTGCTGCTACCACAATAAAAAGTTTATTCTCTCGGCTGAGGTTGCTTTAAAGCTGGTCATACCTCTGACCTGGTTAATGTTAAGGGCTACCTACAGGCAGGAACACAGGAGAATCGGGGGCGGGGGGGTGCTTAGCTGCAGTCCCTGTCAGATATGGATAATGTGTATCTGAATAGATGGTTGACAGTACACACTGGGAGAAAATCATACACTCATGCTGCATAGGAGCCATATTCAAGATGATTTCATTAGAAATTGTTTGGGGTATGTAAATATATTGAATGGGGCAGACTCCATACTTTATACCAAATAACTTAATTTTGTAAATATTCATATAAAATGGCAAAAGAATAAAATGATTATATTATTGGTTCCAGCAAGAAGATTGAACATGCAATAAAAGCCCTGGTTATGGACGCCTCAAGTAACAGAAAACTTGACCTACAGAAGAAAATACTGAAGAAACGGTGTCCCAATTTATGGGGGAAATGTGCGATACAGAAAGTTATTTTAGGGTGTTCTGATGCTTCCCAGGGCTGTGGGAGGGTGTTTGGAGTATTTCCGCACCATTTTTGAAAAATGTCACTTTTTTTGGCTCCAGGAGAAGCTTGTCCTGCAACTAAGAAGTGTCGTTAACCCCCCCTCCCAAGCTGTAGTTAGGCGGGAACCCTTCTTGCAGGTACCAGGGCTGACCGCTAGATGGAGGTGATAGAAATTGGAAGAATATTCCCTAAAAATAAAAATCCGCTTCAAAGCATGGTTCAAATGTCCAAAGAACTTCAGGAGACCCACAACCTCACTTCTTGGCAAGGGTTTCCCCCTTGGGAGAAGCCACTTTATTCCTTAGAGTAAGGGGTGGTGGAATTCTGCCACGCACATACCGGATTATTCACCAGAGAATACAAGGAATTCTTGGAGTGATGAAAAGTCTTTACACTAGTGTTTCCCAACCTTTGGTTCTTGGATTTCAATTCCCAGAAGCTGAAGTCAATTGCCAAAAGTACTGATCACCCATTGTACTGACTTAGGCTTCTGGGAATTGAAGTCCAAGAAAGAAAAGATGCAAGACACTGCTTTAGACTGTGAAAGCTCCTTAGGCTCCATCTAAGAATCGATACAGAAGAGATGTCGCTTAAATTCCAGGGTGCAGGCAGCTCACCATATGGGTTGCCTAAACATCTCAAAAGTCATAGAAGAATGACATTCCAATGGTAACTTCAAGACTCTCCTGTTAGATGTCATAATTTTGAGACTCACCAGTATAGTAAAACTCACCCTTTTTTGCTGCCTCTGTAACTCTCCTGGCCCAAATTAAATGTTGACTAAAATTCTATAGCATAACTCTTTGTACAGAATGAAGATGTCATCATCCACCAGTCACCATTAATTAAAGGCTTACTTTAGTGGTCTCAGGGTACAGGCAACCTGAGCCAGACTTGACCAGCTTTCACCAGAGTCTTCAGGAACCTGCTTGTTTGTATAGCTATGTAAAAATGTCCAGACTTTTGATGGAAGCATGGTAAGTTTGAACTAGAGGACTGAATGAAGCATAAGTGGAAACAGTGTTTTATAAAGGATCATTTCTATCTGATTTTCTAGGATTAAGCAAAATAGGGACACAGTTTGCGTACAACAAAGTCTAGTTCAATGTCATTCAATATAGCTCTCTGAGTGTGCAGAAGAAAAAAATGCTTCTAAATTTTCATCCGTTGTAGTTACTGCCAGTTTTGTTCTTATCCTTTTAAGTTTTGAGAAAACTCACAGGTTTCCTGTGTTAATGTTATTGTTAGTAAACATTTGTATACTTTATATAGTTGTGTATCTGGGGACTGTACATGTTATACTCTACTATCATCTCAAATGCACATTTTATGCACGAATTACATTCATTTTTGGAATTGCACATTGAGAAGTCTGTATCCTCATCTTCGACTTCTGCAACTGCATTTACATTTTCTTCAATGTCTCTGTCATCCTTTTCGTATTCATAGGTATCAGAACTTTCAAGCGCACCAGTGGTGTAGTCTTACTCTATGGTTTTCCTACTTATATTTAGCCAAACAATTGTGAAGGACATTGTTTCTTCCCTAAGTTTGTCTAGTGAAGCCATCAACTTACAAATTTTGTCCAATGCATTTGCTGGAAGTTTGTCTTTGATTTCAGTAAATCTTTTGGGATCAAACAAAGCCAAGTAAATGTACAGACCTTTTTGTTTCACAAATTGGTTTTCCATTGTTTGAGTGACTGTATCTACAATGTAGTTCAATAAATTTACAGGAATCTTCAGGGGAAGATCAAAGTTGTTCATCATCACACTCTTCTGCCATCTTTTTTACTTTCTTTAAACATTTATTTTGAAATCAGTTTCAGTTGGCATTTCTCTCTCTCTCTCAAGGTTGGAGACAGGCCAGTAGGTGGTCATAACCGCAGGGTCAAGCGATGGCTTCTTTAGGAGGGAACGCATCAAAGCATGTTTTAAGGTAGCAAGGAAAATACCCCTCCCAAAGCGAAGAGTTAATAATTGCCTGGACCCAACCACTTGTCACCGCCCTGGCAGATTTCACCATTCAGGCAGGTAATGGTTCTGATGCACATGCAGTGGCACACACAGATCCCAGGAGCCTGTCCACTTCTTCAGGGACAACTGGATGAAACCAATAACAGATAACATGACCAGACTGCACTTTGGACAACCCCAGACCTAATATTTCCATGCCAGGGTTCAACTTTGACCGAATCCGAGGGGGTCAACCAGCATCTCAGGCGAATCGATTTGCTGATCCAGAGGACAAACACCCAGTTCCCTTTTAATCCATCCAGAGCCATCAGTCACCGGGGGCAGACCAATTGAATAGGCCCTACCTCCTTGCACTGAAGCCCCATCTCCAGAAAGTCCAGAGTCACCAGATAGTGATCCGACCATGGCACAGGAGTGATGTTTAATTTCTGTAAATTCAGATCACTCTGCCACTGCTCCAACAAGAAAATTAGATCTGGGGTGTGGGCACTGTTCCTAGTTGGGTCCCAAATTACTTGAGTCAGGCCCACAGCTGCCATGGAAGCCATGAATTCCCGAGCTGCCAATGAGCCGACCCCCAGTAAAGGCAAGTTGAAATCCCCCAGAACCATAAGTCTGGGGAACCCCAACACCAACATGGTGACGGCTTCAAGGAGCTCAGGCAGGGAACCTGCTACCTTGCAGGAAGGGAGGTACAGGAGCAAGATTCCCTACTGACCTTTAGAAAATCATACACTCATATGCTGCATAGGAGCCATATTCAAGATGATTTCATTAGAAATTGTTTGGGGTATGTAAATATATTGAATGGGGCAGACCCCTTACTTTATACCAAATAACTTATCTAATTTTGTAAATATTCATATAAAATGGCAAAAGAATAAAATGATTATATTATTTATTCCAGCAAGAAGATTGAACATGCAATAAAAGCCCTGGTTATGGACGCCTCAAGTAACAGAAAACTTGACCTACAGAAGAAAATACTGAAGAAACGGTGTCCCAATTTATGGGGGAAATGTGCGATACAGAAAGTTATTTTAGGGTGTTCTGATGCTTCCCAGGGCTGTGGGAGGGTGTTTGGAGTATTTCCGCACCATTTTTGAAAAATGTCACTTTTTTTGGCTCCAGGAGAAGCTTGTCCTGCAACTAAGAAGTGTTGTTAACCCCCCCCCCTCCCAAGCTGTAGTTAGGCGGGAACCCTTCTTGCAGGTACCAGGGCTGACCACTAGATGGAGGTGATAGAAATTGGAAGAATATTCCCTAAAAATAAAAATCCGCTTCAAAGCATGGTTCAAATGTCCAAAGAACTTCAGGAGACCCACAACCTCACTTCTTGGCAAGGGTTTCCCCCTTGGGAGAAGCCACTTTATTCCTTAGAGTAAGGGGTGGTGGAATTCTGCCACGCACATACCGGATTATTCACCAGAGAATACAAGGAATTCTTGGAGTGATGAAAAGTCTTTACACTAGTGTTTCCCAACCTTTGGTTCTTGGATTTCAATTCCCAGAAGCTGAAGTCAATTGCCAAAAGTACTGATCACCCATTGTACTGACTTAGGCTTCTGGGAATTGAAGTCCAAGAAAGAAAAGATGCAAGACACTGCTTTAGACTGTGAAAGCTCCTTAGGCTCCATCTAAGAATCGATACAGAAGAGATGTCGCTTAAATTCCAGGGTGCAGGCAGCTCACCATATGGGTTGCCTAAACATCTCAAAAGTCATAGAAGAATGACATTCCAATGGTAACTTCAAGACTCTCCTGTTAGATGTCATAATTTTGAGACTCACCAGTATAGTAAAACTCACCCTTTTTTGCTGCCTCTGTAACTCTCCTGGCCCAAATTAAATGTTGACTAAAATTCTATAGCATAACTCTTTGTACAGAATGAAGATGTCATCATCCACCAGTCACCATTAATTAAAGGCTTACTTTAGTGGTCTCAGGGTACAGGCAACCTGAGCCAGACTTGACCAGCTTTCACCAGAGTCTTCAGGAACCTGCTTGTTTGTATAGCTATGTAAAAATGTCCAGACTTTTGATGGAAGCATGGTAAGTTTGAACTAGAGGACTGAATGAAGCATAAGTGGAAACAGTGTTTTATAAAGGATCATTTCTATCTGATTTTGCTAGGATTGAGCAAAATAGGGACACAGTTTGCGTACAACAAAGTCTAGTTCAATGTCGTTCAATATAGGTCTCTGAGTGTGCAGGTTGCAGGAAGACAGTGTTACCCAATTCTGGGTGATTGGATTCACTCTCTGGCAGAGGTACTAGAAAGACCCAAGAACTTACAATGAGGCAGGGTTTTCAGTCAAAACAAAATATGGTTTATTGGGAGCAAAAGCAAAGGGAAGCCTATTCAGGCATATAGTCTGGCCAGACCTATAATTCTAAATAGCTAACCTTCCCGCAACCGTTCTGAGGAAAATTCCCCCTCGTGATCCCTGCTCACAAAATTTGGTGAACAGAAGATGGCCCCCACCCACCTGGAAGGGGTATTTAACTATTCTATCTAAACTAACTCTACATGCAAGGGGAGGGGGCTGAAACTGGGAAGGAGGAAAAGGCAATTAACATATTTTAATTACATGTAAACATAGAACACAAAGCAGGGTATGAGGTAATGGGTTTGAATGTAAAGAAACAGCAGATTACAGCTATTGCTGAAAAAACCGGTTATAGAGAGTTTACATTAGGTCAAAGGAGCATATTTGTGGTTGACAGGAATATCTCTTTGTTCTCTGCTGAATGAAACAGAGGCTGGTACGTCTTCTCCAATGGGAGACGATCTAGCAGTATTGACAGCCAATGGTGCTTTGAGGCGGGAAATTGCAGTTCCAACGTGGGTTAATGTTCCGGACATGAATGAATCACAGCGTTTGAGTCACTCTTAAGTAGAAACACAAAGAAAGGAGTTAGAATCATTATGTCTTGTTTGTTTAATTAAATGGAGATCTCTGGAAGAGGGAAACCAACAATTTAGCCTTTGTTTGCCCTTGTAATCTGTTTGCTACGTTCGTGAGAGACGGGATATCTGCTTGTCCCTGTGCTTGTCAGTTTACTTCGCTTGCTTCCCCCCCTTTCCTGATCAACTTTGGGGTTGTATGGTTGTTCCCCACAGAATGTTGATTTCCCTCTTTAAGCTATGATTGTGCTTGGGTCAGTGTTCTAAAAATGTTGAATTGAACTTTGATCAAACCAGAGATATGAGTCATTCAGCTTCCTTTGTGAAGGAATAAAAAAGGAATTTCTGCTTATCAGAACACCCGGCATACCAGTTTTAAGAACAATGGAGGCAATCAGGGACATGTTTACATTCCTTGCCCGAGTCTATTGACTATCGGGTAATCCCCCTTTCCTTCTGGAGAGCATTCCAATCATATGATTTTAACTTTTGGCTTCTCCTTATTTTCCATGTGTGTGTGAGTGTTGTGATTTAATAAACGTTTTGATTAATTATAATGCTTTATTCAAAATTTCAGGTATCAACTGGTACAGGAGCAAGATTCCCTACTGACCTTTAGGGCCCAAGCACAGGAGAAAGGCCTCACAACACGGAACTTGGGGAGCTGTGGCTCTGACGACTCCCAGTGACTTCCTGGCTACAATGGCGATGCCCCCTCCCCCATCACCCCTAGGCTGGTGCCAAATACCAAACCCAGCTGGACAGTTTTGACAGAGGAAACCCGTCCTCTGGTGTCAGTCAGGTTTCAGTAGTGCATGCCATGTCAGCCCGATCCCCCAGAATAGAATCTGAAATCAGGGGAGCCTTATTGCAGACTAACCTGGCATTCATCACCAGTAGCCTAAAGGAGGGGATTCTCTGGATCAGCAGCACAGGAACCAGAGGTGTAGCCAGGGGGCTGGAACAGGGGACAGATATTACACATCTGTCCCGTGTTCTCCGAGTGTGGCCTGCCCCTCGGCTCTCACCATACGGCAACATGCCCGTCACAATACCAATTTGGGCCCCAGGAACCTCATTGCTTGCTCCAGACCGAGCGCTGTTCCCTATCCCTGGCTAGTAGGCTGTTCTTCCCTCTCTCCCTCACCCCTATTCCCAGGCAGGAAAACTGACATGAAGACCAGCACCTGTTATCATAACAGATCCCTGTCACTCCGAGACCCCAGGGCCTTGGGCGGCCTTCCCAGCCCCAAAGGGCGCCTCCAGTGGAGCACATACTGCATGACGGAGTGAGCTCCCTCCCGTCTGTCCCAGCTCCTGCCAGTCGAGCAGTTTGAAAGCAAGAAATTACAAGTAGATAAATAGGGACCACTTCGTTCAGAAGGTAAAGTGTTCCGTGCAGCCGCGCATTGAGGCATGCCTGCCACATGTCCACGGAAACGTCTGCAAATGAACATAGTGCTGACTCTTTGGTTATAAACAGATGAGCACTGAACCCTAGACTCAGAGTCAGATACACCTGGCTTTCGAGCATAGGCCACCTTTATCTCTACCAGCCATGTGACTCCGTCTATTGGCGATTTTTGATATTGGTTTATGAGGCAGGAAGAACAGCACCACCGCCCTCATCAGTGAAGGATTTGCTCCACTGGCTCTTCCTCCAACTACCATTTCTGAGTCCCTTTCAGTCCTGGTGTGGGAGTGAACAAATATATTATTCCCCCTCCTTAATCCTGGCTGTTCTTTCCCTCCCCCCCCCCCAAATATTTCCCCTTCTGAGGAAAGGAAAGAAATAAAGTTAGGCGGGGGAGTTTATTCCTCTGTGACCCACAATTTCACCCTCCCTTTGAGGGTGACTTAATTAAGCCTTTCTAGATAGATGAGAAAAGGGAGATTGCCATCTCCCCACCTGTTGAACTTCTGCCCGTCATGGCTGGGGGGGGCGCCAATTTTACTGTGCATGTGCAGAAACTCAATCTGACGCATGCGCAATGTGTCAGATTGAGTTTCTGTGGATGCAGAGTAAATCGGAGCCATTTTGGCACCAATTTTAAAAAAAATTGGCGCGACGGGAGCGATAGTGGCCGCGGCGGCAATGGCGGCGATAGTGACGGGGCGGCGAAGGTGGCGGCGGCAACACCGGCAGCGCTAGTGGCAACACCGCCGGCGACTACAACGGTGGCAGAGATGTTGGTGGCGGCGATACCGGCGGCATTGACGGCGGCAGCAACGGCAGCAACGGCAGCGATGGCGGCGACAGTGGCGATGGCGGCGGCGATAATGGCAGCGGCGTAGATGGCAACGGCGTTGACTTTGGCAGCGGCGTGGGCAGGCGGCACCAGCCCTCAGAGGAGGGCACCTCCCCCGGGGCCGCCGAGCCCCCACAGGCAAGTTGAGGCCTGCCCTGCCCTGCCCGTCCGCCCCTTGCGAGCCCTCCCAGGGGTAAGTGAGGGGTTTGTGTTTGGGGTTGTATTTTTATTTAATTTTAATTTTATTTATTTATTTAATTTATTTACGGGTTGGTGGGGTGGGTTGGTGGGTTGGGTTGAGGGTGTGTGTGTGTGTTTATTTTATTTTATATTTTATTTTAAGGCCCCCGCCCACAACGTCATGACGTCAGCTCCGCCCATGACATCATGACGTCATGACATCGGCCACACCCGTGACGTCGTGACATCATGGAGTGGTGGTAACAAATTTGTCATCCCATCACTGGCTCCCTCCAGTCTGTCCCAGCTCCTGCCAGCGAGTAGTTTGAAAGCAAGAAATTACAAGTAGATAAACAGGGACCAAGTCGTTCAGAAGGTAAACAGTGTTCCGTACAGCCGCGCATTGAGGCATGCCTGCCACATGTCCACGGAAACGTCTGCAAATGAACATAGTGCTGACCCTTTGGCTATAAACAGAGATGAGCACTGAACACTAGAGTCAGATACACCTGGCTTTCGAGCATGGGTCACCTTTATCTCTACCAGCCATGTGACTCCGTCTATTGGCGATTTTTGATATTGGTTTATGAGGCAGGAAGAACAGCACCACCACCCTCACCAGTGAAGGATTTGCTCCACTGGCTCTTCCTCCAACTACAATTTCTGAGTCCCTTTCAGTCCTGGTGTGGGAGTGAACAAATATATTATTCCCCCTCCTTAATCCTGGCTCTTCTTTCTCTCCCCCCCCCCCCAAATATTTCCCCTTCTGTGGAAAGGAAAGAAATAAAGTTAGGCGGGGGAGTTTCTTCCTCTGTAACCCACAATTTCACTCTCCCTTTGAGGGTGACTTAATTAAGCCTTTCTAGATAGATGAGAAAAGGGAGATTTCCCTCTCCCCACCTGTTGAACTTCTGCCCTTCATGGCAGGGGGGGAGGGAGGGAGGGAGCAATCTTCCCCCTCCCTCCTTCCCGCCTAGAAAATCCGTCGCCAAGATACAGGGGAGGGGCTTCAGAACCAATGGCGACCCAGGCCGCGCCTCCTCCTGGGATTGTGTTTGCGCAGGCTAAGGGACATCCGGGCACTTTTCCTTCTTTCCCAGGCAGCAGCAGGAGAAGCCTTTGATCTTTTAGGGTGAGAAAAAGAGGGGGGGTCACGGATTGTGGAGGGGGGAGGAGGAAAGAAGGGGGTTGGACTATTCTTCCCCCTCTGTTGGCCATCATCTTCCTCTCTTTGAAGTTGGGGGACGGGAGAGAAGAATCCAAAGGTGAAGTAGGGTCGTCTCTGTTCTTTCTGCTGCCTGAGGCCCACCCATCATCCTCACTTGAGGAGTCTCATCCTCTTTCTAACACCTCCCCCCCCCCCATTTTCATGTGGGGCGTCTTCCAAATCTCTTTTTTCCCCCTTGTTCTTTGGGTAGTAGGGCCATTGCCATGGGGTAGTCTGGGAGGTCAGATTGGGGGGGGGGGGAGAAGGGAGGTTGGACTATTCTCCCCCCCCCTCCATTGCCATTCCTCTTTCTGCCATTGAATATTTAACCGGGGGGGGGGGAGGACAAGGAGTGTCCATAAATAAGGAAGGGTCTACGTTGCTCCTTCTGCCACCAGAGGCCCATCCATCATCCTCACCTCAGGGGTATCATCTTTTTCTCCCTCTCCCCCAAATTCCATCTGGGGCCATTTTTCAAATCTCTTCTCTGCGGCTGTTTTTTTTTTGGGGGGGGGTCGGAGCCTTCTCCCTTTTCTCCCCTAAGGAGCCCAACCTTGTGGCGGGGGGGGGAGAAAAAGAAGGCTCCCTGCCCCCCCTCCAAGACCTCTTCCCTCCCTTGAGCTTCTCCTTCTGCCCCCCATAGCCTCCCCCCCCCCTTTTGGGGCTCTGCCCCTCCCCTCCTGTGTCCCTTCCTAGCTTCCTTTTATTTTTTTAATGGAGATGTTACTGCCCCACAGGATACGAAAACCAGAAGGGAACTTCAGGCGGCAGAGGTACATAGGTCGCTTCTCCCGTTCGCGGCCAAGCCTCCTAAGGGTAGGAACAGGAGGGGGTGGGGTAGGGTGGGTGTCGGAGTCTTAATTAAGGCTCCAGGCAGATGAGGAAGTGGAAAGTCTTCCCTCTCCCCACCTGTTGAACCTCTGACTGTCTTGAGGGAAGGGGGAGGAACATATCTCTCTCTGAGGTAAAATCTGTGACTAGCCTTGAGGAGAAGCAGTTTCTTCCCTTTCCCGCCAAGAAAATCCGTTGCCAAGATACGGGGAAGGGGCTTCAGAAACAATAGTGCCCCCAGACCCTCTCCTGGGAATATTTTGCAAGGGCGCTGAGGAGGAGGAGGTGCCTTTGATCCTCTTCTGGGGTGAGTAAAAGGGGTCGTGTGATAAATGGGGGTGGGGGTGGAGATAAGTGGGGTTGGTATATTCTCCCCCCACTCCATTGGGCTTCACCTTCCTCCCATTGAAGGTCCAAAGCTGAGGAAGGGACGACGGTGCTCCTTCTGCCACCTGAGGCCCCACCCACCCATCCTCACTTCAGGGGTCTCATCTTTTCTCTCCCTCCCCAATTCCATGTGGGGCCTCTTTCCAACCCCTCCCTCCCTGAGGCTCTTCCTTGGGTACTCAGTGGCTTTCTTCCTGCTTCCCCCAAGGAGGCTTATCTGGCATGGGGTGGGGGGTGGGGTGAGGGGGAGAAAAAGGCCTCCCTCCCATTAGGGCTTCCCCTTCTGTCATCCTCCCCACTTTCGATTTTTTTGGGGGCAGAATCCCTTAGAAGGGGCACAGGATATCCCCCTCTTTATATTTCTGTGCATAGAGAACCTATTGCGGGGGGGGGGGGGCATTTCCTTTCCCCACCTTTCACCTACTCAGTCTGGGGGGGGGGGGTAAGAGATTGTCTCACTCTTCATTCCCCCCCCCCCAACACACACACTTTGTTTAGTAACAGTATGTTGGAATTTGAAGTGACCTTCCTTCCTTCCTCCATTGTCTCTCTTTGGAGTATCTCCCAGGAAGATACTTTCAAGAGGGAAAGTAGGGGTCTCCTCAATAGTTTACCCCGCCATTGAGGACACCCAGAAGGCAGAGGGGGTTTAGGGCAGTGGTTCTCAACCTGCGGCCCAGATGTGGCCTATGGCCACATTTCATGTCCCCCCCTCCACCACACCAGGAAGTTCCATATTGTGGAGGCAGGGCAAAATCGCCGTCCAGCGTGACCCGACCTCTGGCTTGAACAGGTTGAGAACTCCTTTGCAAACAAAGGGCAATTAACACCCCAACCCGAGCACTGAACCCACACTGTCATCAGCAAGGGGTTGGGGGAAAGAGCGGGCATAGCCATCCATGATAACGTCGTAATTTGGTTCCAAAAGTCATAACGTTATCCGGTGTTTAATGTTATGCAATGCATTGATCACACAACATTAAAAATAAAGCCCATGGGGGATTGATCCAGTTTGCCTGTTCCCTCCCCATGCAAAACGGCGGTCCCAGCATCGGATCACTGTTTGCTTGTGAAAGGAACCCACATTTCCTTTGCAAGCAAAGAGCGATCAACACCCCAACCAGAGTGCTGAACTCACACTGGCATCAGCCTGGGGGAAAAGAAGTGACTTAGCCATCTAGGTGGTGGTGGTGGGGCATTCTGAAGAGAGGTTTGGGACCCTTTCCCAGCCTCTTTTTAGAACACACACACACCCCGGACTGGATAGCAAAGCCCCTTAGCAAGTTAGGCCGGGAGTGGGGGGTGTTTCTGAAAAGAAGCTGGGAAAACTTTTTTAGCTTCTTTTCAGAAACCTGCGCCTAGATTCCTAAGGGGCTTTGTGATCCAGGCGAGGGTGGGAGACAGTGATGGGATGTCCCCGGTTCCAGACGGATCCCTGGAACTGGTAGGACCAATCCCGGAGGGTTCTCCGTGAGGGGAGTCCACTTTTGGGGCGTCCGGTTCCGGACGCCTGACCGAAAGAAAAAATTTTTTTAAAATCGGAGCTAAAATGGCTCCAATTGACTGTGCATGCGCAGAAACTCAATCTGACGCATTGCGCATGCGTCAAATTGAGTTTCTGGACATGCGCACTAAATTGGAGCCAAATGGCTCCAATTTTTTAAAAAAAAATCTTCCGAAGCTGGAGCCGGCCTTTTTAGAGTGGCTCCAGCAGCAGCAGCGGCAGCCCTAGGAGAAGGGCACCTCCCATAGCCGGCCACCTGGCTCCCACGGGCACGTTGGTGCCTGCCCGTGCCGTCCGTCCTCGCCGCGCCGTCCGTCCTCGCCGCGCCGTCCGTCCTCGCCGCGCCCTCCTAGGGACTTGGCCCTGAGAAACCCCCATGCCCGAGGAAGCTGCAGGCGGCCGGCGGAAGATGATGCGGCGGTGGCGAGCCCCGCCGCTCTTACCCAGGACATGTCGGGCCCAAGTCCCTAGGAGGGCGCGGCGCGGGCAGACGGTGCGAGCAGGCACCAACGTGCCCGTGGGAGTTCGGTGGCCAGGCAGGGGCTGCAGGCGGCTGTGGCGACCGTGGCCGGCGGATGCAGGGCCGGCCGCGGCCTCCGTAGGAGGAAACGGCCGCAGTCGGGGGCAGCGTGCCTTGCCGGGTGGCCCCGGGCCACATGGAGGTTCGTCGGCGCCAAGAAAGGTAAGTGAGGCTTTTATATTTAGGGTGGGTGGGTGATTTATTTGTGTTTTGGGTGGGTGGTTGTACTTTTATTCAATTTTTATTTTATTTATTTCTTTAAGTTATTTACGGGTCTGTGTGCATGTTTATTTTTATTTTTATTTTATTTTTGGCCTTGCCCACAACGTCATGACGTTGGCTTCACCCATGACGTCATGACATTGGGCACGCCCATGACGTCCGTGACGTCATGGCGTGGTAGTAGAATTTTTGACATCCCATCACTGGTGGGAGAGATCTGAAGAGGGCTTGGGAGGCTTTTCCCAGCCTCTCTTCAGAAGCCCCGGCCCAGGCCTGGATAGCTAAGCCCCTTAGAAGCTGGGGGTGGAGGTGTTTCTGAAACGAAGTTGGGAAATTTTTCCCCAGCTTCTTTTCAAAAACCTCAGCCTGGATGGCTAAGGGGCTTAGCGATCCAGTTGTGGCTGAGGGGTGGCATGCAGACGCATGATCTCTCCCCAAGACCCCAGCTGTCCCAGGTGATCGCGGGGACTGCCGGTGTGTTGGAGGACAGATAGTGTTGCATGCACAGTATTTCCCTCAACACCCCGGCAGTCCCAGTAATAGCTGAGACTGCCGGGGTGTTGGGGGAGAGATCATGTCTGTGCAAGTTTTCTCCCGCAACATGCCTGCAGTTCCAGCAATCGTGTGCTGGGGTGTTGGGTGAGAGATTCTGCGCGTGTATGGTTTCTCCCCCAACACCCGGGCAGTCCCTGTGTGCGATCGGATTGCCAGTTCATTTGGGGGGAGAATGGGCTCTGTACCCTCTCCGAAAACCAAACTGCCAATCAGAGTGAAAATCTCTGCCCCATGGCCTGAAGGGCGGGTCAGAGATCAACACCTGGGAATTTGAGGCAAAAGTTTGCATTGTACAACGTTATGTTAACGTTGTGCGATGCAAATGTTTGCATCAAATTCCCTGATGTTATCCTATTTAGGCATTATGCGATGCAAATGCTACCCGAGGTATTGCTCCTGTCCTTTTCCAATTTTGCATCCACTGCTGCATTTTCCAACTCTGTAAACACTTTAATTGCCTCTTCTTTTACGGCTAAAACTATCTCAACTGGACTAGAGTGGCTCACTTTGAGACTAACTCACTTAAAGAGAATTTTCTCCGAATGTTTGCTTCGCTTAACAACTAAAACCAACCAAAAACTCGCTTAACAACTATATCGGGGTTCGCACTTCCCACCGTCGAAGTCACAATTGGTCACTTACAATGGGGTTTTGCTTAAAGAGCAATCCTGTGGAACACATTATGTTCTTTAAGCCAGGTACTACTGTATTTACAAAAACAACAGCCAAAAGTTAGGATGGCAGCCATTTTCAAAAACCTCTCCATTTCTCTTCTCTCTACTTTCTTCCCCTCAGCATTTCCAGAACTTTCCCTATCAATCATCCATTTTCCATCAATGCTAGTCCAATATGCTAATCAATAACCCATTCCCTAACACTTTTTTGCTGCCCCCTTCTGGCATGTGTTGCTGTCTTTGGCTGCACTTTTACAAAGGCAATTTTTATATCCATTCTCACCCGACACTCGTACATCCCTTTACTCTAAGTACATGCATTCCTTACAGGGCCCACTTGACTTCATTCTCCAGGATGTCTGGCTCAAGGTCAATGATCACACCATTGTGGTTGTCAGGGACATTAAGGTGCTTTTTGTAGAGTTTTTCTGTGAATGTTTGCCATCTTTTCTTCATCTCTTCTGCATCTGTTAGATCCCTATTGTTTTCTCCTTTATCCTGGCCATTTTTGCTTGATGCATTCACTTAATTGCTCCAGTTTTTAAATTCTGTAGAGTTTTGTTTTTCTTGAACAGTATAAAAGCTGTGAAGAAATGTTCTTAGAAAACATTTCCAAACTCCCTAGGCCTCAGAGAAAAGGGAAAGACTTTATGATGTTTGAGGAGAATAAGATAGGAGGGTGTTTGTAATACACTAGATCCCTGGACAACGTTATGACATGGTTCCACAAGTCATGACATTGATCGAACAACGCTAAAAAAACCCTGAGAAGAGGCGCTCGCACATGCGCGAAAGGCGCGCCAGCGGGAGCCTCTTCTACCAAATGGGTATAGCAACAGGCATCGCACGTCAAGGCAAGGGATCAAAGTGGGGGGTGGCTCCCCCGGTTTGATATCTTGCCTTGACTTGCGATGCCCGTTTTGGCACTTTGCGATGGGAGTTTGGGTGCCCAAACTCCCATCGCAAAGCGCCTAAACAAGGGTCGGCTATGGGGCCGGGGAGACCCCGAGAAAAGACGCCTCTCCTGATGTTCCGAAAGGGTAAAGATCCTTATCTTTTCAGAACATCGGGTGGCTTGCAGGCGTGCGCGCGTCGGTGGGGGTTAGCTCAGGAGACGGAGGTCCGCCCGTATCCTGCGCTAACCCTCACCGACGCTCGCCACTCGCCCGAAGTTTCGAAATGGTAAGGATCCCCGTACCCTTTCCAAACATCTTGGGGGTGGGCACTGGGGCGGCAGAGCAACAACAACATAGAACATTAGACTCTTATGAATCCTTAATAAACACAAAAATTACCCCCACCCCATCAATTATTTTGAAAATTGCAGTTAAAAAGCAGGAAAAAAGTGGAGAGGTCTACACTATATTAGCTAGCAGCGAAGGGGTCACCACGCCACCGGTGCCGCACATCTGCTCACTCAGCCATGTTTTCAGCCCTTTCCCGAAGGGCAACAGCTCCATCTGGAGGCGCAATTCGGTTGGTAAGAGGTTCCATAGGACACTGAAAAGGCCCTAACCCTGGCCTCTCTAGCTGATGGTATCTTGAGTGAGCCTCTCCTGTCCGCTCTGCTGGGACAGACAGATGTTCTTAGGGTGGTGTGGTCTCTTAAGTATCCCAAGAGTCCACCTCTTGATAACAGTAGCAATAACATTTATATATTCCATGATTCTTGTGCTTGTCTCTGGACAGTTGACAGTTGACCTTCAGCCCGGTCCTGATCAAACTCAGAACATGTGCAGAGTATTGACTGGAGTCCGACAGTTAAAGCATTGTACTAGTCACAATTGTTAATACAGTACCCAAATTTAAAAAAGCACTGTATTTAAACACAAGGCAAAAGAGTGGGGTGTGTGTGTGTGGAGCCATCTGATCAGAGAAAGAAGAGCAGAGCTTAATAAATAGCCCATTTGTGTCATTCGAATTAATAGAAGCTATAAACAGCATGAAAATAAACTCAGTAGTAAAAAGTTATAAAAAGGATAATTTTTAGAGGGACATACAGATATGATAAAAACGACCCATGGTGTTGGAGTGCATATTGATGATGCTGTATTATTAAAATGTTTATTTCTTCTTTTTTTTCTATTAGTGAGTTTCGTATTAAGCCTTCTTATGATTATAAGTTTTTGTCTTGTATTTTTTTCTTAAAAATTCAGTTTTACAAATGATAAACCACTGTACCGTGAGGACTCATAATAGGTCTTTAATCTTTGGAAATGTACATGAAGAACAAACATGTCCTTCGTGATGTACAGGGTGTTTCTAATGAGTTAAATTGGCAAGAAACACCTGGCTTGCAACACCATTCTCTGTGCCCCTCCCCAAGCGGAAGTTGACACATTTATTTCAAACATAAAACACACCTGTGCATGTGTAAATGCACCCTCAGCTGTGATAAAGGTGGAAGTGGTTGGATTTACGGCTGTCATAAACGCACCTCTTCTGCTTCCCGGGGGAATGGTCAGGCCTGGTTAGCTGCTCGGGGAAATGGTCAGGCCTACAGAGCGAAAAGTTTGGGCACCCCTGTTTTGGAGGTATCACCAATAAGACACTTGATATCTCTTGGTACTGAGAGCAGTTGTCATGAAGTATTTTCAAATGTTGTCTTCTAATGTGGATCTCTCTTCCCTTCTAATTAGTCAGGATGAACTTTTGCATGCTTTCTCACTTCAATTGGCACTGGAATACACAGGATTTCTTAAATAAATACCATTGAAGTTTCTCCCTGGAATCAGTGTTAGCTTTTTTCCACCAAAGTATTGTAGGGGGTTGGGTTTTATGTTTCTCTCACCTCTCCTATTTAACATCTACATGAAGCCCCTGGGTGAGATCATCCATTCCTACAGGGTAAAATACCATCAGTTAGCACCCTCACCTGTGATAAAGGTGGAAGTGGGTGCATTTATGGCTGTCATAAATACACCTCTTCTGCTTCCAGGGGGAATGCTCAGGCCCATTTAGGTACATGGGTCAGGGCTGCAGAGCGAAACATTTGGGCACCCCTGGTATGGAGGTATCAGCAATAATGCCCTTGATATCTCTTGGTACTGAGAGCAGTTGTCATGAAGGATTTTAAAATATTGTCTTCTAATGTGCATCTGTATTCCCTTCTAATTATTCAGGCACAGTGTAACATAAAAGAAAGGAATCACAGTGGAAATTCACAGGTTATCAGGACCAACCGAAGAGTGGAAGGCGGTATTTATACAAATGAATCTCTAGATACTCTCCAGGATTGATTCTTCATTAGACATCAACTTTATTTGACTTTTCAGGAGAGTTTCCATCTCAAACTAGGCAGTTAATCTGCTTTTTTCCACACAACTGCTGATATGGAATATAAAGCAACTTTTCAACTAGGAGGATATATTACAATTCGTGAAAGAACATATTCAGGAGAGAAGCAGTTCCAAGGCTTGAAATGTGGAAAAGGCTTCAGTGAAGGTGGAAGTTTTCCTACACACCACAAGATCCATGCAAGTGAGTACCCTTTTAAATGCATGGAATGTGGAAAAAGCTTCAGTGAAAGAGCAGAATTTGATTTACATCACAGGACCCACAGAAAAGATAAGGCTTTTGAATGCCTGCAGTGTGGAAAAAGCTTCAGTCAAAATGCACCTCTTGCTAGACATCACAGGACCCACACAGGAGAGAAGCCTTTTAAATGTCTGGAGTGTGGAAAAAGCTTTAGTCAAAATTCACTCCTTGCTTCACATTATAGGATCCACACAGGAGAGAAGCCTTTTAAATGTCTGGAGTGTGGAAAAAGCTTCAGAGACAGAGCAGACCATGGTTCACATCGTTGGACCCACACAGGTGAGAAGCCTTTTAAATGTGTGGAGTGTGGAAAAAGCTTCAGCCGAAGTGCACACCTTACTACACATCACAGGATCCACACAGGAAAGAAGCCTTTTAAATGTCTGGAGTGTGGAAAAAGCTTCAGCCGAAGTGCACACCTTACTACACATCACAGGATCCACACAGGAAAGAAGCCTTTTAAGTGTCTGGAGTGTGGAAAAAGCTTCAGTCAAAGTGAAAACCTTGCTTCACATCATAGGGTCCACACAGGTGAGAAGCCTTTTAAATGTCTGGAGTGTGGAAAAAGCTTCAGTGACCGTGGAAGCCTTGCTAAACATCACAGTATCCACACAGGAGAGAAGCCTTTTAAATGTCTGGAGTGTGGAAAAAGCTTCAGCCGAAGTGAACAGCTTACTACACATCACAGGATCCACACAGGAGAGAAACCTTTTAAATGTCTGGAGTGTGGAAAAAACTTCAGTGACCGTGGAAGCCTTGCTAAACATCACAGGATCCACACAGGAGAGAAGCCTTTTAAGTGTCTGGAGTGTGGAAAAAGCTTCAGTCAAAGTGAAAACCTTGCTTCACATCATAGGGTCCACACAGGTGAGAAGCCTTTTAAATGTCTGGAGTGTGGAAAAAGCTTCAGTGACCGTGGAAGCCTTGCTAAACATCACAGTATCCACACAGGAGAGAAGCCTTTTAAATGTCTGGAGTGTGGAAAAAGCTTCAGCCGAAGTGAACAGCTTACTACACATCACAGGATCCACACAGGAGAGAAACCTTTTAAATGTCTGGAGTGTGGAAAAAACTTCAGTGACCGTGGAAGCCTTGCTAAACATCACAGGATCCACACAGGAGAGAAGCCTTTTAAATGCCTAGAGTGTAGAAAAAGCTTCAGTCAAAGTGCACCCCTTGTTAGACATCACAGGACCCACACAGGAGAGAAGCCTTTTAAATGTCTGGAGTGTGGAAAAAGCTTCAGTCGACGTGAAAGCCTTGCTTCACATCATAGGACCCACACAGGAGAGAAGCCTTTTAAATGTCTAGAGTGTGGAAAAAGCTTCATTCGACGTGAAACCCTTGCTTCACATCATAGGACCCACACAGGAGAGAAGCCTTTTAAATGTCTGGAGTGTGGAAAAAGCTTCAGTGACAGTAGAAGCCTTGCTTCACATCATAGGACCCACACAGGAGAGAAGCCTTTTAAATGTCTGGAGTGTGGAAAAAGCTTCAGTGACCGTGGAAGCCTTGCTAAACATCACAGGATCCACACAGGAGAGAGGCCTTTTAAATGTGTAGAGTGTGGAAAAAGCTTTAGTCAAAATTCACACCTTGCTTCACATCATAGGATCCACACAGGAGAGAAGCCTTTTAAATGTCTGGAGTGTGGAAAAAGCTTCAGTGACTGTAGAATCCTTGCTTCACATCATAGGACCCACACAGGTGAGAAGCCTTTTAAATGTCTGGAGTGTGGAAAAAACTTCAGTGACAGTGGAAGGCTTGCTGCACATCACAGGATCCACCAATGAGAGAAGCCATTTAGATGCCTGGAGTGAGAAAGCTTTTGAATGCCTGGATGGTTGAAAAGGCTTAAGTGAGAGGAAGACTTACTAAACTTGGGACCAACATAGGAGAAAAACTTTAAAAGACTGGATTGAGGAAAATGGTTCAGTCAAAGAGTAAGCTTTGCTTCACATCACAGGATACACAGTTGGGAAGGGTTTTGAACACCTGGATGTGCTTTTGACTGTCTGTACATCTAATAAACTTTGAAACAATTAAGTCAGTGTGGAAGCTTTTAAATGTGTGGAAGATTCTTCTGTCAACATGTGTACTCCTTTTCCTACACATTTCAGTATGTAGACAGATAAAATGCTCTTTCAGTGTATTGAGTGTTGGACAATCTTAGGTTTGGAAAGTCATTCTATTACTCATGAAGGAATTATGTCCAGGGAGAAGCCATTTCAGTGCCTGCAGAGCAGAAGGATTATAATTCAAACATCAGACTTCAAATTATACTGCACTTCCCACACACTGAAGTGGTCATTTAAATGCCTTGTGGAAAGAGCTTTAAATTGCAAAAATTCTTCACTTCTCATCAGTGACTTCATGACATGGAATTGTAATACTGTACTTATATGATGCTTCACATCATAGGATCCACACAGGTGATAAGCCTTTTAAATGTCTGGAGTGTGGAAAAAGCTTCAGTCAAATTGCACACCTTATTTCACATCATAGGAGCCACACAGGAGAGAAGCCTTTTAAATGTCGAGTGTGGAAAAAGCTTCAGTGACAGTGGAAGCCTTGCTTCACATCATAGGACCCACAGAGGCGAGAAGCCTTTTAAATGCCTAGAGAGTAGAAAAAGCTTCAGTTGTATAGCTTACCTGAACAGACATCACAGGATTCACACTGGTGAGAAAGCTTTTGAATGCCTGGATTGTTGAAGAGGCTTAAGTGAGAGGAAGACTTACTAAACTTGTGACCAACATAGGAGAAAAACTTTAAATTACTGTCTCACAGAACTAGCCGGCCCCCTCTGCTCTGGCCCTCCTTAACCAAAGCCCCAAGAGGGCAAGCTGGCCAGCAATACAGATAAACAGCCCTTAGCTGCTTCTCTTCCACAAGGAGGTTTAAACAGGTAGCGTATTCAGGGGCTTGTGTGCGAATACATTGCATCTCTTACCCTTTAGTTCAATGAAGAAACGTTGTTGAAGCAAATGTAGGTTTATTGATCATTCCATAGTCCATAAAAAAATATAAGCAAAGTTCAGTAGCATTAATGAGTCCACAGACAGTCCAAAGGAAGAACAAAAACCAAGTACAGTCCTAGGTAATCATTTTTAAAGAATAAAAGAGCAGTAGTCCCAGGGAAAGATGTTAACCCATTGATATCCAAAAAGCGAATCCCTGTTCTCCCCAAAATGGAGATTCTGGAATCAGGTGGGGTGTTTAGGCCAATCCGAGACAGCTCCTATAGAAGGAGAGATTTTTCCATAACATGGAAAGTGTTTTACATATATGTAGTGACAACAACAGAGAACTCAGCTAGCTACAGATACGAAATAGAAACACTGAACTGAAAACAAGCTGTCTCGTGACATGCAGTCTTGTGAGACAAAGAAGGGAAATGATTTTTGAGGCCTAGTGATACTAGGTCCTCTCCAGGCTTTGGGAACTTTAGGAAAAGATGTCGTCCCACGACAGACTGGAATGTGGAAACTGTTTCAGTCAAAGTGCAAGCTTTGCTTCACATCACAGGATATACAGTTGAGAAGGGGTTTCAACACCTGGATGTGCTTTTTTATATATATAGGTATTTAAAACAAACATACAAGAACAAAAATATACATAAAAATAATCTCATAAAGAAAATAATGCATTCTCATGAAGGAATTATGTCCGGGGAGAAGCCATTTCAGTGCCTGCAGAGCAGAAGGATTATAATTCAAACTGCAAACGTCGAATTATACTGCACTTCCCACACACTGAAGAAGTCATTTAAATGCCTTGTGGAAAGAGCTTTAAATTGCAAAAAACTTCACTTCTCATCAGTGACTTCATGACATGGAATTGTAATACTGTACTTATATTTTATGTTAAGAAAATGGATTCTCTTTTGTTAGAAAGTGTTAAGCTCTCAAGTATGCTTCTAGTAGCTGTTACGGTGTGTGTTACCAGCAGATGTTAGGATGTCTTGGAAGAGGAGCCATATCAGGCCTACAGGAGGCCATAACAAGAATGCTTTCTTTATTATCATGAGATGTACGGATGCTAGGTAACTGTAAACAATTAGCTGCAGGAACACTGTTAGACTGTTATGAGAATGTGGGGAACTGATGAGATGCTGTGTTGCAGTGACTTCAATGGCTCCTGGTGCGGCATTTCAACAGTTACCCCTTGTACCCCAGTAAGCTAACCAGCACCCATCCCTGATCCAGTTCAAAGGTCTCCTGCTTTCATGTTGTTTGTGACTGTCCCAGGTCACAAGATTGCATACGTGCCTGGGGGTTGTTTGTTATACATCTAAGCCATAAGACTGAATACTATATGAGGCACGCATACGATGCATTAACCAATCATGCTGAAGCCCAGACTAACATGACCCAATCCCGGCCAATGTACTGAGCCTAAAATACCCAATCTGTGATTTTCTATGTGTTTCCTTATACGATTGTAACAATAAATAGGCTTGAACGTTAGTTCAAGGAAAAGTGTTCTCCGCTAGATTGGACTTAGTGTTGTGTCTTTCATGAAGCTTCATCCCTCCCTTCATCCAACATAAGAACATGCATTCATTTTGTGTTAAGACACCATTGGATTGGCTAATGCTAATGAGCTGTGCACTAGTCTGATCTTAACCTAGTGCTGGAAGGGATTTGGAGTACATTCACATTAGATTACAGGATGTCACCTTGGAATGGTAAAACTACTGAAGAGGTGCAGAAATGAGTATTAATAATTAGTTAGAGATTAGACAGATTATTTTTATGTTTGGGAGAAAGAGTTTGCTGGCTGGTCTGATATTTTTGATTGGTATTGACGATGTTCAGTTTTTTATTGTGAACCTGTAAACCTACTGAAGATCTATGGTGTACCTATCCTTTTTATTCTAAATAAAGAGCTTTTTTTTCAAACGAGTGGTTAATTTCAAGGAGGGGTGAGAGAAGAAAGTGTTTCCAAGCCTTTAATACAATAGGCTGCTGCTACCGCAATAAAAAGTTTATTCTCTCGGCTGAGGTTGCTTTAAAGCTGCTCATACCTCTAACCTGGTTAATGTTAAGGGCTACCTACAGGCAGGAACACAGGAGAATCTGGGGGTGGGGGTGCTTAGCTGCAGTCCCTGTCAGATGTGGATAATGTGTATCTGAATAGATGGTTGACAGTACACACTGGGAGAAAATCATACACTCATATTCTGCATTGGAGCCATATTCAAGATGATTTCATTAGAAATTGTTTGGGGTATGTAAATATATTGAATGGGGCAAAACCCTTACTTTATACCAAATAACTTATCTAATTTTGTAAATATTCATATCGAATGGCAAAAGAATAAAATGATTATATTATTGGTTCCAGCAAGAAGATTGAACATGCAATAAAAGCCCTGGTTATGGAAGCATAAGTGGAAACAGTGTTTTATAAAGGACCGTTTCTATCTGATTTTGCTAGGATTGAGCAAAATAGGGACAGTTTGCATACAACAAAGTCTGGTTCAATGTCATCCAATATGCTTCTCTGAGTGTGCATAAGAAAAAAATGCTTCTAAATTTTCATCCGTCGTAGTTACTGCCAGTTTTGTTCTTATCCTTTTAAGTTTTGAGAAAACTCAGGTGTCCTCTGTTAATGTTATTGTTAGTAAACATTTGTATACTTTATATAGTTGTGTATATGGGGACTGTACATGTTATACTCTACTATCATCTCAAATGCACATTTTATGCACGGATTTCATTTATTTTTGGCATTGCACATTGAGAAGTCTGTATCCTCATCTTTGACTTCTGCAACTGCATTTACATTATTAGAAAACAAAACAAACAAAATAAAATAAAAAACACTGTAGCACTTTAAAGACTAACTGCTATATTTTTATTGTTAGCTTTCGTGGCTCAAATCCACTTCATCAGACAAAGAGTGAAACTTATAGACATGTTCTTTATATACCAAATTCAGGAGGTCGACGGGAGAAGGGGTGTGAGCAAGATGGGAGAAGGGGTGTGGGCAAGACGACAGACAAGCAAGCACAAGAATGCAGCTTCTCACAGCCATTAGCAACACTAAATTATTCAGATAAACTCCAAATGACTCCCTTTCAATCTCAAGGTTGCTGAGAAAGCCCACTATGGTATCTGATCAACTTGTGACTTGCATGGAGGGAGCGGACAAACACCTGTACCTGGTTTCTTTCTGTTTTACTAAAGAGAATTGGCAGGAAAGGTAATATAAAATCATATAGCAATCTGTGTATCAAATTTGATACTGTCCCAGAAACCCTTCACTAATATTTAGCCCCCTGTGATGGGTATCTAACAGATGGATGTATTTCATTTCTGCTATCTCCCTTTCAATCCTAGTTTTGTAAATTCTCTGTTCCAGAATTGCAACTTTCAGGTCTTGGATAGAGTGTCCAGTTAGATTGAAGTGGTTTGAGACAGGTTTCTCCGTGTTGCCATTCCGGATATCTGATTGGTGTCTATTAATCCGTTTGCGTAAAGATTGTCCTGTTTGTCCTACATAAAGCACGTTATCCAAGATGGGTTGAGATCCCTCATTATGCATGTGAGGGGTTTAAGTTGAGGGCTGAAGGTGACAACCAGTAGTGTGCGATTGCTTTCCCTTCTGGGCCTGTCTTGTAGTAGATCACTCCTGGGTATTTGTCTAGCCCGGTTGATTTGTTCTTTAACCATATTGGATGGGTATTGTAATTAGAGAAATGCATTTTATAAGTCTGTGAGCTTGGCATCTCTATCGTGTGGGCCTGAGCAGATACGATTGTACCTGAGGGCTTAGCTGAAGACAATGGATTTTGTTGTGTGTTCTGGATGGAAGCTGGAGGCATGCAGGTAGGTACATCTGTCTGTGGGTTTGCGATATAGTGTGGTACTAAAATGTCCATTTTGTAATTTCCCAGTGGTGTCCAGGAAATTAACTTGTTGTGTAGACTGGTCCAAACTGAGTTTGATATTTGGGTGAAAATTATTGAAGTTTTGGTGGAATTTCTCCACGGTTTCTTTTCCATGCGTCCAGATCAAGAATATGTCATCAATGTATTTACATTTTCTTCAATGCCTCTGTCATCCTTTTCCTATTCATAGGTATCAGAACTTTCAAGCACATATGAGAACTATGTCAGTAAGAGTAAAAGAACATAATTATAAACTTTTATGGCGATGGTACCTGACCCCAATTAAGTTGCATCAAATAGTTAACAAGATAAGCAATTTATGCTGGAGATGTAAACAATCAACGGGAACACATTCGTATATGTGGTGGAGTTGCAATGGGGTGAAAGAGTTTTTGGGGAAAGTAGAAAAAGAGATTAGAAATATGTTTGGAATGCAACTGGAGTTGGGGCCAGAAGTAGTGTTGCTAACAGATGTGGATAAATTTAAAATGTGTAATGATGAAAAGGAATTAATTACTGTGATGTTATCAGCAGCGAGACAATGTATTGCAAAGAACTGGAAAAATGAAGTACCACTAAAAGTAGATGATTGGTATAAAGAAATGTGGCAATTAGCACTCAACGATAAGTTAACCTGGGAATTGAATGTTAGAAAAGCCATAGTTCACAAAAATAGATTCTGGAGGATCTGGCGACAATTTGTGGAATATGTAATAATTAAAGATAAAGGTATCAAGCCTGTACCGGATCAAATTAATTTTTAGAAGATGTGAACTGTTAACCTCCCGGACAATGTACATAGCACAGTGGTGAATTATAGAAGATTGATGTACTAGTTGTAAAAGAAATTGATAAGAGTATTAAGCAATATAGTGTTAGAAATCAATAATATATAAGCCTTTGTAGAAATGTTTATTTTTTATTTTTGTTTTCTATTTTGTACTTGTATTTTACTGAAGCATTCTTTGTTAATTTTTTGTGTAGCTTTTCTGTTGTATCTCTTTTTTTGAAAATTTACCAATAAAATATATAAAAAACAAAAAAAATGTAGTTCAATACATTGACTCTACAGGAATCTTCAGGGTGATACCAAAAATTTTGAATAAAACATCATAATTAATCACAGCGTTTATTAAATCACCACATGTCACAACATACATACACACAGACCCCATAAGACAGGGTGAAGGGGGAGAGAAATCAACAGGAATGGTGTTTCGTGTAAAATACAAGGGCCATGGAAATCATTATTTGAAAGGAAGGGGGGGGAAACAAGCGGAGAAGCTAAGAAAAGCCCTGCGCAAACATAAACTGCCAGCGCAGGGCTGCAAGGGACAAACGGACGTCCCGTATCTCACGTACACAGCAAACGGATTAAAGGGGAAAAACAAAGGTTGCAAAGTTGATTTCTCTCCTCCAGGGTTCCCCATGCAACTAAACAATCAAGGCATAATGATTCTAATATCTTTCTTTTTGTTTCTGCCTAAGTACACGCCAGACGCTAAGCTGTTCGCGTCCGGAGCGGCAATTCATGTCGGATCTACAGTTTCCCCGCCGCGAAGCTCCATTGGCTGTCAATCCTGCTAGCTCATCTCCCATTGGATAAGATGCGCTAGCCGCTCCCGCCTCCTGTCAGTCAACGGAGAACAAAGAATATTACTTCCCCCTCGTAAATTCCTGTGAAACCGCAACTATGTCAATTGCTTCAACTTGCAACAATGTAACTCTTCTGAAAAGAACCGGTTTCTCCGCAATTGATGTAACCTGCCGCTTCTGTATAACTAAATTCCCTTACCTCATACCTGCTTTGTATTTTGTGTTTACATTTAATTAAAATATGTTAATTGCCCTTCCTCCTCCCAAGTTTCAGTCCCCTCCCCCTTGCATGTAGAGTTAGTTTAGGAAATAGATATAAGCCCTTTAAGGTGGGTGGGGGGCATCTTTGGTTCACTTAATTTCGTGAGCTGAGATCACGAGAGGGTTTTTCTTCAAAACGATTGAGGGAAGGTAGCTATTTAGTTGTAGACCTGGCCAGACTATAACCTTGATAGCTTTCCTTTGCTTTTGCTCCCAATAAATCACTTTGTTTTGATCGAATTACCTGTCTCGTTGTAAGTTTTTAGGATTTTCTATACCTCTGCCAGAGAACGTGCCTGGGCCCCAAAATTTTGGGTAACAAGGGGAAGATCAAAGTTGTTCATCATCACACTCTTCTCCTGCCATCTTTTTTACTTTCTTTAAACATTTATTTTGAAATCAGTTTCAGTTAGCATATCTTTAAGGGTCTCTCTCTCTCTCTGTCTGTCTGTCTGTCTGTCTGTTGGAGACAGGCCGGTAGTTGGTCATAACCACAGGGTCAAGGGATGGCTTCTTTAGGAAGTGGGGGTGAGACGTGGGGGAGGCATCAGGGGGAGAAAAAGGCCTGCCTCCTATTAGGGCTTCCCCTTCTGTTATCCTCCCCACTTTTGGTTTTTTGGGGGGCAGAATCCCTTAGACGGGGCACAGGACATCCCCCTCTTCATATTTCTGTACACAGAGAAGCTACTGCCTTCTCCAAAACCTTGCTCAGGAATGTAAGGTTGGAGACAGGCCAGTAATTGGTCATAACCGCAGGGTCAAGGGATGGCTTCTTTAGGAGGGGGCGCATCAAAGCATGTTTTAAGGTAGCAGGAAAATACCCCTCCCAAAGCGTAGAGTTAATAATTGCCTGGACCCAACCACTTGTCACCGCCCTGGCAGATTTCACCATTCAGGCAGGTAATGGTTCTGATGCACATGCAGTGGCACACACAGACCCCAGGAGCCTGTCCACTTCCTCATGGACAACTGGATCAAACCGATACCAGATAACATGACCAGACTGCACTTTGGACAACCCCAGATCTAATATTTCCATGCCGGGGTTCAACTTTGACTGAATCTGGGGGGGTCAAGGAGCATCTCAGGCTAATCGATTTGGTGATCCAGAGGACAAACACCCAGTTCCCTTTTAATCCATCAGGATCCACCAGTCACCGGGGGAAGACCAATTGAATAGGCCCTACCTCCCTGTACTGAAGCCCCATCCCCAGAAAGTCCAGAGTCACCAGACAGTGATCCGACCATGGCATAGGAGTGATGTCTGATTTTTGTATACTGTATTCAGGTCACTCTGCCACTGCTCCAACAAGAAAATGAGATCTGGGGTGTGGCCACTGTTCCTAGTTGGGTCCCAAGTTACTTGAGTCAGGCCCACAGCTGCCATGGAAGCCATGAACTCCCGAGCGGCCACGGTGCCAACCCCCAGAGAAGGCAAGTTGAAATCCCCCAGAACTATAAATCTGGCGAACTCAAATGCCAACATGGTGACGGCTTCAAGGAGCTCAGGCAGGGAATCTGCTACCTTGCAGGAAGGCAGGTACAGGAGCAAGATTCCCAACTGACCCTTAGAGCTCAAGCACAGGAGAAGGGCCTCACAACACGGAACTTGGGGAGCTGTGGCTCTGGCGACTCCCAGTGACTTCCTGGCTACAATGGCGACGCCACCACCCCTCCCATCACCCCTAGGCTGGTGCCAAATACCAAAGCCAGCTGGACACAGTTTTGACAGAGGAACCCCGTCCTCTGGTGCCAGCCAGGTTTCAGTGATGCATGCCAGGTCAGCCCAATCCCCTAGAATAGAATCTGAAATCAGGGAGCCTTGTTACAGATTGACCTGGGATTCATAAGCGGCAGCCTAAGGTGGGTGGGTGGGGGATTCTCTGGATCAGCTGCACAGGATCCAGCGGTGTATCCAGGGGCTGGAACAGGGGACAGATATTACACATCTGTCCCATGTTCCCCGAGTGTGGCCTGCCCCTCGGCTCCCGCCATACGGCAACATGCCCGTCACAAAGCCAATTTGGGCCCCAGGAACCTCATTGCTTGCTCCAGACGGAGCGCTGTTCCCAATCCTCGGCTGGTAGACTGTTCTCCCCTCTCTCTCCCCCCCCCCCCCCATTCCCAGGCAGGAAAACAGACAAGAAGACCAGCACCTGTTATCATAACAGATACCTGCCACTCTGAAACCCCAGGGCCCTGGGCGGCCTTCCCAGCCCCAACGGGTGCTTCTGGTGGGGCACATACTGCATGACGGAATGACCTCCCTCTAGTGATGGGATGACCCCGGTTCCATCCGGTTCCCTGGAACCGGTAGGAACAATCCCGGAGTGTTCTCTGGGAGGGTAGTCAACTTTTGAGGCGTCCGGAACCGGACGCCTCACCGAAATAATTTTTTCTAAAAAAAACATCGGAGCCAAAATGGCTCCGATTTACTGTGCATGCGCAATAAAATTGGAGCAATTTTGGCGCCAATTTTACTGCGCATGCGCAGAAACTCAATCTGACACAAGTGCAATTCGTCAGATTGAGTTTCTGCGCATGCGCTGTAAATCGGAGCCATTTTGGCTCCAATTTTTAAAAAAATTGGCGGCGGCGGCAGTGATAGTGGCAGCGGCGGCAATGGTGGCAGCGGTGATAGTGACGGCGGTGCCAATACCGGCAGTGATAGTGGCGCTGGCGGCGGTGATGACGGCGGCGGCAACACCGCCGGCAACTGCAACGCTGGCAGAGTTGTTGTTGGCGGCGATACCGGCGGCGTTGACAGCGGTGGTGGTTGCGGTGATGGCGGCGGCGGCGGCGATGGCGATAATGGCGGTGGTGGAGATGGCAACGGCGATGACTTTGGTGGTGGCTTGGGCAGGCGGCACCAGCCCTCAGAGGACCCTGAGCCCCCACAGGCAAGTTGAGCCCCCACAGGCAAGTTGAGGCCTGGTCTGCCCTGGCCGTCCATCCCTTGCAAGCCCTCCCAGGGGTAAGTGAGGGGTTTGTGTTTGGGGTTGTATTTTTATTTAATTTTAATTTTATTTATTTAATTTATTTACGGGTTTGTGGGGTGGGTGGGTGGGTTGGGTTGAGGGTGTGTGTGTATTTATTTTACTTTATATTTTATTTTAAGGCCCCCGCCCACAACGTCATGACATCATGACATCAGCCACGCCCATGACGTCGTGACATCATGGAGTGGTGGTAACAAATTTGTGATCCCATCACTGGCTCCCTCCAGTCTGTCCCAGCTCCTGCCAGCGAGTAATTTGAAAGTAAGAAATTACAAGTAGATAAATAGGGACCAATTCGTTCAGAAGGTAAACAGTGTTTTGTGTACTCGCGTGTTGAGGCATGCCTGCCACATGTCCACGGAAACATCTGCAGATGCACATAGTACTGTACTGACCCTTCGGCTATAAACAGATGAGCACTGAACACTAGAGTCAGATACAAGTGGCTTTTGAGCATGGGTCACCTTTATCTCTACCAGCCAAGTGACTCCCTGTATTGGCGATTTTTGATATTGGCAGGAAGAATACCCCCACCACCACCACCACTGAAGGATTTGCTCCACTGGCACTTCCTCCAACTACAATTTCTGAGTCCCTTTCAGTCCTGGTGTGGGAATGAACAAATATATTATTCCCCCTCCTTAATCCTGGCTCTTCTTTCTCTCCCCCCCCCCCCAAATATTTCCCCTTCTGTGGAAAGGAAAGAAATAAAGTTAGGCGGGGGAGTTTCTTCCTCTGTAACCCACAATTTCACTCTCCCTTTGAGGGTGACTTAATTAAGCCTTTCTAGATAGATGAGAAAAGGGAGATTTCCCTCTCCCCACCTGTTGAACTTCTGCCCTTCATGGCAGGGGGGGAGGGAGGGAGGGAGCAATCCTCCCCCTCCCTCCTTCCCGCCAAGAAAATCCGTCGCCAAGATACAGGGGAGGGGCTTCAGAACCAATGGCGACCCAGGCCGCGCCTCCTCCTGGGATTGTGTTTGCGCAGGCGCTGAGGGACATCCGGGCTCTTTTCCTTCTTTCCCAGGCAGCAGCAGGAGAAGCCTTTGATCTTTTAGGGTGAGAAAAAGAGGGGGGGTCACGGATTGTGGAGGGGGGGGAGGAAAGAAGGGGGTTGGACTATTCTCCCCCCCTCCGTTGGCCTTCATCTTCCTCCCTTTGAAGTTGGGGGACGGGAGAGAAGAATCCAAAGGTGAGGTAGGGTCGTCTCTGTTCTTTCTGCTGCCTGTGGCCCACCCATCATCCTCACTTCAGGAGTCTCATCCTCTTTCTAACACCCCCCCCCAATTTCATGTGGGGCGTCTTCCAAATCTCTTTCCCCCCCCTTGTTCTTTGGGCAGGGCCATTGCCATGGGGTAGTCTGGGAGGTCAGATTGGGGGGGGGGGGGAGAAGGGAGGTTGGACTATTCTCCCCCCCCCTCCATTGCCCTTCCTCTTTCTGCCATTGAATATTTAACCGGGGGGGGGGGAGGACAAGGAGTGTCCATAAATAAGGAAGGGTCTACGTTGCTCCTTCTGCCACCAGAGGCCCATCCATCATCCTCACCTCAGGGGTATCATCTTTTTCTCCCTCTCCCCCAAATTCCATCTGGGGCCATTTTTCAAATCTCTTCTCTGCGGCTGTTTTTGGGGGGATTCGGAGCCTTTACCCTTTCTCTCCTAAGCAGCCCAACCTTGTGGCGGGGAGGGGAGAAAAAGAAGGCTCCCTGCCCCCCTCCAAGACCTCTTCCCTCCCTTGAGAGCTTCTCCTTCTGCCCCCCATAGCCCCCCCCCTTTGGGGCTCTGCCCCTCCCCTCCTGTGTCCCTTCCTAGCTTCCTTTTATTTGTTCATGGAGATTTTACTGCCCCACAGGATACGAAAACCAGAAGGGAACTTCAGGTGGCAGAGGTACGTAGGTCGCTTCTCCCTCTTCACGGCCTAGGAGTGAGGGGGAGAAAAAGGCCTCCCTCCCATTAGGGCTTCCCCTTCTGTCATCCTCCCCACTATCGGTTTTTTGGGGGGCAGAATCCCTTAGAAGGGGCACAGGATATCCCCCTCTTTATATTTCTTTGCATAGAGAACCTATTGCGGGGGGGGGGCATTTCCTTTCCCCACCTTTCACCTTCTCAGTCTGGGTGATGTGGGGTAAGAGATTGTCTCACTCTTCATTCCCCCCCCCCAACACACACACTTTGTTTATTAACAGTATGTTGGAATTTGAAGTGACCTTCCTCCCTTCCTCCATTGTCTCTCTTTGGAGTATCTCCCAGGAGGATACTTCCAAGAGGGAAAGTAAGGGTCTCCTCAATAGTTTACCCCGCCATTGAGGACACCCAGAAGGCAGAGGGGGTTTAGGGCAGTGGTTCTCAACCTGCGGCCTGTGGGCCAGATGTGGCCTATGGCAACATTTCATGTCCCCCCCTCCACCACACCAGGAAGTTCCATATTGTGGAGGAAGGGCAAAATCGCCGTCCAGCGTGACCCGACCGCTGGCTTGAACAGGTTGAGAACTCTTTTGCAAGCAAAGGGCAATGAACACCCCAAACCGAGCGCTGAACCCACACTGTCATCAGCACTGGGGTTGGGGGAAAGAGCGGGCATAGCCATCCATGATAACATTGTAATTTGGTTCCAAAAGTCATAACGTTATCCGGTTTTTAATGTTATGCAATGCATTGATCACACAACATTAAAAATAAAGCCCATGGGAGATTGATCCAGTTTGCATGTTCCCTCCCCATGCAAATCGGCGGTCCTATCATGGGTTCACTGTTTGCTTGTGAAAGGAACGCACATTTCCTTTGCAAGCAAAGAGCGATCAACACCCCAACCAGAGTGCTGAACTCACACTGGCATCAGCCTGGGGTTGGGGAAAAGAAGTGACTTAGCCATCCAGGTGGTGGTGGTGGGGCATTCTGAAGAGAGGTTTGGGATCCTTTCCCAGACTTTCTTCAGACCACCACCACCACCCCCGGACTGGATAGCTAAGCCCCCTAGCATGTCAGGCCGGGGGGGGGGGGTAATTCTGAAAAGAAGCTGGGAAAACGTTATTGGCTTCTTTTCAGAAACCTGCGCCTAGATTGCTAAGGGGCTTCTTGATCCAGGCGAGGGTGGGGGAGTTCTGAAGAGGGCTTGGGAGGCTTTTCCCAGCCTCTCTTCAGAAGCCCCGCCCCCAGGCCTGGATAGCTAAGCCCCGTGGAAGCTGGGAGTGGAGGTGTTTCTGAAAAGAAGCTGGGAAAATTTTTCCCCAGCTTCTTTTCAAAAACCTCAGCCTGGATGGCTAAGGGGCTTAGCAATCCAGGTGTGAGTGAGGAATGGCATGCAGACACGTGATCTCTCCCCAAGACCCCAGCTGTCCCAGCGATCGCGGGGACTGCTGGTGTGTTGGGGGAGAGATCATGTCTGTACAGGTTTTCTCCTGCAACATGCCTGCAGTTCCAGCAATCGTGTGCTGGGGTGTTGGGTGAGAGATTCTGCGCATGTATGGTTTCTCCCCCAACACCCGGGCAGTCCCTGCGTGCGATCGGTTTGCCAGTTTGGTTGGGGGGAGAATGAGCTCCGTACCCGCTCCCAAAACCAAACTGCCAATCAAAGTGGAAATCTCCTCCCCATGGCCTGCAGGGCTGGTCTCCAGCCCTGTTGCCTTTGGGGCAGAGGTCAACGCCGGGGAATTTGAGGCAAAAGTTTGCATTGCACAATGTTATGTTAACGTTCCGCAATGCAAATGTTTGCATCAAATTCCCCGATGTTAGCCGATTTTAGCATTATGCGATGCAAATGCTACCCGAGGTATTGCTCCTGTCCTTTTCCAATTTTGCATCCACTGCTGCATTTTCCAACTCTGTAAACACTTTAATTGCCTCTCTTTTACAGCTAAAACTATCTCAACTGGACTAGAGTGGCTCACTTTGAGACTAACTCGCTTAAAGAGAATTTTCTCCGAATGTTTGCTTCGCTTAACAACTAAAACCAACCAAAAACTCACTTAACAACTATATCGGCGTTCGCATTCCCCCCACCCCCCCCCAGTCGAAGTCACAATTGGTCACTTACAATGGGGTTTCGCTTAAAGAGCAATCCTGTGGAACACATTGTGTTGTTTAAGCCAGGTACAGTAATACCTCATATAACATTAGTATCGAATAACACTAAAATCGCATAACATTAAGGAATCTGGGGGGAAGAATTGCATCAGATAACATTAAGATCCTATGGGATGCTTCAGATAACAACCGCGAAAGCCTGTGTGGTTACAATGTATCTCTATGGATCCCATAGAGGATCAGATAACACTAAAAATCATATAACACGAAGACTTGTGGAACCAGGTTTTAGTGTTATATGAGGTTTTACTGTACTACTGTATTTACAAACAGCAACAGCCAAAAGTTAGGATGGCAGCCAATTTCAAAAACCTCTCCATTTCTCTTCTTTTCTTTCTTCCCCTCAGAATTTCCAGAACTTTCCCCATCAATCATCCATTTTCCATCAATGCTAGTCCAATATGCTAATCAATAACCCATTCCCTAACACTTTTTTGCTGCCCTCTTCTGGCATGTGTTGCTGTCTTTGGCTGCACTTTTACAAAGGCAATTTTTATATCCATTCTCACCCAACACTCATACATCCATTTACCCTAAGTACATGCATTCCTTACAGGGCCCACTTGACTTCATTCTCCAGGATGTCTGGCTCAAGGTCAATGATCACACCATTGTGGTTGTCAGGGACATTAAGGTGCTTTTTGTAGAGTTTTTATGTGAATGTTTGCCATCTTTTCTTCATCTCTTCTTCATCTGTTAGATCCCTATTGTTTTTCTCCTTTATCCTGGCCATTTTTGCTTGATACATTCACTTAATTGCTCCAGTTTTTAAATTCTGTAGAGTTTTGTTTTTCTTGAACAGTATAAAAGCTGTGAAGAAATGTTCTTAGAAAACATTTCCAAACTCCCTAGGCCTCAGAGAAACAGGGAAAGACTTTATGATGTTTGAGGAGAATAAGATAGGAGGGTGTTTGTAATACACTAGAACCCCGGACAACCTTATGACATGGTTCCACAAGTCATGACGTCGTCCGGTTTTTAACGTTGTTCGATACATTGATCGAACAACGCTAAAAAAACCCTGAGAAGAGGCGCTCGCACATGCGCGAAAGGTGCGTCAGCGGGAGCCTCTTCTACCAAACGGGTAAAGCAACAGGCATCGCACGTCAAGGCAAGGGATCAAAGTGGGGGGTGGCACCCCCCGCTTTGATACCTTGCCTTGATGTGCGATGCCCGTTTTGGCACTTTGTGATGGGAGTTTGGGTGCCCAAACTCTCATCGCAAAGCGCCTAAACAAGGGTCGGCATTTCCTAATTTCCCCCTCCCCCAGGGGAGGGGGAAATTCGGAAAAGCTGACCCTTATTTATGCGAGCGAAACGGGGATCCCACGTCAAGGCAATTGCCTTGACCTGACGTGCGATCTGCGTTGCTATAGCGTGCTCAGGAAAGAGACGGCTTGGTCGAAATCCTCACCCTCGTGCAGGGGGAGGGAATTTCGGCCAAGCTGCCTCTTTCCCAAGCCGGGGAGACCCCACAGAGAGGTGACTCTCCTCACCCGGATCTCCCCAGCCTCGCAGCAAGCCGCTATGAGGCCGGGGAGACCCCGCGGAAAGGCGCCTCTCCTCTCCCGATGTTCCGAAAGGGTAAAGATCCTTATCTTTTCAGAACATCGGGTGGCTTGCAGGCGTGCGCGCGTCGGTGGGGGTTAGCTCAGGACACGGAGGTCCCCCCCCCCCGTATCCTGCGCTAACCCCCACCGACGCGCGCCGCTCACCCGAAGTTTCAAAAGGGTAAGGATTCCCGTACCCTTTCCAAACATCGTGGCGGCGGGTGCTGGGGGGGGTTTGGATTGGGTAGATGTTCTACCCAATCCAACTCCCCCCTCCACGCATACGCTTGTTCTGAATAACGTGAAAATCACGTTATTCGATAAAATATTTTTTTGAAAATCTTGTTACGTTATGCGGTTTTTACGCTATACGGTACTCACGTTACCCGGGGTATTACTGTACACCGATTGCATAAATAGCATTAGGGAAGGTGAGGAGAATGATGGGTTATTATGTTCCCTCAGCACTCCACAATTTTACTTTGGGAAAATCTTCAAGGAGTTTAACTAAACACCAACACAATTCACTCACATGTGTGAATGCACACTAAATTTGTTTATTTTTATATACTGCTGCCCATTTCGAATGAGCAACAGTGGGCGGCATAGCAACAACAACATAGACTCTTAAGAATCCTTAATAAACACAAAAATTACCCCCACCCCATCAATTATTTTGAAAATTGCAGTTAAAAAGCAGGAAAAATGTGGAGAGGTCTACACTATATTAGCTAGCAGAGAGGGGGTCACCACGCCACCGGTGCCGCACATCTGCTCAGTCAGCCATGTTTTCAGCCCTTTCCCGAAGGGCAACAGCTCCATCTGGAGGCGCAATTCGGTTGGTAAGAGGTTCCATAGGACACTGAAAAGGCCCTCCTTCTTGTGCTAGAGAGTCGGGCCTCTCTAGCTGATGGTATCTTGAGTGAGCCTCTCCTGTCCGCTCTGCTGGGACAGACAGATGTTCTTAGGGTGGTGTGGTCTCTTAAGTATCCCAAGACTGAGTCCACCTCTTGATAACAGTAGCAATAACATTTATATATTCCATGATTCTTGTGCTTGTCTCTGGACAGTTGACAGTTGATCTTCAGCCCGGTCCTGATCGAACTCAGAACATGTGCAGAGTATTGACTGGAGTCCGACAGTTAAACCATTGTACTAGTCACAATTGTTAATACAGTACCCAAATTTAAAAAGGCACTGTATTTAAACAGAAAGGGAAAAGGAGTGGTGTGTGTGTGTGTGGAGCCATCTGATCAGAGAAAGAAGAGTAGAGCTTAATAAATAGCCCATTTGTGTCATTTGAATTAATAGAAGCTATAAACAGCATGAAAATAAACTCAGTAGTAAAAAGTTATAAAAAGGATAATTTTTAGAGGGACATACAGATCTGATAAAAACGACCCATGGTGTTGGAGTGCATATTGATGATGCTGTATTATTAAAATGTTTATTTCTTCTTTTTTTTGTATTAGTGAGTTTCGTATTAAGCCTTCTTATGATTATAAGTTTTTGTCTTGTTTTTTTTTCTTAAAAATTCAGTTTTTCAAATGATAAACCACTGTACCGTGAGGACTCATAATAGGTCTTTAATCTTTGGAAATGTACATGAAGAACAAACATGTCTTTCGTGATGTACAGGGTGTTTCTAATGAGTTAAATTGGCAAGAAACACCTGGCTTGCAACACCATTCTCTGTGCCCCTCCCCAAACGGAAGTTGACACATTTATTTCAAACATAAAACACACCTGTGCATGTGTAAATGCACCCTCAGCTGTGATAAAGGTGGAAGTGGTTGGATTTACGGCTGTCATAAATGCACCTCTTCTGCTTCCCGGGGGAATGGTCAGGCCTGGTTAGCTGCTCGGGGACATGGTCAGGCCTACAGAGCGAAAAGTTTGGGCACCCCTGTTTTGGAGGTATCACCAATAAGACACTTGATATCTCTTGGCACTGAGAGCAGTTGTCATGAAGTATTTTCAAATGTTGTCTTCTAATGTGCATCTCTCTTCCCTTCTAATTAGTCAGGATGAACTTTTGCATGCTTTCTCACTTCGACTGGCACTGGAATACACAGAATTTCTTAAATAAATACCATTGAAGTTTCTCCTTGGAATCGGTGTTAGCTTTTTTCCACCAAAGTATTGTAGGGGGTTGGGTTTTATGTTTCTCTCACCTCTCCTATTTAACATCTACATGAAGCCCCTGGGTGAGATCATCCATTCCTACAGGGTAAAATACCATCAGTTAGCACCCTCACCTGTGATAAAGGTGGAAGTGGGTGCATTTATGGCTGTCATAAATGCACCTCTTCTGCTTCCATGGGGAATGCTCAGGCCCATTTAGGTACCTGGGTCAGGGCTGCAGAGCGAAACATTTGGGCACCCCTGGTTTGGAGGTATCAGCAATAAGGCCCTTGATATCTCTTGGTACTGAGAGCAGTTGTCATGAAGGATTTTAAAATATTGTCTTCTAATGTGCATCTGTATTCCCTTCTAATTATTCAGGCACAGTGTAACATAAAAGAAAGGAATCACAGTGGAGATTCAGAGGTTATCAGGACCAACCGATGAGTAGAAGGCAGCATTTTTACAAATGAATTTCTAGATACTCTCCAGAATCGATTCTTCATCAGACATCAACTTTGTTTGAATTTTCAGGAGTTTCTCAAACTAGGCAATTAATCTGTTTTTCCCCACACAACTGCTGATATGGAATATAAAGCAACTTTTCAACTAGGAGGATATATTACAATTCGTGAAAGAACATATTCAGGAGAGAAGCAGTTCCAAGGCTTGAAATGTGGAAAAGGCTTCAGTGAAGGTGGAAGTTTTCCTACACACCACAAGATCCATGCATGTGAGTACCCTTTAAAATGCATGGAATGTGGAAAAAGCTTCAGTGAAACAGCAGAATTTGATTTACATCACAGGACCCACAGAAAAGATAAGGCTTTTGAATGCCTGCAGTGTGGAAAAAGCTTCAGTCAAAATGCACCCCTTGCGAGACATCACAGGACCCACACAGGAGAGAAGCCTTTTAAATGTCTGGAGTGTGGAAAAAGCTTCAGTCGACGTGAAAGCCTTGCTTCACATCATAGGACCCACACAGGAGAGAAGCCTTTTAAATGTCTGGAGTGTGGAAAAAGCTTCAGTCAAAGTGCAGCCCTTGCTTCACATCGTTGGACCCACACAGGAGAGAAACCTTTTAAATGTGTGGAGTGTGGAAAAAGCTTCAGCCAAAGTGCACACCTTACTACACATCACAGGATCCACACAGGTGAGAAGCCTTTTAAATGTGTGGAGTGTGGAAAAAGCTTCAGCCGAAGTGCACACCTTACTACACATCACAGGATCCACACAGGAGAGAAGCCTTTTAAACGTATGGAGTGTGGAAAAAGCTTCAGACACTGAGCAGACCTTGGTTCACATCATTGGACCCACACAGGTGAGAAGCCTTTTAACTGTGTGGAGTGTGGAAAAAGCTTCAGCCGAAGTGCACACCTTACTACACATCACAGGATCCACACAGGTGAGAAGCCTTTTAAATGTCTGGAGTGTGGAAAAAGCTTCAGCCAAAGTGAACACCTTACTACACATCACAGGATCCACACAGGAGAGAAGCCTTTTAAATGTCTGGAGTGTGGAAAAAGCTTCAGCCGAAGTGCACACCTTACTACACATCACAGGATCCACACAGGTGAGAAGCCTTTTAAATGTCTGGAATGTGGAAAAAGCTTCAGCCGAAATGAACACCTTACTACACATCACAGGATCCACACAGGAGAGAAGCCTTTTAAATGTCTGGAGTGTGGAAAAAACTTCAGTGACCATAGAAACCTTGCTAAACATCACAGGATCCACACAGGAGAGAAGCCTTTTAAATGCCTAGAGTGTAGAAAAAGCTTCAGTTGTGTAACTTCCCTGAACAGACATCACAGGATTCACACTGGTGAGAAAACTTTTGAATGCCTGGATTGTTGAAGAGGCTTAAGTGAGAGGAAGACTTACTAAACTTGTGACCAACATAGGAGAAAAACTTTAAATGACTGTCTCACAGAACTAGCCGGCCCCCTCTGCTCTGGCCCTCCTTAACCAAAGCACCCAGAGGGCGAGCTGGCCAGCAATACAGATAAACGGCCCTTAGCTGCTTCTCTTCCACAAGGAGGTTTAAACAGGTAGCATATTCAGGGGCTTGTGTGCGAATACATTGCATCTCTTACCCTTTAGTTCAATGAAGAGACGTTGTTGAAGCAAATGTAGGTTTATTGATCAGTCCATAGTCCATAAAAAAACAATGTAAGCAAAGTTCAGTAGCATTAATCAGTCCACAGACAGTCCAAAGGCAGAACAAAAACCAAGTACAGTCCTAGGTAATCATTTTTAAAGAGTAAAAGAGCAGTAGTCCCAGGGAAAGATGTTAACCCATCGATATCCAAAAAGCGAACCCCTGTTCTCCCCAAAATGGAGATTCTTGAATCAGGTGGGGTGTTTAGGCCAATCAGAGACAGCTCCTATAGAAGGAGAGATTTTCCCATAACATGGAAAGTGTTTTACATATATGTAGTGACAACAACAGAGAGCTCAGCTAGCTACAGATAGGAAATAGGAACACTGAACTGAAAACAAGCTGTCTCGTGACACGCAGTCTTGTGAGACAAAGAAGGGAAATGATTTTTGAGGCCTAGTGATACTAGGTCCTCTCCAGGCTTTGGGAACTTTAGGAAAAAGATGTCGTCCCACGACAGACTGGAATGTGGAAACTGTTTCAGTCAAAGTGCAAGCTTTGCTTCACATCACAGGATATACAGTTGGGAAGGGGTTTCAACACCTGGATGTGCTTTTTTATATATATAGGTATTTAAAACAAACATACAAGAACAAAAATACAGTATACATAAAAATAATCTCATAAAGAAAATAATGCATTCTCATGAAGGAATTATGTCCGGGGAGAAGCCATTTCAGTGCCTGCAGAGCAGAAGGATTATAATTCAAACTGCAAACTTTGAATTATACTGCACTTCCCACACACTGAAGAAGTCATTTAAATGCCTTGTGGAAAGAGCTTTAAATTGCAAAAAATCTTCACTTCTCATCAGTGACTTCATGACATGGAATTGTAATACTGTACTTATATTTTATGTTAAGAAAATGGATTCTCTTTTGTTAGAAAGTGTTAAGCTCTCAAGTATGCTTCTAGTAGCTGTTACGGTGTGTTTTACCAGCAGATGTTAGGATGTCTTGGAAGAGGAGCCATATCAGGCCAACAGGAGGCCATAACAAGAATGCTTTCTTTATTATCATGAGATGTACGGATGCTAGGTAACTGTAAACAATTAGCTGCAGGAACACTGTTAGAATGTTATGAGAATGTGGGGAACTGATGAGATGCTGTGTTGCATTGACTTCAATGACTCCTGATGCGGCACTTCAACAGTTAACCCTTGTACCCCAGTAAGCTAACCAGCACCCATCCTTGATCCAGTTCAAAAGTCTCCTGCTTTTGGGTTGTTTGTGACTGTCCCAGGTCACAAGATTGCATACGTGCCTGGGGGTTGTTTGTTATACATCTAAGCCATAAGACGGAATACTATATGAGGCACGCATACGATGCATTAACCAATCAGGCTGAAGTCCAGACTAACATGACCCAATCCCGGCCAATGTACTGAGCCTAAAATACCCAATCTGTGATTTTCTATGTGTTTCCTTATACGATTGTAACAATAAAAAGTCTCGAACGTTAGTTCAAGGAAAAGTATTCTCCGCTAGATTGGACTTAGTGTTGTGTGTTTCATGAAGCTTCATCCCTCCCTTCATCCAACATGAGAACATGCATTCATTTTGTGTTAAGACACCATTGGATTGGCTAATGCTAATGAGCTGTGCACTAGTCTGATCTTAACCTAGTGCTGGATGGAATTTGGAGTACATTCACATTAGATTACAGGATGTCACCTTGGAATGGTAAGACTACTGAAGAGGTGCAGAAATGAGTATTAATAATTAGTTAGAGATTAGACAGATTATTTTTATGTTTTGGGGAAAATCATACACTCATATGCTGCATAGGAGCCATATTCAAGATGATTTCATTAGAAATTGTTTGGGGTATGTAAATATATTGAATGGGGCAAAACCCTTACTTTATACCAAATAACTTATCTAATTTTGTAAATATTCATATAGAATGGCAAAAGAATAAAATGATTATATTATTGGTTCCAGCAAGAAGTTTGAACATGCAATAAAAGCCCTGGTTATGGACCCCTCAAGTAACAGAAAACCTGACCTACAGAAGAAAATACTGAAGAAACGGTGTCCCAATTTATGGGGGAAATGTGCAATACAGAAAGTTATTTTAGGGTGTTCTGATGCTTCCCAGGGCTGTGGGAGGGTGTTTGGAGTATTTCCGGAGCATTTTTGAAAAATGTCACTTTTTTGGCTCCAGGAGAAGCTTGCCCTGCAACTAAGAAGTGTTGTTAACCCCCCTCTCAATCTGTAGTTAGGCGGGGACCTTTCTTGCAGGTACCAGGGCTGGCCACTAGATGGAGGTGATAGAAATTGGAAGAATATTCCCTAAAAATAAAAATCAGCTTCAAAGCTCACTAAAAAGCCAAAAAAACTTTTTTCTCTTCCAAACTATTTCTAAAGTTCAGTTTGAATTTGTTTGCTTCATTTTACCACTTTAGAACAGAAATATTACAGGGCTTTTTGCCTCTTTTCTAACCCCTAGAATGTTCTTTATTTTCAATGCATTCCTATGGGAAATTGTGCTTTGTGTTACAGAAAAATCTTTTTACAAAAAACATTCTAGAATGGATTAATTCCGTAACCCGGGGTTCTACTGCACTCAAAATATGGAAAGTAGATTTTTATTTTGAACTTGATGGCTGTTAATAAAGAGAGATGGATCATAACTATCAATGGTGAATGAAAACGTGATTTTAGAGAGATGGGGAGGATTTCTGAACAGTGTATTAATGAAAATGAAAGGGCTTAAGCCAGAACAAGTAATATTCTATAATTTTATACAAATAATAATTGGTTATTGTAATATGTCCAATAAGCATGTGTAGACAATTTTTTGAATGTTTCATTTATAATGGTTTTGCTGTATATTTTCTTAAACATAATATTTGAAAGTACACCCCCTCTCCCTGACCATAGTTTGGGCACCCTGATCTACAATTTAATGTATGGTGTACTTCTGAGATGGAATGTTGCTTCATGTAAGCCATTTCATGTCTACCCTTGGTAAGTATCTGCATCCTCATCAGGAGCACACTTGAAAGAGAAAACTTTCTGGATTCGACCCAATGAACAGAAACATTTCCTGCTGCCATCCTAGTTTGGATAGTTCTGGCATGTATAATACTGTACTGGGTTCGTTGCTTTCCATGGATTTGGGCTTTTGTGGAAGATCTTGGAACATTTCCTCTGTAGGGAATAATGCATGGTTCAAATGTGCAAAGAACTTCAGGAGACCCACAACCTCACTTCTTGGCAAGGGTTTCCCCCTTGGGAGAAGCCACTTTATTGCTTAGAGTAAGGGGTGGTGGAATTCTGCCACGCACATACCAGATTATTCACCAGAGAATACAAGGAATTCTTGGGAGTGATGAAAAGTCTTTAGACTAGTGTTTCCCAACCTTTGGTTCTTGGATTTCAATTCCCAGAAGCTGAAGTCAGTTGCCAAAAGCATTGATCACCCATTGTACTGACTTAGACTTCTGGGAATTGAAGTCCAAGAAAGAAAAGATGCAATACACTGCTTTAGACTGCGAAAGTTCCTTAGGTTCCATCTAATAATCGATACAGAAGAGATGTCGCTTACATTCCAGGATGCAGGCAGCTCACCATATGGGTTGCCTAAACATCTCAAAAGTCATAGAAGAATGACATTCCAATGGTAACTTCAAGACTCTCCTGTTAGATGTCATAATTTTGAGACTCACCAGTATAGTAAAACCCTTTTTTGCTGCCTCTGTAACTCTCCTGGCCCAAATTAAATGTTGACTAAAATTCTATAGCATAACTCTTTGTGCAGAATGAAGATGATGTCATCATCCACCAGTCACCATTAATTAAGGGCTTACTTTAGTGGTCTCAGGGTGCAGGCAACCTGAGCCAGACTTGACCAGCTTTCACCAGAGTCTTCAGTAACCTGCTGGTTTGTATTTATGTATAAAGGTCCAGACTTTTGATGGAAGCATAATAAGCTTGAACTAGAGGACTGAATGAAGCATAAGTGGAAACAGTGTTTTATAAAGGACCGTTTCTATCTGATTTTGCTAGGATTGAGCAAAATAGGGACACAGTTTGCATACAACAAAGTCTGGTTCAATGTCATTTAATATGCTTCTCTGAGTGTGCATAAGAAAAAAATGCTTCTAAATTTTCATCCGTCGTAGTTACTGCCAGTTTTGTTCTTATCCTTTTAAGTTTTGAGATAACTCAGGTGTCCTGTGTTAATGTTATTGTTAGTAAACATTTGTATACTTTATATAGTTGTGTATATGGGGACTGTACATGTTATACTCTACTATCATCTCAGATGCACATTTTACGCACGGATTTCATTTATTTTTGGCATTGCACATTGAGAAGTCTGTATCCTCATCTTTGACTTCTGCAACTGCATTTACATTATCAGAAAACAAAACAAACAAAATGAAATAAAAAACACTGTAGCACTTTAAAGACTAACTGCTATATTTTTATTGTTAGCTTTCGTGGCTCAAGTCCACTTCATCAGACAAAGAGTGAAACTTATAGGCATGTTCTTTATATACCAAATTCAGGAGGTTGACGGGAGAAGGGGTGTGAGCAAGATGGGAGAAGGGGTGTGGGCAAGACGACAGACAAGCAAGCACAAGAATGCAGCTTCTCACAGCCATTAGCAACAATAAATTATTCAGATAAACTCCAAATGACTCCCTTTCAATCTCAAGGTTGCTGAGAAAGCCCACTATGGTATCTGATCAACTTGTGACTTGCATGGAGGGGGCGGACAAACCCCTGTACCTGGTTTCTTTCTGTTTTACTAAAGAGAATTGGCAGGAAAGGTAATATAAAATCATATAGCAATCTGTGTATCAAATTTGATAATGTCCCAGAAACCCTTCATTAATATTTAGCCCCCTGTGATGGGTATCTAACAGATGGATGTATTTGATTTCTGCTGTCTCCCTTTCAATCCTAGTTTTGTAAATTCTCTGTTCCAGAATTGCAACTTTCAGGTCTTGGATAGAGTGTCCAGTTAGATTGAAGTGGTTTGAGACAGGTTTCTCCGTGTTGCCATTCCGGATATCTGATTGGTGTCCATTAATCCTTTTGCGTAAAGATTGTCCTGTTTGTCCTACATAAAGCACGTTATCCAAGATGGGTTGGAGATCCCTCATTATGCAAGTGAGGGGTTTAAGTTGAGGGCTGAAGGTGACAACCAGTAGTGTGCGATTGCTTTCCCTTCTGGGCCTGTCTTGTAGTAGATCACTCCTGGGTATTTGTCTAGCCCGGTTGATTTGTTCTTTAACCATATTGGATGGGTATTGTAATTAGAGAAATGCATTTTATAAGTCTGTGAGCTTGGCATCTCTATCGTGTGGGTCTGAGCAGATACGATTGTACCTGAGGGCTTAGCTGAAGACAATGGATTTTGTTGTGTGTTCTGGATAGAAGCTGGAGGCATGCAGGTAGGTACATCTGTCTGTGGGTTTGCGATATAGTGTGGTACTAAAATGTCCATTTTGTAATTTCCCAGTGGTGTCCAGGAAATTTACTTGTTGTGTAGACTGGTCCAAACTGAGTTTGATATTTGGGTGAAAATTATTGAAGTCTTGGTGGAATTTCTCCAGGGTTTCTTTTCCATGCGTCCAGATCAAGAATATGTCATCAATGTATTTACAATTTCTTCAATGTCTCTGTCATCCTTTTCATATTCATAGGTATCAGAACTTTCAAGCACATATGAGAACTATGTCAGTAAGAGTAAAAGAACATAATTATAAACTTTTATGGCAGTGGTACCTGACCCCAATTAAGTTGCATCAAATAGATAACAAGATAAGCAATTTATGCTGGAGATGTAAACAATCAACGGGAACATATACGCATATGTGGTGGAGTTGCAATGGGGTGAAAGAATTTTTGGGGAAAGTAGAAAAAGAGATTAGAAATATGTTTGGAATGGAACTGGAGTTGGGGCCAGAAGTGGATAAATTTAAAATGTGTAATGATGAAAAGGAATTAATTACTGTGCTGTTATCAGCAGCGAGACAATGTATTGCAAAGAACTGGAAAAATGAAGTACCACTAAAAGTAGATGATTGGTATAAAGAAATGTGGCAATTAGCACTCAACGATAAGTTAACCTCGGAATTGAATGTTAGAAAAGGCATAGTTCACGAAAATAGATTCTGGAGGATCTGGCGACAATTTGTGGAATATGTAATAATTAAAGATAAAAGGTATCAAGCCTGTACCAGATCAAATTAATTTTTGGAAGATGTGAACTGTTAACCTCCCGGACAATGTACATAGCACAGTGGTGAATTATAGAAGATTGATGTACTAGTTGTAAAAGAAATTGATAAGAGTATTAAGCAATATAGTGTTAGAAATCAATAATATATAAGCCTTTGTAGAAATGTTTTTTTTTTGTTTTTTTTTCTATTTTGTACTTGTATTTTACTGATGCATTCTTTGTTAATTTTTTGTGTAGCTTTTCTGTTGTATTTCTCTTTTTTTGAAAATTTACAAATAAAATATATAAAAAACAAAAAAACCCAATGTAGTTCAATACATTTACTCTTACAGGAATCTTCAGGGGAAGATCAAAGTTGTTCATCATCACACTGTCCTCCTGCCATCTTTTTACTTTCTTTAAACATTTATTTTAAAATCAGTTTCAGTTGGCATATCTTTAACGGTCTCTCTCTCTCTCTCTCTCTCTCTGTTGGAGACAGGCTGGTAGTTGGTCATAACCACAGGGTCAAGGGATGGCTTCTTTAGGAGGGGGCGCATCAAAGCATGTTTTAAGGTAGCTGGAAAATACCCCTTCCAAAGCGAAGAGTTAATAATGGCCTCGACCCAACCACTTGTCACCGCCCTGGCAGATTTCACCAGCCAGGCAGGGCATGGTTCTGATTCACATGCAGTGGCACAAACTGATCCCAGAAACCTGTCCACTTCCTCAGGTACAACTGGATCAAACCGATACCAGATAACATGACCAGACTGCACTTTGGACAACCCCAGATATTTTCATGCCGGGGTTCAACTTTGACTGAATCTGGGGGGGGTCAAGGAACGTCTCAGGCTAATCGAGTTGCTGATCCAGAGGACAAACACCCAGTTCCCTTTTAATCCATCAGGATCCACCAGTCATTGGGGGAAGACCAATTGAATAGGCCCTACCTCCCTGTACTGAAGCCCCATCCCCAGAAAGTCCAGAGTCACCAGATAGTGATCCGACCATGGCATAGGAGTGATGTCTGATTTTTGTATACTATATTCAGGTCACTCTGTCACTGCTCCAACAAGAAAATGAGATCTGGGGTGTGGCCACTGTTCCTAGTTGGGTCCCAAATTACTTGAGTCAGGCCCACAGCTGCCATGGAAGCCATGAACTCCCGAGCTGCCAATGAGCCAACCCCCAGTGAAGGCAAGTTAAAATCCCCCAGAACCATAAGTTTGGGGAACTCCAATGCCAACATGGCGACGGCTTCAAGGAGCTGAGGCAGGGAATTGCTACCTTGCAGGAAGGCAGGTACAGGAGCAAGATTCCCAAGCACAGGAGAAGGGCCTCACAACTCGGGACTTGGGGAGATGTAGGTCTGGCGACTCCCAGTGACTCCCTGGCTACAATGGCAATGCCAACACCCCTCCCATCACCCCTAAGCTGGTGCCAAATACCAAACCCAGCTGGACACAGTTTTGACAGAGGAACCCTGTCCTCTGGTGCCAGCCAGGTTTCAGTGATGCATGCCAGGTCGGCCCGATCCCCCATAATAGAATCTGAAATCAGGGGAGCCTTATTGCAGCCTTACCTGGCGTTCATCACCAGCAGCCTAAGGGAGGGGATTCTCTGGATCAGCTGCACAGGAACCAAAGTTGTAGCCAGGGGGCTGGAACAGGGTAGTGTGGCCTGCCCCTCTGCTCCTGCCATACGGCAACATGCCTGTCACAATACCAATTTGGGCCCCAGGAACCTCATTGCTTGCTCCAGATGGAGCACTGTTCCCTATCCCTGGCTGGTACGTTCTTCTCCCCTCTCTTCCCACACCTATTCCCAGGCAGAAAAACCAAGGAGAAGACCAGCACCTGTTATCATAACAGATACCTGTCACTCCAACATTCCAGGGCCCTGGGCGGCCTTCCCAGCCCCAAAGGGCGCCTCTGGTGGGGCACATACTGCATGACAGAGTGAGCTCCCTCCCGTCTGTCCCAGCTCCTGCCAGCCAAGCAGTTTGAAAGCAAGAAATTACAAGTAGATAAATAGGGACCACTTCGTTCGGAAGGTAAACAGCGTTCCGTGCACTCGTGTGTTGAGGCATGCCTGCCACATGTCCACGGAAACGTCTGCAGCTGGGTAGCCTCCAAGGGCAGGAACAGGAGAAAGTGGGGTGGGGTAGGGTGGGTGTCGGAGTCTTAATTAAGGCTCCAGGCAGATGAGGAAGTGGAAAGTCTTCTCTCTCCCCACCTGTTGAACCCCTGCCTGTCTTGAGGGAAGGGGGAGGAACATATCTCTCTCTGAGGTAAAATCTCTGACTAGCCTTGAGGAGAAGCAGTTTCTTCCCTTTCCCACCAAGAAAATCCCCTTGCCAGGTGTCACGAACCAGCCGGCCCCCTCCTTCTGGAAAACCCCTGGAAACCAAAACCAAAACAACCGAGGCGGGCTGGATGGCTATTTAGAACAAAGTTACAACTTTTCAGCTGCTTATCAGCTTAAGGGGTTTCTAATTTGGTAGCGTGCACAAAGGTGTGTCAGTGAAAACAATGCAAATGCTCTTACCCTTTTTAGTCCAATGAAGACAAATTGTTCAGAAAAAATGATGAAGATTTATTAATCAGGTTCATAAAGCATGAAAGTCAGTAGCACAGGTCAGTCCAATAAAGTCCACAGGCAAATCTAGGTAACCATTTTTAAGGAGCAAAGATGCATAGCTCCTAGGCTAAAGAATGCTAGCCCATTGAGATTCAGAAACAAAGGCTCTCTAATCAAAAACAGGTCTTAACTCATGGAGAATCAAAGAAGAACTCCTTCTGCTCTCCAAAATGGAGAATCTGCAGTCAGGTGGGACTGCTTTAACCAATCACGAACAAAGAACAACTTTCTCAAAACAACAGTGGTTGTTTACAGAGAATGCTGTGGCATGTAGACAAAACATGGGGTCTTAGTGAGATAACACGGGTACACTGACACTGTAAACATGGTTGAAAAAACATGCTGTTTGTAACTCAGCCTTCAGGCTCAGAGAAGACAAAGGATTTCTGAGGCCTATTTGAAAATTGGCAATTTCAAGTCTTGGGAGACATTAGGAAATAGGTTGATTTCCTGACACCAGGATACGGGGGAGGGGCTTCAGAAACAATAGTGCCCCCAGACCACTTCCCCTCCTGGGAATATTTTGCAAGGGTGCTGAGGAGGAGGAGGTGCCTTTGATCCTCTTCTGGGGTGAGAAAAAGAGCTGGGGCATAATGGGGTGGTGGTGGAGATAAGTGGGGTTGGTATATTCCCCCCTCCCTTGGCCTTCAGCTTCCTCCCATTGAAGGTCCAAAGCTGAGGAAGGGAGGACTGTGCTGCTTCTGCCGCCTGAGGCACCCAGCCACTCACCCTTCAGGGGTCTAATCTTTTCTCTCCCTCCCCAATTCCATGTGGGGCCTCTTTCCAACCGCTCCCGCCCCGAAGCTGTTCTTTGGGCACTCAGTGGCTTTCCTCCTACTTTCCCCCAAGGAGGCTTATCTGGCATGGAGTGCGGGTGAGACGTGTGGGGTGGGGGAGAAAAAGGCCTCCCCCCCATTAGGGCTTCCCCTTTCTGTTATCCTCCCCACTTTTGGTTTTGAAAAAGGGGGGAACAAGCAAAGAAATCAAGAAAAGCCTTGCGCAACCATAAACTGCCAGCGCAGGGCTGCAAAAGACAAACGGACATCCCGTTCCTCACGTACGCAGCCAGCGAATTAAAAGGGAAACAAAGGTTGCAACTGGTGACTTCTCTCCTCCACGGGCTCTCATTTAATTAAACGATTAAGACATATTGATTCTAACATCTCTCTCTTTGTCTTTGCCTAAGTACACGCCAGACGCTAAGCCGATTGCGTCCGGAGGGTTCATTCATGCCGGATCCACAGTTTTCCCGCCGCTACGCGCGATTGGCTGCCAGTTCTGCTTGCCCGTCTCCCATTGGAGGAGACGCGCTGGCCGCTCCCGCCTCCTGCCCCTTTGACTCAGCCAGCAGGGAACAAAGAAGATACATCGTTTCCCCTTGTAAATAGCTGTGAAACCACAAGAATTTTTATTGCCCTAACTTGCTACAATGTAATTCTTCTGCTGCTAAACGGGTTTCTCCGCAAGTGATGTAATCTGTCTATTCTGTATAACGAAAATCCCCTAGTTCACTGCTGCTTTTGTTTTGTGTTTACATGTAATTAAAATATGTTAATTGCCTTTCCTCCTCCCCAGTTTCAGTCCCCTCCCCTTAGCACGTAGAAGTTAGCTTAGCAAAATGGATATATATCTCTTTAAGGGGGGTGGTGGGGATCTTTGGTTCACATAATTTAGTGGGCTGAGATCACGAGCGATTGTTCCTCGGAACGATTGAGGGAAAGATAGCTATTCTTAGTTGTAGGTCTGGCCAGACTATAACCCTGATAGCTTTCCTTTGCATTTGCTCCCAATAAATCATTTTGTTTCGATTGAACTATCTGTCTCGTTATTCAGTTCTTAAGATTTTCTAATACCTCTGCCAGAGAACGTACCTGGGCACCCAGAAATTGGGTAACACCCTGAAGGCAGGGGGGGTAGGGCAGTGGTTCTCAACCTGCAGCCTGTGGGCCAGATGACACCTATAGCACCATTTCATGCCCCCCCACTCCACCACACCAGGAAGTTCCATGTGGTGGAGGAAGGCAAAATGGCCATCCAGCCCCCAATGCTGTCTGAGGAAGCAAGACCCAACCTCTGGCTTGAAAAGGTCGAGAACTCCTGGTTAAGGGTTTAGTTCTGTCTCTTTGCGTGTTTGTGTGAACGAGGTTGTTCTTGGGAATGGGATTAGAGAGATGGAGTTGGAGATTTTACTGAAATGCCACCCCATCCCCCACTCATTAGGAAAAGGGGGGTGTCTTTTCCAGTTCAATCTGGATGAACTTGATGGCCTTTGCTTCGATGACTACCTCCAACTCCTTGCTAAGTGCTTCACTAACTTTCTCTATCGTAGTTAGTTCATCAAGGTCCAGAATTTCAATTGTCTTCTCATCATTTTGACTCACTACACTCACTGAATTGCCCAGCTTTCGGGTAATGGCATTTACCTCCTGGGTAGTTGCAGCAGATTTCCTCAGCTTCAAGAGCAGATTTCCAGCCACTTTTCCTCCTCACCTTCATCACATTCTCTCCCACCTCCTTCAAGGACGGGTCGTCCTTGTTGCAACATATCTATTCCCTTCTTCAGTGGTGCTAAAACAGAGGCAAAATGGCATGGATGATGGAAGCTGTAGTCTGGATGGACAGTTTTGCACCCAAACTGTGGATGGAAAGATTTGAGAAAGTAGGAGACATTATATGTTTTCGGATTCCAAGGCATCTGTGGCAGGGTCTTCCTAGGGAATCTGGGTCTTGGCTTGTACTGTACTTGCGGTTGGTGCATTTGAGGAAAGGAGTGGGGATTTTCCGTTATCTGTTTTGGGATTACTACCCCTGAAGGTATGGCTGGTTTAGGATTCTGGGACTTGTAGTAGCGGGGGAGGGGGAGGGGGAATGGGACAAAGGGAACCATTTCCAAACACTGCCAGGGGATTCTGTTTTCCCACCTCCTTCCCTAAGGACTCTGGTTGGTTGCTTTTTCTTCCAGGTCAGGGTGACACGAACAGTGTTACATTCCTGAGCACGGAAGGAATTCATATTTGTTCATATTCATATTCATTCATTCATATTTGTTTATCGCCCTCCTCTCTGAAGGGACCCAGGGCGATTTCCAACAGTTTTTAAAAAACTTAAAAAAATTAAAAACTTTAAAAAATTAAAAACTTAATAAAAAGCTAGGTATTATAACTTGGACATACTGGGGGTCAAACCATCCAACTGGCTGGGGAAATTGAACCATCTACTCCCCAGACCAGACACCGTGGTTTTCACTCCTTTTCTAAAGGACAGCAACTCCGTCTGCAGGCATAGCTCTATCGGGAGGAGGTTCCACAGGGCCAGAGCAGACACCGAGAAGGCCCTCCTCCTAGTGCCAGAGAGATGCGACTCTCTGGCTGATGGCACAACCAGAGAGCCTCTCCGGTCCGCTCTGGTGGGCCGGGTAGATGTCCTTGGGACGATGCGGTCTCTCAAGTAACCTGGACCACTACCATAAAGGGCTTTAAAGGTAATAACCAGCACCTTGAATTGCACCCGGAGGCAAACTGGGAGCCAGTGCAGCTCCCTCAGCAGCGGTGAGGCACGGGCATAACGCCCGCATCCCAACACTACTCATGCAGCTTCATTCTGGACCAGCTGAAGCCTCTGAATGGTCACCAAGGGCATCCCCATGTAGAGTGCATTACAATAATCAAGTCTGGAGGTGACCAAGGCATGTGTGACCATGAGCAAGGAGTCCTGGTCTAGGAACGGCCATACCTGGTGAATCACATGAAGTTGTGCAAAGGCCCTCCTAGCCACGACTGCCACCTGCTCTTTGAGCAGTAGTCGCGAGTCCAGGAGATGCCCCAAGTTACGTACCGGGTCTGTTTGGGGCAGAACTGCCCCATCCAGAACCAAAGGTGGTAGTTCCCGAGATAACACAGGACCCCCAACCCACAGCCACTCTGTCTTGCCAGGATTCAGTTGTAGCCCATTGTCCCCCATCCAGACCTTGACAGCCTCCAGGCACCTGGAAAGGACTTCCACTGCATCGCTAGTGTCCCCACGGGCTGAGATATACAGTTGGGTATCATCTGCATACTGATGATACCTCACCCCATGAGAACGGATGATCTCACCCGGCGGTTTCATGTAGATATTAAATAGGAGAGGTGAGAGCACCGAGCCCTGAGGCACCCCGTATTGGAGCCACCTAGGACTGGACATCTCACCCTCCAACCACACCGACTGGGTCCGGCCCCTCAGAAATGAGGAAAACCAAGCCAACACTGTGCCTTGGATCCCCAATCCTTGGAGCCTTCCCAGAAGGATACCGTGGTCGACGGTATCGATCGCCGCTGAGAGGTCAAGAAGAGCCAGGACAGTTGGACGTCCGCCATCCTGCTCCCTCCAGAGGTCATCCACCAGCGCGACCAATGCAATTTTCCATCCCATATCTGGGCCTGAATCCTGACTGAAAAGGATCCAGATACAGTAATACCTCAGATAACGCTAAGACTTGGTTCCACAAGTCTTGGTGTTATTTGATTTTTAGTGTTATCCGATCCATGTTAAAATCCTATGGGATGGATCGGATAACGTTAAAGCTCCATAGAGATACATTGTAACCACACAGGCTTTAGCGGTTGTTATCAGATCCATCCCATAGGACCTTAACGTTATTTGATCCAATTCTCCTCCACAGATTACTTAACGTTATGCGATTTTAGCGTTATCTGAAGTAAACGTTATCCGAGGTAAACGTTATCCGAGGTAAACGTTATCCGAGGTATTACTGTAATCCGCTTCATCCAGGAACTCCTGTAACCGCCATGCCACTGCCTTTTCCAATACTTTACCCAAAAAGGGTAGATTGGATACTGGTCGAAAGTTGGCCATTATGGTTGGGTTGAGGGAAGGCTTTTTCAGGAGGGGGCGCACCAATGCATGTTTGAAAGATGCCGGAAAAGCCCCCTCCTGGAGTGAGGAATTAATAATTGCCTCGACCCAGCCGCCAGTCACCATCTGGGGAGACTTAACAAGCCAGGCGGGACAAGAGTCTAATGTACAGTAGCACGGACAGCTTCCAGGAGCCTGTCCACTTCCTCAGGGACAACTGGATCGAACCGATCCCAGATAACATGGCAAGACTGTACCTCAGACAACCCCAGCTCTATGTTTTCCATGCCAGGATTCAACTTCAGGAGAATCTAAGCGATTTTCTCTGTCAGATAATCCACAAAAACCTCAGCCGAACTCTGCCACCCGGGGTCCGCCCCCCCCCCCTACCCTGGAGGGACCTTGTCACCCGGAACAGTGTAGCTGGGTGGTTATCTGCGAAGGCAATGAGTGAGGTGAAATACTGGCGTTTCACCCCCTCCATCGCCACTAAGTAGGCTTTAATAGTAGCTCTAGCTAGTGTTCGGTCAGACTCACTTCGTGTCTTCATCCAGTGGCGCTCTTGGCGTCTCTTAGCCCGTTTGAGCACTCTAAGCTCCTCTGTGAACCACGGTGACGAATGGTGCCCATGAGCACGGAGAGGCTGTAGTGGAGTGATTACATCCAAGGCTGCCACTGCCCTCTTGTTCCAGAGGTCAACCAGCTCCTCAGGTGAATCGTTACGCCGGTCCGGAGGAATATCCCCCAGTTCCCTTTGGAATCCATCAGGATCCAGCAGTCGCCGGGGGCAGGCCAATTTAATAGGCCCCACCTCCCCACGGAGAAGCCTCGCCCCCAGGAAGTCCAAAGTCACCAGAAAGTGATCTGACCATGGCACAGGTGTAATGTCTAGTTTCTGCAATTTCAGATCACTCTGCCACCGCTCCGACAAGAAAACTTAAGTCCAGGATGTGGCCACTGCTCCTGGTTCAGGCCCTGAATTACCTGAGTCAGGCCCACAGCTGCCATGGAAGCTATGAATTCCCGAGTCACCTATGAGCCAATCCGCAACGATGGCAATTTGAAGTCCCCCAAGACCATTAGTCTGGGGAACTCCAACGCCTGCATCGTGATGGCCTCAAGGAGCTCAGGTAGGGAACCTGCTACCCTGCAGGCAGGCAGGTACAGAAGTAGGATTCCCTCCCGACTCTTAGAGCCCACGCGCAGGAGCAGGGCCTCACAACCCGGCACTTGTGGAGCGGTGGCTCTGGCGACTCCCAAGGAGTCCCTGGCCACCATGGTGACGCCCCTGATCCTCCCCTCCTCCCTAGGCTGGTGCCAAATACCAAACCCGGCTGGACAAAGGTCTGCCAGAGTTATGCCATCCTCTGGTCTCAGCCAGGTTTAGGTGATGCATGCCAGGTCGGCCTGCTCCCCCAAGATGGAATCTGCTAGCAGGGGAGCCTTATTACAGACCGACCTGGCATTCATCAGCACCAGCCTAAGGGGGGGGTGTCACTCTGGACAGGGAACCCAGGAACCGGAGGTGTCGCCAGGGGACTGGAACGCGGGACAGCAGTTAGACATCTGACCCGTGTTCCTCGGGTAGTGATGAGATGCGGGCTGGTAGTGATGGGATGCACGTGTGGTGATGGGATGCGGGCAGTGGTGGGATGTGAATTTTTTTACTACCCCACCATGATGTTATCACAGTGTGGGCGGAGCTGACATCATGACATGATATTGTGCGCGGGGCTAAAGAAAAAAAATATAAAAATAATAAAATAAAAATAAACACACACATACACACACACCTCAACCCACCCACCCACAACACAAACCCGTAAATAAAATAAACAAATAAATAAAATTAAAAATACATTAAAATACAACCACCCACCCAAACACAAATCAACCAGACCTTTTAAGCCAGATGTTAAAGCGTATTCTGGCTAATCTTTCTCACACTAGGTCAGATGGAAGGAACTACAAAATGAACTCGCCACAAGATGGCTTCATTTTGGCACTTTTCAACTTTTCAACAGTTAAAGAAGTTAGGTACTAAGTCTTTGCCTTACCAGTTCTCTAGGATAATATGCCTTAATGTAAATGTAAAACAGCTGTACCTTGTTAAGTGTTCTCTAATTGGAAAAGCAATTGGAACAGCACTGGTATAGCTTATTAATGAGGTAACTCCAAGACTTTGCTTAAAAACCCCAAGCCAGGCTGCCAGGCCTGCCAGCTGCCAGGCCTTTTTAGGAACTGTGGTAGTACGTCAATATAGGTAAATGTATTAAATACACATTAAAATACACACAGACACACCACATCCTAAGGTGAGTCACTTATCCTTGAGAGCAGGCTATAGGGAGCTTCAGGCTAGCAGCTTCTCTTCCTCCTGCCCGCTTGGGAGGACAGCAAGGAGGCCGTGCATACGCGCCAAGCACTGTAAGTGTACATGCACACCAAGTGCTTGGTGCGCATGCGCAGTGCTGGAACGAATGAAAAGGTAAGCCCCAAAGGTGGTTCCCCCCCCCCCAAAAAAAAAAAAAACCTGCTACTGGTTCTCTGGGACACTGGGAAAAGTTACTACCGGTTCTGGCAAACTGGTGCGAACCTGTTACATCCCATCACTGGATGTGGGTGTTATGCCCGTGCCTCACCATTGCTGAAGGAGCTGCACTGGCTCCCATTTTGCCTCCAAGTGCAATTCAAGGTGCTGGTTATTACCTTTAAAGCCCTATATGGTAGTGGACCAGGATACTTAAGAGACCGCATCATCCCAAGGACATCTGCCCTTCCCACCACGACGGACAAGAGAGGCTCTCTGGTTGTGCCATCGGCCAGAGAGGCGCATCTCTCTGGCACTAGAAGGAGAGCCTTCTCTGTGTCTGCCCCGGCCCTGGGGTACCTCCTTCCAATAGAATTATGTATGCAGACTGAGCTGCTGTCCTTTAGGAAAGGAGTGAAAACCTGGCTGGAAGGTCAGGTCTGGGGGATGGATGGTACAATATCCCCAGTTGGCTAGATGATCTGACCCCCAGTGCCTCTCTGCCACAACCCCCAGTTTTTAACCTTTTTAAATTTTTAATCTTTTAAAAATGTTTTTAATTTGTTTGTTTTGGATGATATGTTGTGAATCACCCTGAGTCGCTTCAGGGAGGAGGGCGTTGAACAAGTGAGAAATAAATAAATAACGGGTAGAGATCTTTAAAAGGGGGCAACTCATTTACTTTAAAAAGGGGGCAACTAAGCCAGTAGTTCACAACCTTTCCCCCATGCTCCACCTAAGCATGACATATAATACTTATTGTTCAAAAAGTGAACTACAGTAAAACCCCGAGTTACGAAGAAAATCGGTTCCATGGCTTCCTTTGTAACTTGATTTTTTCATAAGTCGAGTCATCACCAAAGAGGGAGCTACGGGGTGAGATGGAGCCCAGTCCTATGCTCCAAATCATCCCACAGCTCCTTCGCAGCCATACTGGGGAGAAACCGTCGTCCCTCCGCAAGGCAGCCGCCTGGATCTGAAGGGGAGCCCAGGTTGAAGAGTGGAAAAGTCTTTCTGCTCTTCAGACTTCACTCCTACTGCTGTCCCAGTCTCCAATCCATGGATCCAGGTGCTTGCCTTGCGGAGGGGCGACGGTTTCCATCGGCCCCAGCAAGGCAAGTGCCTGCATCCCACAGCTCCAGGGACCTGCCTTGCAGAGGGGGTAAGGGAAGCCCTCCCCACTACGCAAGGTAGCCGACTGGATTGCTAAGGGCTTAGTGATTCAGACGGCTGCCTTGCGGAGGAGGCGGGTTTTCCTAGCCCCTTCGCAAGGCAGCCGTCTGGGTCACTAAACCCTTAGCGATCTAGCCAGTTGCCTTGTGAAGGGTCTGGGAAGACGCCCACCTCCTCCTCAAGACAACCAGCTGTATCAGACCTCATACAAACACCCCGGTGCCTTCACAACCTCCGATCTGGCTGGGAGAGGACTGCGAGGGTGAAACAAGCCCAGTCCGAAGAACGGAAAGGCTTTCTGCTTTTCGGTCCCATCCCCCCCCCCCCCGGGGTCCCTTCCCAACCTCCAATCTGGTTGGGAAAGCACCGTGGGTTGAAACAAGCCCAGTCCAAAGAGCGGAAAGGCCACTAACTTGGTCTTCTAAGCATTTTTTGTTCAGTCACACAGTGGAATCCGGCCCTTTGAGACCCCATGGACCATAACACGCCAAGCTCCTCTGCCATCTGCCATTTCCTTAGTCCACCCAGATCAACACCAACGGTGTCAATGATGTCATCTAACCATCTCACCCTCTGACGCTCCCTTCTCTTTTTGCCTTCAGTCTTTCTCAGCATAAGGCCCTTCTCCAATCTGTCGTCTCTCCTCATTTGGTGGCCAGAGTACTTGAGCTTCAGCTTTAGTATCTGTCCTTCCAAGAAACATTCAGGGTTGATTTCCTTCAGGATTTGCAGATCTCATCTCCTTGCAGCTCAGGGGTTGCAGCTCAATTAAACCATTGTACCAGTCAAAATTCTTAATACAGTCCCCAAATTAAATAAGGTATTTAAACGCAAGACAAAAGGTGTGGGGGTGGAGCCATCGGACCAGAGAAACAAGAGTGGGGCTTACTAAATAGCCCATTTGTGTCATTTGAATTAATAGAGGCTATAAACAGCATGAAAATGAATTAAAAAGTTATAAAAGGGATATTTTTTAGAGGGACATATGAATATGATACAAACGACCAATGCAGCTGGAGTGCATATTGTTGATGCTGTATTATTAAAACGTTTATTTCTAAATAGAAAATGAGATTAAGAATATATTGGATATGCAACTCGAATTTTGTTAATGGAGGTAGATACATATAAAATGAGTAATGATAACAAGGAATTGATGGCTATAATGTTATCAGTGGCCAGACAGTGCATAGCAAAAGATTGGAAGAACAGTGAAAAGTTAAGAATACAGGATTGGTAAAAACAAATGTGGGACTTAGCTCTTAATTAAAAACTTACCTGGTAAATAAACCTTAGAAAGGGTAAAGTGAAGGGGAATGGTTTCTGGAGGATCTGGAAACCATTTATAGATCTTACGCTGGTTAAGAAGAAAGGCATGGTCCCTGCACCGGAACAAAATGATTTTTGGAAACTATGAGGATACATAATTCCCCGGACAATGTATATAGCACATGGGTGATAAAAATGATGTAAAATGTAGCAGTGTAAGAAAATATTATGTATGAGAAAGAAAAAGAAAAATGAGGGCAAATTTTGTTGATGTGTGAATTGGTACATTTATTCTTTTTAATTTGTAACTGAAACTGAGGGATGTTCATTTATACTTATTTAACGAGTAGCGGAGCTTTAATGTATTGCTACTGGAGTTATTTTATTTTATGATTTTTATGATTTTATATATATCTCTGTAATTGTTTTTCTTTAAATACCTAATTAAAAAAATGTTTATTTCTTTTGTGTATTAGTGGGTTTCGTATTAAGCTTTCTTATGATTATACGTTGTGTTGCATTATGTTTTTCTTAAAAATTCAATTTTAGAAATAATAAGGCACTGTACCATAAGGACTCATAATAGGTCTTTTAATCTTTGGAAATGTACATGAAGAACAAACATGCCCTTCGTGATGTATAGGGTGTTTCTAGTGAGTTAAATTGGCAAGAAACACCCGTCTTGCAACAGCATTCCACGTCGTCGTCCCCATGGAAGTGGCCACATTTATGTCAAACATAAAACACACCTGTGCATGCGTAAATGCACCCTCACTTGTGATAAAGGTGGAAGTAGGTGCATTTACGGCTGTCATAAATACACTTCTTTCACGTCCAGGGGGAATGGTCCGGCCCTCTCAGCTGTAAAAGGACATGGTCAGGCCTGCAGATCAAAAAGTTTGGGCACCCCTGGTTTTGAGGTATCAGCAATTAAGCACTTGATATCTCTTGGTACTGAGAGCAGTTGTCATGAAGGATTTTCAAAGGTTTTCTTCTAATGTGCATCTCCGTTCCCTTCTAATTATTCAGGATGAAGTTTTGCATGCTTTCTCACTTTCACTGTCACTGGAATACACTGGCTTTCTAAAATAAATAACTACCATTGAAGTTTCTCCTTGGAATCGAAGTTAGCTTTTTTCCACCAAAGTATTGTAGGGGGTTCGGTTTTGTGTTGCTGAGTCTTCTGTAGTTTCTTTGTACATTTCCAAATAATCTTTCTTACTTCCCCAGGCACAGTGGGAACACAAAAGAAAGGAATCACAGTGGAGATTCAAAGGTTATCAGGACCAACCGATGAGTAGAAGGCAGCATTTTTACAAATGAATTTCTAGATACTCTCCAGAATCGATTCTTCATCAGACATCAACTTTGTTTGAATTTTCAGGAGTTTCTCAAACTAGGCAATTAATCTGTTTTTCCCCACACAACTGCTTATATGGAATATAAAGCAACTTTTCAACTAGGAGGATATATTATAATTCGTGAAAGAACATATTCAGGGGAGAAGCAGTTCCAAGGCCTGAAATGTGGAAAAGGTTACAGTGAAGGTGGAAGTCTTCCTACACACCACAAGATCCATGCAAGTGAGAACCCTTTAAAATGCATGGTATGTGGAAAAAGCTTCAGAAAAAAGCACAATGTGATTTACATCACAGGACCCACACAAAAAATAAGCCTTTTGAATGCCTGCAGTGTGAAAAAAGCTTCAGTCAGAGCGAACACCTTGATTCACATCATAGGACCCACACAGGAGAGAAGCCTTTTAAATGTGTGGAGTGTGGGAAAAGTTTCAGTGATGGTAGAAGCCTTGCTTCACATCATAGGACCCACACAGGAGAGAAGCCTTTTGAATGCCTACAGTGTGGAAAAAGCTTCAGTAACAATAGAAATCTTGCTAAACATCACAGGATCCATACAGGCGAGAAGCCTTTTAAATGTCTGGAATGTGGAAAAAGCTTCAGTTGGAGGAAACACCTTGCTTCACATCATAGGACCCACACAGGCGAGAAGCCTTTTAAATGTCTGGAGTGTGGAAAAAGCTTCATTGATAGTGCAAACCTTGCTTCACATCATAGGACTTACACGGTCGAGGAGCCTTTTAAATGTCTGGAATGTGGAAAAAGCTTCAGTCAAAGTGCAAACCTTGCTTCACATCATAGGACTCACACAGGTGAGAAGCCTTTTAAATGTCTAGAGTGTGGAAAAAGCTTCAGTCAAAGTGCACACCTTGCTTCGCATCATAGGACCCACACAGGAGAGAAACCTTTTAAATGTCTGGAGTGTGGAAAAAGCTTCAGTGACAGTGGAAGCCTTGCTAAACATCACAGGATCCACACAGGAGAGAAGCCTTTTAAATGTGTGTAGTGTGGAAAATGCTTCAGTCAAAGTGCATATCTTGCTTCGCATCGTAGCACCCACACAGGAGAGAAACCTTTTAAATGTCTGGAGTGTGGAAAAAGCTTCAGTGACAATGGAAGCCTTGCTAAACATCACAGGATCCACACAGGAGAGAAGCCTTTTAAATGTCTGGAGTGTGGAAAAACCTTTAGTCGAAGTACACACCTTGCTTCACATCATAGGACCCACACAGGCGAGAAGCCTTTTAAATGTCTGGAGTGTGGAAAAACCTTCAGTCAAAGCACAACCCTTGCTTCACATCATAGGACTCACACAGGCGAGAAGCCTTTTAAATGTCTGGAGTGTGGAAAAAGTTTCAGTCAAAGTATAACCCTTGCTTCACATCACAGGATCCACACAGGAGAGAAGCCTTTTAAATGTCTGGAGTGTGAAAAAACCTTCAGTCGAAGTACACACTTAGCTTTACATCATAGGACCCACACAGGCGAGAAGCCTTTTAAATGTCTGGAGTGTGGAAAAAGTTTCAGTCAAAGTATAACCCTTGCTTCACATCATAGGACTCACACAGGCGAGAAGCCTTTTAAATGTCTGGAGTGTGGAAAAAGTTTCCGTAATGGTCGAAGCCTTACATCACATCATAGGACCCACACAGGCGAGAAGCCTTTTTAATGTGTGTAGTGTGGAAAAAGCTTCAGTCGTGGAAACCTTGCTAAACATCACAGGATCCATACAGGAGAGAAACCTTTTAAATGTCTGGGGTGTGGAGAAAGATTCAGTGACAGTGTTTGCTTTGCTAAACATCACTGGCCCCACACAGAAGAGAAGCGTTTTAAATGCCTAGAGTGTGGAAAAAGCTTCAGTTGTATAGCTTACCTGAATAGACATCACAGGATACACACAGGTTAGAAAGCTTTTGAATGCCTGGATGGTTGAAAAGGCTTAAGTGAGAGGAACACTTACTAAACTTGGGACCAACATAGGAGAAAAACTTTTGAAATGACTGGAGTGTGGAAAATGTTTCAGTCAAAGTGCAAGCTTTGCTTCACATCACAGGATACAGAGTTTGGAAGGTTGTTGAACACCTGGATGTGCTTTTGACTGAATGTCCATCTAATAAACTCTGAAAGAATTTAGTCAGTGGGAAAGCTTTTAAATGTGTGGAAGTTTTTTAAGTGTGGTAGATTCTTCTGTCAACATGTTTACTCCTTTTGCTTCATATTTCAGTACATTGATAGACAAAATGTTTTTTCATTGTATAGAGTGTTGGACAACCTTAGGTCTGGAAAGACATTCTATTACTCGTGAAGGAATTATGTCAGGTGAGAAACCATTTTAATGCCTGCAAAGCAGGAGAATTATAATTCAAACTGCAAACTTTGAAGTATACTGCACTTCCCACACAGTGAAGAAGTAATTTAAATGCCTCGTGGAAAGAGCTTTAGATTGCAAAAATTCTTCACTTCTCATCAGTGACTTTATGTCATGGAATTGTAAAACTGTACTGTACTTATATTTTATGCTAAGAAAATGGCTTCTCTTTAGCTAGAAAGTATTAAGCTCTCAAGTATGCTTCTAGTAGCTATTATGGTGTGTATTACATGCAGTTGTTAGGTTGTCCTGGAAGAGGAGCCATATCAGGCCTTAACAAATATGCTTTCATTGTTATAATGAGATGTAAGGATGCTTGGTAACTGTAAACAATAAACTGCGGGAACACTGTTAGAATGTTATTAGAATGTGGGGAACTGATGAGATGCCTTGTTGCAGTGACATCAAAAGACTCCTGGTGCAGGACTTCAATAGTTAACCCTTGTACCCAAGTAAGCTAGCCAGCGCCCATCTGTGATCCAGTTCAAAAGTCTCCTGCTTTTGGGTTGTTTGTGACTGTCCCAGGTCAGGAGGTTGCATAGGTGCCTGGGGGTTGTTTGTTACACATCTAAGCCATCGGACTGAATACTATAGGAGGCACGCATTAACCAATCAGGCTGAAGCCCATACTAACATGACCCAATCGCAGCCAATGTACTGAGCCTAAAATAGCCAATCTGTGATTTTTTTACGCAAGTTTTCCTGATATCGGGCATGCCCAAACTACAGCCCGTGGGCCTAGTCCGGCCCCCGACACCAATTCATCCGGCCCCCTATGCCCTCCCCACTCTTGAAAGTGGACGGGGAACAAATATGTGCTTGGTTGCTCTGCTAAGGAGGGGAAGGGCCGAGCTGAAACCTGTGGCTTCCTATTTGTTGGAAGAGGTGGAGGGAACGGTAGCGAGGGAGAGGAGCTGCCAGTGTGCACACTGCCGCACAGAGCCCGGGTGGCGGGCGGGAGGGAGAGGTTTGCTGGGGTATTGTTCTCATATGCAAATGCTGCGCTGTGGAGGCGAAGCTCCAACAAATTGAATGCTCATGGAGAGCATGCAGCAGCAAACACCCTCCATTTGCATAGGATAGCAATGCTCCAGCAAACCTCTGCCGATCTCACACATCCCGGGCTGTGCAGTGGTGTGTGTGCATGGGGGCGAGCATGTCTCTGCTTTTGAAACCGGCAGCTTCTCTTTCTGGCTGGGGCTTTTGTATTGTCCTCCTCCTCCAAGCTGCTTTACCTGGCTTGATTCAGGGGCTTGACTTGGCTTGACTAAGCCTTCCTTCCCTTGCGTTCTTGGGGTCCTCCCTGACTCTCCCTGTGAGCTGCATGGCCAATAGGAAGCCGGTCCGAACCAGGAGCAGCCCACCACTAGCCTTATGTAACAGAAAACTTTGCCTACAGAAGAAAATTATGTCCTGATTTATGGGGGAAACGTGTGATACAGAATGTTTTGCAGGGTGTTCTGATGCTTCCCAGGGCTGTGGGAGGATGTTTGCAGTATTTCCGCTCCATTTTTGAAAAATGTCACTTTTTGGCACCAGGAGAAGTTTGTCCGGCAACTAAGAAGTGTTGTTAATCCCCCCCCCCCTCCTGATCAGTTGTTAGGCAGGGAATTTTCTTGCAGGTACCAGGGCTGGACACTAGACGGTGGTGATAGAAATTTGAAGAATATGCCCTGAAAATAAAAAGCAACTTCAAAGCTCATTAAAAATAAAAAAAACTTTTTTCTCTTCCAAATTCTCTAAAGTTCACTTTGGAATTTTTTTCTTTGTTTTTGCCCCTTTAGAACAGAAAAATTACAGGGCTTTTTGCCTCTTTTCTAAATTGCAGATTGTTTTTTATTTCCAATGCATTCCTATGAGAAATTGTGCTTTGTGTTACAAAAAAATTGCTTTACAAAAAATGTTCTAGAATGGATTAATTCCATCACCTGGGGTTCTACTGTACTCAAGAAATGGAAAGCAGATTTATATTTTGAACTTGTTGGCTGGTGATAAAGAGATATGGATCATAACTATCAATGGTAAATGAGAACATGTGATTTTAGAGAGATGGGGAGTATTTCTGGACAGTATATTAATCAAAATGAAAGGGCTTAGGCCAGAACAAGTAATATCCTATCACACGTTAAGGGGCCAATGTGGAAATTAAATTACTGTATTTGTAATGATATACAAATAATTATGGTTATTGCCAGTGAGGGGATGTTACCGGTTCGGATCGGTTCGCCCGAACCATCAGGAGGAGGTCACCAGGTGGGTGTGTAGTTTGGGCACCCCTGATCTACAATATAATGTATGGAGTACTTCTGAGATGGAATGTTGCTTCATGTAAGCAATTTCATGTGTACCTTTGGTAAGTACTATATCTGCATCCTCATCAGGAGCACACTTGAAAGAGAAGACTTTCTGGATTCTACCTGATGAACAGAAACATTTCCTGCTGGTATCCTAGTTTGGATAGTTCTGGCATGCGTAATAATGTCCTGGGTTTGTTGCTTTTCATTGATTTGGGCTTTTGTGGAAGATTTTGGAACATTTCCCCTGTGGGGAATTATGCACGATTCAAATGTGCAAAGAACTTAAGGGGAACCACAACCTCACTTTTTGGCAAGGGGTTCCCCCATGGGAGAAGCCACTTAATTGTTTAGAGTAAGGGGTGGTGGAATTCTGTCACACAAAGAGAATACAAGGAATTCTTGGAGTGATGAAAAGTCTTTAGTGTTTCCCAACCTTTGGGTCTTGGACTTCAATTCCCAGAAGCCTAATCAATTCCCAAAAGCACTGATCACCCAATGTACTGACTTAGGCATCTGGGAATTGAAATCCAAGAATGAAAAGATGCAAGACACTGCTATAGAAAGCTCCTTAGGTTCCATCTAAAAACCGATACAGAAGCGATGTCACTTAAATTTCAGGGTGCAGGCAGCTCACCATATGGGTTGCTTAAACATCTCAAAAGTCATAGAAGAAATTCCAGTGGTAACTTCAAGACTCTCCTGTTAGATGTCATAATTTTGAGACTCACCAGTATAGTAAAACCTCACCCTTTTTGCTGCCTCTGTAACTTTCCTGGCCCAAATTAAATATTGACTAAAATTCTATAGCATAACTGTGCAGAATGAAGATGTCACCAACCACCAGTCACCATTAGCTAAAGGCTTACTTTAGTGGTCTCAGGGTGCAGCCAACCGGAGCCAGACTTGACCAGCTTTCACCAGAGTCTTCAGTAACCTGCTGGGTTTGTATAGTTATGTATAAAGGTCCAGACTTTTGATGGAAGCATAATAAGCTTGAACTAGAGGACTGAATGAAGCATAAGTGGAAACAGTGTTTTATAAAGGACTATTTCTATCTGATTTTGCTAGGATTGAGCAAAATAGGGACACAGTTTGCATACAACAAATTCTGGTTCAATGACATTCAGTATGCCTCTCTGAGTGTGCATAAGAAAAATGCTTCTAAATTTTCATCCGTAGTAGTTACTGCCAGTTTTGTGCTTATCCTTTTAAGTTTTGAGAAAACTCACAGGTGTCCTGTGTTAATGTTATTGTTAGTAAACATTTGTATACTTTATTAAAGTTGTGTATATGGGGACTGTACATGTTATACTCTACAATGCAAATTTTATGCACGAATTAAATTCATTTTTGGCATTGCACATTGAGAAGTCTGTATCCTCATCTTCGACTTCTGCAACTGCATTTACATTTTCTTCAATGTTTCTGTCATCCTTTTCGTATTCATAGATATCAGAACTTTCAAGCGCACCAGTGGTGTAGTCTTACTCTATGGATTTCCTACTTATATTGAGCCAAACATTTGTGAAGGACATCGTTTCTTCCCTAAGTTTGTCTAGTGAAGCCATCAACTTACAAATTTTGTCCAATGCATTTGCTGGAAGTTTGTCTTTGATTTCAGTAAATCCTTTGGGGTCGAACAAAGCCAAGTAGAAGTGCAGACCTACAGGAATCTTCAGGGGAAGATCAGAGTTGTTTATCATCACACTCTTCTCCTGCCATCTTTTTTACTTTCTTTAAACATTTATTTTGAAGTCAGTTTCAATTGGCATATCTTTAAGGGTATCTCTCCCTCTCTCCCTTACAAGATGGTTCAATTTTTTCTGTGAATTTTAAAACAAATATTTTGGCTGCAGCCAAACGTTCGTCAAATCTGTTTCGTACTGCTCTCGTCCTTGAAACAGCAGACTCTACCGACCTTCATGCGTGAGTGTAGTCTAGAATTTTGGTTTGGAGAGTCACACAATGGTGGTGTGACCTTACAGATTTGGAGAAAAGTCAAAACTGTAACTATTGTTTCAAAACTGAAAATGTATGAAGAAGTCCTGAGGCATCCTCCCTTACCTTGGGATTAAATTATTTTGCCTGAAATGCTCTTGGTGGGATTGGGCCAAAACTATTGAACACACTTAGCTAAGATTTATAACATGTGGCATCTTATGAATTGTCGAGTGATGATTCAGATCCAGAGAAAGAGAGCGCCCACCTGCTTTGCCAAATGCTGGAGGGATTTGGTGAGTTTTCTCTGGGTCCCAAGAAAGCGAGAAATGATCAGCTCAGCTTCCCTCCTTCCCTTTGGGGAAAACAGATAAAAATGATTATTACTATTGGGGGGGGGGGTTCCTAGGATGAAGAAAACCGAAAACATTTCCTTAAACTACATTCTTTTCTGTGGAGGTCAGTTCTGTTACTTCTTTGCTCCCTTTGTCTGTCCCTTCATCTGTTAACCCAGCTCCTGCCAACCTAGCAGCTGGAAAGCCAAGAAATGGCAAGTAGGTAAATAGATACCACTTTGACAGGAAAGGTAACAGGATTCCGTGTGCTTTGGTGTTTAATCATGCCTGCCATGTGACTGCAGAAATGTCAGCAGACACAGAGAGTGCTGGCTATTGCCTGTAAACAGAGATGAGTTGGATACATCTGGCTTTCTAGCAGGGGAGACCTTTACCTTTTTTGGCTCAAAAACAATCATTGAACTGAAAGGAAAATGAGCTGCTTCAGCCTGGAATTTTTACAAACTCCCATCCCAAAAGCCTCTTTTTATTTTAAACAGTCTTTTTCTCACATCATGCAGAGAGCTGCACTATTCTTTTTGGGGCATCAAAATTGTAGGGCTGGCCTTGTTCATTTTGTTCCTTACCATACGCCAGGGGTTCCCAAACTAAGGCCCGTGGGCCAGGTCCAGCCTATGACACCATTTCATGTGGCCCACTACCCCTCCAAGGGAATTTGAGAAACAAAATGGCCTCCCCTTTGAAGCCGTTGGTTCAAAATGGACACCTCCGTTGGGTGAGCCATTCCAAATTGCGATCTGATCCTCGAAGCTGACTGAGAGCAAGCGTGTGACCCGGCACCCGGAATGGAAAAGTTGGGAACCCCTCAATGGCATAGCATGGGTTTCAGCTGCCTAGGGCGTAGGCCAAATTAGCTGCAGCCACCCCTCCATGCAATGCCATTGCACTGTGCTCAGTGAGGGGATGTAACAGGTTCACACCATTTCACCAGAACTGGTAGTAACTTTTCCTAGTGTCCCAGAGAACTGGTAGCAGGTTTTGGGGGGAACCACCTTCGGGGCTTACCTTTTCACTAGTTCCCCCACTGCGCATGTGCACCAAGCACTTGGTGTGTATGCATGCCTACAGTGCTTGGCGCGTTTGCACGGCCTCCTTGCTGTCCTCCCAAGTGGGGAGGAGGAAGAGAAGCTGCTAGCCAGAAGCTCCTGATAGCCTGCTCCCCAGGGTAAGTGACTCACCTTTGATTGTGGTGTGCCTGTACCTTACTACCACCGTTCCTAAAAAGACCTGGCGGCCGGCAGGCCTAGCAGCCTGGCTTGGGGTTTTTAAGCAAAGTCTTGGAGTTACCTCATCAATAAGCTACACCTGTGCTGTTCCAATTGGAGAACCCTTAAGGAGGTACAGCTGTTTTACATTAAGGCATATTATCCTAGAGAATTAATTAGGCAAAGACTTAGTACTGCTTCCCCCCCCCTAATTTAATTAAGCCTTTCTAGATATATGAGAAAAAGGAAAGACTGCCCTCTCCCCACCTGTTGAACTTCTGCCTTTCCTGGCTGAAGAGGGAGGGAGGAAGCAATCCTCCGCTTCCCGCCAATACATCTGTTGCCAAGATACGGGGAGGGACTTCAGAAACAAAGGTGCCTGAGCCACGCCCCCTCCTGGGATTGTGTTTGCGCAGGCGCTGAGGGACATCCGGGCTCTTTTCCTTCTTTTCCAGGCAGCTGCAGGAGGAGGAGGCGAAGCCTTTGATCTTCTATCTAGGGTGAGAAAAAGGGGATAAGTCAGGGATTGGGGGGGGGAGGAAAGAAGGGGATTGGACTATTATCTCCCCCTTCCATTGGCGTTGATCTTCCTCCCATTGAGGATGGTGTGTGTGTGAGAAGAATCCAAAGATGAGGTAGGGACGTCTCTGTTCCTTCTGCCGCCTGAGGCCCCACCCGCAGGTCCTCACTTCAGGGGTCTCATCCTTTCTCCCTCTCCCCAATTCCATGTGGGGCCTCTTTCCAACCTCTCCCTCCCCGAGGCTGTTCTTTGGGCACTCAGTGGCTTCCACCCCTGCTTTCCCCCAATGAGGGGGGGGGGAGGGGGAGGAAAAGGCCTCCCCCCTGCCAGGTCTTCCTCTTCTGTCATCCTCCCCCTTTTGGGTTTTGTGGGGCGCAGAATCGCTTAGAGGGGGCGCAGGACAACCCACCCCCTTCATATAGCCCTGCAGAGAGACGATATTTGGGGGGGGGGGCAGAGAAGCATTTCTTTTCCCCACCTTTCCCCTTGTCAGTCTGGGTGGGGTAAGAGATTGTCCTGCTCTTCATTCCCCCCCCCCTTTGTTTAATAACAGTATCTTGGAATTTGAAGTCACCTCCCTTCCTTCCTCCATTGTCTCCCTTTGGAGTATCTCCCAGGAAGATCCTTCACAGAGGGAAGGGGAAGGGTCTCCTTAAGGGTTTTCCCCACCATTCAGGACACCCAGAAGGCAGAGGGGGGGTTGGGGCAGTTGTTCTCAGCCTGTGGGCCAGATGTGTTTTTAAGCTTCTTTTAAAACTTTTAATTTCTAAATTGGCTTTAAATTGTTGTCTTGATGATTGTGTTGGGAATCGCCTTGGGTCCCTTGGGGAGGAGGGCGATAAACAAATTTAAATAAATAAATAAATGTGGCCAATGGCACCACTTGATGTGCCACTTTCTGACTCCACCACACCAGGAAGTTCCATGTAGTGGAGAAAGGGCAAAATGGCCGTCCAGCCCCCAGTGCTGTCTGAGGAGGCATGACCCAACCTTTGGCTTGAAAAGGTTGAGAACTCCTGGTTTAGGGTTTAGTTCTGTTTCTTTGCATGTTTGTGTGAACGAGGTTGTTGTTGGAAGTGGAAAGGGAGAGATGGGGCTGGAGATTTTACTGAAATGAGCCCCCCCCCTCATTAGGAGACATGCAGGAAAGGGGAGGGGGTCTTTTCCAGTGCAATCCGGATGGACTTGATGGCCTTTGCTTTGATGGCTACCTCCAAATCCTTGCTAAGTGCTTCACAAACTTTATCGTAGTCAGTTCATCAAGGTCCAGAATTTCAATTGTCTTCTCATCCTTTTGATTCACTGTGCAAATTTTCCCATCTTTCCCGTAGTTGCAGCAAACTTCCAGCCACTTTTCCTCCTCACCTTCATCACATTCTCTTCCACCTCCTTCAAGGACGGCTCGTCCTTCAATTGTCTCAACATATCTCTTCCCTTCTCCAGTTGTGCTATGACAGTGGCAGGGATGATGGTCCGGCTCTCATCTATACATTATGACAGGAAAGACCATTGCTTTAACTATGCAGGCTTTTGTTGGCAGTTCCATATCTCTATTTTTTATTATACTGCCCCTTTTGGACCTGTGATCCACTCCCACTCCCCCCGCTTTCCTTAGCCAGCCTGGGCAGGAAAGAAAGACGGGCCGCTACAGTGACTTTCGATCTTGGGAGGGGAGAGGATGAGACAGGTAAAAGAAAGGAGGCGGAGGCGGCTCAGACTTTGCAAGCAGCAGGAGACTGAATGACCCACCTCTCGCCCTGCAGGGAGTGCCCCCCCCAACTTGCTTAGGCTCCGATAGGGAGGGCCCCGGACTGCACGGACGGGAAGGGAAGCCGCATTTTGCGGTCACTGCCCACCCCACCCACTGTGATCACATAGAAGGCAAGCACCCCATCCATCGAGATCCCAAGAGTCCACCTCTTGATAACAGTAGCAACAACATTTATATACTCCATGGTGCTTGTACAGTCTCTGGACAGTTGACATAACATAACCACAGAATTTAGACATTACCCCTGTGCCATGGTCAGATCACTATCTGGTGACTCTAGACTTTCTGGGGACGAGGCTTCACCGCAGGGAGGTAGGGCCAGTTAAATGGGCCCGCCCCCGGCGACTAATGGATCCGGAAGGATTCCAGAGGAAACTCGGGTGTTTTACTCTTGACCTGCAATGCGATTCGTCTGAGGCTCTTGTCAACTCATGGAACGAGAGAGTAACGGGAGACTTGGACGTGATCGCTCCACTACGGCCTCTCCTTGCCTGCGGGCATCGATCATCCCCTTGGTTGACAGAAGAGCTGAGGGAGCTCAAACGGGTGAAGAGACGCCGAGAGCGCCGCTGGGTGGAGACCCGGAGTGAGTCTGATCGAACACTTGTTATAGCTGCCATTAAAGCCTACCTAGTGGCGATGGGGCGGTGAAATGACAATATTTCACCGCCCTTATTGCCTCCGCGGATAATCGCACAGCAACCTTGTCCCAGGTGACCAGGTCCCTCCTTGGTAGAGGGGGGGGGGGCTGGCCCTGGTTGACAGGGATCGGCTGAAGCTTTTGCTGATTATCTGGTGGAGAAAATTGCTCAGATTCGCTTGAAGTTTAATCCCGGCGTGGAAGATATAGAACTGGGGTTGACCAGAGTTCAGTCTGGCCATGTTATGTGGGATCGGTTTGAGCCAGTTGGCCCTGAGGAAGTGGACAGGCTTCTTGGATCTGTTCGCGCCACTGCCTGTGAATTGGATCCATGCCCTGCCTGGCTAGTCAAGGCATCTAAGGCTGTGTCAGGTGGTTGGGTCGAGGCAATTATAAATTCATCTCTGCAGGAGGGGTTTTTTCCAGCACCCTTAAAACATGCTTTGGTGCGTCCCCTCCTGAAAAAGCCATCCCTTGACCCTACGGTACTTACCAACTACCAACCAGTATCCAACCCACCTTTTTGGGTAAGGTCTTGGAGAAGGCAGTGGCTTGGCAGCTACAGGAAGTCCTGGATGAAGCAGATTATCTGGACCCTTTCCAGTCAGGATTCAGGCCCGGATATGGTACTGAAACTGCATTGGTCGCATTGGTGGATGATCTCTGGTGAGAACGGGATGGAGGTCATCCATCCGTCCTGGCTCTTCTTGACTTCTCATCGGCTTTCGATACCGTCAACCATGGTATCCTTCTGGGAAGGCTCCAAGGATTGGGGATCCAGGGCACTGTGTTGGCCTGGTTCTCTTCATTTCTGAGGGGCCAGACCCAGTCGGTGTGGCTGGAAGGCGAGAGGTCCAGCCCTAGGCCTCTGCAATATGGGGTGCCTCAGGGCTCGGTACTCTCGCCTCTGCTATTTAACATCTACATGAAGCCACTGGGTGAGATCATCCGTTCCCATAGGGTGAGGTATCACCAATATGCAGATGACACCCAGCTGTATATCTCAGCCCGTGGAGATCCAATTGATGCAGTAGAAGTCCTATCCAGGTGCCTGGAGCCTGTCAGGGTCTGGATGGGGGACAACGGGCTACAACTGAATCCCGGCAAGACTTAAGTGGCTATGGGTAAGGGGTCCTGCGCTATCTCGGGAGTTGCCATCTTTGGTTCTGGATGGGGCAGCCTTGCCCCAAACAGACCCAGTGTGTAATCCGGGGGTCCTCTTGGACTCGCAACTACTGCTCGAGGAGCAGGTGGCAGTCGTGGCCAGGAGGGCTTTTGCACAACTTCGTGTAATGCGCCAGCTACGCCCGCTCCTAGACCGGGACTCCTTGCTCATGATCACACATGCTTTGGTCACCTTCAGACTTGATTACTGTAATGCACTCTACATGGGGCTGCCCTCGGTGACCATTCGGAGGCCACAGCTGGTCCAGAATGCGGCTGCTCGGGTAGTGGTGGGGTGTGGGCGTTATGCTCGTGCCTCACTGCTGCTTCAGTAGCTTCACTGGTTGCCAGTATGTCTCCAGGTGCAATTCAAGGTGCTGGTTATTACCTTTAAAGCCCTACATGGTAGTGGCCCAGGATACTTAAGAGACCGCGTCACCCCAAGAACATCTGTCTGTCCCACCAGGGCGGACCGGAGAGGCTCTCTTATCATTCCATCGGCTAGAGAGGCGCATCTCTCTAGCACCAGAAGGAGGGCCTTCTCCGTGGCCGCCCTGGCCCTTTGGAACCTCCTGCCAACTGAGTTACGTCTACCGACAGAGCTCCTGTCCTTACGGAAGGGCCTAAAAACCTGGCTGGCAGGGCAGGTGTGGGGCTCCAGTAATATGGGGTCCCATGTTGGGTGGTTGATCTGATGGGACAGCCACCCCTCCCTCGCTCTTTTAAACCTTTTTAAACCTTTTAACTTTTTAAATCTTTTTGATTTTTGTAAATTCATAGTTTAATTCTTTTTAAATTGATTTTTAAGTAATTTTGAACTTTAAGGTTTTAATTTATGAATCTGTAGGGGGACTGTTTAATTGTTTTGCATTGTGTATAGTCTCTCCCCCTTTTCTGTAAGCCACCTAGAGTCAGGTTTGCCTGATTGGGGCGGGATAATAAATCTAACTAACTAAATAAATAAAATAAACATTTTGCCCCCAACATTTTACCAACCTCAGAAGGATGGAAGTCTCAGTCAACCTTCAGCCCGGTCCTGATCGAACTCAGAACATGTGCAGAGTATTGACTGCAGTCCAACATACACCATTGTACTAGTCACAATTCTTAATGCAGTACCCAAATTAGAAAAGTTACTGTATTTCAGTGGTTCCGAACAAGGGGTACACAGCCCACAGGGGGACTTCAATTCCCAGAAGCCTAAGTCAGTACATTGGCTGATCAGTGCTTTGGGGAAATGACTCAGGCTTCTGGGAATTGAAGTCCAAACACCAGCATTTGGGAAACACTGCTGTAGTTAAACACAAGGCAAAAGGAGGGAGGGTGGAGCCATCCGATCAGAGAAACAAGAGCGGGCCTTACTAAATAGCCCATTTGTGTCATTCGAATTAATAGAAGCTATAAACAGCATTAAAATAAACTCAGTAGTAAAAAGTTATATAAAGGATAATTTTTAGAGGGACATACGGATATGATAAAAATGACCCATGGTGCTGGAGTGCATATTGTTGATGCTGTATTATTAAAATGTTTCTTTTTTTGTATTAGTGAGTTTCACATTAAACTTTCTTATGATTATAAGTTTTTGTCTAGTATTGTTTATTTTTCTTAAAAAATTCAGTTTTTCAAATGATAAACCACTGTACCATGAGGACTCATAATAGATCTTTAATCTTTGGAAATGTACATGAAGAACAAACATGTCCTTCGTAATGTACAGGGTGTTTCTAATGAGTTAAATTGACAAAAAACACCCGGCTTGCAACACCATTCCCCCAGTGGAAGTGGACACATTTATGTCAAACATAAAACACACTTGTGCATGCGTAAATGCACCCTCGCCTGTGATAAAGGTGGAAGTGGGTGCATTTATGGCTGCCATAAACACACCTCTTCCAGGAGAAATGCTCAGGCACATTCAGCTACCTGGATCAGCCCTGCAGAGCGAAACGTTTGGGCACCCCTGGTTTGGAGGTGTCAGCAATAAGGCACTTGATATCTCTTGGTACTGAGAGCAGTTGTCATGAAGGATTTTAAAATATTGTCTTCTAATGTGCATCTCTATTCCCTTCTAATTATTCAGGCACAGTATAACAGAAAAAGGAATCACAGTGGAAATTCAAAGGTTATCAGGACCAACCGAAGAGTGGAAGGCAGTATTTATACAAACGAATCTCTAGATACTCTCCAGAATCGATTCTTCATTAGACATCAACTTTATTTGACTATTCAGGAGTTTCCATCTCAGACTAGGCAGTTAATCTGCTTTTTTCCACACAACTGCTGATATGGAATATAAAGCAACTTTTCAACTAGGAGGATATATTACAATTCGTGAAAGAACATATTCAGGAGAGAAGCAGTTCCAAGGCCTGAAATGTGGAAAAGGCTTCAGTGAAGGTGGACATTTTCCTACACACCAGAAGATCCATGCAAGGGAGTGCCCTTTTAAATGCATGGAATGTGGAAAAAGCTTCAGTAAAACAGCAGAATTTGATTTACATCACAGGACCCACACAAAAGATAAGTCTTTTGAAGGCCTGCAGTGTGGAAAAACCTTCAGTCGACGGGAACACCTTGCTAGACATCACAGGGCCCATACAGGAGAGAAGCCTTTTAAATGTCTGGAGTGTGGAAAAAGCTTCAGTCGAAGTGAAAGCCTTGCTTCACATCATAAGACCCACACAGGAGAGAAGCCTTTTAAATGTCTGGAGTGTGGAAAAACCTTCAGTCACAGTGCAAACCTTGCTTCACATCATAGGACCCACACAGGAGAGAAGCCTTTTAAATGTCTGGAGTGTGGAAAAAGCTTCAGTCACAGTGCAAATCTTGCTTCACATCATAGGACCCACACAGAGGAGAAGCCTTTTAAATGTCTGGAGTGTGGAAAAAGCTTCAGTGACAGTGGAAGCCTTGCTAAACACCACAGGATCCACACAGGAGAGAAGCCTTTTAAATGCGTGGAGTGTGGAAAAAGCTTCAGTCACAGTTCACACCTTGCTTCACATCATAGGATCCACACAGGAGAGAAGCCTTTTAAATGTCTGGAGTGTGGAAAAAGCTTCAGTGACCATAGAAGCTTTGCTAAACATCACAGGATCCACACAGGGGAGAAGCCTTTTAAATGTCTGGAGTGTGGAAAAAGCTTCCGTCGAAGTGCACACCTTGCTACACATCACAAGATCCACACAGGAGATAGGCCTTTTAAATGTCTGGAGTGTGGAAAAAGCTTCAGTCAAAGTGCACACCTTGCTAGACATCACAGGATCCACACAGAAGAGAAGCCTTTTAAATGTCTGGAGTGTGGAAAAAGCTTTAATCGAAGTGAAAGCCTTGCTTCACATCATAGGACCCACACAGGAGAAAAGCCTTTTAAATGTCTGGAGTGTGGAAAAAGCTTCAGTCACAGTGCAAACCTTGCTTCACATCATAGGGCCCACACAGGAGAGAAGCCTTTTGAATGCATACAGTGTGGAAAAAGCTTCAGTGACAGTGGAAGCCTTGCTAAACATCACAAGATCCACACAGGAGAGAAACCTTTTAAATGTCTGGAGTGTGGAAAAAGCTTCAGTGAAAGTGGAAGCCTTGCTAAACATCACAGGATCCACACAGGAGAGAAGCCTTTTAAATGTCTGGAGTGTGGAAAAAGTTTCAGTGAAAGTGGAAGCCTTGCTAAACATCACAGGATCCACACAGGAGAGAAGCCTTATAAATGTCTGGAGTGTGGAAAAAACTTCAGTAACAGTGGAAGCCTTGCTACACATCACAGGATCCACACAGGAGAGAAGCCATTTAAATGTCTGGAGTGTGGAAAAAGCTTCAGTCGAAGTGAAAGCCTTGCTACACATCACAGGATCCACACAGGAGAGAAGCCTTTTAAATGTCTGGAGTGTGGAAAAAGCTTCAGTCAAAGTTCACACCTTGTTTCACATCATAGGACCCACACAGGAGAGAAGCCTTTTAAATGTCTGGAGTGTGGAAAAAGCTTCAGAGACAGAGCACACCTTACTACACATCACAGGATCCACACAGGAGAGAACCTTTTAAATGTCTGGAGTATGGAAAAAGCTTCCGTCAAAGTGCACCCCTTGCTAGACATCACAGGATCCACACGGAAGAGAAGCCATTTAAATGACTGGAGTGAGAAAGCTTTTGAATGCCTGGATGGTTGAAAAGGTTTAAGTGAGAGGAAGACTTACTAAACTTGGGACCAACATAGGAGAAAAACTTTAAAAGACTGGAGTGTAGAAAATGGTTCAGTCAAAGTGCAAGCTTTGCTTCACATCACAGGATACACAGTTGGGAAGGGGTTTGAACACCTGGATGTGCTTTTGACTGTCTGTACATCTAATAAACTTTGAAACAATTAAGTCAGTGTGGAAACTTTTAAAGATTCTTCTGTCAACATGTGTACTCCTTTTCCTACACATTTCAGTATGTAGACAGATAAAATGCTTTTTCAGTGTATTGAATGTTGGATCCACACAGGATCCACACAGGAGAGAAGCCTTATAAATGTCTGGAGTGTGGAAAAAGCTTCAGTGACAGTGGAAGCCTTGCTAAACATCACAGGATCCACACAGAAGAGAAGCCATTAAAATGCCTGCTGTGAGAAATTTTTTGCTTCTAGAAGGTTTGAGGAAAGAACTGAGAGGGAGAGACAAAGGATTTTTATAATGGCGGACAATATCGAAACCTAAAAGACAACTGTGACGGAGTTTCCTTCTTTGTGCTAAAACAAAACTTAGCCAGAACGAGAAGCAAGTTTTTCCAAAGTGATTAGCAGATTTGGATTTTTGCTTGCTCTTTTCTCTCTCTCCATACTCTTGGTTTAATTGGCACGTTTTTAAAAATACTGACTGGATTAATTTTTTTTAATCGACTGGATTTTTTTTAATTGATTGGATTAATTTTTCAATTGACATCTAAATTGATATCGAAGTTGATAATCACTACTACATTAATTTGGGGGCAATCAATTTGAATTTTGAAGTGTGGGTGATTGAATTAATTGAATTAACTGGGATTATTAAAGGGGATTGGCAATTAAAAGTTCAAACTAACAGTTGGATAAAATTGGCACACAATTTAATTAATTTGGCAATTCTCAACCGATCAACTGGTTAGTTTGACTTTTTAAAGTTAATACAGGTTTATAATTTATATTGAATTGGTTTATTAGAATATTGAATATTAATTTTGGATCCTTGATTATCAGATATTATAATTAATTGATAGAATGGAGGGAGGTAAGGGAAAGGAGGAAGAGGAGGTTGTTAGGCCAAAGACAAGAAGGGAAAAGAAAGAGAAAGAGAAGGACCAGAAGGATCAGAAGGACAAGGAAAGACAGACACCGTCCCCGACAATGGAAATGCCGGTATCAACATCGGGCTCTCAACTGGCTGGAGGAACCAGTATATCCGATTTATCCTAAAGGATGGACAATATAACAGTTATTTTGCAGAATCTGGCCAAAGGCATGTCAGACACTCAGGCAACAATGCAAAAGTTGAACGAAATGGTGGAAAATAACAGTGAAGAAATGAAAAGGGATAGGGAGCTGGCCAGGTTACAGCACGAGAGCCTGGCCAGGACCCTATCAGACATGCAAAAAGAGGTGTCAGAGAACACACAAAAAATTAAGAAAATCACAGACACTATGCAAACCAACTTACAACAAACCAGCATAACAGTGAATGAACTTTTGATTCAAGAACATGTAATTGCTTCAAGGGTATCTGTACAAGAGAAGAAAATGATGATGGTGGAGGAGGGGTGGAGAAAACAAAACATTGTGATCCGTAAAATGGTGGAACGGACGCCAGACAAGCTGAAGGATAGGGTACTAGATTGGCTGAATTCATTAAAAATGGGAAAAGATTTTGTTCCAGAGGAAATTGGAGCTGTATTTAGAGTGGGGGGAAGACGAGATAGGAGATCACTTAGGAATGTTTTGGTCAAATTTGCAAATTGGGTGGATAAGTTGAAGGTGATGGCTTTTATTAAACAAGCGGGGTCTGGCGTCCTAAAGATAGAGGGGGTTGATGTGGAAATCTACAATGATATAGCGCCTGAGGAGAGAAAATGGAAATACATGATGAAGCCGGTTACGAAATTGTTGATTGCAAATGATATCAAATATGGTTGGAGGTTTCCACAACAACTGAGATTTTTTTATGATAAAAAATGGCACATTCTGGATGAGAAGACTGATGTGTTGCAATATTTGACACAGATCGGTTTGATCAAGGTGGCATCAAAGGAGTGGATTGCCTTGAGAACAGACTTATATACAGTTGGAATGTTAGGGCCAGTTCTGAATGTGGAGGAGGAGGTAGGAGGAGCAGAGGGAGGAACAGATCTTTCAGGGACACCAAGCGTTGGGATAGTAGAATGATTATATCAAATAAAGTTTACATATTGGCAGAGGGTGGGAGCATATAGAAGAGCATTATGCCACTACTCTCCGGTTCCCCCCTCCCCTCTTTGGAGGACAGAGGCGACATCTTCAAGAAAGGTGTCGGGAGGGTAGTTGAAGACAAAAGAATAGGTAAGTTGTTTTTTTTCTTCTCTTTTTCTTTTTTATATACTTCTATTAACATTTCTGTTTTCCAATTTCTTCAATTTTTACTATATGAGTATTTACAATATCAGTTACTCTTTTTAACTTGTTATACGTTAGTTAAATTCTTTTCTCTTGGGAAGCCGGTAGGGGACAGAGGGTGCACGTCCGGGGAGGAATGTAAAAAACGGGTGACTAAAATACTAGTAGATGGTTAAGAATTGGAGATTATTAACATGGAATGTGAAGGGAACAGGGAATGCCTTGAAGAGAAAGAAATTGCAAATATCGCTAAATAAAGCTAAAGCTGACATCATTTTTTTGCAAGAGACCCATCAAAAATCTGCTGAGGCAAATAAATTAACTGTGAGAGGAATGGAAATATATGAAAAGGCTTATGGGACTTCAAAAGCGAGGGGAGTTGCAATTCTGATATCGGAAAAATTGGGGTTTACTCTAATTAAAACTGTTGCTGATCCGGAGGGGAGATATTTGATTATTAAAGGAAAAATTGAGGAGGAAGAGGTAACTCTTGTTAACATTTATGCTCCAAATAGCAACCAAGAGGAATTCTTAGATAAGATGGGAAAAATTCTAAGGAACGAACAAGGAACATGGTCATAGGTGGTGATTTTAATTTGATAAGATCTGATATTGACAGTACAAGTAACAAAAAGAAGGTTAAGAAGTACATATTAGACGAATGGAGTAAATCAATGAGAATAAAGAATGTGTGGCGGGAGTTCAAGGGCCAGGAAAGGGAATATACTTATTACTCCCAAGTGCATAATATGTACTCAAGAATAGATTATATATTTGTTACAGAAGAACTAGTCAAATTAATAGAGGATATTAAAATAGGAACATTTAAGGAATCAGACCATGCTAAAATAATAATGGACATAAACTCGGAGGAAGCAGATGGAAAAAGATATATCGTATATGCCGCTGCATAAGACGACTTTTTGCCCCTGAATACCATGTCTCCAAGTTGGGGGGTGGGTGGTCTTGTATACCGAGTACACTTCAAAGAGCTCCGCACCAAGCACTGGGAAGGGAGAGGTGGGAGAGGAGGAGGAGGAGGCTGAAGCTGGGGTTCCTTTTGCATGCCGGGATGCTCTGGTCGTCGCTCTCGCCCCACCCCAAGGAGGAGGAGCCCAGCCCAGGGCAGCAGGCGTGGGTGAATCGCGGGGAGGGGAGAGGGGGAGGGAGGCGCGGACATGTGTCTTATCTTTGTGTGCATGAGAGGGGGAGAGGTTAATGCCACTCTCCTCCCCCCTCGCCCTCCCCCCTCGCAAAGCTGGAGCTTCCCTTCTCTCGGCATGATTGGTCTGTTTGCTGCAAGGCTCCACAGTGGGTCGAGCCCCTTACTTCCGAGGAAATGGAGAAACGGGAGGAGAGAAGCCAAAAGGGGCGTGCAAATGGAAGTTGTGTGTGAAAATGTTGCTTTCCAGGGGAGGAGTCGCAATCCTGGTTTTTATTTATTATTGTTTTTTCCAACGATGCATCCAAGGCAACAGTCCCCCGTCTGCTTCCTTTTGGCATTTCTCTCTCTGCCTGCATCTGTCTCTCTCTTTTTCCCAGAAGTAAGGGGCTCGATCCACTGCTTTATGGCATGAGCCTTCTCTGAAGGAACCACGCCACCTCACAGAATCCACTGCAGTGGCTGCACAAAAGGCAACAATCGCATGTCCATTTGAAGTGGGGGGGAGGGAAGTAGTGAGCAGGATGCGAAAGGACACACAAAGGTTCGCACTGGAGGCTGAGGAGGGAGGGGGCAATTGCCTTGTAGTGGAAGGACTTTTCAGGCACCTTGTTACTCAGGAGTAAGTTCCCTTACTGCCTCTCCACCCACATCTTTTCCCTCCTAAGTAAAGAACCCAAGCCACTGCAGATCATTGTAGCAAACAGCCAGATCCTGCATCAAACTAGGTTTTCCTGGGTTGTTCGGGTCACCAGTCCAGACTCAGTTTATTATTCTTCCTCTTCTTCCTTCCTTCTTTTTCCCTTTTTATTTTTCTTCTTCCTTCTTATTATTATGATAAAAATTAGAGATTATTTTGAAAAGCAAAAAATTACAAAACTAACAGTTGAACACAGGAATAGAATGGAAACTGAAATTTCAGTAAAGGAAATTGAGGAAGCAATTAGAAAGCTGAAAATGGATAAAGCACCAGGTGAGGATGAGTTATCAGCGGAATTTTATAAGGATTTTAAGTTCTGGATAGTTCCAAGACTACATAAACTGTTTAATCTAATATTAGAAGGAGAAGCAACTCCAAATTCATGGAATAAATCTATAATTGTTTTGATCCCAAAGCACGGCAAAGATCTAGAGAGAATAGAATCTTACAGACCGATATCCCTATTCAACCAAGATGCAAAAATCTTTTCAACCATATTTGTAAATAGGCTAAATAGTTTCATAGCTAACTATATAAAAGAGGATCAAGCAGGGTTTGTAAAAAATAGATATATGTCAGACTTAATAAGGAGGGTTGTGGACCTACAGGACCTAGTGGAAAGGAGAAAAGAAAAGGCGGGTTTCTTAGCGTTGGACATTTTTAAAGCCTTTGATTCGTTACAATGGACAATTCATGAGATGATCAGATTGTATGGATTTGGAGAAAAATTTCAAAGAATAATTAAAAATTTATACAAACGGAATAGCAAGGGTTAAATTTAACGATAATTATACTGGGGATATAAAGCTAGAAGCTGGAACAAGGCTGTCACCAACGCTATTTATATTGGCTATGGAATTTTTGGCAAATTCTATTCGACAGGATGAGGAAATAATTGGAATTGAAGGGAATAAAGTAAGTTTATATGCAGACGATATTATTAACAGTAAAACATCCAATAAAGGCAATCTCAAGGATAAATGAGCATTTGAAAGGATTTGAGGAGGTAACACAATTAAGAGTTAATTGGGATAAAACAGAAATGATATTAGTTAACGGGAATAAAGAAGATGAGGACTTAATAAAAAGGAAATACAATATACAAATTACACATAAGATGAGATACTTAGGGATAACGTTAACTAGGAAAATTGGGGAGCTTAAAGAAATGAATTACGGGAAACAAAAGAAAGAGCTCGAGAAGAAAATAATACAATATAACAAATTAAATCTGTCATGGTTTGGCAGAGTAGCTATGTGTAAAATGATGCTGTTGCCTAGATTGAATTTTTTGTTTGATGTTTTACCATTAAAACATACAGATAAAGAACTAAAAGGGTATCAAAATATTATAAATAGGTTTTGCAATGGAAATCGAGGAGCCAGAATAGTTAAGATGCTGTGGTATTTACCACAAAAAGAAGGGGGTTTGGCTATTCCTAATATTAGTAATTATTATAGAGCCTTTCAAATAAGAAATACCATTAAATTATTAATTAAGGAAGAACCAATTTGGGGGAAAATTGAAAGAAAGGAATTTCTGAAGATTGGAAAAGTTATGTTATTAGGGGGAGAAAAAGATAAAAATGGAAATAAGATTCAGGGAATGATGTTAAAAGCAACCATAGAGGTCTGGAATAAGGTAAGGAAAGACTTTATTCCAGGAATTTCACCGGTGTGTGAATTAGAGGATTTCAATAATTTTCCAATAAAAATAGACGGGAGGATTAGGGATATCTTGTAGGAAAATGGGGTTCTGTTCGTGAAGGATTGGGTTAAAACTTGTAAAGATCAAGAAAAAAGAAATGAGCTTTATTTGGAATTGGATTGGTTTAAGATCCTACAGATGACTAATTGGAACGAAAGGTTTTTCTCAGAAGGTGGGTTAAATAGGGAAAGCACGGAATTTGAGGTAATGCTGATAAAATTAGGAAAGGGCAGTGTGGAAATTAAGGGAATTGTAAGCAAAATTTACAAGATCTTGAACAAAGGTGGAAAAATACAAGAGGTTTTGAGACAAAGTTGGGAGCAAGAATTGAATGTAAAAATTACAGGAAAAAATGGCAAAAAATGTGGAGTAGAAGGATTATGGGAGCTATGTCAGTTAGAGTAAAAGAGCATAATTACAAAATGATTTGGAGATGTTATAGGAACCCAAAAGGGTCGCATCAAATGTATAGTAGTTTGAGTGACAAATGTTGGAGATGTAAAAAAGTAAGAGGAACATATGAACACATGTGGTGGAGTTGTGAATGTTTAAAAAATTTCTGGGGGAAAATAGAAAATGAGATTAAGAGCATACTAGATATGCAATTCGAATTGGGGTCGGAAACAATCCTGTTAACAGAGATGGATAAATACAAGATGAGCAATGATAATAAGGAACTGATGGCTGTAATCTTATCAGTGGCCAGACAGTGCATAGCAAAAAACTGGAAGACAAGTGAAAACTTAAAAATAGAGGATTGGTATAAACAAATGTGGGATTTAGCTCTCAATTAAAAACTCACATGGGAAATAAATCTTAGAAAAGGCAAAGTGAATGGGGATGGGTTTTGGAGGATATGGAAACCATTTATAGATCATACGCTAGTTAGGAGGAAAGGCATGGCCCCTGTATCAGAACAAAATGATTTTTGGAAATTATGAGGTTACATAATTCCCCGGACAATTTATATAGCACAAGGGTGATAAATATGATGTAAATTGTAGCAGGGTAAGAAAATATTATGTATTAGAAAAAGTAAAATGAGGATAAATTTTGTTGATGTATGAATTGATATATTACTTGTTACTACTTTTAAATGTTACTGAGGGATGTTTATTCATATTAGATTAATTGGTGTGGAGATTTAATGTTGCATTGTTGCCTGAGTTATTTTATCTTTTTACTTTCATATTCTCTTTATATTCTTATATATGTTTTTGTAACTGTTTTTCTTTTAATACCTAATAAAAGAATTTAAAACTTATTAAAAAAAAATTTTTTTTTTTGAATGCCTGGATGGTTGAAAAGGCTTAAGTGAGAGGAAGACTTACTAAACTTGTGACCAATATAGGAGAAAAACATTTTAAATGACAGGAATTTGGAAAATGGTTCAGTCAAAGTGCAAGATTTGCTTCACGTCACAGGATACACAGTTGGGAAGGGTTTTGAACACCTGGATGTGCTTTTGACTGTCTGTACATCTAATAAACTTTGAAATAATTAAGTCAGTGTGGAAGCTTTTAAATGTGTGGAAGATTCTTCTGTCAACATGTGTACTCCTTTTCCTACACATTTCAGTATGTAGACAGATAAAATGCTTTTTCAGTGTATTGAGTGTTGGACGATCTTAGGTCTGGAAAGACATTCTATTACTCATGAAGGAATTATGTCCGGGGAGGAGCTATTTCAGTGCCTGCAGAGCAGAAGGATTATAATTCAAACTGCAAACTTCAAATTATACTGCAGTTTGCGTACAACAAAGTCTAGTTCAATGTCATTCAATATTGCTCTCTGAGTGTGCATAAGAAAAAAATGCTTCTAAATTTTCATCCGTCGTAGTTACTGCCAGTTTTGTTCTTATCCTTTTAAGTTTTGAGAAAACTTACAGGTGTCCTGTGTTAATGTTATTGTTAGTAAACATTTGTATACTTTATATAGTTGTGTATATCGGGACTGTACATGTTATACTCTACTATCATCTCAAATGCACATTTTATGCACGAATTACATTCATTTTTGGCATTGCACATTGAGAAGTCTGTATCCTCAACTTTGACTTCTGCAACTGCATTTACATTTTCTTCAATGTTTCTGTCATCCTTTTCGTATTCATAGATATCAGAACTTTCAAGCGCACCAGTGGTGTAGTATTACTCTATGGATTTCCTACTTATATTGAGCCAAACATTTGTGAAGGACATCGTTTCTTCCCTAAGTTTGTCTAGTGAAGCCATCAACTTACAAATTTTGTCCAATGCATTTGCTAGAAGTTTCTCTTTGATTTCAGTAAATCTTTTGGGATCAAACAAAGCCAAGTAAATGTACAGACCTTGTACAAAATGTACAATTTTGTTTCACGAATTGGTTTTCCATTGTTTGAGTGACTGTATTTACAATGTAGTTCAATAAATTTACAGGAATCTTCAGGGGAAGATCAAAGTTGTTCATCATCACATTCTTCTGCCATCTATTTTACTTTCTTTAAACATTTATTTTGAAATCAGTTTCAGTTGGCATATCTTTAAGGGTCTCTCTCTCTCTCTCTCTCAAGGTTGGAGACAGGCCGGTAGTTGGTCATAACCGCAGGGTCAAGCGATGGCTTCTTTAGGAGGGGGTGCATCAAAGCATGTTTTAAGGTAGCAAGGAAAATACCCCACCCAAAGCAAAGTTAATAATTGCCTGGACCCAACCACTTGTCACCGCCCTGGCAGATTTCACCATTCAGGCAGGTAATGGTTGTGATGCACATGCAGTGGCACACACAGATCCCAGGAGCATGTCCACTTCCTCAGGGACAACTGGATCAAACCAATACCAGATAACATGACCAGACTGCACTTTGGACAACCCCAGACCTAATATTTCCATGCCAGGGTTCAACTTTGGCCGAATCTGAGGGGGTCAACCAGCATCTCAGGCAAATCGATTTGCTGATCCAGATGACAAACACCCAGTTCCCTTTTAATCCATCAGCATCCACCAGTCACCGGGGGTGGACCAATTGAATAGGCCCTACCTCCCTGCACTGAAGCCCCATCCCCAGAAAGTCCAGAGTCACCAGATAGTGATCCGACCATGCCACAGGAGTGATGTCTAATTTCTGTAAACTCAGATCACTCTGCCACTGCTCCAACAAGAAAATGAGATCCAGGGTGTGGCCACTGTTCCTAGTTGGGTCCCAAATTACTTGAGTCAGGCCCACAGCTGCCATGGAAGCCATGAACTCCCGAGCTGCCAATGAGCCGACCCCCAGTAAAGGCAAGTTGAAATCTCCCAGAACCATAAGTCTGGGGAACTCCAACACCAACATGGCGACGGCTTCAAGGAGCTCAGGCAGCAAATCTGCTACCTTGCAGGAAGGCAGGTACAGGAGCAAGATTCCCTACTGACCTTTAGGGCCCAAGCACAGGAGAAGGGCCTCACAACACGGAACTTGGGGAGCTGTGGCTCTGCTGACTCCCAGTGACTTCCTGGCTACAATGGCGACGCCACCCCACCCCCCATCACCCATAGGCTGGTGCCAAATACCAAACCCAGCTGGACAGTTTTGACAGAGGAACCCCGTTCGCTGGTGCCAGCCAGGTTTCAGTGATGCATGCCATGTCAGCCCGATCCCCCAGAATAGAATCTGAATTCAGGGGAGCCTTATTGCAGACTGACCTGGCATTCACCACCAGTAGCCTAAAGGAGGGGATTCTCTGGATCAGCAGCACAGGAACCAGAGGTGTAGCCAGGGGGCTGGAACAGGGGACAGATATTACACATCTGTCCCGTGTTCTCTGAGTGTGGCCTGCCCCTCGGCTCCCACCATATGCCAACATGCCCGTCACAATACCAATTTGGGCCCCAGGAACCTCTTTGCTTGCTCCAGACGGAGCGCTGTTCCCTATCCCTGGCTAGTAGGCTGTTCTCCCCTCTCTCCCCCACCCCCATTCCCAGGCAGGAAAACCGACATGAAGACCAGCACCTGTTATCATAACAGATCCCTGTCACTCCGAGACCCCAGGGCCCTGGGCAGCCTTCCCAGCCCCAAAGGGCGCCTCCAGTGGAGCACATACTGCATGACGGAGTGAGCTCCCTCCCCTCTGTCCCAGCTCCTGCCAGTCGAGCAGTTTGAAAGCAAGAAATTACAAGTAGATAAATAGGGACCACTTCGTTCAGAAGGTAAACAGTGTTCTGTGCAGCCGCGCATTGAGGCATGCCTGCCACATGTCCACGGAAACGTCTGCAAATGAACATAGTGCTGACTCTTTGGTTATAAACAGAGATGAGCACTGAACCCTAGAGTCAGATACACCTGGCTTTCGAGCATAGGCCACCTTTATCTCTACCAGCCATGTGACTCCCTCAATTGGCGATTTCTGATATTGGTTTATGAGGCAGGAAGAATACCATCACCACCCTCACCACTGAAGGATTTGCTCCACTGGCTCTTCCTCCAACTACAATTTCTGAGTCCCTTTCAGTCCTGGTGTGGGAATGAACAAACATATTATTTCCCCTCCTTAATCCTGGCTCTTCTTTCTCTCCCCCCCCCCCCCAAATATTTCCCCTCCTGTGGAAAGAAATAAAGTTAGGCGGGGGAGTTTATTCCTCTGTAACCCACAATTTCACCCTCCCTTTGAGGGTGAATTAATTAAGCCTTTCTAGATAGATGAGAAAAGGGAGATTTCCCTCTCCCCACCTGTTGAACTTCTGCCCGTCAAGGCAGTTGGGGGGAGGGAGGGAGGGAGCAATCTTCCCCCTCCCTCCTTCCCGCCTAGAAAATCCGTCGCCAAGATACAGGGGAGGGGCTTCAGAACCAATGGCGACCCAGGCCGCGCCTCCTCCTGGGATTGTGTTTGCGCAGGCGCTAAGGGACATCCGGGCACTTTTCCTTCTTTCCCAGGCAGCAGCAGGAGAAGCCTTTGATCTTTTAGGGTGAGAAAAAGAGGGGGGGTCACGGATTGTGGAGGGGGGAGGAGGAAAGAAGGGGGTTGGACTATTCTCCCCCCCTCCATTGGCCTTCATCTTCCTCTCTTTGAAGTTGGGGGACGGGAGAGAAGAATCCAAAGGTGAGGTAGGGTCGTCTCTGTTCTTTCTGCTGCCTGAGGCCCACCCATCATCCTCACTTCAGGAGTCTCATCCTCTTTCTAACACCCCCCCCCCCAATTTCATGTGGGGCGTCTTCCAAATCTCTTTTTCCCCCTTGTTCTTTGGGCAGGGCCATTGCCATGGGGTAGCCTGGGAGGTCAGATTTGGGGGGGGGGAGAATCGGGGTTGGACTATTCTCTCCCCCCCCCTCCATTGCCCTTCCTCTTTCTGCCATTGAATATTTAACCGGGGGGGGGGGGGAGGACACACACCACAAGATCCATGCAAGGGAGTGCCCTTTTAAATGTATGGAATGTGGAAAAAGCTTCAGTAAAACAGCAGAATTTGATTTACATCACAGGACCCACACAAAAGATAAGCCTTTTGAATGCCTGCAGTGTGGAAAAACCTTCAGTCGACGGGAACACCTTGCTAGACATCACAGGGCCCATACAGGAGAGAAGCCTTTTAAATGTCTGGAGTGTGGAAAAAGCTTCAGTCGAAGTGAAAGCCTTGCTTCACATCATAGGACCCACACAGGTGAGAAGCCTTTTAAATGTCTGGAGTGTGGAAAAAGCTTCAGTCAAAGTGGAAACCTTGCTTCACATCATAGGACCCATACAGGAGAGAAGCCTTTTGAATGCCTGCAGTGTGGAAAAAGCTTCAGTCGAAGTGAAAGCCTTGCTTCACATCATAAGACCCACACAGGAGAGAAGCCTTTTAAATGTCTGGAGTGTGGAAAAAGCTTCAGTCGAAGTTCACACCTTGCTTTACATCATAGGATCCACACAGAAGAGAAGCCTTTTAAATGTCTGGAGTGTGGAAAAAGCTTCAGTCAAAGTGGAAACCTTGCTTCACATCATAGGGCCCACACAGGAGAGAAGCCTTTTGAATGCATACAGTGTGGAAAAAGCTTCAGTGACAGTGGAAGCTTTGCTAAACATCACAGGATCCACACAGGAGAGAAGCCTTTTAAATGTCTGGAGTGTGGAAAAAGCTTCAGTCGAAGTGAAAGCCTTGCTTCACATCATAGGACCCACACAGGAGAGAAGCCTTTTAAATGTCTGGAGTGTGGAAAAAGCTTCAGTCAAAGTGCAAGCCTTGCTTCACATCATAGGACCCACACAGGTGAGAAGTCTTTTAAATGTCAGGAGTGTGGAAAAAGCTTCAGTCACAGTGCAAGCCTTGCTTCACACCATAGGATCCACATAGGAGAGAAGCCTTTTAAATGTCTGGAGTGTGGAAAAAGCTTCAGTCATAGTACAAGCCTTGCTTCACATCATAGGACCCATACAGGAGAGAAGCCTTTTGAATGCCTGCAGTGTGGAAAAAGCTTCAGTCGAAGTGAAAGCCTTGCTTCACATCATAAGACCCACACAGGAGAGAAGCCTTTTAAATGTCTGGAGTGTGGAAAAAACTTCAGTCGAAGTGAAACCCTTGCTTCACATCATAGGACCCACACAGGAGAGAAGCCTTTTAAATGTCTGGAGTGTGGAAAAAGCTTCAGTCACAGTGCAAACCTTGCTTCACATCATAGGACCCACACAGGAGAGAAGCCTTTTAAATGTCTGGAGTGTGGAAAAAGCTTCAGTCATAGTACAAACCTTGCTTCACATCATAGGACCCACACTGGAGAGAAGCCTTTTAAATGTCTGGAGTGTGGAAAAAGCTTCAGTGACAGTGGAAGCCTTGCTAAACACCACAGGATCCACACAGGGGAGAAGCCTTTTAAATGTGTGGAGTGTGGAAAAAGCTTCATTCACAGTTCACACCTTGCTTTACATCATAGGATCCACACAGAAGAGAAGCCTTTTAAATGTCTGGAGTGTGGAAAAAGCTTCAGTCAAAGTGCAAGCCTTGCTTCACATCATAGGACCCACACAGGTGAGAAGCCTTTTAAATGTCTGGAGTGTGGAAAAAGCTTCAGTCAAAGTGGACACCTTGCTTCACATCATAGGACCCACACAGGAGAGAAGCCTTTTGAATGCATACAGTGTGGAAAAAGCTTCAGTGACAGTGGAAGCTTTGCTAAACATCACAGGATCCACACAGGAGAGAAGCCTTTTAAATGTCGAGTGTGGAAAAAGCTTCAGTCAAAGTGCAAGCCTTACTTCACATCATAGGACCCACACAGGTGAGAAGCCTTTTAAATGTCTGGAGTGTGGAAAAAGCTTCAGTGACAGTGGAAACCTTGCTAGACATCACATGATCCACACAGAAAAGAAGCCATTTAAATGCCTGCAGTGAGAAATTTTTTGAATGCCTGGATGGTTGAAAAGGCTTAAGTGAGAGGAAGACTTACTAAACCTGTGACCAATATAGGAGAAAAACATTTTAAATGACAGGAATTTGGAAAATGGTTCAGTCAAAGTGCAAGATTTGCTTCACGTCACAGGATACACAGTTGGGAAGCGTTTTGAACACCTGGATGTGCTTTTGACTGTACATCTAATAAACTGTGAAATAATTAAGTCAGTGTGGAAGCTTTTAAATGTGTGGAAGATTCTTCTGTCAACATGTGTACTCCTTTTCCTACACATTTCAGTATGTAGACAGATAAAGTGCTTTTTCAGTGTATTGAGTGTTGGACAATCTTAGGTCTGGACAGACATTCTATTACTCATGAAAGAATTATGTCCGGGGAGGAGCCATTTCAGTGCCTGCAGAGCAGAAGGATTATAATTCAAACTGCAAACATCAAATTATACTGCACTTCCCACACACTGAAGAAGTCATTTAAATGCCTTGTGGAAAGAGCTTTAAATTGAAAAAATCTTCACTTCTTATCAGTGACTTCATGACATGGAATTGTAATACTGTACTTATATTTTATGTTAAGAAAATGGATTCTCTTTTGTTAGAAAGTGTTAAGCTCTCAAGTATGCTTCTAGTAGCTGTTACGGCGTGTGTTACCAGCAGATGTTAGGATGTCTTGGAAGAGGAGCCATATCAGGCCTACAGGAGGCCATAACAAGAATGCTTTCTTTGTTATCATGAGATGTGTGGATGCTAGGTAACGGTAAACAATTAGCTGCGGGAACACTGTTAGAATGTTATGAGAATGTGGGGAACTGATGAGATGCTGTGTTGCAGTGACTTCAATGACTCCTTGTGTGGCACTTCAACAGTTAACCCTTGTACCCCAGTAAGCTCGCCAGCACCCATCTCTGATCTAGTTCAAAGGTCTGCTTTTGGGTTGTTTGTGACTGTCTCTGGTCACAAGATTGCACACATGCCTTGGGGTTGTTTGTTACACATCTAAGCCATGAGACTGAATATTATATGAGGCACGCATACGATGTATTAACCAATCAGGCTAAAGCCCAGACTAACATGATGTCATGAGATGACATCTCTTTCCTCACGTTCCCAAAGCATGGAGGGGACCTGATTTCACTAGGCCTCAAAAATCATTTCCCTTCTTTGTCTTACAAGACTGTGTGTCACGAGACAGCTTGTTTTCAGTTCAGTGTTCCTATTTCTTATCTGTAGTTAGCCTTATTGGGCTACCACAGAGACACTGTCTCCAAACGTCCCCATGTTGTGAGAACCTTTCTGTTTCAATAGGAGCATACCCTGATTGGTTAGAAGGTACCCCACCTGACTGCAGAATCTCCATCTTGGGGAGAGCAGAGGGAGTTCATTTTTGGATGTCTATGGGTTAACATCTATGCCTGGGGGACTGCTTCCCTTTTTTCTTTCAAAATGATTACTTAGGATCTTTACATTTGGACTGTCTCTGGACTGTCATATGCTTTAAGAACCTGATCAATAAACCTACGTTTGCTTTAACGTCGTCTCTTCATTGAACTAAAGGGTAAGAGATGCAATGCATTCACACACAAGCCTCTGAATACGCTACCTGAAGAAAACCTTGTGGAAGAGAAGCAGCTAAGGGCTGTTTAGCTGCATTGCCGGCCAGCTCGCCCTCTGGGGGCTTTGGTTTAGGAGGGCCAGAGCAGAGGGGGCCGGCTGGTTTCGTGACACATGACCCAATCACGGCCAATGTACTGAGCCTAAAATAGCCAATCTGATTTTCTATGTAAGTGTTTCCTTATACAATTGTAACAATAAAAAGGCTCGAACGTTCATTCAAGGAAGAGTGTTCTCTGCTAGATCGGACTTAGTGTTGTGTGTTTCATGAAGCTTCATCCAACATGAGAACATGCATTCATTTTGCGTTAAGACACCATTGGATTGGCTAATGCTAATGAGCTGTGCACTAGTCTGATTTTAAACTAGTGCTGGAAGAGATTTGGAGTACATTCACGTTAGGATTTCAGGATGTCACTTTGGAATGGTAAGACTACTGAAAAGATGCAGAAATCAGTAATAATAATCAGAGATTAGACAGATTTTTATGTTTGGGAGAAGGAACTTGCTGGCTTGTCTGATATTTTTGAGTGGTGTTGACAATGTTCAGTTTTTCATCGTGAACCTGTAAACCTACTGAAGATCTATGCTTTACCTATCCTTTTTATTCTAAATGAACCAAGAACTGTTTTATCAAACAAGAGTGATTATTTTCAAGGGAGGGTGAGAGAAGAAACTGTTGCCAAGCCTTTGCTACAATAGGCTGCTGCTACCACAATAAAAGGTTTATTCTCTCGGCTGAGGTTGCTTTAAAGCTGGTCATACCTCTGACCTAGTGAATGTTAAGGGCTAGCTACAGGCAGGAACACGGGAGAATCTAGGCAGGGGGGCTTGCTTAGCTGCAGTCCTTGTCAGATATGGGCTGTGTGTATTTGAATGGGTCGATGACAGTTCACACTAGGAGAAAATCATACACTCATGTGCTGCATAGGAGCCCTATTTAAGATGATTTCATTAGAAATTGGGGTATGTAAATATATTGAATGGGGCAGATCCCTTTATACCAAATAACTTATCTAATTTTGTAAATATTCGTATAGAATGGCAAGAGAATAAAATGATTATATTATTGGTTCTAACAAGAAGATTGAACATGCAGTAAAAGCCCTTATTATGGATGCCACAGGTAACAGAAAACTTGACCTACAGAAGAAAATACTGAAGAAACTGTCCCAATTTATGGGGGAAATGTGCGATACAGAAAGTTATTTTAGGGTGTTCTGATGCTTCCCAGGGCTGTGGGAGGGTGTTTGGAGTATTTCCGCTCCATTTTTGAAAAATGTCACTTTTTTGGCTCGCCACTAGATGGAGGTGATAGAAATTTGAAGAATATGTCCTAAAAATCAGCTTTAAAGCTCACTAAAAAGCCAAAAAAACTTGTTTTTTCTCTTCCAAACTCTTTCTAAAGTTAAGTTTGAAATTTTTTGCTTTGTTTTACCACTTTAGAACAAATACTACAAGGCTTTTTGCCTCTTTTCTAACCTCCAGAATGTTCTTTATTTTCAATGCATTCCTATGGAAAATTGTGCTTTGTGTTACAGAAAAATCGTTTTACAAAAAACATTCTAGAATGGATTAATTCCGTAACCCGGGGTTCCACTGTACTCAAGAAATGGAAAGCAGATTTATATTTTGAACTTGATGACTGGTAATAAAGAAATATGGATCATAACTATCAATGGTAAATGAAAATGTGATTTTAGAGAGATGGGGAGTATTTCTGGACAGTATATTAATGAAAATGAAAGGGCTTAAGCCAGAACAAGTAATATCCTATCACAGGTTAAGGGGCCAATGTGGAAATTAAATTACTGTATTTGTAATGATATACAAATAATTATGGTTATTGCCAGTGAGGGGATGTTACGGGTTCGGACCGGTTCGCCCGAACCGTCAGGAGGAGCTCACCAGGGTGGGTGTGTAGTTTGGGCACTCCTGATCTACAATATAATGCATTGGTGCCCAAACTAAGGCCCAGGGGCCAGGTGCAGCCCTTGACGCCAATTCATCCGGCCCGTGGGTACGTTTTACTTCCGTTTCCAGGAGCGATGAGGGCTTCGTGGGCGGATTAATTGGTGTAGGCCACACCCGGCCCCCGGGCCTTAGTGACTGGCTTCCTGAACTACATGATCGGTCCACGGCCCAAAACGTTTGGGCACCCCTGATATAATGTATGGTGTACTTCTGAGATGGAATGTTGCTTCATGTAAGCAATTTCATGTGTACCCTTGGTAAGTATCTGCATCCTCATCAGGAGCACACTTGAAAGAGAAAACTTTCTGTATTCGACCCAATGAACGGAAACATTTCCTGCTGCCATACTAGTTTGGATAGTTCTGCAATGTATAATTTCTTTCCATGGATTTGGGCTTTTGTGGAAGATCTTGGAACATTTCCTCTGTAGGGAATTGTGCATGGTTCAAATGTGCAAAGAACTTCAGGAGACCCACAACCTCACTTCTTGGCAAGGGTTTCCCCCTTGGGAGAAGCCACTTTGTTGCTTAGAGTAGGGGTGGTGGAATTATGCCACACACATACCGGATTATTCACCAGAGAATACAAGGAATTCTTGGAGTGATGAAAAGTCTTTGCACTAGTGTTTCCCAACCTTTGGTTCTTGGATTTCAATTCCCAGAAGCTGAAGTCAATTGCCAAAAGTACTGATCACCCATTGTACTGACTTAGGCTTCTGGGAATTGAAGTCCAAGAAAGAAAAGATGCAAGACACTGCTTTAGACTGCGAAAGCTCCTTAGGCTCCATCTAAGAATCGATACAGAAGAGATGTCGCTTAAATTCCAGGGTGCAGGCAGCTCACCATATGGGTTGCCTAAACATCTCAAAAGTCATAGAAGAATGACATTCCAATGGTAACTTCAAGACTCTCCTGTTAGATGTGAGACTCTCCAGTATAGTAAAACTCACCCTTTTTTGCTGCCTCTGTAACTTTCCTGGCCCAAATTAAATGTTGACTAAAATTCTATAACATAACTCTTTGTGCAGAATGAAGATGATGTCATCATCCACCAGTCACCATTAATTAAAGGCTTACTTTAGTGGTCTCAGGGTGCAGGCAACTTGAGCCAGACTTGACCAGCTTTCACCAGAGTCTTCAGGAACCTGCTGGTTTGTATAGTTATGTATAAAGGTCCAGACTTTTGATGGAAGCATAATAAGCTTGAACTAGAGGACTGAATGAAGCATAAGTGGAAACAGTGTTTTATAAAGGACCGTTTCTATCTGATTTTGCTAGGATTGAGCAAAATAGGGACACAGTTTGCATGCAACAAAGTCTGGTTCAATGTCATTCAATATGCTTCTCTGAGGGTGCATAAGAAAAAAATGCTTCTAAATTTTCATCCGTCGTAGTTACTGCCAGTTTTGTTCTTATCCTTTTAAGTTTTGAGAAAACTCACAGGTGTCCTGTGTTAATGTTATTGTCAGAAAACATTTGTATACTTTATATAGTTGTGTATATGGGGACACTACATGTTATACTCTACTATAATCTCAAATGCACATTGAGAAGTCTCTATCCTCATCTTTGACTTCTGCAACTGCATTTACATTATCAGAAAACAAAAAAAAAAAGCATGTTTTAAGGTAGCTGGAAAATACCCCTTCCAAAGCGAAGAGTTAATAATGGCCTCGACCCAACCACTTGTCACCGCCCTGGCAGATTTCACCAGCCAGGCAGGGCATGGTTCTGATCCATATGCAGTGGCACACACAGATCCCAGAAGCCTGTCCACTTCCTCAGGGACAACTGGATCAAACCGATACCAGATAACATGACCAGACTGCACTTTGGACAACCCCAGATCTAATATTTCCATGCCGGGGTTCAACTTTGACTGAATCTGAGGAGGTCAACCAGCGTCTCAGGCTAATCGATTTGCTGATCCAGAGGAAAAACACCCAGTTCCCTTTTAATCCATCAGGATCCACCAGTCACCCGGGGCAGACCAATTGAATAGGCCCTACCTCCCTGCACTGAAGCCCCATGCCCAGAAAGTCCAGAGGAGATAGTGATCAGACCATGGCACAGGAGTGATGTCTGATTTTTGTATACTGTATTCAGGTCACTCTGCCACTGCTCCAACAAGAAAATGAGATCTGGGGTGTGGCCACTGTTCCTAGTTGGGTCCCAAATTACTTGAGTCAGGCCCACAGCTGCCATGGAAGATTGAGTTTCTACACATGCGCAATAAAATTGGAGCAATTTTGGCGCCAATTTTACTGCGCATGCGCAGAAACTCAATCTGACACATGCACAATGCGTCAGATTGAGTTTCTGCGCATGCGCAGTAAATCGGAGCCATTTTGGCTCCAATTTTTTAAAAAATGGCGGTGATGACAGCAATAGTGGCGGAGGCGGCAATGGCAGCGGTGATAATGACGGCGGCGGCGATGACGGAGGCAGCAACAACTGCAGCAATAGTGGCGGTGGCGGCGGTGATGACGGCGATGACGACGGCGGCAACACCGCCGGCGACTGCAACGGTGGCAGAGATGTTGGTGACAGCGATACTGGTGGCGTTGACGGCGGCAGCAACGGCGGCGGCAGTGGCAGCGGTGATGGCAGCGGCGATGACGGCGGCGATGGCGATAATGGTGGCAGCGGCGATTAATTCTGCGGCGGCGGCGTGGGCAGGCAGCACCAGCCTTAAGAGGAGGGCACCTCCCCCGGGACCACCAAGCCCCCACAGGCAAGTTGAGGCCTGTCCTGCTCTGGCCGTCCGCCCCTTGCGAGCCCTCCCAGGGGTAAGTGAGGGGTTTGTGTTTGGGGTTGTATTTTTATTTAATTTTAATTTTATTTATTTAATTTATTTACGGGTTTGTGGGGTGGGTGGGTTGGGTTGAGGTTGTGTGTGTGTATTTATTTTATTTTATATTTTATTTTAAGGCCCCCGCCCACAATGTCATGACATCAGCTCTGCCCATGACGTCATGACATCGGCCACGCCCATGACGTCGTGACATCATGGAGTGGTGGTAACAAATTTGTCATCCCATCACTGGCTCCCTCCAGTCTGTCCCAGCTCCTGCCAGCGAGTAGTTTGAAAGCAAGAAATTACAAGTAGATAAATAGGGACCAATTTGTTCAGAAGGTAAACAGTGGTCCGTGTACTCGCGTGTTGAGGCATGCCTGCCACATGTCCATGGAAACGTCTGCAGATGCACATAGTGCTGACCCTTTGGCTATAAACAGAGATGAGCACTGAACACTAGAGTCAGATACACGTGGCTTTCGAGCATGGGTCACCTTTATCTCTACCAGCCATGTAATTCCCTCTATTATTGGCGATTTTTGATATTGGCAGGAAGAATACCCCCCCCCCCCCTGAAGGATTTCCTCCAACTACAATTTCTGAGTCCCTTTCAGTCCTGGTGTGGGAGTGAACAAATATATTCCCCCTCCTTCCTGGCTCTTCTTTCTCTCCCCCCCCCCAAATATTTCCCCTCCTGTGGAAAGGAAAGAAATAAAGTAGTTAGGCGGGGGAGTTTATTCCTCTGTAACCCACAATTTCACCCTCCCTTTGAGGGTGACTTAATTAAGCCTTTCCAAATAATTAAGGAGATGGGAATACCAGAACACCTTATATGCCTCATGAGAAATCTGTACATGAATTAAGAAGCAACAGTTAGGACAGAAAATGGAATGACGGAGTGGTTTGGAATAGGAAAAGGAGTAAGACAAGGCTGCATTTTGTCACCATGCTTATTCAATTTATACACAGAGCACATAATGCGCAATGCAGGAATGGAGGAATCACAATTTGGGATCAAAATTGCTGGAAGAAACATCAACAATTTGAGATATGCAGATGATACCACCCTAATGGCGGAAAGTGAGGAGGACCTAAAGAAACTCCTAATTAGGTTGAAAGAAGAAAGTGAAAAAGCTGGCTTGAGACTCAATATCAAGAAAACAAAGATAATGGCAACAGGCCCTATCAGTCCCTGGAAAATAGATGGGGAAGAAGTAGAAGCAGTGACAGATTTTACTTTCTTAGGATCTAAGCTCACTGCAGATGGTGATTGCAGCCATGAAATAAAAAGGCGACTGATTCTTGGGAGGCAAGCGATGAGAAACCTGGGGAGCATAGTGAAAAGTAGAGACATCACATTGCAAACAAAAATTCGCATAGTCAAAGCAATGGTATTCCCTGTGGCAATGTATGGTTGCGAGAGTTGGACCATTAGGAAAGCTGAACGCAAAAGAATAGACGCCTTTGAGATGTGGTGTTGGAGGAGAGTTTTGAGAGTCCCCTGGACAGCGAGGAGAACAAATAGGTCAATCTTAGAAGAAATCAACCCTGACTGTTCCTTAGAAGGTCAAATAATAAAGATGAGGCTAAAGTACTTTGGACATCAAATGAGAAGAGAGGATTCGCTTGAGAAAGCCTTGATGCTTGGAAGGGTCGAGGGCAAAAGAAGAAGGGGACGGCCCAAGATGAGATGGCTAGATGGTATTGTGGAGACAATGGGCACAGAGCTGAGTGAGTTGAGGAGGATGGTGGAGGACAGAAGTGCCTGGAGGACAGTGGCCCATGGGGTCGCAGAGGGTCGGAATCGATTGTGCGACTGAACAACAAAAAGATAGATGAGAAAAGGGAGATTTCCCTCTCTCCACCTGTTGAACTTCTGCCCGTCATGGCTGGGGGGGGGGGAGGGAGGGAGCTATCTTCCCCCTCCCTCCTTCCCGCCTAGAAAATCCGTCGCCAAGATACAGGGGAGGGGCTTCAGAACCAATGGCGACCCAGGCCGCGCCTCCTCCTGGGATTGTGTTTGCGCAGGCGCTAAGGGACATCCGGGCACTTTTCCTTCTTTCCCAGGCAGCAGCAGGAGAAGCCTTTGATCTTGAGAAAAAGAAGGGGGTCACGGATTGTGGAGGGGGGGAGGAGGAAAGAAGGGGGTTGGACTATTCTCCCCCCCTCCGTTGGCCTTCATCTTCCTCCCTTTGAAGTTGGGGGACGGGAGAGAAGAATCCAAAGGTGAGGTAGGGTCGTCTCTGTTCTTTCTGCTGCCTGAGGCCCACCCATCATCCTCACTTCAGGAGTCTCATCCTCTTTCTAACACCCCCCCCCCCCAATTTCATGTGGGGCGTCTTCCAAATCTCTTTCCCCCCCCCCCTTGTTCTTTGGGCAGGGCCATTGCCATGGGGTAGCCTGGGAGGTCAGATTGGGGGGGGGGGAGAAGGGAGGTTGGACTATTCCCCCCCCTCCATTGCCCTTCCTCTTTCTACCATTGAATATTTAACGGGGGGGGGGGAGGACAAGGAGTGTCCATAAATAAGGAAGGGTCTACGCTGCTCCTTCTGCCACCAGAGGCCCATCCATCATCCTCACCTCAGGGGCATTATCCTCTTTTTCTCCCTCTCCCCCAAATTCCATGTGGGGCCATTTTTAAAATCTCTTCTCTGCGGCTGTTTTGTGGTGGGATTCGGAGCCTCCTACTTTTTCTCCCCTAAGGAGCCCAAACTTGTGGCGGGGTGGGGGGAATAGAAGGCTCCCTGCCCCCCCCCCCCGCTTCATGGCCTCTTCCCTCCCGTGAAAGCTTCTCCTTCTGCCCCCCATAGCCTCCCCCCCCCTTTTGGGGCTCTGTCCCTCCCCTCCTGTGTCCCTTCCTAGCTTCCTTTTATTTTTTCATGGAGATGTTACTGCCCCACAGGATACGAAAACCAGAAGGGAACTTCAGGCGGCAGAGGCAGCTGGGTCGTTCTCCCGCTTCAAGGACAAGCCTCCCAAGGGTAGGAACAGGAGGAAGTGGGGTGGGGTAGGGTGGGTGTCTGAGGCTTAATTAAGACTCCAGGCAGATGAGGAAGTGGAAAGTCTTCCCTCTCCCCACCTGTTGAACCTCTGCCTTTATTGAGGGAAGGGGGAGGAACATATCTCTCTCTGAGGTTAAATCCCTGACTAGCCTTGAAGAGAAGCAGTTTCTTCCCTTTCCCGCCAAGAAAATCCATTGCCAAGTTACGGGGGAGGGGCTTCAGAAACAATAGTGCCCCCAGACCACTTCCCCTCCTGGGAACATTTTGCAAGGGCGCTGAGGAGGAGGTGGTGGTGCCTTTGATCATCTTCTGGGGTGAGAAAAAGAGGTGGGGGATAATGGGGGTGGTGGTGGAGATTAGTGGGGTTGGTATATTCTCCCCCCACTCCATTGGCCTTCACCTTCCTCCCATTGAAGGTCCAAAGCTGAGGAAGGGACGACTGTGCTCCTTCTGCCGCCTGAGGCCCCACCCATCCACCCTCACTTCAGGTGTCTCATCTTTTCTCTCCCTCCCCAATTCCATGTGAGGCCTCTTTCCAACCGCTCCCTCCCCGAAGCTGTTCTTTGGGCACTCAGTGGCTTTCCTCCTGTTTACTCCCAAGGAGGCTTATCTGGCATGGGGTGGGGGTGAGATGTTGGGGGGGGGATAAAAAGGCCTCCCTCCCATTAGGGCCTCCCCTTCTGTCATCCTCCCCACTTTCGGTTTGGTGGGGGGCAGAATCCCTTAGATGGGGCACAGGACATCCTCCTCTTCATATTTCTGTGCACAGAGAACCTATTGCGGGTGGGGAGGGGAGCATTTCCTTTGCCCACCTTTCACCTTCTCAGTCTGGGTGGGGTGGGGTAAGAGATTGTCTCGCTCTTCACTCCCCCCCACTTTGTTTAATAAGTATATTGGAATTTGAAGTGACCTTCCTTCCTTCCTGCATTGTTTCTCTTTGGAGTATCTCCCAGGAAGATGCTTCCAAGAGGGAGAGGGATGGGTCTCCTCAAGAGTTTCCCCCGCCATTGAGGACACCCAGAAGGCAGAGGGGGGTTTAGGGCAGTGGTTCTTAACGTGCGGCCTGTGGGTCAGATGTGGCCTATGGCACCATTTCATGCCCTCCCACTCCACCACACAAGGAAGTTCCATGTGGTGGAGGAAGGCAAAATGGCCGTCCAGCCCCCAATGCTGTCTGAGGGAGCGAGACCCGACCTTTGGCTTGAAAAGGTTGAGAACTCCTGGTTAAGGGTTTAGTTCTGTCCCTTTGCATGTTTGTGTGAACGAGGTTGTTATTGGAAGTGGAAAGAGAGAGATGGGGTTGAAGATTTTACTGAAATCCCCCCCCCCCCCTCTTTAGGAGACATGCAGGAAAGGGGAGGGGGTATTTTCCGGATGGACTTTATGGCCTTTGCTTCGATGACTCCCTCAACTCCTTGCTAAGTGCTTCACTAACTTTCTCTATCGTAGTTAGTTCATCAAGGTCCAGAATTTCAGTTGTCTTCTCATCTTTTTGACTCACTACACTTGCTGAATTGCCCAGCTTTCGGGTAATGGCATTTACCTCCTGGGTAGTTGCAGCAGACTTCCTCATCTCCAAGAGCAGATTTCCAGCCACTTTTCCTCCTCACCTTCATCACATTCTCTCCCACCTCCTTCAAGGACGGGTCGTCCTTCATTTGTCGCAACATATCTCTTCCCTTCTTCAGTGGTGCTAAAACAGAGGCAAAGTGGCAGGGATGATGGAAGTTGTAGTCTGAATGGACAGTTTTGCACCCAAACTGGATGGAAAGATTTGAGATCGTAGGAGGCATTATATGTTTTCGGACTCCAAGGCATCTGTGGCAGGGTCTTCCTAGGGAATCTGGGCCTTGGAGTAGTACTGCACTTGGGGTTGGTGCATTTGAGGAAAGGAGTGGGGATTTTCTGTGATCTGTTTTGGGATTACTACCCCTGAAGGTATGGCTGGTTTAGGATTCTGGGTCGTAGTAGTGGGGTGGGGGGGAGGAATGGGACAAAGGGAACAATTTCCAAACACTGTTAGGGGATTGTGTTTTCCCACCTCCTTCCCTGTAGGGATTAATTTATAGCCTTAAGATTGTACCCCTTTTTTATATACTTGTGTTATACATCATAGACTTGTATTGGTTTTGATACTGGATGCTAGATTTTATTTTCTGTGTGTACTGCTGGAATAGGGCCTCTTGAAGGAATGCATGCCGTCCTTGAAGCCTAGCTGTGGCCGGCGTTAAGAGATAAGAACGGGCCTCTCCAGTCTTTTATAAAAGAACACTATATAGTTGTGTTTTTTTTCCCTCACATCTCACCCTCTCCTCCTCCCTCCACCTTCCCTCTCCTTTTTTCTCCTGGCTGAGGAATCTCTTTGTGTGTGTGTACTGTATAAGAGATATGCCAGCCCGTCTGCAGACAAGCAGCAAGAAAGCTAGCTAGCACAGAAGATCACAGCAGACACTTCGTAGGTTTCTTCAGATGTGGAGAACCTAATAAAAGCTTTTGCATTTGGATCCAAGCATTTCCGACTCAATTTCTTCATCATCGATTATTGAGGCTGGTTTCTCAACACTTCCCTAAGGACTCTGGTTGGTTGCTTTTTCTTCCAGGTCAGGGTGACACGAACAGTGTTACGGGTACATTCCTGAGCACGGAAGGAAGGGGCACGTTTTCATCCTCTCTTGGCAGTTACTCTTCCCTGAGGAGATCTGGTAAGAATCCTTTGAAGTCTGCTCCCCCCTGTCTTGTTAACTAAGTATTTTATTATTTATTTATTTATTCATACAGTATTTGTTTATTGCCCTCCTCCCTGAAGGGACCCAGGGCGATTTCCAACAGTTTTAAAAACCCTTAAAAAATTTGGAACATTAAAAAGCTTAAAAACTTAATAAAAAGCTAGGTATTATAGCTTGGACATACTGGGGGCCAAACCATCCAACTGGCTGGGGAAATTGAACCATCCACTCCCCAGACCAGACCTGCCAGCCAGATTTTCACTCCTTTTCTAAAGGACAGCAACTCCGTCTGCTGGCGTAGCTCTATCGGGAGCAGGTTCCACAGGGCTTCAGCGGACACCGAGAAGGCCCTCCTTCTAGTGCCAGAGAGATGCACCTCTCTGGCTGATGGCACAACCAGAGAGCCTCTCTGGTCCTCTCTGGTGGGCCGGGTAGATGTCCTTGGGACGATGCGGTCTCTCAAGTAACCTGGACCACTACCATAAAGGGCTTTAAAGGTAATAACCACCACCTTGAATTGCACCTGGAGGCAAACTGGGAACCAGTGCAGCTCCTTCAGCAGTGGTGAGGCACAGGCATAAGGCCTGCATCCCAACACTATTTGTGCAGCTGAATTCTGGACCAGCTGAAGCCTCCGAATGGTCACCAAGGGCAGCTCTATCTAGAGCGCATTACAATAATCAAGTCTGGAGGTGACCAAGGCATGTGTGACCATGAGCAAGGAGTCATGGTCTAGGAACGGCCGTAACTGGTAAATCACATGAAGTTATGCAAAGGCCCTCCTAGCCATGACTGCCACCTGCTCTTTGAGCAGTAGTCGCGAGTCCAGGAGGAGCTCCAAGTTACGTACCGGGTCTATTTGGGGCAGAACTGCCCCGTCCAGAACCAAAGGTGGTAGTTACCGAGATAACACAGGACCCCCAACCCACAGCTACTCAGTCTTGCCAGGATTCAGTTGTAGCCTGTTGTCCCCTATCCAGACCTTGACAGCCTCCAGACATCTGGAAAGGACTTCCACTGCATCCCTAGTGTCCCCACGGGCTGAGATATACAGTTGGGTATCATCTGCATACTGCTGATTCCTCATCCCGTGAGAACGGATAATCTCACCCTGCGGTTTCATGTAGATATTAAATAGGAGAGGTGAGAGCACCGAGCCCTGAGGCACCCCGTATTGGAGCCGCCTAGGACTGGACATCTCACCCTCCAACCACACCGACTGGGTCTGGCCCCTCAGAAATGAGGAAAACCAAGCCAACACTGTGCCTTAGATCCCCAATCCTTGGAGCCTTCCCTGAAGGATACCGTGGTGGATGGTATCAAACGCCACTGATTGGTCAAGAAGAGCCAGGAAAGTTGGACGTCCGCCATCCCACTCCCTCCAGAGATCATCCACCAGCACAACCAATGCAGTTTCCATCTCATATCCGGGCCTGAATCCTGACTGAAAAGGATCCAGATAATCGCTTCATCCAGTAACTCCTGTAACCGCCATGCCACTGCCTTTTCCAATAGTTTACCCAAAAAGGGTAGTTTGGATACTGATCGAAAGTTGGCCATTATGGTTGGGTCGAGGGAAAGCTTTTTCAGGAGGGGGCGCACCAATGCATGTTTGAAAGATGCTGGAAAACCCCCTCCCGGAGCGAGGAATTAATAATTGCCTCGACTCAGCCGCCAGTCACCATCCGGGCAGACTTAACAAGCCAGGCGGGACAAGAGTCTAATGTACAGGCAGTAGCATGGACAGCTCCCTGGAGCCTGTCCACTTCCTCAGGGACAACAGGATCGAACCGATCCCAGATAACATGGCAAGACTGTACCTCAGACAACCCTAGCTCTATGTTTTCCACGCCATGATCCAACTTCAGGTGAATCTGAGCGATTTTCTCTGTCAGATAATCTGCAAAAACCTCAGCCGACTCCTGCCACCCAAGGCCTGCCCCCCCTACCCAGGAGGGACCTTGTGACCCGGAACAGTGTAGCTGGGCGGTTATCTTCGGAGGCAATGAGTGAGGTGAAATACTGGCATTTCACCCCCTCCATCACCACTAAGTAGGCTTTAATAGTAGCTCTAGCTAGTGTTCGGTCAGACTTACTTCGTGTCTTCACCCAGCGGTGCTCTTGGCGTCTCTTAGCCCGTTTGAGCACCCTAAGCTCCTCTGTGAACCACGGTGACGAATGGTGCCCATGAGCGGAGCGATTACATTCAAGTGGATGTGGAGCGATTACATCCAAGGCCGCCACTGCCCTCTCCTTCCAGAGGTCAACCAGCTCCTCAGGTGAATCATTACGCTGGTCCAGAGGAATTTATTTATTATTTATTTATTTATTTCTTCCCATTTGCTATCCCGCCCCAATCAGGCAAGCCCGACTCTGGGCGGCTTACAATATTGGCTAGGAATCACTAAAATACACATATGTTAATACAAAGAATACATAAACTAATACTTAAAACTCTAAAACTGTTGCTTAAAACTTAAAACTAATGTTTAAAACAGAGCAGGAGATAAAACTGAGAAGAGATAAAAACCGGTAAGGGTGGCTGTCCACTAGATCAGCCACCCTACATGGGATCCCGCATTCCCGGATCCCCACACTTGCCCTGCCAGCCAGGTTTTTAAGCCTCTCCAAAAGGGCAGGAGCTCTATCAGAAGACGCAACTCAGTTGGGAGGAGGTTCCAAAGGGCCGGGGCGAACACAGAGAAGGCCCTCCTAGTGCCAGAGAGGTGAGCCTCTCTGGCCGATGGAACAACAAGAGAGCCCCTCCGATCCGCCCTGGTGGTGACGGGCAGATGTTCTTAGGGTGATGCGGTCTCTTAGGTATCCTGGCCCACTATCATATAGGGCTTTAAAGGTAATAACCAGCACCTTGAATTGCACCCGGAGACATACTGGCAACCAGTGCAGCTCCTGAAGCAGCGGTGAGGCATGAGCATAACGCCCACACCCCATCACTTTGTCCCAGTTCCCTTTGGAATCCATCAGGATCCAGCAGTCGCCTGGGGAAGGCCAATTTAATAGGCCCCACCTCCCCACGGAGAAGCCTCGCGCACAGGAAGCCCAAAGTCACCAGAAAATGATCTGACCATGGCACAGGTGTAATGTCTAGTTTCTGCAATTTCAGATCACTCTGCCACCACTCCAACAAGAAAACTAAGTCTGGGGTGTGGCCACTGTTCCTGGTCGGGCCCTGAATTACCTGAGTCAGGCCCACAGCTACCATGGAAGCTATGAACTCCTGAGCCACCTCAGAGCCAATCCCCAACAATGGCAAATTGAAGTCCCCCAAGACCATTAGTCTGGGGAACTCCAACGCCAGGATTGTGATGGCCTCGAGGAGCTCAGGTAGGGAACCTGCTACCCTGCAGGGAGGCAGGTACAGAAGTAGGATTTCCTGCCGACTCTTAGAGCCCACTCGCAGGAGCAGGTCCCCAGAACCCGGCACTTGTGGAGCAGTGGCTCTGGCAACTCCCACGGAGTCCCTGGCTACTATGGCTCCCATTTTGCCACTGAGTGCAATTCAAGGTGCTGGTTATTACCCTTAAAGCCCTATATGGTAGTGGACCAGGATACTTAAGAGACCGCATCGTCCCAAGAACATCTGCCCATCCCACCAGGCCAGACAAGAGAGGCTCTTTGGTTGTGCCATCGGACAGAGAGGCGCATCTCTGTGGCACTAGAAGGAGAGCCTTCTCTGTGTCTGCCCTGACCCTGGGGTACCTCCTTCCAATAGAATTACGTATGCAGACGGAGCTGCTGTCCTTTAGGAAAGGAGTGAAAACCTGGCTGGCAGGTCAGGTCTGGGGGATGGATGGTACAATATCCCCAGTTGGCTAGATGATCTGACCTCCAGTGCCTCTCTGCCACAACCCCCAGTTTTTAACCTTTTAACCATTTTTTAAATTTTTATTTAAAAATGGTTTTAAATTGTTAGTTGTGGATGACATGTTGTGAATCACCCTGAGTCGCTTCGGGGAGGAGGGCCTTGAACAAGTGAGAACAAATAAATAAATAACTGGTAGAGATCTTTAAAAGGGGGCAACTCATTTACTTTAAAAAGGGGGCAACTAAGCCAGTGGTTCACAACCTTTCCCCCCATGCTCCACCTAATCATGACATATAATAGTTATTGTTCAAAAAGTGAACTACAGTAAAACCCGAGTTACGAAGAAAATCGGTTTCATGGCTTCCTTTGTAACTTGATTTTTTTCAAAACTCAATGCATCACCATAGAGGGAGTTACGGGGTGAGTTGGAGCCTAGTCCTATGCTCCAAATCATCCCGCAGCTCCTTCGCAGCCATAGTGGGGGGAAACTGTCGTCCCTCCGCAAGGCAGCCATCTGGATCTCTGGTTCGGAGACTGGGACAGCAGAGAGGGTAAAGTCCAAAAAGGGGAAAGACTTTTCCACTCTTCAGACTGGCTCGTTTCCCCCATTCGGTGCCGTCCCAGCCAGATCAGAGCCTGGGAAGGCACCGGATGTGAAGGGGACCCCAGATTGAAGAGTGGAAAAGTCTTTCCCCCTTTTGGACTTTACCCCCACTGTTGCCCCAGTCTCCAATCCATGGATCCAGGTGCTTGACTTGCAGACTGGATTGCTAAGGGCTTAGTGCCTCAGGCAGTTGCCTTGCAGAGGAAACAGGGGTTTTCCTAGCCCCTTCGCAAGGCAGCCGTCTGGGTCACTAAACCCTTAGTGATCCAGCCGGTTGCCTTGCGAAGGGTGTGGGAAGACACCCACCTCCTCAAGACAACCAGCTGTATCATACCTCACACACACAGCCTCCGATCGAGCTAGGAAAGGACTGCGAGGGTGAAACAAGCCCACTCTGAAGAACGGAAAGGTTTTCTGCTTTTCGTTCCGTCCATCTGTCCGTCCCCGTCCCCCCCTCCCCCCGTTGGTCCCTTCCTAACCTCCAATCTGGTTGGGAAAGCACCATGGAGGTGAAACAAGCCCAGTCTGAAGTGTGGAAAAGCCACTAACTTGGTCTTCTAAATGTTTTTTGTTCCGTCACACAGTGGACTCCGGCCCTTTGAGACCCCATGGACCATAACACGCCAAGCTCCTCTGCCATCTGCCATTTCCTTAGTCCACCCAGATCAACACCAACTGGGTCATTGATGCAATCTAACCATCTCACCCTCTGATGCTCCCTTCTCTTTTTGTCTTCAATCTTTCTCAACATAAGAGCCTTCTCCAATCTGTCGTCTCTCCTCATTTGGTGGCCAGAGTACTTGAGCTTCAGCTTTAGTATCTGTCCTTCCAAGGAACAGTCAGGGTTGATTTCCTTCAGGATTGACAGATTTGATCCCCTTGCAGCTCAGGGGACTCTCAAAAGTCTTCTCCAGTGGCACAGTTCAAAAGGTGTTGACTCTTCTGCACTCAACCTTCCTTATGGTCCAGCTCTCATCCATACATTATTATAGGAAAGACCATTGCTTAACTATCGGGGCCTTTCCTGGCAGTTTGATATCTCTACTTTTTATTATGCTGCTTTTTATTTCATGGCTGCAGTCACCATCTGTAGTGATCTTGGATCTCGAGAAGATAAAGGCTTCAGAGCTTCAATTTCTTTTTTCCAGGGAGTGATGGGGCCTTCTTCTTAAGTTGAGTTTCAGGCCAGCCTCTCACCTCATTAACCCTCATGAAAAGGCTGTTTAGGTATTCTTCACTTTCTGCCTTTAGAGTAGTGTCAGGTAGTAGTGTCATATCTCAGTAGTAGAGTAGTGTCATATCTCAGATTGTTGCTATTTCTCTTGACTTTTGGCCACGTCAACTGAATGGCTGAAACCAGGATCCCAATGCAGGAATGGGAGGCTCGAGTGCAGGGTACAAGATGCCTAGGCAGGCCCCGCATCACGTGGATTGATAACATCATGGATGTCCTTCCTGTTCGTGGGAGTGCCCTGAGGTAAGCCACGGAATTGTCCAAGGAGAGATCCCAAAGGAGATCCTTTGTGGAATCCTCGACACTGCAAGGTAGAAGACGAAGCCATTAAGTAATTGAGTAAGTAAGCTTCTTCTAGCCCTGCATTATGCTTGATGTACTCCACATATAAGTTAAAGAAGCAGGGTGATAATATACAGCCTTGTCATACTCCTTCTCCTATTCTACACCAGCTAGTTGTTCCGTATCCTGTCTTAACTGTCATTCCTTGACCCACACGTAGATTTCTCCAAAGACAAGTGAGTTGACTGAGACTCCAATCTCATTAAGGACTTGGCACAGTTTATTGTGATCGTCACAATCAAAGCCTTAGGTGTAGTCAATGAAACAGAAGTAGATTTTTTCTGGTACTCCCTTGTTTTCTCCCATATTCCTGCGAATGTTGGCAATTTTGTCTCTAGTTCTCCTGCCACTTCAGAACCCAGCACATACTTCTGTAAGTTCTCGATCCACCGACTGCTGAAGCCTAGCATCTAAGATCTTGAACATGACCTTGGTAGTGTGTTATTTGAGTGCAATTGAATAATTGTTTAAATATTCTTTGGCATTGCCCACCTTTGGAATTGGAACATATACAATAGTACCTTGGATAACGTGACTTGGTTCCACAAGTCAGAGTGTTCTCCGGTTTTTAACATTGTGCAATGCATTGATCGCACATTAAAAAAAAGCCCCATTCCCTTTCTGAAGTGGAAAGGGAACAGGGGCTTGATCTGGTTTCCTTGGGGAGGGAATGCATGGGATCTTCCTTTGCTCATGAAAGGAACGCATGTTTCCTTTGCAAGCAAAGGGGGATCAACACCCCAACCCGAGCGCTGAACCAACACTGTTATTAGTACTGGGGTTGTGGGAAAGAGCAGGCATAGCCATCCATGATAACTTTGTGATTTGGTTCCGAAAGTCATAACGTTACCTCGTTTTTAATGTGCAATGCACTGATCGCACAACATTAAAAATAAAGCCCCAGGGGGGTGATCCAGTTTGCATGTTCCCTCCCCATGCAAATCGGTGGTCCCAGCATGGGATTGCCGTTTGCTTGTGAAAGGAACATACGTTTCCTTTGCAAGCAAAGAGCGATCAACACCCCAACCCGAGCGCTGAACACACACTGGCATCAGCCTGAGGTTGGGGCAAAGAAGTGACTTAGCCATCCAGGTGGTGGTGGTGGGGCATTCTGAAGAGAGGTTTGGGACCCTTTCCCAGCCTCTCTTCAGAACCCCCCCCCCCCGGGACTGGATAGCTAAGCCCCTTAGCATGTCAGGCGGGGGGTGGTGGTGTTTCTGAAAAGAAGCTGGGAAAACTTTCTTAGCTTCTTTTCAGAAACCTCCACCTGGATTGCTAAGGGGCTTAGTAATCCAGGTGTGGGTGAGGGATGGCATGCAGTCATGTGATCTCTCCCCAAAAACCCAGCTGTCCCAGGTGATCGGTGTGACTGCTGGTGTGTTGGGGGTGAGATCGTGTTGTGTGCACATTATTTCCCTCAACACCCTGGTAGTCCCAGTGATCCCGAATGTCACGTACCTGCTGGCCCTCTGCTCTGGAAAAAACCCCTTAACCAAAGCTTCCAAAGGGCGGGCTCGCCGGCAAAACAGAGTTACAGCTCTTAGCTGCCTATCATCCACAAGGGGTTTTAATTTGGTAGCGTGTTCAAAGGCTTGTGTGTGAAATGCAATGCTTCTCTTACCCTTTTAGTCCAATGAAGACACGTTGTTCAGGCAATCGAAGATTTATTGATCAGGTTCATAAAGCATAAAAGTCAGTAGCATAAGTCAGTCCAATACAGTCCACAGGTAATCTAGGTAACCATTTTTAAGGAGCAAAAATGCATAGCTCCTAGGGAAAATTATGTTAGCCCATAGAGATCCAGAAACAAAAAACTCTCAAATCAAAACAGGTCTTAATCCATGGAGAAGCAGAAACGAACTCTCAACTTCTCTCTAACATGGAGAATTTTGCAGTCAGGTGGTTTAGCTTTAGCCAATCAAGTAACAGAGAACAACAGAGAATAACTTTCTGAAAACAATACATTGTTTACACGCGTGCACAGAGAATGTTCTGGCTCTTAGACAAAACATGGGTCTCAGCTAGCTTAGAGAGATAACACGGGTACACTGACACTGAAAACAACCATCCCATGACATGAGTTCATGAGGCAGAGAGAAGACAAAGGATTTTTTCTGAGGCCTATGTGAAACTACAACCTCACCAAGCTATGAGAACATTAGGAAAAAGATGTCGTTTTCTGACAGCGAACTGAGACTGCCGCGGTGTTGGAGAGATCATGCCTGTGCAGGGTTTCTCCCGCAACACGCCTGCAGTTCCAGCAATTGCGTGTTGGGTGAGAGATTGTGCACGTGTACAGTTTCTCCCCCAACACTCCAGCAGTCCCTACGTGCAGTCAGATTGCCAGTTTGATTTGGAGGGAGAATGGGCTCTGTACCCTCCCCCAAAACCAAACCGCCAAACAGAGCGGAAATCTCTGCCCCATGGTCTGCAAGGCTGGTCTCCAGCCCTGCGGCCTTTGGGGCAGAGATCAACGCCGGGGAATTTGAGGCAAAAGTTTGCATTGTGCAACGTTAAGTTAACGTTGTGCGATGCAAATGTTTGCATCAAATTGCCTAATATCCGATTTTAGCATTATGCGATGCAAATGCTACCCGAGTTATTGCTACAGTCTTTTTCCAATTTTGCATCCACTGCTGCATTTTCCAAATCTGTAAATAGTTTAATTGCATCTTCTTTTCAGTCTAAAACTATCTCAACTGGACTAGAGTGCCTCGCTTTGAGACTAACTCACTTAAAGAGAATTTTCTCCGAATGTTTGCTTTGCTTAACAACTAAAACCAACCAAAAACTCACTTAACAACTACATCGGGGTTCGCACTCCCCGGCCTCGAAGTCACAATTGGTCACTTACAGTGGTGTTTCGTGTAAGGATCAATCCTGTGGAACTCATTATGTTCTTTAAGCCAGGTACACTGTTTTTACAAACAGCAACAGCCAAAAGTTAGGATGGCAGCCATTTTCAAAAAACCCTCCATTTCTCTTCTCTTCTTTCTTCCCCTCAGACTTTCCAGAACTTTCCCCATCAATCATCCATTCTTCACTGATCCTAGTCCAATATGCTAATGAACAACCCATTCCCTAAGACTCTTTTGCTGTCCCCTTCTGGCAGGTGTTGCTGTCTTTGGCTGCACTTTCACAAAGACAATTTTTATATCCATTCTTACCCAACACTCATACATCCCTTTACCGTACGAACATTCATTCCTTACAGGACCCACTTGACTTCATTCTCCAGGATGTCTGGCTCAAGGTCAATGATCACACCATTGTGGTCATCAGGGACATTAGGGTGCTTTTTGTAGAGTTTTTCTGTGAATGTTTGCCATCTTTTCTTCATCTCTTCTGCACCTGTTAGGTCCCTATTGTTTTTCTCCTTTATCGTGGCCATTTTTGCTTGATATATTCCCTTAATTGCTCCAGTTTTTAAATTCTGTAGAATTTGGTTTTCTTGAAAAGTATAAAGTCTGTAAAGAAATTTTCTTAGAAAACAAATGCAAACTCCCTAGGCCTCAGAGAAACAGGGAAAGACTTTATTTGGAGAGAGGATGTTTGAGGAGAATAAAGTAGGATGTTGTTTCTAATACACCTATTACATAAATAGCATTAGGGAATGTGAGGAGAATCTCTCTTATCTCTGTCACAGATAGTTTCAAGCACGATGGGTTATCATGTTCCCTCAGCACTCCTGAGTTTTACTTTGGGAGAATCTTCAAGGAGTTTAACTAAACACCAACACAATTCGCTCACGTGTGACTGCACACTCCATTTGTTTGTTTATTTATTATCTCAAATTTATATACTGCCGCCCAATTCAAAAGAGCGACACTGGGCGGCATAACAACAACATAAAACATTAGACTCTTAAAAACCCTTAATAAACACAAAAATTACCATCACCCCATCAATTATTTAAAAAATCAAAGTTAAAAAAGCGGCTAAAGAACCAGAGAGGCCTACACTATGTGAGTCAGAAGGAAGGAGGTCACCACGACACCGATGCCCCACACCTCTTTAGCCAGCCAGGTTTTCAACTCTTTCCCGTAGGGCAAAAGCTCCATCTGGAGGCGCAACTTGGTTGGTAAGCGGTTCTATAGGACACTGAAAAGGCCCTCCTTCTTGTGCTAGAGAGTCGGCCTTCTCTAGCTGATGGCATCTTGAGAGAGCCTCTCCGGTTTGCTCTGGTGGGACAGACATATGTTCTTGGGGTGATGTGGTCTCTTAAGTATCCTAAGAGTCCACCTCTTGATAACAGTAGGAATAACATTTATATACTCCATGGTGCTTGTGCAGTCTCTGAGCAGTTGAAATAACATTTTGCCCCAACATGCTGGATACTCATTTTACCAATCTCAGAAGGATGGAAGGCTCAGTCAACTTTCAGCCCGGTCCTAATCAAACTCAGAACACATGCAGAGTATTGACTGCAGTACAACAGTTAAACCATTGTACCAGTCAAAATTCTTAATACAGTACCCAAATTAAATAAGGTATTTAAACGCAAGGCAAAAGATGTGGGGGTGGAGCCGTCCGACCAGAGAAACAAGAGCGGGGCTTAATAAATAGCCCATTTGTGTCATTTGAATTAATAGAAGCTATAAACAGCATGAAAATGAATTAAAAAGTTATAAAAGGGATAATTTTTAGAGGGACATATGAATATGATACAAACGACCTATGCAGCTGGAGTGCATATTGTTTGTGCTGTATTATTAAAATGTTTATTTCTTATGTGCATTAGTGGGTTTCGTATTAAGCTTTCTTATGATTATACGGTTTTGTCTTGTATTATGTTTTTCTTAAAAATTAAAGTTTAGAAATAATAAGGCACTGTGCCATAAGGACTCATAATAGGTCTTTAATCTTTGGAAATGTACATGAAGAACAAACATGCCCTTCGTGATGTACAGGGTGTTTCTAGTGAGTTAAATTGGCAAGAAACACCCGTCCTGCAACACCCCTCTTGGAACAGCATTCCACATCGTCGTCGTCGTCCCCGTGGAAGTGGCCACATTTATGCCAAACATAAAACACACCTGTGCTTGCGTAAATGCACCCTCACCTGTGATGAAGGTGAAAGTAGGTGCATTTACAGTTGTCATAAACGCACCTCGTTCACATCCAGGGGGAATGGTCCGGCCCTCTTAGCTGTAAAAGGACATGGTCAGGCCTGCAGAGCGAAATGTTTGGGCACCCCTGGTTTGGAGGTATCAGCAATAAGGCACTTGATATCTCTTGTTTCTGAGAGCAGTTTTCATGAAGGATTTTCAAATGTTTTCTTCTAATGTGCATCTCTGTTGCCTTCTAATTATTCAGGATGAAGTTTTGTATGCTTTTTCACTGTCACTGGAATACACGGGCTTTCTAATATAAATAAATACCATTGAAGTTTCTCCTTGGAATCGAAGTTAGTTTTTTCCCACCAAAGTATTGTTGGGGGTTCGGTTTTGTGTTGCTGAGTCTTCTGTAGTTTCTTTGTACATTTCCAAATAATCTTTCTTACTTCCCCAGGCACAGTGGGAACACAAAAGAAAGGAATCACAGTGGAGATTCAAAGGTTATCAGGACCAACCGATGAGTGGAAGGCAGCATTTTTACAAATGAATTTCTAGATACTCTCCAGAATCGATTCTTCATTAGACATCAACTTTGTTTGAATTTTCAGGAGTTTCTCAAACTAGGCAATTAATCTGTTTTTCCCCACACAACTGCTGATATGGAATATAAAGCAACTTTTCAACCAGGAGGATATAGTATAATTTGTGAAAGAACATATTCAGGGGAGAAGCAGTTCCAAGGACTGAAATGTGGAAAAGGTCACAGTGAAGGTGGAAGTCTTCCTACACACCACAAGATCCATGCAAGTGAGAACCCTTTAGAGTGCATGGTATGTGGAAAAAGCTTCAGTAAAAAAGCACAATGTGATTTGCATCACAGGACCCACACAAAAGAGAAGCCTTTTGAATGCCTGCAGTTTGAAAAAAGCTTCAGTCGGAGGGAACACCTTGCTTCACGCACCAGCACCCACACAGGACAAAATCCTTTTGAATGCCTAAGCTTCAGTAACAGTGCACAACTTGTTTCACATCATAGGACTCAGACAGGAGAGAAGCCTTTTAAAAGTGTGGAGTGTGGGAAAAGTTTCAGTGATGATAGAAGCCTTACTTCACATCACAGGACCCACACAGGTGAGAAGCCTTTTGAATGCCTACAGTGTGGAAAAAGCTTCAGTGAGAATAGATATCTTGCTAAACATCACAGGACCCACACAGGAGAGAAGCCTTTTAAATGTCTGGAGTGTGGAAAATGCTTCAGTCAAAGTGCACACCTTGCTTCACATCATAGGACCCACACAGGAGAGAAGCCTTATAAATGTCTGGAGTGTGGAAAAAGTTTCACCGACAGTGGAAGCCTTGCTAAACATCACAGGACCCACACGGGAGAGAAGCCTTTTAAATGTATGGAGTGTGGAAAAAGCTTCAGTAATAGTGCAACCCTTGCTTCACATCATAGGACCCACACAGGAGAGAAGCCTTTTAAATGTCTGGAGTGTGGAAAAAGCTTCAGTGATGGTGGAAGCCTTACATCACATCATGGGACCCACACAGGAGAGAAGCCTTTTAAATGTCTGGATTGTGGAAAAAGCTTTAGTCAAAGTGCAAATCTTGTTTCACATCATAGGACCCACACAGGAGAGAAGCCTTTTAAATGTCTGGAGTGTGGGAAAAGCTTCAATCGAAGTGAAAGCCTTGCTTCACATCATAGGATCCACACACGGGAGAAGCCTTTTAAATGTTTGGATTGTGGAAAAAGCTTTAGTCAAAGTGCAAATCTTGCTTCACATCATAGGACCCACACAGGAGAGAAGCCTTTTAAATGTCTGGAGTGTGGAAAAAGCTTCAGTCAAAGTGCAAGCCTTGCTTCACATCATAGGACCCACACAGGAGAGAAGCCTTTTAAATGTCGGGAGTGTGGAAAAGGCTTCAGTCAAAGTGCAAAACTTGCAAGACATCACAGGACCCACACAGGAGAGAAGCCTTTTAAATGTCTGGAGTGTGGAAAAAGTTTCAGTGATGGTGGAAGCCTTACTTCACATCACAGGACCCACACAGATGAGAAGCCTTTTAAAGGTGTGGAGTGTAGAAAAAGCTTCAGTGACAGTGGAAGTCTTTCTACACATCACAGGACCCACAGAGGAGAGAAGCCTTTTGAATGCCTGGAGTGTGAAAAAAGCTTCAGTCAAAGTGCACAACTTGTTTTGCATCATAGGACGCACACAGGAGAGAAGCCTTTTAAATGCATACAGTGTGGAAAAAGCTTCAGTGACAGCAGAAGCCTTGCTAGACATCACAGGATCCACACAGGAGAGAAGCCATTTAAATGTGTGGAGTGTGGAAAAAGCTTCAGTCAAAGTGCACACCTTGCTTCACATCATAGCACCCACACAGAAGAGAAGCCTTTTAAATGTGTGGAGTGTGGAAAAAGCTTCAGCCAAAGTGCAAGCCTTGCTTCACATCATAGGATTCACACAGGTGAGAAGCCTTTTAAATGTCTGGAGTGTGGACAGAGCTTCAGCCAAAGTGCAAACCTTGCTTCACATCATAGGATTCACACAGGTGAGAAGCCTTTTAAATGTCTGGAGTGTGGACAGAGCTTCAGGCAAAGTGCAAACCTTGCTTCACATCATAGGATTCACACAGGTGAGAAGCCTTTTAAATGTCTGGAGTGTGGAAAAAGCTTCAGCTACAGTATAAGCCTTGCTAAACATCACAGAATCCATACAGGAGAGAAGCCTTTTAAATGTTTGGAGTGTGGAAAAAGTTTCAGTGAAAGTGCAAACCTTACTTCACATCACAGGATCCACACAGGAGAGAAGCATTTTGAATGCCTGGAGTGTGGAAAAAGCTTCAGTCAAAGTGCACAACTTGTTTCACATCATAGGATCCACACAGGAGAGAAACCTTTCAAATGTCTGGAGTGTGGGAAATGCTTCAGTCAAAGTACACACCTTGCCAGACATCATAGGACCCACACGGGAGAGAAGCCTTTTAAATGTCTGGATTGTGGAAAATGCTTCAGTCAAAATGCACAACTTGCTTCCCATCATAGGACCCACACGGGAGAGAAGCCTTTTAAATGTCTGGATTGTGGAAAATGCTTCAGTCGAAATGCACAACTTGCTTCCCATCATAGGACCCACACAGGAGAGAAGGCTTTTAAATGTCAGGAGTGTGGAAAAGGCTTCAGTGGAAGTACAAACCTTGCAAGACATCATACAACTCACACAGGAGAGAAGCCTTTTGAATGTCTGGAGTGTGGAAAAAGCTTCAGTCAAAGTTCACACCTTGTAAGACATCACAGGATTCACACAGGAGAGAAGCCTTTAAATGTCTGCAGTGTGGAAAAAGCTTCAGTCAAATTAAACATTTTAGAAGACATCACAGAACCCACACAGGAGAGAAGTCTTTTAAATGCCTGGAGTGTGGAAAATGCTTCAGTCAAAGTACACACCTTGCCAGACATCATAGGACCCACACGGGAGAGAAGCCTTTTAAATGTCTGGATTGTGGAAAATGCTTCAGTCAAAATGCACACCTTGCTTCCCAGCATAGGACCCACACAGGAGAGAAGCCTTTTAAATGTCGGGAGTGTGGAAAAGGCTTCAGTCGAAGTGCAATACTTGCAAGACATCACAGGACTCACACAGGAGAGAAGCCTTTTAAATGCCTGGAGTGTGGAAAATACTTCAGTTGTATAGATTACCTGAATAGACATCACAAGATACACACCGGTGAGAAAGCTTTTGAATGCTTGGATTGTTGAAAAGTCTTAAGTGTGAGGAAGACTAACTAAACTTGGGACCAACATAGGAGAAATACTTTTTTAATGACTGGAGTGTGGAAAATGTTTCAGTCAAAGTGCAAGCTTTGCTTCACATCACAGGATACACAGTTGGGATGGGTTCTAAACACTTGGATGTCCTTTGGACTCTATATTTAATAAACTTTGAAAGAACTAAGTCAGTGGGGAAGCTTTTAAATTGTGGAAGATTCTTCTGTCAACATGCTTACTCCTTTTGCTACAAATTTCAGTACACAGATAGATAAAATATTTTTTCAGTGTATTGAGTGTACGACAATCTTAGGTCTGGAAAGACATTCTATTACAGTAATACCTTGGATAACGTTATGACTTGGTTCCACAAGTTATGATGTTATCCGATTTTTAGTGTTGTCCGATGCTTGCATCGAACAACATTTTAAAAAAAGCCCTGACTTCAGGGAGAAACCATGCAGTTTGTCCCCGAAGTCAAGCTGATCCTAGGCTAGCAATCGCTAGGGTATGTAAATACAGTAATACCCCGGATAACGCGAGTACCGGATAGCGCTAAAACTGCATAACGTTACAAGATTTTCGGAAAAATCTTGTATCGAATAACGCGATTTTTAATGCTATCCGATACAGTCGTTCTTAGCAGCAGGGTGGCTGGAAAGCTGAACGGGGATCTCCGTTCAGCTTCCCAGCCACCCTGCAGCTACGGAGGCAGGAGTGGGGAGGCTGGAAAGCTGACGGGGGGCTCCCCCGCCGGCTTCCCCAGCCACCCCACAGCTGTGGAGGCAAGGGCGGGTGGCTAGGGAAGCCGACAGGGAGTCCCCGTCAGCTTCCCCAGCCACCCTGCAGCTGTAGATCGGGTCCTCTGATTTCTCTGGAGCAGGCAGGCGACCCGATCTACAGCTGTTACTGGGCTTCCCCGACGTCCTCAGCCAGTGGAGCAAGCCAAAACGTCAGGATTTGAATCCCGACATTCTGGCTTGCTGCACTGGCTGAGGACGTCGGGGAAGCCCAGAAACAGCTTGGATCGGGTCTCCCCACCTCCCTGGACCCGGCGGGGGGTCAGAGACCCCAAAATTGGTAATAAAAAAACTGACTTTTTTTTACCAATTTTGGGGTCTCTGACACCCCCCCCCCCGGTCCAGGGAGGTGGGGAGACCCAATCCAAGCTGTTTCTGGGCTTCCCCGACGTCCTCAGCCAGTGTAGCAAGCCAAAACATCAGGGTTCGAATCCCGACATTCTGGCTTGCTGCAGCCTCAAAGAGGGTGGGGGAACTTCAAAAATAGCTTATCTTATCTCCCTGGAGCAGGCAGGGAGGTTAGAGATCCCGAAATGGTTAAAAAAAATGGACTTTTTAAAAACACATTTCAGGCTCCTCTGGGTGCTCCAGGTAGATAAGATAAGCTGCAGATAAGATAAGCCACCCTTCTGCTACAAAACCACACCCTGCTAGAAAGTGTAACAAGCCAAAACATCAGGATTTAAATCCTGACGTTTTGACTCATTGTAGCTTGCAGCAGCTTGGGGGAACTTCAAAAATAGCGTGCATCAGGTCTCCCGACCGCCTTAGAGCCGATGCGTGCTATTTTTGAAGTGGAAACAGCTTATTTTTGAAGTGGAAACAGGAAACCTTTGGAAACAGCTTAGATCAGCTCCTCTGATCTCGCTGGAGTAGGCAGGGGAAATCAGAAATGCCGAAATGGGTTAAAAAAAAGTCCGTTTTTTTTTTTACCCATTTCGGGATCTCTAACTCCCCTGCCTGCTCCAGGGAGATAAGTCTTTTAATACTAGCGTGGGGGTGGGTGTGGGTATTCCCCACCACCACCACCACCTCTCACCCCACGCTAGCATTAAAAGAAAGAAAATCCTGATTTTCTTGCTTTATAGCTGTGAATGAAGAAGGCGTGAGAGAAATCCTGAGCGTGCACGCTTAGGATTCTCCTCACCCCTTCTTCTTTCACAGCGATCCATAGAGCGCTGCGCTTGGGGATGGGGGGAAATACCCACCCCACCCCACAAGCGCAGCATTCCATCACTGTGCTTGTGGGTGGGTGGGTATGCCCCCCCCAAGCGCAGCAATGACTTCAGGGACAAACCGCTTGGTTTGTCCCCGAAGTCAAGCTGACCCTAGGCTAGCAATTGCTAGCCTCGGGTCAGTTTGACTTCAGGGACAAACTGCCGCAGTTTGTCCCTGAAGTCAGGGTTTTTTTAGCTTTGTTCGATGTATGCATCGGGCAACGCTAAAAACCGGATAACATTAAGACTTGTGGAACCAAGTCATAACGTTATCCGGGTTACTAGTGTATATTGAATGAGACAAAACCCTTACTTTACCCCAAAGAACTTATCTAATTTTGTAAATATTCATATAGAATGGTAAGATGAATGCACACTTTTTCTCACTTGCTTCGGGATCTCTCAGCATTCAATCCAAGGTAGATTATTCCTCAATCCCCTCTAGAACTCACCCAAAGCTCACGGCAAGGAATGTATGTTCACCATTCATTCTCAGCCACACCCGGCTGACCAAAACCTGGGCTTCTCTGTCTAAAAAACCCATCCCAGTTACTTTTATGAGAAGTAAGGTAGTGCTTAAAAAGAGGCAAAACAACTTACTTTCTTTTACCCAGGCATTCCATTTCCCAATGAACACGCATTGATTGAAGAAAATATTTGTATTTAAGTGGTAGCCTGGTTCTTGATGAATCAGGTTACAGATGTCAGCATAGAAAAATAACCTAATCAAAAATTTCATTTTAGAGAAAGGATGCTTTCAGACATGTCTTCCCCTAAATAAAAAGAATCTATCTATCTGTTCTAAGTTACCATAATTAAGACTTCCAGAGATAAGGCCTAGTTGGAAGGCCTTTCTCCTTCATGTCGATGTTTCCTTGTCAACCACCATTTTCGGACTCCTTTCTTGCTAAGCCATGTGCTCATGGCAGACATCCAGGGAGAAAGGGCTTGTAGCATTTGCCAATTGAATTGCACCCGGAAGCAAACTGGCAACCAGTGCAGCTCCCGAAGCAGAGGCGAGGCATTCTGGACCAGTTGAAGCCTCTGAATGGTTGTCAAGTGCAGCCCCATGTAGAGCGCATTACAGTAATCAAGTCTGGAGGTGACCAGAGCATGTGTGATCATGAGCAAGGAGTCCCGATCTAGGAGCGGGTGTAACTGGCTAATCACACAAAGTTGTGCAAAAGCCCTCCTAGCCACAACTGCCACCTGCTCTACGAGCATTGGTTGTGAGTCCAGGTTATGCACCGGGTCTGTTTGGGGCAAAACCGCTCCATCCAGAACCAAAGATGGTAACTCCCAAGATAACACAGGACCCCTGACTCACAGTCTTGCCGGGATTCAGCTGAAGCCCGTTGTCCCCAATCCAGACCCTCACACCCTCCAGGCACCTGGAAAGAATTTCCACTGCATCACTAGGGTCCCCACAGGCCGAGCTATACAGTTGGGTATCATCTGCATATTGATGATACCTCACCCCGTGGGACCAGAAAGGGCCTTGGGCTGGACACCTCGCCTTCCAACCACACTGACTGGGTCCGGCCCCTCAGAAATGAAGAAAACCAGGACAACACAGTGCCCTGGATCCCCAATCCTTGCAGCCTTTCCAGAAGGATACTATGGTCAAGAAGAGCCAGGACAGATGGATGACCATGTCAGGAAATGACACATTTTCTCATGTTTCCCAATGCTCGCAAATCACAGTTTCCAAATAGGCCTCAGAAATCCTTTGTCCTTCTCTGTATGCCTCACAAGACTGTCACAAGATGGCTTGTTGACATTATAGTGTTTCTGTGTTCCCATATTCTCAGAGTGTTATGTCTTCACATGGATGTAAACAATCCATTTTTTTTGAGAATATTTTTCTCTGTTACCTGATTGGCTAAAGCTAAATCACCTGACTGCAGATTCCCCATTTTGCAGAGAAATTAGTTAGTTCGTCTCTGTTTTCTCAATGGAATAAGACTTCAGTTTGGTTTGTGGGATTTTCTCTTCTTTTCAAAATGGTTACCTAAAGATACTTGGACTGTTCTTATTGGACTGATTCTTTGTTATGGCCTTTTAATCTATGGTTTTTCCATGGACTTTGCTATCAATTAGCCTGAAGAATAAAACAGCTGTTTCTCTTTGAAGATTGTTGTTTTCCTTATCACACACAAACACAAGGCAACTCGGCTGCATGCTGCCTGAAGAAGAAGCCTCCCTTGTTCTGCTCTCCTGCTAGAGTTCAGCAAGTTCTTTTTAAACACGGATGAGGTCTCTCAAAGTTGAAAGGTAAGGGTTAAATATGTTCCAGAGATGAGCATATGCTCAGGAGCACGAGTGGGAGGGCCCTTACAGAGACGCCTGAAGTCCGACATGGTGGGAACGGTGGGATGTTTTCCCTGCCTTTGATGTTGTTTTGGAGCAGCGTTCTCAAAAGTTTTTCTCCTGTGTGTGTGCTTCGTCTGGGAAACTGAAAGTGCCTGTGTTTTGGAATACAAACTGCCTCTGTATTGTTTTCCTGGAAAGTGCTGAAGTGGAGAGCGACCAGTCTGTGTCTCTAGAGTAGAAATATTCGGGAGTTTGTTTATACAGCTGTTCAGAAAGAATTTCCTGGAGTTGGAGGTTTCTCAATGTTTCCTGTGTGGCCTATGGAGAGTGGCCCACGAACCAGTCTGCTGTTCCGGAAGGAATGAAGATGTTTTCCGGCCCCTGCAGTATGGCAGGTAAGCTAATGCACCTGCAGTTCCTCAGCTTAGACCCTAAGATGATGGTCCACCCAGATGCTACCTGGTGTTTTGGAAGAGGGGACTGTCAGGCTGATGACCCCCAGATGATGTGTAGCCAGAGTAAGGCGAGGGCAGAAAGGCCCGTGGGGGGTGAAGATTGTCCAGATGGCGGTAATGCAGAGCGTGGAAGGGCCCTATCTGTACCCAGTGTCTCAGAAGAGCCTACTTTGGCCCAGGTGTTGTCCCAGCTCTCTCACATTCTGGCCTTGCAGCTTGAAGAAGCTAGGAGGCAGGCTGAACGTTCTTATGAAGTGCCTATGTATGTTGGTGATGCTATAGGTTATAGTGACCCACCTAGGGAAGACCCAGAGAGATGGTCATCTTTGGCCAGGCAGCCTGAAACTCTTGCTGAGTTGGCCCAAAGTACAGATACACGTGTTGCTTTGAAGCATACCCAAGAAGGTAGTAAATCAGGAGCTGTGGGTTATAAAAGGCCACAAAGAGATGAAAGAAGGCCTGTTTTGTCAGAAAGAAGGGATGAGAGGCCTACTTCCAAGGCATCTCCTGTCTCACAGCCTACCAGAGACTTTGTTTGCTTCAACTGTGGCAAGAAAGGCCACACTTCCAGAGATTGTAAGATACCTAAGAAGTCCTCTAAGTTTGTTGCTAGTGGTGCTAGGCCTAAAGAGAAAGCAGAATCTCCACCTGTTGCTCAGGCTAAAATGGTTCAACATTCCAAAAAGCCCCAGCAGGAAAGGTCAGCCCCATCTGCTGAAGTGTCTTTGCCAGTTAAAAGTTCTCAAGCTCAAGTTGCTCAGCAGACTTCTATTCAAGTGATGAGTCACCAAGACCCTATTGCTGATTTGATCAAAGATGTGACCCAAGATAGTACCTGGTCTCTATGTGTTCAGACTCCAATTGAAACGACAGAGCATATAATTACCCCAGCACAATTCCTAAGCAAGGAAGACTTGGTTTGGATGAGAAATTATAAAACTAGGCTGGTGGTACTACATAACCCAGATTGCACCACCACGGAAATTGCTGACTCTCTTTATGATACTGGCAGTGATATTTCTTCGATTCATTCTTCTTTGGTACACCCATCCCAAATTGTGCCAGGGGCACGAGTTCAAGTGGAGCCCTATTCTTCTGATACCAGAGCCACTTGTTTTGCAAAGCTAGCAAAGGTGAAGGTTATCTTCCAGCAGTTTACTGGTGAAATTCATTGCCTAGTTCATGAGTGCCAACACCAGCCTGATTTTCTGATTGGTCTCAATTTAATCAGAGAGGTGCACAAAGGAAACATGCAGAATTCTCCAGCTATTGCCCAAGATTCATGTGTGGAGGTCATGAAAGTAGTAACAAGGGCACAAGCTAAGAATGTTGTTCCAGCTTCAACTATTGATATTTCACAAAGTGATGGTTCCCAGACCACAAGTGATGTTACTGCTCCATCTACTGGACAAAGTGGAGACAGTGTGACAACTTTCACAATTGGCCCAGATTTGTCAGTCACCAGTGATCAGTTTCTAGACTCTCAAATGAAGGATTCCTCTTTACAGGAACTCAGAGATAAAGCAGTATTGGAAAAGGACATTGTACCCCATCTGTCTGCTCAGTTTGTTAAGACTGACAAAGGACTGTTGTACAGATTTTCAAAGGTGCAACCAAACTTGCCTTTCAAAAAGCAGCTAGTGGTTCCTAAAGAATACAGAGATGCTATTCTATGTCTGTCTCATGACGACCTCTTCTCAATGCACCAAGGACAGCTGAAAACCTATCAGCGTATTTCAGACAAGTTTTATTGGCCCTCGATGACTCGACAGGTCAGAAATTATGTCAAATTGTGTCACCTGTGTCAAAGGAGAGGTCACAACCAGTCCAAAACCAAAGTTAAAATGCAATGTCCAGTGATTACAAGCACCCCATTTCAGCGTTGTGAATGGGACATTATGGGACCTTTGCCAGTTTCTTGAGGAGGAAAGAAGTTTGTTTTGGTCTACGTTGATACTTTTAGCAAATGGGCTGAATTTCTTCCTTTGTTAACTTGTTCCTCGACCCAAGTTGCAAGTGCCTTCGTGGAAATAATAGGAAGATGGGGGCTACCACAAATTCTAGTGAGTGATCGAGCAACGTGTTTCACTTCTGCCTTAATGAAGAAGGTGTGTCAACTGGCAGGTGTCAGCCAAGCTTTTTCAATAGCCCATAATCCGCAATCAAATGGAATCGTGGAACAACTCCAAGGCAACCTCCAGAAAATGCTCAAGACTTTTGTGCATGCTCAAGGCAAAGGTTGGGCTGAAGCGTTGCCATTCCTGAAAGCTGCATACCACTCTACACCACATGCATCCCTTGGTGATTTTAGTCCTTCAGAAGTACTGTTTGGAAGGAATTTGTGTGGACCTCTTGACTTGTTGAAAGCCAACTGGGAAGACCAAAAGGAACCGCCTTCCAGACTTGCTGCTACCTATGTGTATGAACTGCAAAAGAAACTTAAATCAGTGAGATCCTTTGCCAAAGACAATCTGACTGTTGCCCAAGAGACTTATAAGACTTACCATGATTGCAGGTCCAGACATAAAGAGTTTAATGTGGGAGATTTAGTCATGGAACTTAAACCTTTGCCAGTGACTACGCTGAACCTCGAGTGGGAAGGCCCAGCCAAAGTCATTCAACGTGTGGGCGCAGTGAACTATGCTGTACAATGGGACTCTGGGAAAGTTGTTGTATATCATGTTAACTCTTTAAAGTTGTATTCTTCCTGGGTCGCCAGCGTCATGAAGAACACAGCTTTACCTAATGATGTAGAAAATGCTGATCTTGTTTGTCTCAGTGATGAGTATCAGCGTGCTGGAAGTTTTGATGATCTGTATATTAATAGCAAGGTTCCTGAACATGAACAGATGTTGGTAAGATCTGTCCTAGGTAAATACAAACATCTTTTCACATCACACCCTGGTAACTGTAATTTGCAAACACATAACATAGAACTCACTACAGATGAGCCAATTTGGGCTCCCCCTTACAGGACAGTGGGGGAAGTCAAAAAACAGAGGTACAGAAAATGTTGACAATGAGTGTCATTGAACCTGTTAAATCTTCTTTTTCAGCTCCAATTGTTCTAGCTAAGAAGAAAGATGCATTTGGTAACATCTTACCTGAAATAAGATTTTGTGTTGATTACAGGAAGCTGGACTCTGTAACTGTTCCTGATCTGTACCCAATGTCTAGAATGGATGATTTGGTTCACAAGATTGCTAATGCTAAATATGTTTCTGTTCTAGATTTGACTAAAGGATTCTGGCAAATACCTTTAACAGAAAGTGCTAAACACAAAACTGCTTTTTCCCTAGCAGATGGAAGACAGTTTGCCTTCACACGAATGCCTTTTGGGTTAAGGAATTCACCTGCTACATTTCAAAGAATGATTGACAAGGTTTTGAATGGTTTGTCATTTGCAAGTGCTTATATTGATGATGATGTAATTTTCAGTGATTCACTTTCTGATCATCTTAAACACCTTGAAACTGTCCTGCAACGTATTCAGGATGCTCCATCAGGTCCGATTTCCCCACTGCAACCTGATGTACCTGTTACATGATTTGTTTTAGCTAGAGTGTAAAGGTGTGTGCGTAAACACCTGAGTTAGTATGCTTGCAATGTTGAATGTAACTATATTTAACGTGTACCTCCAGTACCGAAAACTGGAAGAAGCTTTAACGCTTGATATCCTACATATATAAAGGATAGCTTATTTGTTCAACCACTTGCTCAACATTAGAAAATAGTCCTTTTGGTAAAGCCAAACTATAGTTTGCCTTTCCAAAAAGGGGCGTGTCAGGAAAGACCTATTTCCTAATGTCTCCCAAGGCTTGAAATTGCTATTTTTCAGCTAGGCCTCATAGAAATCCTTTGTCTTCTCTCTGCCTCATGAACTCATGTCACGAGATGGTTGTTTTCAGCGCCAGTGTACCCGTGTTATCTCTCTAAGCTAGCTGAGATCCATGTTTTGTCTAAATGCCAGAACACTCTCTGTGCACGTGTGTAAACAATGTGTTGTTTTGAGAAAGTTATTCTCTGTTGTTCTCTGTTACCTGATTGGCTAAGAGTAACCCACCTGACTGCAAATTCTCCATTTTTGCAGAGAACAGTTAGTTAGTTCGTTTCTGTTTCCCAATGGCTTAAGACCCTGGAGTGTAACTCTGTTTGCTGGTATGGGATTACTCTTTTCACTATGATTACCTAAAAGATCCTGGACTGTTTGCTGGACTGATCTTATGTTTATGACCCTCTAATCTACGGTTTTTCCATGGACTTTGCTACATGAACCTGAGGAATAAAACAGCTGTTTCTCTTTGAAGATTGTTTTTCTTATCTTACACACACACAAGGCAACTCGGCTGCATGCTACCAGAAGAAGCAGCCTCCCTTGTTCTGCTCTACTGCTAGAGCTCACTAAGTTCGTTTTAAACGTGGCCCAGGTCTCTCAAAGTGGGAAGGTAAGGGTTAAATATGTTCCAGAGATGAGCACATGGTCAGGAGCATGAGTGGGGGGGGGGGCTTACTGAGACGCCTGAGGTCCGACACCCTCCCCCCCCCAAATATTTCCCGTTCTGAGGAAAGGAAAGAAATAAAGTTAGGCGGGGGGGGGGTGTCTTTCCCTGTAACCCACAATGTCACCCTCCCTTTGAGGTTGACTTAATTAAGCCTGACTTAATTAAGCCATGAGAAACGGGAGACTTCTGCCAGTCGTGGCTGGGGGGGGGGGGAGGAAGCAATCTTCCGCCAACCTCCTTCCTGCCAAGAAAAGCCTTTGCCAACATACAGGGGAGGGACTTCAGAAACAATAGTGACCCAAGCCGTGCCGCCTCCTGGGATTGTTTTTGCACAGGCACTAAAGGACATCCGGGCACTTTTTGTTCTTTCCCAGGCAGCAGCAGGAGAAGCCTTTGATCTTCTAGGGTGAGAAAAAGAGGGGGGGTCACGGATTGTGGAGGGGGAGGAGGAAAGAAGGGGGTTCGACTATTCTCCCAGCATCCGTTGGCCTTCATCTTCCTCTCTTTGAAGTTGGGGGGACTGGAGAGAGTAATCCAAAGGTGAGGTAGGGTCGTCTCTGTTCTTTCTGCTGCCTGAGGCCCACCCATCATCCTTACTTCAGGAGTCTCATTAGGGCTTCCCTTTCTGTCGTCCTCTCCACTTTCGGTTTTGTGGGGGGCAGAATCCCTTAGACTGGAAACAGGACATCCCCCTTTTCATATTTCTGTGCATAGAGAACCTATTGCTGGGGGGAGCATTTCCTTTGCCCACCTTTCACCTCAGTCTGGGTGGGGTGGGGTAAGAGATTGTCTCACTCTTCATCCCCCCCCCCCAACACACACAGACACTTTGTTTAGTAACAGTATGTTGGAATTTGAAGTGACCTTACTTTCTCCATTGTCTCTCTTTGGAGTATCTCCCAGGAAGATGCTTCCAAGAGGGAGGCGGAAGGGTCTCCTCGTTTCCCCCCGCCATTGAGGATACCCAGAAGGCAGAGGGGGGTTTAGGGCAGTGGTTCTCAGCCTGCGGCCTGTGGGCCAGATGGCAACATTTCATGCCTCCCACTCCACCACACGAGGAATTTCCATATGGTGGAGAAAGGCAAAATGGCCATCCAGCCCCCAATGCTATCTGAGGGAGCGTGACCCGACCTCTGGCTTGAAAAGGTTGAGAACTCCTGGTTAAGGGTTTAGTTCTGTCTCTTTGCATGTTTGTGTGAATGAGGTTGTTATTGGAAGTGGAAAGAGAGAGATGGGACTGGAGATTTTACTGAAATCCCCCCCCCACTCATTAGGAGACATTCAGGGGGGGAAGGGGGGGATCTTTTCCAGTGCAATCCGGATGGACTTGATGGCCTCTGCTTCGATGGCTACCTCCAACTCCTTGCTAAGTGCTTCACAAACTTTCTCTATCGTAGTTAGTTCATCAAGGTCCAGAATTTCAATTGTCTTCTCATCTTTTTTGACTCACTACGCACGCTGAATTGCCCAGCTTTCTGGTAATGGCATTTACCTCCTGGGTAGTTGCAGCAGACTTCCTCAGCTCCAAGAGCAGATTTCCAGCCACTTCTCCTCCTCACCTTCATCACATTCTCTCCCACCTCCTTCAAGGACGGATTGTCCCTCATTTGTTGCAACATATCTCTTCCCTTCTTCAGTGGTGCTAAAATAGAGGCAAATTGCCAGGGATGATGGAAGCTGTTGTCTGAATGGACAGTTTTGCACCCAAACTGTGGACGGAAAGATTTGAGATCGTAGGAGGCATTATATGTTTTTGGACTCCATGGCCTCTGTGGCAGGGTCTTCCTAGGGAATCTGGGCCTCGGAGTATTACTGTACTTAGGGTTGGTGCATTTGAGAAAAGGAGTGGGGATTTTCTATGATCTGTTTTGGGATTACTACCCCTGAAGGTATGGCTGGTTTAGGATTCTGGGACTTGTAGTAGTGGGAGGACGGGACGGAACAAAGGCAACCATTTCCAAGCACTGTGAGGGGATTGTGTTTTCCCACCTCCTTCCCTAAGGACTCTGGTTGGTTGCTTTTTCTTCCAGGTCAGGGCGAAACGAACAGTGTTACATTCCTGAGCATGGAAGGAAGGGGCACGTTTTCATCCTCTCCTGGCAGTTACTCTTCCCTGAGGAGATCTGGTAAACATCCTTTGTAGTCTGCTCCCCCACCCCTGTCTTGTTAACTAAGTAATACTATAACGGGTAGTGATGGGATCCGGGCGGGTAGTGATGAGATGCACGGGTAGTAATGGGATGTGTGCGTTATGCCCGTGCCTCACCACTGCTGAAGGAGCTGCACTGGCTCCCAGTTTGCCTCCGAGAGCAATTCAAGGTGCTGGTTATTACCTTTTAATCCCTATATCGTAGTGGACCCGGATACTTAAGAGACTGCATCATTTCAAAGGCATTTGCCCATCCCACCAGAGCGGACAGGAGAGGCTCTCTGGTTGTGCCATCAGCCGGAGAGGCGCACCTCTCTGGCACTAGAAGGAGGGCCTTCTCTGTGTCCACCCCTGGCCTAGGGAACCTCCTTCCAATAGAATTAGATATGCAGACGGAGCTGCTGTCCTTTAGGAAAGGAGTGAAAACCTGGCTGGCAGGTCAGGTCTGGGGGATGGATGGTACAATATCCCCAGTTGGCTGGATGATCTGACCCCCAGTGCTTCTCTGCCACAATCCCCAGTTTTTAACCTTTTTAAATTTTTAATCTTTTTAAAATGGTTTTAAATTGTTTGTTGTGGATGATATGTTGTGAATTGCCCTGAGTCGCTTCGGGGAGGAGGGCGTTGAAAAAGTGTGAAAAAATAAATAAATAAATAGTGGGTAGAAATCTTTAAAAGGGGGCAACTCATTTACTTTAAAAAGGGGGCAACTAAGCCAGTGGTTCACAACCTCTCCCCCATGCTCCACCTAAGCATGACATATAATGCTTATTGTTCAAAAAGTGAACTACAGTAAAACCCCAAGTTACGAAGAAAATCGGTTCCATGGCTTCCTTTGTAACTTGATTTTTTTCATAAGTCGAGGCATCACCATAGAGGGAGCTACGGGGTGAGATGGAGCCCAGTCCTATGCTCCAAATCATCCCGCAGCTCCTTCGCAGCCATAGTGGGGGGAAACCGTCTTCCTTCCACAAGGGAGCCACCTGGATCCCTGGATCGGAGACTGGGACAGCAGTGAAGGTGAGGTCCAATGAGTGGAAAGGCTTTTCCACTCTTCGGATTTGCTTGTTTCACCCATGCGGTGCCGTCCCACCCAGATCGGAGCTTGGGAAGGCACCGGATGTGAAGGGGAGCCCAGACCGAAGAGTGGAAAAGTCTTTTCGCTCTTTGGACTTCACCCCCACTGCTATCCAAGTCTCCAATCCAGGGATCCAGGTGCTTGCCTTGCGGAGGGTCGATGGTTTCCATTGCCCCCAGGCAAGGCAAGTGCCTGCATCCCAGCACTCCAGGCACTTGCCTTGCAGAGGGGGCAAGGGAAGCCCTCCCCCCTACGCAAGGTAGCCGACTGGATTGCTAAGGGCTTAGTGCCTCAGGCGGCTGCCTTGAGAAGGAGGCAGGGGTTTTCCTAGTCCCTTCACAAGGCAGCCGCCTGGGTCACTAAACCCTTAGCAGTCCAGCCACTTGCTTTGCGAAGGGTCTGGGAAGACGCCCACCTCCTCCTGAAGACAACCAGCTGTATCAGACCTCACACACACAGCCTCCGATCTGGTTGGGAAAGAACTGCGAGGGTGAAACAAGCCCAGCCTGAAGAATGGAAAGGTTTTCTGCTTTTCGGTCCCATCCCACCCACCCACCCCTCCGGTCCCTTCCCAACCTCAAATCTGGCTGGGAAAGCACGTTGGGGGTGAAACAAGCCCAGTCCGAAGAGTGGAAATGCCACTAACTTGGTCTTCTAAACTTTTTTTGTTTAGTCACACAGTTGAATCTGGCCCTTTGAGACCCCATAACACGCCAAGCTCCTCTGCCACCTGCCATTTCCTTAGTCCACCCAGATTGATGCCATCTAACCATCTCATCCTCTGACGCTCCCTTCTCTTTTTGTCTTCAATCTTTCTCAACATAAGGGTCTTCCCCCCTCTGTCCTCTCTCCTCATTTGGTGGCCAGAGTACTTGAGCTTCAGCTTTAGTATCTGTCTTTCCAAGGAACAGTCAGGGTTGATTTCCTTCAGGATTTACAGATATGATCTCCTTGCAGCTCAGGGGACTCCCAAAAGTCTTCTCCAGTGCCACAGTACAAAGGTGTTGACTCTTCTGCGCTCAACCTTCTTTATGGTCCAGCTCTCATCCATACATTATTATAGGAAAGACCATTGCTTATCTATGGAGGCTTTTCCTGGCAGGGTGATATCTCTACTTTTTATTATGCTGCTTTTTATTTCATGACTGCAGTCACCATCTGCAGTGATCTTGGATCTCAAGAAGATAAAGGCTTCAGTGCTTCCATTTTTCCCAGGGAGTGATGGGGCTGGATGTCATGATCTTGGTTCTTCTTATGTTGAGTTTCAGGCCAGCCTCTCACCTCTTTAACCCTCATCAAAAGCCTGTTTAGGTCTTCTTCACTTTCTGCCATTAGAGTAGTGTCAGGTAGTAGTGTCATATCTCAGATTGTCGCTATTTCTATTGACTTTTGCCCATGTCAACCGAATGGCTGAAACTAGGATCCCAATGCAGGCATGGGAGGCTCGAGTGCAGGGTACAAGATCTCTAGGCAGGCCCCACATCACGTGGATTGATAACATCATGGATGCCCTTCATGTTTGCGGGAGTGCCCTGAGGTAAGCCACGGAGCTGTCCAAGGAGACATCCCAATGGAGATCCTTTGTGGAATCCTCTACGCTGTAAGGTAGAAGAGGAGTTGATTAAGTCATTGAGTAAGTAAGCTTCTTCCAGCCCTGCATTATGCATGATGTACTCCACATAGAAGTTAAAGAAGCAGGGTGATAATATACATCCTTGTCATACTCCTCCTATTCTATACCAACTAGTTGTTCTGTATCCTGTCTTAACTGTCATTTCTTGACTCACATGTAGATTTCTCCGAAGACAGGGGTGTTGGTCTGGGACTCCCATCTCATTAAGGACTTGCCACAGTTTATTGTGATCTTCACAATCAATTCGGTGTAGTCAATGACTGCTGAAGCCTAGCGTCTAAGATCTTGAACATGACCTTGGTAGTGTGTGATATTAGTCCAATTGTATAATTATGTGAATATTCTTTGGCATTGGCCATCTTTGGAATTGGAACATATACAGTAGTACCTTGGATAACGTTGTGACTTGGTTCCACCAGTCATAACGTTATCCGGTTATTAACGTTGTGCAATGCATTGATCGCACAGAATTAAAAACTCTCCATTCCCTTTCTGAAGAGGAAAGGGAACAGGGGCTTGATCTGGTTTCCTTGGGGAGGGAATGCATGGGATCTTCCTTTGCTCGTCAAAGGAACGTACATTTCCTTTGCAAGCAAAGGGCAATCAACACCCCAACCCGAGCACTGGACCCACACTGTCGATCAGCACTGGGGTTGGGGGAAAGAGCGGGCATAGCCATCCATGATAACGTTGTGATTTGGTTCCAAAAGTCATAATGTTATCCGTTTATTAATGTTGTGCAATGCATTGATCACACACCATTAAAAATAAAGGCTCAGGGAGTTCATCTAGTTTGCATGTTCCCTCCCCATGCAAATCGGTGGTCCTAGCATGGGATCGCCATTTGCTTGTGAAAGGAACGCACGTTTCCTTTGCAAGCAAAGAGCGATCAACACCCCAACCCGAGTGCTGAACTCACACTGGCATCAGCCTGGGGTTGGGGAAAAGAAGTGACTTAGCCATCCAGGTGGTGGTGCATTCTGAAGAGAGGTTTGGGATCCTTTCCCAGCCTTTCTTCAGAACCCCCCCCCCCTCGGACTGTATAGCTAAGCCGCCTAGCATGTCAGGCCATGGTGGGGGGTGGGGGTAATTCTGAAAAGAAGCTGGGAAAACATTATTGGGTTCTTTTCAGAAACCTCTGCCTGGATTGCTAAGGAGCTTAGTGATCCAGGCGAGGGGGGGGGGTTCTGAAGAGGGCTTGGGAGGCTTTTCCCAGCCTCTCTTTAGAAGTCCCGCCCCCAGGCCTGGATAGCTAAGCCCCTTAGAAGCTGGGGGTGGAGGTGATTCTGAAAAGAAGCTGGGAAATTTTTCCTCCAGCTTCTTTTCAAAAACCTCAGCCTGGATGGCTAAGGGGCTTAGTGATCCAGGTGTGGGTGAGGGGTGGCATGCAGTTGTGTGATCTCTCCCCAAGACCCCACCTGTCCCAGGTGATCACTGGGACTGCCGGTGTGTTGAGGGAGAGATCATGTTGCATGAACAGTATTTCCTTCAACACCCCGCACGCTGAGACTGCCAGGGTGTTGGGGGAGATATCATGTCTGTCCAGGGTTGCAACACGCCTGGATGTCTGCAATAACTTTCACACCATTGTGGTCGTCAGGGTCATTTAGGTGCTTTTTGTAGAGGTTTTCTGTGAATGTTTGCCATCTTTTCTTCATCTCTTCTGCACCTGTTAGGTCCCTATTGTTATTCTCCTTTATCGTGGCCATTTTTGTTTGATACATTCCCTTAATTTTTCCAGTTTTTAAATTCTGTAGAATTTGGTTTTCTTGAAATGTATAAAAGCTGTGAAGAAATTTTCTTAGAAAACAAATGCAAACTCCCTAGGCCTCAGAGAAACAGGGAAATACTTTATTTGGAGAGAGGATGTTTGAGGAGAACAAGGTAGGATGCTGTTTGTAATACACCTATTACATAAATAGCATTAGGGAATGTGAGGAGAATCTCTCTTATCTCTGTCACAGATAGTTTCAAGCATGTTCCCTCAGGACTCCTGAGTTTTACTTTGGGAAAATCTTCAAGGAGTTTAACTAAACATCAACACATTTCACTCACGTGTGAATCCACACTCCATTTGTTTGTTTATTTATTATCTCAAATTTATATACTGCCGCCCAATTTGAAAGAGCGACACTGGGCGGCATAACAACAACATAAAACATTAGACTCTTAAAAACCCTTAATAAACACAAACATTACCATCACCCCCAGTGGTGGGATGTCAAAAATTTTACTACCCCACCGTGATGTCATCAGTGTGGGCGGAGTTAACATCATGATGTCATGACGTTGTGGGTGGGGCCAAATAAAAAAATACAAAATAATAATAAAATAAAAATAAGCATACACACACACCTCAACCCACCCACCCATAACACAAACCCGTAAATTAACTAATTAATTAATTAAATAAAAATACATTAAAATACACCCAGTGGGGGAACCAGTGAAAAGGTGACCCCCGAAGGTGGATCCCCACAAAAGCTGGTACCGGTTCTCCTGGACACTGGGAAAAGTTACTACCGGTTCTGGAGAACTGGTGAGAACCTGTTACATCCCATCACTGATCACCCCATTAATGATTTTAAAAATCACAGTTAAAAAGAGGCTAAAGGAGCAGAGAGGCCTACGCTATGTGAGTCGGAAGAAAGGAGGTCGCCACGACACTGATGCCCCACACCTCCTTAGCCAGCCAACCAGCCAACTCTTTCCCGTAGGGCAAAAGTTCCATCTGGAGACGCAACTTGGTTGGTAAGAGGTTCTAGAGGACACTGAAATGGCCCTCCTTCTTGTGTTAGACAGTCGGGCTTCTCTAGCTGATGGTATCTTGAGAGAGCTTCTCCGGTCTGCTCTGGTGGGATGGACATATGTTCTTGGACTCAAAGAGTCCACCTCTTGGTAACAGTAGGAATAACATTTATATACTCCATGGTGCTTGTGCAGTCTCTGAACAGTTGACATAACATTTTGCCCCCAACATGCTGGGTACTCATTTTGCCAAACTCAGAAGGATGGAAGGCTCAGTCAACGTTCAGCCCGGTCCTAATTAAACTCAGAACATGTGCAGAGTATTGACTGCAGTACAACACTTAAACCATTGTACCAGTCAAAATTCTTAATACAGTACCCAAATTTAATACACTAGTACCCTGGATAACGATGACTTGTTTCCACAAGTCTCGTCGTTATCCGGTTTTTAATGTTCTGCGATGCATTGATCACACAACGTTAGAAAAAGCCCTGTTTCCATGGAAGCTGCAGCAAGCCAGAATGTCGGGATTTGAATCCTGACGTTTTGGCTTGCTGCACTTACTGAGCACGTCGGGGAATCCCAGATACAGCTTGGATTGGGTCTTCCCACCTTCCTGGATCCAGCAGGGGGGTCAGGGACCCCAAAATTGGTAAAAAAAAACGGACGTGGAACGGACGTTCTGGCTTGCTCCACTGGCTGAGGACATCGGGGAAGCCCAGTAACAGCTGTAGATCGGGTCCCCTGCCTGCTCCAGAGAGATCAGAGGACCCGATCTACAGCTGCAGGGTAGCTGGGGAAGCTGACAGGGACTCCCTGTCGGCTTCCCTAGCCACCCACCCTTGCCTCTGCAGCTGTGGGGTGGCTGGGGAAGCCAACGGGGAAGCCCCCCGTCAGCTTTCCAGCTACCCCACCCCTGCCTCCGTAGCTGCAGGGTAGCTGGGAAGCTGAACGGAGAACCCCGTTCAGCTTTCCAGCCACCCTGCTGCTAAGAACGACTGTATCGGATAACGCTAAAAAGAACGTTATCCGGTGCAAATCTTCCCACAAAATTTGTCGTCGTTATGCAGTTTTAGCGTTATCCAATGCAATCATTATCCGGGATATTACTGTAAGGTATTTAAACGCAAGGCAAAAGGTGTGTGGGTGGAGCCATCCGACCAGAGAAACAAGAGTGGGGCTTACTAAACAGCCCATTTGGGTCACTTGAATTAATAGATGCTATAAACAGCATGAAAATGAATTAAAAAGTTATAAAAGGATTAATTTTAGAGGGACATATGAATATGATACAAACGACCTATGCAGCTGGAGTGCATATTGTTGATGCTGTATTATTAAAATGTTTATTTCTTTTGTGTATTAGTGGGTTTCGTATTAAGCTTTCTTAGATTATACGTTTTTATCTTGTATTATGTTTTTCTTAAAAATTCAATTTTAGAAATAATAAGGCACTGTACCATGAGGTCTCATAATAGGTCTTTAATCTTTAGAAATGGACATGAAGAACAAACATGCCCTTCGTGATGTACAGGGTGTTTCTAGTGAGTTAAATTGGCAAGAAACACCCGTTTTGCAACAGCATTCCACGTCGTCGTCGTCATCCCTTCCCCCCACCCCCGGTGGAAGTGGCCACATTTATGTCAAACATAAAACACACCTGCGCATGCGTAAATGCACCCTCACCTGTGATAAAGGTGGAAGTAGGTGCATTTACGGCTGTCATAAATGTACCTCTTTCACGTCCAGGGGGAATGGTCCGGCCCTCTCAGCTGTAAAAGGACATGGTCAGGCCTGCAGAGCAAAAAGTTTGGGCACCCCTGGTTTGGAGGTATCAGCATTAAGGCACTTGATATCTCTTGGTACTGAGAGCAGTTGTCATGAAGGATTTTCAAAATGTTTTCTTCTAATGTGCATCCTTCTAATTATTCAGGATGACATTTTGCATGCTTTCTCACTTTCACTGTCACTGGAATACACTGGCTTTCTAATATAAATAAATACCATTGAAGTTTCTCCTTGGAATCGAAGTTAGCTTTTTTCCACCAAAGTATTGTAGGGGGTTCGGTTTTGTGTTGCTGAGTCTTCTGTAGCTTCTTTGTACATTTCCAAATAATCTTTCTTACTTCCCCAGGCACAGTGGGAACACAAAAGAAAGGAATCACAGTGGAGATTCAAAGGTTATCAGGACCAACAGATGAGTGGAAGGCAGCATTTTTACAAATGAATTCCTAGATACTCCAGAAGCGATTCTTCATTCAACATTAACTTTGTTTGAATTTTCAGGAGTTTCTAAAACTAGACAATCTGTTTTCCCACACACAACTGCTTTTATGGAATATAAAGCAACTTTTCAACTAGGAGGATATATTACAATTCGTGAAAGAACATATTCAGGGGAGAAGCTGTTCCAAGGACTGAAATGTGGAAAAGGTTACAGTGAAGGTGGAAGTCTTCCTACATACCAGAAGATCCATGCAAGTGAAAACCCTTTAAAATGCATGGTATGTGGGAAAACTTCAGTAAAAAAGCACAATGTGATTTACATCACAGGACCCACACAAAAGATAAGCCTTTTAAATGCCTGCAGTGTGAAAAAAGCTTCAGTCTGAGGGAACACCTTGCTTCACATCATAGGACCCACACAGGAGAGAAGCTTTTTGAATGCCTACAATGTGGGCAGTGGCGTCGCGCAGCGTTGAGCCGCCTGGGGCGAAGAAGAAAATCGCCGCCCGCCCGCCCCCCCCGCTCGCTGCCCCCCCCACCGCTCGCCCCCCCCAGGCAGAAGGCGCTCCCTCCCCTGCTGAATAGTGGGCACCCCCCCCCTGCCAGCCCGCCGCCAGAAGTTCGAAAAAGGTAAAGATCGCGGCTCGACTGCGGGGGTTAGCTGGGATCCCGAGGGTTCCCCCCATCCTCGCCTAATCCCCGCAGAGCCGTCCGCGTGCACGCCCGAGGATTCAAAAGGGTAGGAATACCCTTTCGAATCCTCGGGCGTGCGCGTGGGCAGCTCTGCGGGGGTTAGGCGACGATGGGGAAAACCCTCGGGATCCCAGCTAACCCCCGCAGTCGAGCCGCAATCTTTACCTTTTTCGAACTTCTGGCGGCGGGCTGGCAGGGGGGGGTGCCGACCCACCCACCCAGCCAGCTTGCCGTCAGACTGGGCGCTCGTCGGGGGGGGTGGCGCCATAGAGGGGAGCCCCTGGCTGCTGGCTGGGTGGCTGGGGGGGAGGAGGTGGGCAGCGCGCGCGTGCAGGACTTCCCAGGTGGAGGGCGAGCCTTTTGCTGGTGATCGCTGCTCGCCTCCGTCCCATTGGCTTGGGTACTCCTTTAACCGGCCTCGGTCGCCAGCAACCGAGGCCGGTTAAAGGAGTACCCTAGCCAATGGGACGGAGGCGAGCAGCGCTCGCCAGCAAAAGGCTCGCCCTCCACACACCTGGGAAGTCCTGCACGCGCGCGCTGCCCACCTCCTCCCGCCCAGCCACCCAGCCAGCAGCCAGGGGCTCCCCGCTACGGCGCCACCCCCCCGACGAGCGCCCATTCTGACGGCAAGCTGGCTGGGTGGCTAGGGGTGGGGGGGAGGAGGTGGGCAGCGCGCGCGCGCGCGCGTGCAGGACTTCCCAGGTGTGTGGAGGGCGAGCCTTTTGCTGGCGAGCGCTGCTCGCCTCCGTCCCATTGGCTAGGGTACTCCTTTAACCGGCCTCGGTTGCTGGCGACCGAGGCCGGTTAAATGAGTACCCAAGCCAATGGGACGGAGGCGAGCAGCGCTCACCAGCAAAAGGGTCGCCCTCCGCCTGGGAAGTCCTGCTTCCTTCCTAAGCCCAGGCAGAGGGAGGAGGCCAAAGTGGTGAGGACATTTTGCCGCCCCCTGAAAGCCGCTGCCCGGGGCATCCGCCCCCCCCCGCCCCCCCCACGCTACGCCACTGAATGTGGGAAAAGCTTCAGTGACAGTGCACAACCTGTTTCACATCATAGGACCCAGACAGGAGAGAAGCCTTTTAAATGTGTGGTGTAGAAAAAGTTTCAGTGACAGTGGAAGCCTTGCTAAACACCACAGGATCCACACTGGAGAGAAGCCTTTTAAATGTCTGGAGTGTGGAAAAACCTTCAGTCAAAGTGCACACCTTGCTTCACATCATAGGAGCCACACAGGCGAGAAGCCTTTTATATGTCTGGAGTGTGGAAAGCGCTTCAGTCAAAGAGCACACCTTGATTCACATCATAGGACCCACACAGGAGAGAAGCCTTTTAAATGTCTGGAGTGTGGAAAAAGCTTCAGTCGAAGAACAACTGTCACGATCCAGCCGGCCCCCACACTTCTGGAAAACCCCTGGAAACCAAAACAAACCTACACAGGGCGAGCTGGACGGCTAATTAGAACTCTCAGCTGCTTATCAGCTCTTAAGGGGTTTTTATTTTGGTAGCGTGCTCAAATTGTGTGTGTGAAAGGCAGCTGTTACCCTTTTTTAGTCCAATGAAGACACGTTGTTCAGAAAAAATGATGAAGATTTATTGATCAGGTTCATAAAGCATAAAAGTCAGTAGCACAGGTCAGTCCAATAAAGTCCACAGGTAAATCTAGGTAACCATTTTTAAGGAGCAAAAATGCATAGCTCCTAGGCTAAAGATTGCTAGCCCATTGAGATTCAAAAACAAAAGCTCTCTAATCAAAAACAGGTCTTAATCCATGAAGAATCAGAGACGAACTCCTTCTTCTCTCCAAAATGGAGAATTTGCAGTCAGGTGGGACTGCTTCAGCCAATCAGATAACAGTGAAAACTTTCTCAAAACAACAGTACATTGTTTACCTTTATGAAAAGACACAACACGGCTAGGCTCTGCTAGAGAGATAAGACGGGTACACTGACACTGAAAACATGGTTGAAAAACATGCTGTTACACAGCCTTGAGGCTCAGAGAGAGAAAAATGGATTTTTCTGAGGCCTATTTGAAAATTGGCAATTTCAAGCCTTAGGAAATAGGTTCATTTCCTGACACGCCCTCCTTTCTGGAAAGGCAAACCGGGGGTTTGACTTTACCAAAAGGCATTGTTTACTAATGTGAGCAAAGCAATTGAGCAAACAAGCTATCCCTTATATATGTAGGATATCAAGTGTTAAAGCTTCTTCCAGTTTTAGTTACTGGAGGTACACGTTACATAAGTTACATTCTGCATTGCAAGCAAACTCGGGTATAAAACCTTGCTGGAACAAAAGACTTGGGCATTTTTAGGTACCAAAGGTTTTCCCTTTCCAAAACACATTTTGCCCAAACAGAACAACCTTTAAATCAGAAAACAGGTCAGTAACACCACACATGTCACAGAGGCCGCTTGTACGAGCCTCTGGAAAAATAAACAGATGATTAGCAAGAAACAATAACATTTCCCCCCCTTTCTTCGTCTTCTTCGATATTGCACCTGCAAACAATTAAACAGCCAGTTGAACAAAGTCCACTCAGAGTTCCGTTATCAGCTTTTCTTTCAGACGTCAGGAACATGTGCATCTCCTAGTAAAACAAACTCAAGAAACAACCTTTAAGGTATTTATCAGAACACAGTCCAAAGGAATCAATCAAACAACCCATCACCCTCATCCCTCTGAGGTTTGGGAACTAAACAGGCAACAGAATTGATGGCTTGACTAACTTCTCAACTCAAGAGCGCGCAGAATTCCATTCACTCTCCTCAGTACGTCGGGATTCTGGATCTGGATCTGGCCTCTGCTATTGCTGAAACCGCTAGTTGGGCTTCCCACAGCCATCTTTACGGACTACTCCCCTCTTCAGCTCTTGGCTTTCTCGAAGGGTAGTAAAACTCAGGGAAACACTGCATCCAGCAATTATTTCCCACTTCCCACTAGCTGACCAAAACAGCGTAGTGTAACAGCCTGTAGATAACACTTTTCAGAGTGGTGGCTCTGGCCCACACACTCTAGCAAAACATTTCTTCCTTGGACACGTGGAGGAGTCCGTTGGAGCTCTTCCACCTTTACGCTGGTATCTCAAACACAATGAGGCAATTTGCAAACCTCTCCAGGTCTTCAAAGACCAAACAGCACATGTAATCAGCAACTAGGAACTTCAATGCAGGAAAATAAATCTTATCTGAAGGGTTCCACTCCCTCTTCTTGGCTTTGGGGGAAAAATAACTTCAAGGAACTGCTTCTGAGTGAAAATAGGCACTTTGACACCAATTCAACACAAAAGAGTCTTATTTAGAGCTTGGGGCTTGCTGGGCGTCTGGGGAAGTCTCAGAAGTCATCTGGACAAGCTTCACCCACCCTGGGCCCTTCCTTTTGGCTAAACATCATCTGGGCACCTTCTCCAAGATCCCATCTGGAATGGAGTCTGTCTTGGGGTGCTAACTGTGGTGAGGGGGTACATTCATCAGCCACTGGCTTACCTTCCATCTTGTAGGCTTGGAAGACGTCTCAGTCCCTCTGGACTTGCCAGCACTGGAAACGGCCCACGGCCCACGATCTGGGAGTTTGAGAATCCGACTCAAAACTCAAAACGAAGAAGCAAACAGCTGCGATCCTGCTTTCCTTTCAGCACCCTTATCTCAGGAAAACAAAACATTCCAAAACACAGGCACTTTCAGCTTCAGCCGTCGCTGCTGCAGATGCACACACGCAGGCTGCTTCTTCTTGCTGGGCAGAGATTAGCATGCACACACACACAAAACGTCTTCAAGAGGCGCGACATCCCACCGCTGCCACCATGTCACGATCCAGCCGGCCCCCACACTTCTGGAAAACCCCTGGAAACCAAAACAAACCTACACAGGGCGAGCTGGACGGCTAATTAGAACTCTCAGCTGCTTATCAGCTCTTAAGGGGTTTTTATTTTGGTAGCGTGCTCAAATTGTGTGTGTGAAAGGCAGCTGTTACCCTTTTTTAGTCCAATGAAGACACGTTGTTCAGAAAAAATGATGAAGATTTATTGATCAGGTTCATAAAGCATAAAAGTCAGTAGCACAGGTCAGTCCAATAAAGTCCACAGGTAAATCTAGGTAACCATTTTTAAGGAGCAAAAATGCATAGCTCCTAGGCTAAAGATTGCTAGCCCATTGAGATTCAAAAACAAAAGCTCTCTAATCAAAAACAGGTCTTAATCCATGAAGAATCAGAGACGAACTCCTTCTTCTCTCCAAAATGGAGAATTTGCAGTCAGGTGGGACTGCTTCAGCCAATCAGATAACAGTGAAAACTTTCTCAAAACAACAGTACATTGTTTACCTTTATGAAAAGACACAACACGGCTAGGCTCTGCTAGAGAGATAAGACGGGTACACTGACACTGAAAAAATGGTTGAAAAACATGCTGTTACACAGCCTTGAGGCTCAGAGAGAGAAAAATGGATTTTTCTGAGGCCTATTTGAAAATTGGCAATTTCAAGCCTTAGGAAATAGGTTCATTTCCTGACAACAACCCTTGCTTCACATCATGGGACCCACACAGGAGAAAAGCCTTTTAAATGTCTGGAGTGTGGAAAAAGCTTCAGTCGAAGTGCACATCTTGCTTCACATCATAGGACCCACACAGGAGAGAAGCCTTTTAAATGTCTGGAGTGTGGAAAAAGTTTCAGTGATGATAGAAGCCTTGCTTCACATCACAGGGCCCACACAGGAGAGATGCCTTTTGAATGCCTACAGTGTGGAAAAAGCTTTAGTGACAATAGATATCTTGCTAAACATCACAGGATCCACACAGGAGAGAAGCCTTTTGAATGCATACAGTGTGGGAAAAGCTTCAATGACAGTGGAAGCCTTGCTAAACATCACAGGATCCACACAGGAGAGAAGCCTTTTAATTGTCTGGAGTGTGGAAAAAGCTTCAATGATAGTGGAAGCCTTGCTCAACATCACAGGATCCACACAGGAGAGAAGCCTTTTAAATGTCTGGAGTGTGGAAAATGCTTCAGTCAAAGAGCACACCTTGCTTCACATCATAGGGCCCACACAGGAGAAAAGCCTTTTAAATGTCTGGAGTGTGGAAAACGTTTCAGTGACAGTGGAAGCCTTGCTCTACATCACAGGATCCACACAGGAGAGAAGCCTTTTAAATGTATGGAGTATGGAAAATGCTTCAGTCAAAGTGCACACCTTGCTTCACATCATAGGACCCACACAGGAGAGAAGCCTTTTAAATGTCAGGAGTGTGGAAAAAGTTTCAGTTACACTGGAAGCCTTGCTAAACATCACAGGATCCACACAGGAGAGAAACCATTTATATGTCTGGAGTGTGGAAAAAGCTTCAGTCAAAGAGCACACCTTGCTTTACATCATAGGACCCACACAGGAGAGAAGTCTTTTAAATGACTGGAGTTTGGAAAAACCTTCAGTCAAACTGCACACCTTGCTTCATATCATTGGACTCACACAGGCGAGTAGCCTTTTAAATGTCTTGAGTATGGAAAAACCTTCAGTCGAAGTATAAACCTTGCTTCATGTCATAGGACCCACACAGGTGAGAAGCCTTTTAAATGTCTCGAGTGTGGAAAAAGCTTCAATAATAGTGCAGTCCTTGCTTCACATCATAGGACCCACACTGGAGAGAAGTCTTTTAAATGTCTGGAGTGTGGAAAAGCTTCAGTCAAAGTAGAACCCTTGCTTCACATTATAGGATCCACACAGGAGAGAAGCCTTTTAAATGTCTGGAGAGTGGAAAAAGCTTCAGTAACAGTCGACGCCTTGCTAACCATCACATTTCAAATAGATTAGGTTTCGTAACGACTAAGGGCATCCCTGATCCAGAAAGTAGATATCTGATATTAAAAGAAAAGGTAAATTATGAAGAAATAACTTTTGTAAATATTTATACCCCTACTGAACAGCATGAAATTTTTTTGAATAAAGTTTACCATTTAATAGAGAAAGAGAAAACAACAAAAATGGTAGTAGCTAGTGATTTTAACTAGATAAGATCTAGTATAGATTATACAAAGGTGACAAAAAACAGAATGGGAGTAAAAACAGGAATTATTGATAAATGGATTAAATCATTAGGTTTGAAAGATTATTGGAGAGAATTAAAAAGGTTAGAAAGAACCTAGACTTATTTTTCACAAGTCCATAACTCATATTCCAGGATAGATTATATATTTGTCTCAGATAATATGGTCCGGAACGTAGAAAATGTGGAGGTTGGGATTTTCAGGGAATCGGACCATGCAAAAGTGTTGTTGGAATTAAAATGGGAGGAATTTAAGCAGGAAAGATATAATTGGAGATATGACTTAAGGTTGTTCAAAGAACCAAAAAATAAAGAATAATGAAAAATTGGAAAGAGTACTGGCAATGGAATGATACGGGGAGGTAAAGTATGGAGTGGTCTGGGACACGATGAAGTTGGTATTCAGAGGAGAATGTGTTAAATTAACTAGTATAAATAATAACCAGAGAAGGGAGAAACAAATAAAAATAGAGAAGGAAATTGAGCAGCTTCAGGAAGAACATGCTAGGACATGTTTTTGATAAGTGGCAAAAGTTAAAAGCTGAGTTGATAGGGCAGGATATCGAGAAAGTGAAACGAGATTTAACCTATCTAAAGAGGGAATATTTTGAATATAGTAATAAAAACTCATAATTATTGGCGAAGGCTGCAAAGGAAAAAAGAAGTAGAAGAGAGATGGGTATGTTGATAAACACTCAAGGAGTAAGATGTAACAAAATGAAAAATAAGATTAAGATTGTTGAGGAATTTTATCAAGCATGTTCAAAAAAAGAAGTAGATGTAGGGAAATTAAAGGAATATTTAGAGAAATTATCTAGAATTAAAGTTTCAGTAGAACACAGAGATAGAATGGAAGAACAGGTGACAGAGAAAGAAATCAAGGAAGTTATTAAAAAATTAAAAGGGGGTAAAGCCCCAAGAGAAGATGGGTTACCATCAGAATTTTATAAAGAATTTAGTGAAATTGTGGTACCAAGGCTCCTGAAGCTGTTCAGTTTATATTATGGATGGTGGGGAAATGCCAACTTCATGGTATAGATCTACGATTGCCTTAATTCCTAGGCCAGGCAAGGATTTAGAGAAGATTGATGCTTATAGACCAATTTCATTAATAAACCAAGACACCAAGATTTTTACAGCAATAATGGCAAATAGGCTAAATAGTTTTATGACTTCTTATATAAATAAAGATCAAGCGGGGCTCCTGAGAGGGAGATATATGTCAGATTTAATAAGAAGAGTTATAGACTTGTCTTAATGGATACAGCAGAGCAAAACAAAATTAGGATTGGGTTACTTTCCATGGACATTTTCAAGGCTTTTGAGTCACTTCAATGGATTATAATTAATGAGATAATAAAAAAAATACGGTTTGGGAAAGTTATTGAACAATTATATCAACAAGGGTTTGCTAAAGTAAAGGTAAATGGAACATATACAGAAAACGTGAGTCTTAAAGCAGGAACCAGACAAGGATGCCCGTTATCACCAATCTTACTCATTGTGGCAATGGAATTGTTGGCAAATGCCATAAGGGAAGATGGAGATATAGAGGGGGTAGAAGGAAATAAAATTAGTTTATATGCGGATGATATTCTAATAATAATGAGGAAAAAAAACCAAAAAAATTGAGAGAGTACAATTACATTTTAAAGAATTTGGAGAAATGACAGGATTAAAAATAAATTGGGACAAATCAGAAATTATAGTTAGTAATATAAATAGAGAAGAAAGGAAGGAAATTAAAGAGAAGTATAATATTCAGGTAAAAGATAGTTTGAAATATCTGGGAATAAATATATCAAACAAGTTTGATGATTTGAAAAAGTTAAATTCTGAGAAACAAAAGAAGGAAATGAAAGAGAAAATATCACAATATAAAAAAATAAAATCCTGGTTCAGTCGAATTGCATTATGTAAAATGAAAATACTACCGAGAATTAATTTTTTGTTTGATGCACTACCAATCCAGCTAAAAAAAGAGGAAATTACTGAGTTGCAGAATATGTTAAATAGTTATTGTAATGGAGGGAAAAGTCCGAGAATTGTAAAGATATTGTAGTATTTGTCTCAGAAGGAAGGTGGATTAGGATTAACAAATTTAAAAAATTATTATAGAGCCTTTCAGTTAAAAAACATGGTGAAATTTTTAATAAAAGAGGAAACAATTTGGGGGAAAATTGAAATGAAAGAATTTGAGCTAGTTGTTTTTCGACAAGGATGTAATTAAAAGAGGTGTAAAGAATAAATTGATGAAGATATTATTGGAAACATGGAAGAAATTAAAAAATCAATTGGTTCCAGATGTATCCCCAATTTTGGAAGTACAGTAAAACACCGGATAACGATTGGATCGGATAACGCTAAAATCGCATAACGTTGGGGAATTTGAGGCAAACATTTGGATCGGATAACATTATGTTAACCATTATGTTAACGTTATCCGATCCATCAGATAACCTCACTATTTCTGAGGCTAATGTTTGCCTCAGCTTCCCTGAGGTGTGGCTGTGACTCACAAGTTTCTCTTGGGAAAATGGGAGGGGCTGCCTGCTCTCTTTATCTCAAGCTTGCAACATTTGAATAACAAAAGCTTGCAAAACCAGTCTGACTAGTTAAGCAAAGCAAAAGCAGGGGTGGGGGGTGGGGACTATTTCAATATGTTCTGACTCCAATTTAAAAACTAAGAAGCCCCAAATGCCCCAACTACTCCCTATGAGCCAGATCCGGCCCTGACACCAATTCATCCAGCCAGCTTCACTCTCACTTCCAGGAGTGATGAGGGTGGTGCGGGCCAGATGGATTGGTGTCATGGGCCAGATCCGGCCCAGAAGCCTTGCTAATGGCAGGGCTGCCTAAACTTTTCATCCACACGCCAGTCACGTGGTTCATGGGTGCTCAAATTACAGCCTGTGTGCCAGATCTGGGCCTGACACCAATTCATCTGGCCCGTTCCATCATTGCCACTCCCAGAAGCTGGGTGGGTTTTACTTCTACTTCTGGTGTCATTGGCTGGATCCAGCCCATAGGACATAGTTTGAGCACCCCTGGCTAACGGATAGAAGCAGGACCCAAAATTGATGCCCTCATTTACCAACATGCAAGGTTGCCATCTGGAGCCATGAGCACAAGAATCTATTGGTGTCATGGGCCAGATCCAGCCCATGCCCTGTTAACAGCAGGGGTGCCCAAACATTTCAGGCCACTGGCCAGTCATGTGGTTCCTGGGTGCCCCAACTACTCCCTATGAGCCAGATCCGGCCCTGACACCAATTCATCCAGCCCGCTTCACCCTCAGTTCCAGGAGTGATGAGGGTGGGGTGGGCCAGATGGATTGGTGTAATGGGCCAGATCTGGCCCAGAAGCCTTGCTAACAGGGGTGCCTAAACTTTTCAGACCATGGGCCAGTCACGTGGTTCATGGGTGCCCAAACTATTCCCTGTGGGCCAGATCCGGCCTCCAATGCCACTTCATCCAGTCCACCCCATGCTCGTTGATCCCAGAAGTGGAGATTGGGTGAGTTTTACTCCCGCTTCTGGGAGCAACGAAGTTGGAACAGGCTGGATGAATTGGTGTCAGGGCCAGATCTGGCCCATAGGGAGTAGTTGGGGCACCCAGGAACCACATGACTGGCTAGTGGCCTGAATTGTTTGGGCACCCCTGCTGTTAACAGGGCTTGTGGGCCGGATCTGTCAGTGAGGGTTAAAGAACATTATTATAAAATGTTATGGAGGTGGTACCTGACTCCAGTTCAGCCAAATCAGATAGATGGTTCAAAAACAAAAATGTGTTGGAGATGTAAAACAGAAATGGGTATGATGAACATATGTGGTGGCAATGTAAAGTACTTCAAGTTTTTTGGTTGAAAATAGAAGAAGAAATATCAGGAATAATGGGAATGAGCTTTATACTGGAGTCGAGTACCGCCTTATTGACAAAAATTGATAATATAAAATTTGATAAATGTAAAACTGAATTATTGTCTATAATATTGACTAGCAAGACAATGTATTGCAAGAAATTGGAAGATTGACTCTAGTAAAAATAGAAGATTGGTATAAAGAAATGTGGCAGTTAGCACTAAATAAGTTAACATGGGAATTGAATTATAAAAAAGGTCTAATTAAAGAGAATAACTTTGGGAAATATGGAGACCTTTTTAAAATTATACATTGAGCGAGGGTAAAGGTGGTATGCCAACACCAGACCAACTGAGTTTTTGGGAATAATATGAGAAAAGTATAATGAACCGTGACCACCAAGGCAATGTAAATATCATTGGGGTATTATTATGTGTCTTTTTTAAATGATAATTATTGTTTTTCTGTTGGTTTGTTATAGTATATGAAGAGAGACAATATTACAGTTGTACCTCGCTTAAAGAGCATAATGTGTTCCATAGCATTGCTCTTTAAGCGAAACATTAAGTGACCAATTGTGGAGGGGATTGTGAACCCCGATTTATTTGTTAAGCAAGTTTTTGGTGGACTTTATTTGTTAAGAGAAGCGAACATTCAGAGAAAATTCTGCTCTTTAAGCGAGTTACTCTTTAAGCGAGATGCTCTTTATGCGAGGTTTGACTATGTGAAATATAATATTATTGAAAGTATAACATGAAAATGAGTTAAGAATAATTGAATTTCATATGTAGTATGAGGTTTGTTTAAGACTTAATTTTGTTATTGTTTATTGTATTGTAATGGATTTTGGTTACTATGTATTATGTATGTTGAATGTTCTTTTATTCCTTTAATATAATAAAAAAATATTTTTTTAAAAAAAATTAGTCAGTGGGGAAGCTTTTAAATGTGTGGAAGCTTTTAAAGTGTGGAAGATTCTTCTGTCACCATGTTTACTCCTTTTGCTTCATATTTCTGTACATGGATAGACAAAATGATTTTTCATTTTATTAAGTGTTGGACAATCTTAGGTCTGGAAAGACATTCTATTACTCATGAAGGAATTATGTCAGGGGAGAAGCCATTTCAATGCCTGCAAAGCAGAAGGATTATAATTCAAATTGCAAACTTTGACGTATACTGCACTTCCCACACAGTGAAGAAGTCATTTCAGTGCCTCGTGGAAAGAGCTTTAGATTGCAAAAATTCTTCACTTCTCATCAGTGACTTTATGTCATGGAATTGTAATACAGTCATACCTTGCATAACGAATTTAATTCGTTCTGCGAGGATGTTCAATATGCGAAAAATTCACTATTCGAGTCTGACTCGCATACAATGCATTAACCAATCAGGCTGACACCTAGACTAACACCCTATCACAGCCAATGTTTTTGTTGTTCAGTCGCACAGTCGATTCCGACCGTCTGCGACCCCGTGGACCACTGTCTGCCAGGCACTCCTGTCTTCCACCATCCCCCTCAACTCGCTCAGCTCTGTGCCCATTGTGTCCACAATACCATCTATCCATCTCATTTTTTGCCGCCCCTTCTTCTTTTGCCCTCAACCCTTCTAAGTATCAAGGCTTTCTCAAGTGAGTCTTCTCTTCTCATTTGATGTCCAAAGTACTTAGCTTCATCTTTACTATTTGCCCTTCTAAGGAGCAGTCAGGGTTGATTTCTTCCAAGATCGACCTATTTGTTCTCCTTGCTGTCCAGGGTACTCTCAAAACTCTCCTCCAACACCACATCTCAAAGGCATCTATTCTTCTGTGCTCAGCTTTCCTAATGGTCCAGCTTTCACAACCATACATTGCCACAGGGAATACCATTGCTTTGACTATACGAATTTTTGTTTGCAATTTGATGTCTCTGCTTTTCACTATGCTCCCCAGGTTTCTCATTGCTTGTCTCCCAAGAATCAGTCGCCTTTTAATTTCATGGCTGCAATCACCATCTGCAGTGAGCTTTGATCCTAGGAAAGTAAAATTGTCACTGCTTCTACTTCTTCCCCATCTATTTTCCAGGGACTGATAGGGCCTGTTGCCATTATCTTGGTTTTCTTGATATTGAATCTCAAGCCAGCTTTTGCACGTTCTTCTTTCAACCGAATCAGGAGCTTCTTTAGGTCCTCCTCATCTTCTGCCATTAGGGTGGTACCATCTGCATAGCAGTGGCGTAGCGTGGGGGGGCGGATGCCCCGGGCAGCGGCTTTCAGGGGGCGGCAAAATGTCCCCTCCCCACCCTTTTGCTGGTGAGCGCCCCACGTGCGCTTCGCCGCTTGCAGGCAAGGAGGAGAAAAAGGGTTTTTTTTAAGGCGGACTATTCAAGGAGGGGCCCGCCCGGCTGGCCGTCGGGGGCTCTCCTGGCGGCGGCCCGCGTGCGCGCGCACGCTGCTCGCCTCCGCCCGCTCAGCCACCCACCCAACTTGCCGTGATACGGGGCGCTCGTCGGGGGTGGGTGGCGCCGTGGCGGGGAGCCCCCGGTGCCTGGCTGGGCAGGAGGAGGTGGGCAGCGTGCGCGCGCACGCGGGCCACCGCCAGGAGAGCTCCCGACGGCCAGCCGGGCCCCTCCTTGAATTGTCCGCCTAAAATAAAAATCATTTTTCTCCTCCTCGCCTGCCAGCGGCGAAGCGCACGCTGGGCGCTCGCCAGCAAAAGGGTGGGGAGGGGACATTTTGCCGCCCCCTGAAAGGGCGGCGGAGAGCCCCCGACGGCTAGCTGAGCGAGCGAGCGGACGGAGGTGTGTGGGCGAGCGGACGGAGGTGTGTGGCTTGCGCGCGATCGCGCGCGCGCCGCTAGTCAGCAGGGGGGCGCCTTCTGCCTGGGTTGGGGGGAGGGGGCAGCGGCGGCGAGCTGGGGCGGCGGCGGCGGCGAGTTTGTTCTTCGCCCCAGGCGGCTGAAGACTGCACGACACCACTGCTGCATAGCTCAAATTATTGATGTTTCTCCCAGCAATTTTGATCCCAAATTGTGACCCCTGCATTGCACATTATGTGCTCTGTGTATAAATTGAATAAGCAGCCAATGTACTAAGCCTAAAATAGCCAATCTGTGATTTTTCCATGTAAATTTTCCTTATACCTATACCGGGCATGTCCAAAGTACTGCCCACGGGTCTAGTCCAGCCCCAGACGCCAATTCATCCAGCCCCCGATGACCTCCCCACTATCGAAAGTGGATGGGGAACAAATATGTGCTCGGTTGCTCTGCTAAGGAGGGGAAGGGCCGGGCTGAAACCAGTAACTTCCTATTCGCAGGAAGAGGCGGATAGAACGGTAGTGAGGGAGAGGAGCTGCCAGTGTGCACACTGCCGCACAGAGCCCTGGTCGCGGGTGGGAGAGGTTTGCTGGGCTATTGTTCTTCTCCTATGCAAATGGAGCGGGCTTCCTGCTGTCGCTGCGCTGTGGAGGCGAAGCTCCAACAAATTGAAGGAGAGGCTCACGGAGAGCATGCAGCAGCAAACGCCCTCCGTTTGCATAGGATAGCAATGCTCCAGCAAACCTCTGCCGATCTCACACATCCCGGGTGTGTGCGTGGGGGGTGAGCATGTCTCTGTGGCTGCTTTTGAAACCGGCAACTTCTCTTCTTTCTGGCTGGGGCTTTTGTATTGCCCTCCTCCTCCCAGGTGCTTTACCTGGCTTGATTCAGGGGCTTGACTTGGCTTGACTAAGTCTTCCTTCTCTTGCGTTCTTGGGCTCCTCACTGACTCTCCCTGCGCGCTGCGTGGCCAATTGGAAGCCACCGGAGTCCGCTCAAGCAGGAGTGGCGCCTCATTTCTTTCACCTTCCTCCTGCCCAAGAATCTAGGAGCATTTCTTTCCTCCCTCCCTCATTTCTTCCTTCTTCCCTCCTTTCTTTCCCCCTTCCTTCGTTCCCTCCTTTTCTTTTCTGGTTTGTTTTGTTTTTTGTGTTTGTCTTTGGAAGGGTAGGAGGAGGCCGCTGAGGCCGGGGGAGGGAGGGAGGGCTTGGTGGTTGGATGTACCATTGAAAAAATATGCCGGCCCCCAGAGCCACTGAAAAATTGTGATCCGGCCCCCAGGTTAAAAATGATTATAATATTGGTTCCAGCAAGATTGAACATGCAATAAAAGCCCTGGTTATGGACGCCTTATGCAGTGGTGGGCTGTCAAAATGTTTAATACCATGCTGTGGGTGGAGCTGATGTCATGGGCGGAGCTGATGTCATGACATCATGGGTGGAGCCAACGTCATGATATGGGCAGAGCCAAAGTTAAAAATAAAAATACAGTACACATACAAATAGAAATAAAAAACACATTAAAACAAATTAAAATAGACATTGAATACACATAAAAACACACTACATAAAGCACAGACACACCTCAACCCACCCACCCCAACAAACCTGTCACCCTGGTCGAGGAGCAGCAGGCAGGCAAAGCGGTGGCGCGGCCAGGCCTGGCCAGACCCGGCAGTGCAATGCAGCGCAACCTAGTCCAGCAGTGCAGCCTGGCCTGGCCCAGCGGTGCGTCAAGGAAATGCCACCGCTGCTGATCCTCCAGGTGCTGCATCCTTTCAGGGCAGCCCAAAATGGCTGCTCAGAAGTGCACATGCGTCAAAACTCCATCTGACTCATGTGCACTTCTATTTTTCAGTGAGCATGCATCAAATGGAGTTTTGACGTATGCGCACTTCCGAGCAGTCATTTTGGGCTGCCCAAAAAAGCAGTACAGAGAGGTGACCCAACCAGTTGGCCGGGGTTTTACTACCCGCCTCCCCAGCGATCCCCTCTGGATTTCTGCTACTGGTTTGGCTGAACCGGTCCGAACCAGGAGCAGCCCACCACTAGCCTTACGTAACAGAAAACTTCGCCTACAGAAGAAAATTATGAAGAAATTATGTCCTGATTTATGGGGGAAACGTGTGATACAGAATATTTTGCAGGGTGTTCTGATGCTTCCCAGGGCTGTGGGAGGATGTTTGCAGTATTTCCGCTCCATTTTTGAAAAATGTCACTTTTTGGCACCAGGAGAAGTTTGTCCGGCAACTAAGAAGTGTTGTTAATCTCCCCCTCCCCTCCTGATCAGTTGTTAGGCAGGGAATTTTCTTGCAGGTACCAGGGCTGGCCACTAGACGGTGGTGATAGAAATTTGAAGAATATGCCCTGAAAATAAAAAGCAACTTCAAAGCTCATTAAAAATAAAAAAAAACTTTTTTCTCTTCCAAACTCTCTAAAGTTCACTTTGGAATTTTTTTCTTTGTTTTTGCCCCTTTAGAACAGAAAAATTACAGGGCTTTTTGCCTCTTTTCTAAATTGCAGACTGTTTTTTATTTCCAATGCATTCCTATGGGAAATTGTGCTTTGTGTTACAAAAAATTTGCTTTACAAAAAATGTTCTAGAATGGATTAATTCCATCACCTGGGGTTCCACTGTACTCAAGAAATAGAAAGCAGATTTATATTTTGAACTTGTTGGCTGGTAATAAAGAGATATGGATCATAACTATCAATAGTAAATGAGAACATGTGATTTTAGAGAGATGGGGAGTATTTCTGGACAGTATATTAATGAAAATGAAAGGGCTTAGGCCAGAACAAGTAATATCCTATCACAGGTTAAGGGGCCAATGTGGAAATTAAATTACTGTATTTGTAATGATATACAAATAATTATGGTTATTGCCAGTGAGGGGATGTTACCGGTTCGGATCAGTTCGCCTGAACCATCAGGAGGAGGTCACCGGGGTGGGTTGTAGTTTGGGCACCCCTGATCTACACTATAATGTATGGTGTACTTCTGAGATGGAATGTTGCTTCATGTAAGCAATTTCATGTGTACCCTTGGTAAGTACTGTATCTGCATCCTCATCAGGAACACACTTGAAAGAGAAGACTTTCTGGATTCTACCCGATGAACAGAAACATTTCCTGCTGGCATCCTAGTTTGGATAGTTCTGGCATGCGTAATAATGTCCTGGGTTTGTTGCTTTCCATTGATTTGGGCTTTTGTGGAAGATTTTGGAACATTTCCCCTGTGGGGAATTATGCACTATTCAAAGGTGCAAAGAACTTAAGGGGAACCACAACCTCACTTTTGGGAAAGGGGTTCCCCCATGGGAGAAGCCACTTAATTGTTTAGAGTAAGGGGTGGTGTAATTCTGTCACACACAGAGAATACAAGGAATTCTTGGAGTGATTAAAAGTCTTTAGTGTTTCCCAACCTTTGGGTCTTGGACTTCAATTCCCAGAAGCCTAATCAATTCCCCAAACCACTGATCACTTAATGTACTGACTTAGGCATCTGAGAATTGAAATTCAAGAATGAAAAGATGCAAGACAGTGCTTTAGAAAGCTCCTTAGGCTCCATCTAAAAACTGATACAGAAGCGATGTCACTTAAATTCCAGGGTGCAGGCAGCTCACCATATGGGTTGCCTAAACATCTCAAAAGTCATAGAAGAAATTCCAGTGGTAACTTCAAGACTCTCCTGTTAGATGTCATAATTTTGAGACTCACCAGTATAGTAAAACCTCACCCTTTTTGCTGCCTCTGTAACTTTCCTGGCCCAAATTAAATATTGACTAAAATTCTATAGCATAACTGTGCAGAATGAAGATGTCACCATCCACCAGTCACCATTAACTAAAGGCTTACTTTAGTGGTCTCAGGGTGCAGCCAACCAGAGCCAGACTTGACCAGCTTTCACCAGAGTCTTCAGTAACCTGCTGGTTTGTATAGTTATGTATAAAGGTCCAGACTTTTGATGGAAGCATAATAAGCTTGAACTAGAGGACTGAATGAAGCATAAGTGGAAACAGTGTTTTATAAAGGACTATTTCTGATTTTGCTAGGATTGAGCAAAATAGGGACACAGTTTACATACAACAAAGTCTGGTTCAATGACACTCAATATGCCTCTCTGAGTGTGCATAAGAAAAATGCTTCTAAATTTTTATCCGTAGTAGTTACTGCCAGTTTTGTTCTTATCCTTTTAAGTTTTGAGAAAACTCACAGGTGTCCTGTGTTAATGTTATTGTTAGTAAACATTTGTATACTTTATTAAAGTTGTGTATATGGGGACTGTACATGTTATACTCTACTATGCAAATTTTATGCACGAATTTCATTTATTTTTGGCATTGCACATTGAGAAGTCTGTATCTTCATCTTCGACCATTGCAACTGCATTTATATTTCCTTCAATGTCTCTGTCATCCTTTTCGTATTCATAGGTATCAGAACTTTCAAGCACACCAGTGGTGTAGTCTTGCTCTATGGATTTCCTACTTATATTGAGCCAAACATTTGTGAAGGACATCGTTTCTTCCCTAAGTTTGTCTAGTGAAGCCATCAACTTACAAATTTTGTCCAATGCATTTGCTGGAAGTTTGTCTTTGATTTCAGTAAATCAAAGCCAAGTAGAAGTGCAGACCTACAGGAATCTTCAGGGGAAGATCAAAGTTGTTTATCATCACACTCTTCTCCTGCCATCTTTTTTACTTTTTTAAAACATTTATTTTGAAGTCAGTTTCAATTGGCATATCTTTAAGGGTATCTCTCCCTCTCTCTCCCTCACAAGATGCTTCAATTTTTTTCTGTGAATTTTAAAAAAAATATTTTGGCTGCAGCCAAACTTTCGTCAAATCTGTTTCGTACTGCTCTCGACCTTGAAACAGCAGACTCTACCGACCTTCATGCCTGAGCGTAGGCTAGAATTTTGGTTTGGAGAGTCAGACAATGGTGGTGTGACCTTAGAGATTTGGAGAAAAGTCAAAGCTGTAACTATTGTTTCAAAACTGAAAATGTATGAAGAAGCCCTGAGACATCCTCCCTTACCTTGGGATTAAATTATTTTGCCTGAAATGCTCTTGGTGGGATTGGGCCAAAACTATTGAACACACTTAGCTAAGATTTACAACATGTGGCATCTTATGAATTGTCGAGTGATGATTCAGATCCAGAGAAAGAGAGAGCCCACCTGCTTTGCCAAATGCTGGAGGGATTTGGTGAGTTTTCTCTGGGTCCCAAGAAAGCGAGAAATGATCAGCTCAGCTTCCCTCCTTCCCTTTGGGGAAAACAGATAAAAATGATTATTGGGGGGGGGGGGGGGGGGGGTTCCTAGGATGAAGAAAACCGAAAACATTTCCTTAAAGTACATTCTTTTCTGTGGAGGTCAGTTCTGTTACTTCTTTGCTCCCTTTGTCTGTCCCTTCATCTGTTAACCCAGCTCCTGCCAACCTAGCAGCTGGAAAGCCAAGAAATGGCAAGTAGGTAAATAGATACTACTTTGACAGGAAAGGTAACAGGATTCCGTGTGCTTTGGTGTTTAATCAAATGTCAGCAGACACAGATAGTGCTGGCTATTGCCTGTAAACAGAGATGAGTTGGATACAGCTGGCTTTCCAGCAGGGGAGACCTTTACCTTTTTTGGCTCAAAAACAATCATTGAACTGAAAGGAAAATGAGCTGCTTCAGCCTGGAATTTTTACAAACTCCCATCCCAAAAGCCTCTTTTTAATTTAAACAGTCTTTTTCTCACATCATGCAGAGAGCTGCACTATTCTTTTTGGGGCATCAAAATTGTAGGGCTGGCCTTGTTCATTTTGTTCCTTACCATACGCCAGGGGTTCCCAAACTAAGGCCCGTGGGCCAGGGCCAGCCTATGACACCATTTCATGTGGCCCACTACCCCTCCAAGGGAATTTGAGAAACAAAATGGCCTCCCCTTTGAAGCCGTTGGTTCAAAATGGACACCTCCGTTGGGTGAGCCATTCCAAATTGCGATCTGATCCTCGAAGCTGACTGAGAGCAAGCGTGTGACCCGGCATGGAAAGGTTGGGAACCCCTCAATGGCATAGCATGGGTTTCAGCTGCCTAGGGCGTAGGCCAAATTAGTTGCAGCCACCCCTCCATGCAATGCCATTGCACTGTGCTCAGTGAGGGGATGTAACAAGTTCACACCATTTCACCAGAACTGGTAGTAACTTTTCCTAGTGTCCCAGAGAACTGGTAGCAGGTTTTGGGGGGAACCACCTTCGGGGCTTACCTTTTCACTAGTTCCCCCACTGCGCATGCGCACCAAGCACTCGGTGTGTATGCATGCCTACAGTGCTTGGCACATTTGCACGGCCTCCTTGCTGTCCTCCCAAGCAGGGAGGAGGAAGAGAAGCTGCTAGCCTGAAGCTCCTGATAGCCTGCTCCCCAGGGTAAGTGACTCACCTTTGGATGTGGTGTGTCTGTACCTTACTACCACCGTTCCTAAAAAGACCTGGCGGCCGGCAGGCCTAGCAGCCTGGCTTGGGGTTTTTAAGCAAAGTCTTGGAGTTACCTCATCAATAAGCTACACCTGTGCTGTTCCAATTGGAGAACCCTTAAGGAGGTACAGCTGTTTTACATTAAGGCATATTATCCTAGAGAATTAGTTAGGGAAAGACTTAGAACTGCTTCCCCCCACCCCCAATTTAATTAAGCCTTTCTAGATATATGAGAAAAAGGAAAGACTGCCCTCTCCCTACCTGTTGAACTTCTGCCTTTCCTGGCTGAAGAGGGAGGGAGGAAGCAATCCTCCGCTTCCCGCCAATAAATCTGTTGCCAAGATACGGGGAGGGACTTCAGAAACAAAGGTGCCTCAGCCACGCCTCCTCCTGGGATTGTATTTGCGCAGGCGCTGAGGGACATCCGGGCTCTTTTCCTTCTGTTCCAGGCAGCTGCAGGAGGCGGCGGCGAAGCATTTGATCTTCTTAGGGTGAGAAAAAGGGGATGTCAGGGATGGGGAGGAAAGAAGGGGATCGGACTATTATCTCCCCCCTCCATTGGCGTTCATCTTCCTCCCATTGACGATGGTGTGTGTGTGAGAAGATTCCAAAGATTCCCATTTTGGGTTTTGTGGGGCGCAGAATCGCTTAGAGGGGGCGCAGGACAACCCACCCCCTTCATATAGCCGTGCAGAGAGACGATATTGGGGGGGGGGGGGCAGGGAAGCATTTCCTTTCCCCACCTTTCCCCTTGTCAGTCTGGGTGGGGTAAGAGATTGTCCTGCTCTTCACTCCCCCCCCCTTTGTTTAATAACAGTATCTTGGAATTTGAAGTGACCTCCCTTCCTTCCTCCATTGTCTCTCTTTGGAGTATCTCCCAGGAAGATCCTTCACAGAGGGAAGGGGAAGGGTCTCTTTAAGGGTTTTCCCCACCATTCAGGACACCCAGAAGGCAGAGGGGGGGTTGGGGCAGTTGTTCTCAACCTGCGGCCTGTGGGCCAGATGTGTTTTTAAGTTTTTAAGCTTCTTTTTAAACTTTTAATTTCTAAATTGGCTTTAAATTGTTGTCTTGATGATTGTGTTGGGAATCACCTTGGGTCCCTTGGGGAAGAGGGTGATAAACAAATTTAAATAAATAAATAAATGTGGCCAATGGCACCACTTGATGTGCCACTTTCTGACTCCACCACACCAAGAAGTTCCATGTAGTGGAGAAAGGGCAAAATGGCCGTCCAGCCCCCAATACTGTCTGAGGGAGCGTGATCCAACCTTTGGCTTGAAAAGGTTGAGAACTCTTGGTTTAGGGTTTAGTTCTGTTTCTTTGCATGTTTGTGCGAACGAGGTTGTTGTTGGAAGTGGAAAGAGCGAGATGGGGCTGGAGATTTTACTGAAATGCCCCCCCCCCCGCCCACTAATTAGGAGACATGCAGGAAAGGGGCGGTGTCTTTTCCAGTGCAATCCGGATGGACTTGATGGCCTTTGCTTTGATGGCTACCTCCAAATCCTTGCTAAGTGCTTCACAAACTTTATCGTAGTCAGTTCATCAAGGTCCAGAATTTCAATTGTCTTCTCATCCTTTTGATTCACTGTGCAAATTTTCCCAGCTTTCCCGTAGTTGCAGCAGACTTCCAGCCACTTTTCCTCCTCACCTTCATCACATTCTCTTCCACCTCCTTCAAGGACGGCTCGTCCTTCAATTGTCTCAACATATCTCTTCCCTTCTCCAGTTGTGCTAAGACAGAGGCAAGTGGCAGGGATGATGGTCCGGCTCTCATCTATACATTATGACAGGAAAGACCATTGCTTTAACTATGCAGGCTTTTGTTGGCAGTTTGATATCTCTATTTTTTATTATACTGCCCCTTTTGGACCTGTGATCCACTCCCACTCCCCCCGCTTTCCTTAGCCAGCCTGGGCAGGAAAGAAAGACGGGCTGCTACAGTGACTTTTGATCTTGGGAGGGGAGAGGACGAGACAGGTAAAAGAAAGGAGGCGGAGGCGGCTCAGACTTTGCAAGCAGCAGGAGACTGAATGACCCACCGCCCGCCTGTCGCCCTGCAGGGAGTGCCCCCCCCACTTGCTTAGGCTCCAATAGGGAGGGCCCCGGACTGCACGGATGGGAAGGGAAGCCGCATTTTGCGGTCCCTGCCCACCCCACCCACTGGGATCACATACAAGGCAAGCAGCCCCCCCCCCATCGAGATCCCAAGAGTCCACCTCTTGATAACAGTAGCAACATTTATATACTCCATGGTGCTTGTGCAATCTCTGGACAGTTGACATAACATAACCACAGAATTTAGACATTACCCCTGTGCCATGGTCAGATCACTATCTGGTGACTCTAGACTTTCTGGGGACGAGGCTTCACCGCAGGTAGATAGGGCCAGTTAAATGGGCCCGCCCCCGGCGACTAATGGATCCGGAAGGATTCCAGAGGAAACAGGTGTTTTCCTCTTGACCTGCAATGTGATTCGTCTGAGGCTCTTGTCAACTCATGGAACGAGAGAGTAACGGCAGACTTGGACGTGATCGCTCCACTACGGCCTCTCCTTGCCTGTGGGCATCGATCATCCCCTTGGTTCACAGAAGAGCTGAGGGAGCTCAAACGGGTGAAGAGACGCCAAGAGCACCGCTGGGTGAAGACCCGGAGTGAGTCTGATTGAACACTTGTTAGAGCTGCCATTAAAGCCTACCTAGTGGCGATGGGGCGGTGAAACGACAATATATTCACCGCCCTTATTTCCTCCGTGGATAATCGCACAGCAACCTTGTTCCGGGTGACCAGGTCCCTCCTTGGTAGGGGGGTCTGGCCCTGGTTGGCAGGGATCGGCTGAGGCTTTTGCTGATTATCTGGTGGAGAAAATTGCTCAGATTCGCTTTAAGTTTAATCCCGGCATGGAAGATATAGAACTGGGGTTGACCAGAGTTCAGTCTGGCCATGTTATCTGGGATCGGTTTGAGCCAGTTGGCCCTGAGGAAGTGGACAGGCTTCTTGGATCTGTTCGCGCCGCTGCCTGTGAATTGGATCCATGCCCTGCCTGGCTAGTCAAGGCATCTAAGGCTGTGTCAGGTGGTTGGGTCTAGGCAATTATAAATTCATCTCTGCAGGAGGGGTTTTTTCCAGCACCCTTAAAACATGCTTTGGTGCGTCCCCTCCTGAAAAAGCCATCCCTTGACCCTACGGTACTTACCAACTACCAACCAGTATCCAACCCACCCTTTTTGGGTAAGGTCTTGGAGAAGGCAGTGGCGTGTTAGCTACAGGAAGTCCTGGATGAAGCAGATTATCTGGACCCTTTCCAGTCAGGATTCAGGCCCGGATATGGTACTGAGACTGCATTGGTCGCATTGGTGGATGATCTCTGGTGAGAACGGGATGGAGGTCATCCATCCGTCCTGGCTCTTCTTGACTTCTCAGCAGCTTTCGATACCGTCGACCACGGTACCCTTCTGCGAAGGCTCCAAGGATTGGGGATCCAGGGCACTGTGTTGGCCTGGTTCTCTTCATTTCTGAGGGGCCGGACCCAGTCAGTGTGGCTGGAAGGTGAGAGGTCCAGCCCTAGGCCTCTGCAATATGGGGTGCCTCAGGGCTCGGTACTCTCGCCTCTCCTATTTAACATCTACATGAAGCCACTGGGTGAGATCATCCGTTCCCATAGGGTGAGGTATCACCAATATGCAGATGATACCCAGCTGTATATCTCAGCCCGTGGAGATCCAATTGATGTAGTAGAAGTCCTATCCATGTGCCTGGAGGCTGTCAGGGTCTGGATGGGGGACAACGGGCTACAACTGAATCCCGGCAAGACTTAAGTGGCTATGGGTAAGGGGTCCTGCGCTATCTCGGGAGTTGCCATCTTTGGTTCTGGATGGGGCAGCCTTGCCCCAAACAGACCCAGTGTGTAATCCGGGGGTCCTCTTGGACTCGCAACTACTGCTCGAGGAGCAGGTGGCAGTCGTGGCCAGGAGGGCTTTTGCACAACTTCGTGTAATGCGCCAGCTACGCCCGCTCCTAGACCGGGACTCCTTGCTCATGATCACACATGCTTTGGTCACCTTCAGACTTGATTACTGTAATGCACTCTACATGGGGCTGCCCTCGGTGACCATTCGGAGGCCACAGCTGGTCCAGAATGCGGCTGCTCGGGTAGTGGTGGGGTGTGGGCGTTATGCTCGTGCCTCACTGCTGCTTCAGTAGCTTCACTGGTTGCCAGTATGTCTCCAGGTGCAATTCAAGGTGCTGGTTATTACCTTTAAAGCCCTACATGGTAGTGGCCCAGGATACTTAAGAGACCGCGTCACCCCAAGAACATCTGTCTGTCCCACCAGGGCGGACCGGAGAGGCTCTCTTATTCCATCGGCTAGAGAGGCGCATCTCTCTAGCACCAGAAGGAGGGCCTTCTCCGTGGCCGCCCTGGCCCTTTGGAACCTCCTGCCAACTGAGTTACGTCTACCGACAGAGCTCCTGTCCTTACGGAAGGGCCTAAAAACCTGGCTGGCAGGGCAGGTGTGGGGCTCCAGTAATATGGGGTCCCATGTTGGGTGGTTGATCTGATGGGACAGCCACCCCTCCCTTGCTCTTTTAAACCTTTTTAAACCTTTTAACTTTTTAAATCTTTTAGATTTTTGTAAATCCATAGTTTAGTTCTTTTTAAATTGATTTTTAAGTAATTTTGAACTTTAAGGTTTTATTTTATGGATTTGTAGGGGGACTGTTTAATTGTTTTGCATTGTGTATAGTCTCTCCCCCTTTTCTGTAAGCCACCTAGAGTCAGGTTTGTCTGATTGGGGCGGGATAATAAATCTAATTAAATAAATAAAATAAACATTTTGCCCCCAACATTTTACCAACCTCAGAAGGATGGAAGTCTCAGTCAACCTTCAGCCCGGTCCTGATCGAACTCAGAACATGTGCAGAGTATTGACTACAGTCCAACAGTTACACCAGTGTACTAGTCACAATTCTTAAAGCAGTACCCAAATTGAAAAAGTTACTGTATTTCAGTGGTTCCCAACAAGGGGTACACAGCCCATAGGGGGACTTCAATTCCCAGAAGCCTAAGTCAGTACATTGACTGATCAGTGCTTTGGGGAAATGACTTAGGCTTCTGGGAATTGAAGTCCAAACACCAGCATTTGGGAAACACTGCTGTATTTAAACACAAGGCAAAAGGAGGGAGGGTGGAGCCATCCAATCAGAGAAACAAGAGCGGGCGTTACTAAATAGCCCACTTGTGTCATTTAAATTAATAGAAGCTATAAACAGCATGAAAATAAACTCAGTAGTAAAAAGTTATAAAAAGGATAATTTTTAGAGGGACATACGGATATGATAAAAATGACCCATGGTGCTGGAGTGCATATTGTTGATGCTGTATTATTAAAATGTTTATTTCTTTTTTTGTATTAGTGAGTTTCGTATTAAACTTTCTTATGATTTTAAGTTTTTGTCTTATATTGTTTATTTTTCTTAAAATTTCAGTTTTTCAAATGATAAACCACTGTACCATGAGGACTCATAATAGGTCTTTAATCTTTGGAAATGTACATGAAGAACGAAGATGTCCTTCGTGATGTACAGGGTGTTTCTAATGAGTTAAATTGACAAGAAACACCCGGCTTGCAACACCATTCCACGTGGGGGCCCCCAGTGGAAGTGGACACATTTATGTCAAACATAAAACACACTTGTGCATGCGTAAATGCACCCTCACCTGTGATAAAGGTGGAAGTGGGTGCATTTATGGCTGTCATAAACGCACATCTGCTTCCAGGAGGAATGCTCAGGCATATTCAGCTACCTGGGTCAGGCCTGCAGAGCGAAACGTTTGGGCACCCCTGGTTTGGAGGTACAGTAATAACTCATATAACATTAGTATCGAATAACACTAAAATCGCATAACATTAAGGAATCTGGGGGGAAGAATTGCATCAGATAACATTAAGATCCTATGGGATGCTTCAGATAACAACCGCTAAAGCCTGTGTGGTTACAATGTATCTCTATGGATCCCATAGAGGATCAGATAACACTAAAAATCATATAACACCAAGACTTGTGGAACCAGGTTTTAGTGTTATATGAGGTTTTACTGTATCAGCAATAAGGCACTTGATATCTCTTGGTACTGAGAGCAGTTGTCATGAAGGAGTTTAAAATATTGTCTTTTAATGTGCATCTCTATTCCCTTCTAATTATTCAGGCACAGTATAACAGAAAAAGGAATCACAGTGGAAATTCAAAGGTTATCAGGACCAACCGAAGAGTGGAAGGCAGTATTTTTACAAATGAATCTCTAGATACGCTCCAGAATCGATTCTTCATTAGACATCAACTTTATATGACTTTTCAGGAGTTTCCATCTCAAACTAGGCAGTTAATCTGCTTTTTTCCACACAACTGCTGATATGGAATATAAAGCAACTTTTCAACTAGGAGGATATATTACAATTCGTGAAAGAACATATTCAGGAGAGAAGCAGTTCCAAGGCCTGAAATGTGGAAAAGGCTTCAGTGAAGGTGGACGTTTTCCTACACACCACAAGATCCATGCAAGGGAGTGCCCTTTTAAATGTATGGAATGTGGAAAAAGCTTCAGTAAAACAGCAGAATTTGATTTACATCACAGGACCCACACAAAAGATAAGCCCTTTGAATGCCTGCAGTGTGGAAAAACCTTCAGTCGACGGGAACACCTTGCTAGACATCACAGGGCCCACACAGGAGAGAAGCCTTTTAAATGTCAGGAGTGTGGAAAAAGCTTCAGTCACAGTGCAAGCCTTGCTTCACACCATAGGATCCACACAGGAGAGAAGCCTTTTAAATGTCTGGAGTGTGGAAAAAGCTTCAGTCATAGTACAAGCTTTGCTTCACATCATAGGACCCACACAGGAGAGAAGCCTTTTGAATGCCTGCAGTGTGGAAAAAGCTTCAGTCGAAGTGAAAGCCTTGCTTCACATCATAAGACCCACACAGGAGAGAAGCCTTTTAAATGTCTGGAGTGTGGAAAAAGCTTCAGTCGAAGTGAAAGCCTTGCTTCACATCATAGGACCCACACAGGAGAGAAGCCTTTTAAATGTCTGGAGTGTGGAAAAAGCTTCAATCACAGTGCAAACCTTGCTTCACATCATAGGACCCACACAGGAGAGAAGCCTTTTAAATGTCTGGAGTGTGGAAAAAGCTTCAGTCACAGTGCAAGCCTTGCTTCACATCATAGGACCCACACAGGAGAGAAGCCTTTTAAATGTCTGGAGTGTGGAAAAAGCTTCAGTCAAAGTACAAACCTTGCTTCACATCATAGGACCCACACAGGAGAGAAGCCTTTTAAATGTCTGGAGTGTGGAAAAAGCTTCAGTGACAGTGGAAGCCTTGCTAAACACCACAGGATCCACACAGGGGAGAAGCCTTTTAAATGTGTGGAGTGTGGAAAAAGCTTCATTCACAGTTCACTCCTTGCTTTACATCATAGGATCCACACAGAAGAGAAGCCTTTTAAATGTCTGGAGTGTGGAAAAAGCTTCAGTCAAAGTGCAGGCCTTGCTTCACATCATAGGACCCACACAGGTGAGAAGCCTTTTAAATGTCTGGAGTGTGGAAAAAGCTTCAGTCAAAGTGCACACCTTGCTTCACATCATAGGACCCACACAGGAGAGAAGCCTTTTGAATGCATACAGTGTGGAAAAAGCTTCAGTGACAGTGGAAGCTTTGCTAAACATCACAGGATCCACACAGGAGAGAAGCCTTTTAAATGTCTGGAGTGTGGAAAAAGCTTCAGTCAAAGTGGAAGCCTTGCTTCACATCATAGGACCCACACAGGTGAGAAGCCTTTTAAATGTCTGGAGTGTGGAAAAAGCTTCAGTGACAGTGGAAACCTTGCTAGACATCACATGATCCACACAGAAGAGAAGCCATTTAAATGCCTGCAGTGAGAAATTTTTTGAATGCCTGGATGGTTGAAAAGGCTTAAGTGAGAGGAAGACTTACTAAACCTGTGACCAATATAGGAGAAAAACATTTTAAATGACAGGAATTTGGAAAATGGTTTAGTCAAAGATTTGCTTCACGTCACAGGATACACAGTTGGGAAGCGTTTTGAACACCTGGATGTGCTTTTGACTGTCTGTACATCTAATAAACTTTGAAATAATTAAGTCAGTGTGGAAGCTTTTAAATGTGTGGAAGATTCTTCTGTCAACATGTGTACTCCTTTTCCTACGCATTTCAGTATGTAGATAGACAAAATGCTTTTTCAGTGTATTGAGTGTTGGACAATCTTAGGTCTGGAAAGACATTCTATTACTCATGAAGGAATTATGTCCGGGGAGGAGCCATTTCAGTGCCTGCAGAGCAGAAGGATTATAATTCAAACTACAAACTTCAAATTATACTGCACTTCCCACACACTGAAGAAGTCATTTAAATGCCTTGTGGAAAGAGCTCTAAATTGCAAAAATTCTTCACTTCTCATCAGCGACTTCATGACATGGAATTGTAATACTGTACTTATATTTTATGTTAAGAAAATGGATTCTGTTTTGTTAGAAAGTGTTAAGCTCTCAAGTATGCTTCTAGTAGCTGTTTTGGTGTGTATTACCAGCAGATGTTAGGATGTCCTGGAAGAGGAGCCATATCAGGCCAACAGGAGGCCATAACAAGAATGCTTTCTTTGTTATCATGAGATGTGTGGATGCTAGGTAACGGTAAACAATTAGCTGCGGGAACACTGTTAGAATGTTATGAGAATGTAGGGAACTGATGAGATGCTGTGTTGCAGTGACTTCAATGACTCCTCGTGTGGCACTTCAACAGTTAACCCTTGTACCCCAGTAAGCTCGCCAGCACCCATCTCTGATCTAGTTCAAAGGTCTGCTTTTGGGTTGTTTGTGACTGTCTCTGGTCACAAGATTGCACACATGCCTTGGGATTGTTTGTTACACATCTAAGCCATGAGACTGAATATTATATGAGGCACGCATACGATGTATTAACCAATCAGGCTAAAGCCCAGACTAACATGATGTCATGAGATGACATCTCTTTCCTCACGTTCCCAAAGCATGGAGGCGACCTGATTTCACTAGGCCTCAAAAATCATTTCCCTTCTTTGTCTTACAAGACTGTGTGTCACGAGACAGCTTGTTTTCAGTTCAGTGTTCCTATTTCTTATCTGTAGTTAGCCTTATTGGGCTACCACAGAGACACTGTCTCCGAATGTCCCCATGTTGTGAGAACCTTTCTGTTTCAATAGGAGCATACCCTGATTGGTTAGAAGGTACCCCACCTGACTGCAGAATCTCCATCTTGGGGAGAGCAGAGGGAGTTCATTTTTGGATGTCTACGGGTTAACATCTATGCCTGGGGGACTGCTTCCCTTTTTTCTTTTAAAATGATTACTTAGGATCTTTACATTTGGACTGTCTCTGGACTGTCCTATGCTTTAAGAACCTGATCAATAAACCTACGTTTGCTTTAACGTCATCTCTTCATTGAACTAAAGGGTAAGAGATGCAATGCATTCACACACAAGCCTCTGAATACGCTACCTGAATAAAACCTCCTTGTGGAAGAGAAGCAGCTAAGGGCTGTTTAGCTGGATTGCCGGCCAGCTCACCCTCTGGGGGCTTTGGTTTAGGAGGGCCAGAGCAGAGGGGCCCGGCTGGTTTCGTGACACATGACCCAACCACGGCCAATGTACTGAGCCTAAACTAGCCAATCTGATTTTCTATGTAAGTGTTTCCTTATACAATTGTAACAATAAAAAGGCTCGAACGTTCATTCAAGGAAGAGTGTTCTCCGCTAGATCGGACTTAGTGTTGTGTGTTTCATGAAGCTTCATCCAACATGAGAACATGCATTCATTTTGCGTTAAGACACCATTGGATTGGCTAATGCTAATGAGCTGTGCACTAGTCTGATTTTAAACTAGTGCTGGAAGAGATTTGGAGTACATTCACGTTAGGATTTCAGGATGTCATTTTGGAATGGTAAGACTACTGAAAAGATGCAGAAATCAGTAATAATAATCAGTTAGAGATTAGACAGATTTTTATGTTTGGGAGAAGGAGCTTGCTGGCTTGTCTGATATTTTTGAGTGGTGTTGACAATGTTCAGTTTTTCATCGTGAACCTGTAAACCTACTGAAGATCTATGCTTTACCTATCCTTTTTATTCTAAATAAACCAAGAACTGTTTTATCAAACAAGAGTGATTATTTTCAAGTGAGGGTGAGAGAAGAAACTGTTGCCAAGCCTTTGCTACAATAGGCTGCTGCTACCACAATAAAAGGTTTATTATCTCGGCTGAGGTTGCTTTAAAGCTGGTCATACCTCTGACCTGGATAATGTTAAGGGCTAGCTACAGGCAGGAACACGGGAGAATCTAGGCAGGGGGGCTTGCTTAGCTGCAGTCCTTGTCAGATATGGGCTGTGTGTATCTGAATGGGTCGTTGACAGTTCACACTAGGAGAAAATCATACACTCATGTGCTGCATAGGAGCCATATTTAAGATGATTTCATTAGAAATTGGGGTATGTAAATATATTGAATGGGGCAGATCCCTTTATACCAAATAACTTATCTAATTTTGTAAATATTCATATAGAATGGCAAAAAAATAAAATGATTATATTATTGGTTCCAACAAGAAGATTGAACATGCAGTAAAAGCCCTTATTATGGACGCCACAGGTAACAGAAAACTTGACCTACAGAAGAAAATACTGAAGAAACAGTGTCCCAATTTATGGGGGAAATGTGCGATACAGAAAGTTATTTTAGGGTGTTCTGATGCTTCCCAGGGCTGTGGGAGGGTGTTTGGAGTATTTCCAGTCCATTTTTGAAAAATGTCACTTTTTTGGCTCGCCACTAGATGGAGCTGATAGAAATTTGAAGAATATGTCCTAAAAATCAGCTTAAAGCTCACTAAAAAGCCAAAAAAAACTTGTTTTTTCTCTTCCAAACTCTTTCTAAAGTTCAGTTTGAAATTTTTTGCTTTGTTTTACCACTTTAGAACCAATACTACAAGGCTTTTTGCTTCTTTTCTAACCTCCAGAATGTTCTTTATTTTCAATGCATTCCTATGGGAAATTGTGCTTTGTGTTACAGAAAAATCGTTTTACAAAAAACATTCTAGAATGGATTAATTCCGTAACCCGGGGTTCCACTGTACTCAAGAAATGGAAAGCAGATTTATATTTTGAACTTGATGGCTGGTAATAAAGAGATATGGATCATAACTATCAATGGTAAATGAAAATGTGATTTTAGAGAGATGGGGAGTATTTTTGGACAGTATATTAATGAAAATGAAAGGGCTTAAGCCAAAACAAGTAATATCCTATCACAGGTTAAGGGGCCAATGTGGAAATTAAATTACTGTATTTGTAATGATATACAAATAATTATGGTTATTGCCAGTGAGGAGATGTTACGGGTTCAGACCGGTTCGCCCGAACCGTCAGGAGGAGCTCACCGGGGTGGGTGTGTAGTTTGGGCACTCCTGATCTACAATATAATGCATTGGTGCCCAAACTAAGGCCCAGGGGCCAGGTGCGGCCCTTGACGCCAATTCATCCGGCCCGTGGGTACGTTTTACTTCCGTTTCCAGGAGCGATGAGGGCTTCGTGGGCGGATTAATAGGTGTAGGCCACACCCGGCCCCCGGGCCTTAGTGACTGGCTTCCTGAACCACATGATCGGTCCACGGCCCAAAACGTTTGGGCACCCCTGATATAATGTATAGTGTACTTCTGAGACGGAATGTTGCTTCATGTAAGCAATTTCATGTGTACCCTTGGTAAGTATCTGCATCCTCATCAGGAGCACACTTGAAAGAGAAAACTTTCTGTATTCAACCCAATGAACGGAAACATTTCCTGCTGCCATACTAGTTTGGATAGTTCTGCAATGTATAATTTCTTTCCATGGATTTGGGCTTTTGTGGAAGATCTTGGAACATTTCCTCTGTAGGGAATTGTGCATGGTTCAAATGTGCAAAGAACTTCAGGAGACCCACAACCTCACTTCTTGGCAAGGGTTTCCCCCTTGGGAGAAGCCACTTTGTTGCTTAGAGTAGGGGTGGTGGAATTCTGCCACACACATACTGGATTATTCACCAGAGAATACAAGGAATTCTTGGAGTGATGAAAAGTCTTTACACTAGTGTTTCCCAACCTTTGGTTCTTGGATTTCAATTCCCAGAAGCTGAAGTCAATTGCCAAAAGTACTGATCAGCCATTGTACTGACTTAGGCTTCTGGGAATTGAAGTCCAAGAAAGAAAAGATGCAAGACACTGCTTTAGACTGTGAAAGCTCCTTAGGCTCCATCTAAGAATCGATACAGAAGAGATGTCGCTTAAATTCCAGGGTGCAGGCAGCTCACCATATGGGTTGGCTAAACATCTCAAAAGTCATAGAAGAATGACATTCCAATGGTAACTTCAAGACTCTCCTGTTAGATGTGAGACTCGCCAGTATAGTAAAACTCACCCTTTTTTGCTGCCTCTGTAACTTTCCTGGCCCAAATTAAATGTTGACTAAAATTCTATAACATAACTCTTTGTGCAGAATGAAGATGATGTCATCATCCACCAGTCACCATTAATTAAAGGCTTACTTTAGTGGTCTCAGGGTGCAGGCAACCTGAGCCAGACTTGACCAGCTTTCACCAGAGTCTTCAGGAACCTGCTGGTTTGTATAGTTATGTATAAAGGTCCAGACTTTTGATGGAAGCATAATAAACTTGAACTAGAGGACTGAATGAAGCATAAGTGGAAACAGTGTTTTATAAAGGACCGTTTCTATCTGATTTTGCTAGGATTGAGCAAAATAGGGACACAGTTTGCATACAACAAAGTCTGGTTCAATGTCATTCAATATGCTTCTCTGTGTTTCTTGCTTTTTATTAGGTATATAAAGAAAAAGAACAAAAACAAACTAATATACATACATAAAAACACTAAATGAATCAAATAACATAACAATATTTTGTTAAGAATACATCACTCATGAAATTATTATAGGATAAGATTGCATATTTTCTATTACCACAAAATACCTCAAAGATTTCAAATCTGACCATATCATATCCTTCCACATTTTGTCTCTTACATTATGTTCTTTTACACAGTTTGTCACATCAATACATTATACATCATTAATATCACCCATGTGCTATATACAATGTCCGGGGCGGTCTGTATCATCACATTTTCCAAAAAACATTTTGTTCTGGGGCAGGGGCTAGGCCTTTTTTCTTCACTAGCGTATGATCAATAAATGGTTTCCAGACCCTCCAGAAACTATTTCCTTGTCGTTTACCTTTTCTAAATTTTAATTCCCATGTAAGTTTCTTGTTTAAGGCCAAATCCCACATTCGTTCATACCAGTCTTGCATTTTTGTGTTTTCACTGCTCTTCCAATTTTTTGCTAAACATTGTCTGGCCACTGTTAACATGATAGACACCAGTTCCTTATTATCGTTAGTAATTCTATATTTATCCACTTCCAATAGCAAAATTGTCTCTGAATCCAATTCGAGTTGCACATCCAGTATTTTCTTAATCTCATTTTCTATATCTCCCCAGAATCCTTTTACACATTCACAGCTCCACCACATATGCTCGTATGAACCTTTTTCTTTTTTACATCTCCAACAAATATCACTCAGGTTATTATACATTTGGTGCAACCCCATTGGAGTTCTATACCACCTCCAGATCAATTTGTAGTTATGTTCTTTAACTTTCACTGATATGGTTTTCATAATTCTTTTCCCCCATATTTTTTGCCACCTTTTTTCTGTAATTGTAACATTAAGTTCTTGTTCCCATTTTTGTCTCAGTATCTCCTGTATTTTGCCACCTTTGTTCAAAATTTTGTATATTTTACTTACTATCCCCTTTATTCCTGTATCACCTTTTCTTACTCTAGTCAGAAGTGTCTCAATTTCAGTACATTCCCTGCCTAGGTCCCCTTCTAGTATAATTCTTTTACTCCAGTTGTTCATCTGAAGGATCTTAAACCAACTCAATTCCAGTTGCAAATATAGCTCATTTCTTTTTTCTTGATTTCTCCAGGTTTTTACCCAATCTTTCAGCATTAGAACCCCCTTTTCTAATAGAATATCTCTAATCCTCCTATCTATTTTTAATGGCAAGCTGTTAAAGTCCTCTAATTCCATAACTGGTGAAATTCCTGGCATGAAGTCTTTCCTCATTCTATTCCACTCCTCTATTGTAGATTTTAACAGTGTTCCCTGATTTTTTTCTCTTTTTTTGTCTTTTTCTAACCCCATAAACAGAGCATTTCCAACCCCTAAAAATTCCTTTCTTTCAATTCTTTCCCACACCATTTCTTCCCTACTTAATAATTTAATACCATTTCTTATTTGAAAGGCTCTGTAATATTGACTAATATTTGGGATCCCCAATCCACCATTCTTTTGTGATAAATACCACAGTGATTTTGCTATTCTAGCTCCTCGGGTCCCATTGCAAAATTTATTTATGATATTTTGATACTCTTTTAATTCTTTGTCTGTGTGTTTTAATGGTAAGGCATCGAACAAAAAATTCAGTTTTGGTAATAACATCATTTTACACATTGCTATTCTACCGAACCAGGACAAATTTAGTTTGCTATATTGTAGTATCTTCTTTTCAATCTCTTTCTTTTGTTTACCATAATTCAATCCCTTAAGATCCTTAATTTTACCAGCTAGTATTATACCTAAATACCTCATCTTTTGTGTAATTTGTATGTTGTAATCCCGTTTTATCAAGTCCTCTTCGCTTTTATTCCCATTAACTAGTATCATTTCCGTTTTGTCCCAGTTCACCCTTAATCCTGTTATCTCCTCAAATCCTTTCAAATGCATATTTATCCTTGATATCGCCTTTGTTGGATGCTTTACCATTATTAGTGTATCATCTGCGTATAGACTTATTTTATTCCCTTCAATTCCAATTATTTCCTCATCTTGACGTATTATATTTGCCAAAAATTCCATAGCCAGTATGAACAAAGATGGTGACAGTGGACAGCCCTGCCTCGTACCTGCTTCTAAGTTAATATCTCCTGTATAGTTACCATTAAATTTAATCCTGGCTGTCCCTTGTTTGTATAAATTTCCAATTATTCTCTGAAATTTAACTCCAAATCCATATAATCTTATCATCTCGTGAATTGTTGCCCATTGTAGTGAGTCAAAAGCTTTGAAAATATCTAGTGACAGGAAACCCACGATTTTTTTTCTCCTTTCAGCTAAATCCAATAAATCCACTACCCTTCTTATCAGGTCTGACATATGCCTATTTTTTACAAACCCTGCCTGGTCCTCTTTTATATAGTGAGCTATAAAACTATTTAACCTATTTGCCAATATTGTTGAAAATATCTTTGCGTCTTGATTGATTAGAGATATTGGTCTATATGATTCTATTTTCTCTAAATCTTTTCCAGGCTTTGGGATCAAAGCAATTATAGTTCTATTCCAAGAATCTGGGATTGTTTCTCCTTCCATTATTCCGTTGAATAACTTGTGTAATCTCGGAACAATCCAAAGTTTAAAATCCTTATAAAATTCTGCTGTCAACCCATCCTCTCCCGGTGCTTTATCTTTTTTTAATCCCTTAATCACCTCCTCAATCTCCTTTACTGATATTTCTGCCTCCATTTTAGTCCTATGTTCTTCTGTTATCGTTCTAATCTGTTGTTTCTCAAAAATGTCTCTCATCTTTTCCATATTTATCTCTTTTCTCAAATACAGTTTTTTATAGAAATTTTCAATTAATTCTACTTTTTCCTTCCTTTTATTGCATTTTTTCCATTTTTATCTACCAATACTCCTACCTGACCTTTATTTTTCTTTTCTCTTGCAGCTTTAGCTAATAATTTAGAGTTTTTATCACTGTATTCAAAATACTCTCTCTTTAAGAAAATCAGGTCCTTTTTTACTTTTTCTATATCCTTCCCCTCTATTTCTTTTTTAAAAAAATTTATCTCTTGAAGCACTTTTGGATCTTTGTTCTTTGCATGTTCCGAGTGAAGGTGTTTAAATCTATTTTCCATCTCTTGGTACTGGATATTAAATTGTCTCTTCCTTATACTGTTTAATTGTATTGATTCTCCCCTGAAAATTGCTTTCATTGTGTCCCATACCGTTCCATATTGCACCTCATTATTATCATTCCATTTCCAATTTTCCTCCCATTTTTCCATTATTTGCCTTTTTGTTGTTTCCTCTTCATACAGCTTTGAGTTATATCTCCAATTATATCTTATGCTCCTTGTATCTTCCAAATTTATATCCACAGTTATCTTAGCATGATCTGATTCCTTGAATGTTCCAATTTTTATATCATCTATTGTTCTAACCAACCCTTCTGTAACAAATATATAATCAATCCTGGAGTACATATTGTGAACTTGGGAGTAGTAAGTATACTCCCTCTCCTGACCCTTAAGTTCTCTCCACACATCTTTTAGACCCATTAATTTACTCCAGTCATCGAGTATATACTTCTTACCTTTGTTTTTATTACTTGTACTATCAATTCCCGATCTTAATAAGTTAAAATCTCCCCCTATAACCATATTCTTTGATCCTTCCTTGTTTAAAATTTTTCCAATCCTTTCTAGGAATTCTTCCTGATTATTGTTTGGAGCATAGACATTAACCAAAGTTATATCTTCCTCCTCAATATTCCCTTTAATAATCACGTATCTTCCTTCTTGATCAATTATGCTTTTAACCACAGTAAAACCCAATTTTTCCGAGATTAATGTTGCAACACCTCTAGCTTTAGATGTCCCATAAGCCTTTTCGTATATTTCCATTCCTCTTACCACTAGTTTATTTGCTTCCGCTGATTTTTGGTGTGTTTCCTGGAGAAAAATAATGTCCGCTCTAGTTTTGTTGAGTGCTATTTGCAATCTCTTCCTCTTTAAGGCGTTCCCCGTTCCCTTCACATTCCATGTTAAAACCCTTAAATTTTTAACCATCTGTTGTTATTTTAGTTTCCCGCTCTCTACAATTCTCCCCGGACGTGCTCCTTCTACCCCATCCAGAATCCCCAAAGAGGAAAAAGAAAATAAAGAAGAAACTAAAAAAATTAATTACAATCGCTATAATATTACAAGAAAAAGAATCAACAGAAAAAGTGAAAGTAACATTTAAAAGGATAATATTAAACATAAAAATAAAAAACTTACCTACTCTTCTTTCTCTCTCAACCCTCCCCGCACCTTTCCCAAAGATGTCGCCTCTGAATTCCAAAGAGGGGAGGGGGGAACGTGAAAGAATGGCATCAAGTTGTTATAGTTGGCCCTCCTCTGCCATTGATCAGATATTTCTTATGTTCACTGTTCTACTATTTCCACACTTGGTGTCCCCGAAAGGTCTGCGCCCCCCACAGCTCCCTCCCCTCCCTCCCCTCCGCTCATGGCCGGCCCCATCATGCCCACTGTGTACAGGTCTGTTCTCATAGTAATCCAATCTGGATCCGCCACCTTAAATAATCCAATCTGTGTCAAGTATTGCAAAACATCGGTCCTTTCGTCCAGAACATGCCATTTCTTGTCATAAAAAAATCTCAGTTGTTGTGGAAACCTCCAATTGTATTTAATGCCTTTTCCAATCAAAAACTTCGTAACTGGTTTCATCATGTATTTCCATTTTCTCTCTTCCGGAGCTATGTCATTGTAGATTTCCACATCAACCCCCTCCATATTTAGGACGCCAGACCCTGCTTGTTTAATGAAAGCCATTACCTTCAATTTGTCCGCCCAATTTGCAAATTTGACCAAAACGTTCCTAGGGGTTCTCCTATCTCTCCTTCCCCCCACTCTAAATACAGCACCAAGATCTTCTGGAACAAAATCCTTCCCCATTTTTAAAGAATTCAGCCAATCCGTAACTCTTTCTTTCAACTTGTCTGGCGTCCTTTCCACCATCTTGCGTATCACAATGTTCTGTTTTCTGAACCCCTCCTCCACCATCATCATTTTATTCTCTTGAACCGATACCCTGTTAGAAATGACATGTTGCTTTAAATGTTGCTTTAAAGCATTTGATTCTTTGCAATGGGACACAATACATGAGGTAATCAGATTATACGGATTTGGAGACAAATTTCAAAAAGTTATTAAGAACTTATATAAACAGGGGATAGCGACAGTGAAATTTAATGACAGTTATACAGGAGAAATAAAATTGGAGGCTGGAACTCGGCAGGGATGCCCTTTGTCACCTACATTATTTGTATTGGCTATGGAACTATTGGTGAATTTAATTCGGCAAGATAAAGATATATCCGGAATTGAAGGGAATAAAATAAGTTTATATGCCGATGATACACTAATTACAATTAAACAACCAGCACAAGTAATTCCAAAGATTAACAAACATTTGAAAACCTTTGAGGAAAAAACAGGATTAAGGGTGAACTGGGATAAATCTGAGATGATCTTAGTCAATGGGAGTAAGAAGGATGAAGAAGAAATAAAGCAAAAATTTAACATTCAAATCCCGAACAAATTAAGATATTTAGGGGTAATGCTTGCTAGAAAAATTGGGGAACTTAAAGAATTGAATTATGGAAAACAAATGAAAGAGATAGATAAAAAAATATTACAGTACAACAAGCTGAATTTATCGTGGTTTGGCAGGGTTGCAATGTGTAAAATGATGTTGTTACCTAAATTAAACTTCTTATTTGATGTCCTGCCAATAAAACATACAGATAAAGAATTGGAAAAATATCAAAATACCATAAATAGATTCTGTAATGGGAAACGAAGAGCCAGAATACCTAAGATCCTGTGGTATGTATCGCAAAAAGAAGGGGGACTGGGTATTCCGAATGTTAGCAAGTATTATAGAGCCTTTCAATTACGAAACGTTATTAAATTATTAATTAGAGAAGAGCCAATATGGGGAAAATTAGAATCAAAAGAATTTTATACAAAAGGAAAGGCATTTTTTTTATGTGGGGATAAGGATAAAAAAATGAGAATTCAGGGTAAGATGATAAGAGCAACAATAGAGGAATGGAACAAAGCAAGAAAGGATCTTATTCCAGGGATCTCAATGGTTACAGAATTAGAAGACTTTAATAATATTCCGATGAAAATAGACGGTAGGTTTAAGGATATCTTATTAGAAAATGGGGTCTCTCTGTTGAAAGATTGGATCAAAATTTGTAGGGATCTAGAGAGGAGAAAGGAGCTTTATCGGCAACTGGAGTTGGATTGGTTCAAAGTCCTCCAGATGAATAATTGGAATAAGAAATTTTTTTTGGAAATGGGATCAGACAGGGAGCTTACAGAATTTGAAACATTGTTGGTCAAATTAAGAAAAGGAGACATAGGTTTAAAGGGGATAGTTAGTCAAATATATAAGATTTTAAACAAAGGGGGGGAAGGCTCAACAAGTATTGAAAGATAGCTGGGAACAGGAATTGAACACAACAATTACTGAGAAAACATGGGGAAAAATGTGGAGAAGACGTATTATGAGATCTATGTCGGTAAGAGTGAAGGAACATAATTACAAATTAATTTGGAGATGGTATAGAACCCCAGTAAGACTGCATCTAATGTACAAAGATGTGAGCGAGAAATGTTGGAGATGTAAGAAAGCTAGAGGCACATATGAGCATATGTGGTGGCCTTGTGAGGTTTTGAAGGAATTTTGGGGAAAAATTGAGGACGAAATTAAGAATATATTGGATTTGCAGGTCGAACTGGGGTCAAATACAGTTTTGTTAACTGAGGTGGAGAAATATAAAATGAGCGAGGACAACGAACTGATGGCGATAATGCTATCGGCGGCCAGGCAATGTATAGCGAGAAATTGGAAAAATAATGAACACTTACAAAGAAGGGATTGGTATAAGGAAATGTGGGATTTGGCACTCAATGAAAAGCTCACCTGGGAGATAAACTTTAAAAAGGGTAAAGTAACCGGCAATAATTTCTGGAGGATTTGGAAACCTTTCATTGAATATGTAATGGTTAAAAATAAAGGCATACCCCCTGTATCTGAACAAAATGACTTTTGGAAAATATAAGTAAACATAAATCCCCGGACAATGTATATATCACAAGGGTGATTCTAAAGCTAAAAATGATAGTAGAGTTAGAGAACAACATATATTGGTCATGAGGAGATATGTGAAGATATAGCTTGTAGTTTGAAGTTTCAAATTTTGGTTTATAACGAGTTAATAATATTTGATTGTTGATACCAATGTAGTATGGTTAATTATGTGAATTTTTATCTTCTTTTCTTATTTTTCTCTATACATATTTTAGAGTTATGTAATGTTTCTGTTTCATGTATTTCTTTTTGAATTGTAATGCTTTATATACCTAATAAAATTTTATAAAAAATTAAAAAAAAAAGAAATGACATGTTGCTGAATCAAAAGTTCATTCACTGCAATACTAGCTTGTCGTATATCCTTTTGCATTGTGTCTGTGATCATTTTAATTTTCTTTGTATTTTCTGCCACATCTTTTTGCATATCTGTAAGGGTCCTGGCCAGGCTCTCGTGTTGTAGCCTGGCAGGCTCCCGATCTTTTTTCATTTCCTCGCTGTTATTCTCAACAGATTTATTCAACCTTTGCATTGTTACCTGACAGTCGCCAACATTTTTGGCCAGTTGTTGTAAAATAGCACAAACTTCCGATAAATCAGACACTTGCCCCACAGTTGTTTGGGACTCCGTTGTTGCAGCTTGAGCTTCCATGATCGGTGACGGCGTATGTCTCTCCTTGTCCTTCTGCTCCTTCTCTTTCTTCTCTCTTCTTATCTTAGGTTTAACTGCTTCCTCCTCCTCCCTGCCCTTCCCTCCCTCCATACTGTGTTCACTTAGCTGTAAACCCCCCCAATCAGTGTTTAATTAATTTAAAAAAATTTTTCTTTCTTTCTTTTTTTTCTATGTTCCACTGGTTTACTTGCACAGGATAATTATTTATCTCACCCAAAGATGGCCAACCCAGTCAATTAATCAGTCCGTTAACTATACTGCCAAAATTGATGGGCTATCTGTAATTTTCAAACACTCAGTTTGGCTTTCCCCCTTATTACACCTTATTTTCAATTAATTTGTCTCAGTTAATTCTATCTCCAATCAGTTTGATACATTCAGTCAATCTCTAACTATCCAAATCTATAAATCTAATCTGTATCTATATTAAATCAATATATCTAATTCATTTGTTTTAAAACAATTAATTAATTGCTGTTGGCCACCTCTTTAATTTAAAGTTGTTAATGTTATCTTTGTTGGCTATTAATTAATGTTGCCCAGGGAGTGATCAGGGAGAAAAGAAGAATGCAGTCCAATTTAGATTCCCACCAAAGACCTGTATCACTGGCAATAAATATCCAAACCAAGAAAGAGAAAAAAAAAGGGAGTGAAGAGGAGGGGGGGTGCGAGGGGAAAAGGGCAATCTGCAAATCTTAGCGTGAAATCTACTGTGGATAGTTTTGCCTAAAGGGGTACGATAAATGTTAGCTAAACCAATTAAAAACAGTTAACCCAGGACAAAAACAATAACGTTTGATATAAGAGAGAATAAGAAAAAAAAAGGAATTATTAATGATTAAAGACAAAGTTTCAAGTCAATTGTAAAGTACTGGAAAGTTGCCTCTTCTCCCGTCTCAGAGCCTGTTGCAGTTAAGTTTCGTTTCAGTCTTAAGTTTCGCTGTTCGTCGCCATCTTTACTTTCCAAGCCAGTCCGTTTTACAACTCTTTAAAACTCTGTAAAAAGGCCAGTGTTATATATGTGTATACTCTCCTTCCAGCTTCTCCGTCTGAAACCACCACTGCAAACAGTATTTTAATAAAGGTTAATAAAAGTAAGTCTTTTCTCCACCTTCTCTTCCCCCACTGTCTCTTTCCGATCTTCGTTGCCTCCTCTACCCGAACCCAGTACAGAGATCCGCCATTGTTCCCTTTCGCGGCTCCCCGTCTGCCTCGCAGAGTATCTCCAACTTGAATAGTTTTTGGAAAGAGAGGGCAGACTCCGGAACCGCACCTCCAACACAGCAATTCAAGAAAAAAAAGTTTTCCCCTCTTCTTACCGCGGCGCCCCGTCAGGTAATAAATCCGATCCGAGATCCTCTCGAAGATCGTCAGGACTCCGGCGCCGCAATCTCAAACCGCAATCTCAACCGTTCTTCCCTGTGCCGCTTCTCGCTCCAAAGTTCCGCTTTGGCTCCGAGGTCGGCTCAACGGGTCGCCAGCGGGACCAGAGACTTCTTCCGAGGCTCCGGCACCCCCCACAACCCGGAGCTCGAACTCCTCGTGCCCCGCTTACTCAGGATTCCACTCTTTTTTCCCCTAATTTTTGGCGTTTCTGGCGGATCGCTTCACCTTACCAACTGCTAATATCCACAGGTAATCACCAAAAGTCTCTTTTTTATTGTTTTAATCACATTGATAACCCCATTTAATGGCGGAGGATGGGAAAGCCACTGCTTCTCCTACTCCATCCAAGCCAATGTCATTCAATGTGCTTCTCTGAGTGTGCATAAGAAAAAAATGCTTCTAAATTTTCATCCGTCGTAGTTACTGCCAGTTTTGTTCTTATCCTTTTAAGTTTTGAGAAAACTCACAGGTGTCCTGTGTTAATGTTATTGTCAGAAAACATTTGTATACTTTATATAGGTGTGTATATGGGGACTGTACATGTTATACTCTACTATCATCTCAAATGCACATTGAGAAGTCTCTATCCTCATCTTTGACTTCTGCAACTGCATTTACATTATCAGAAAACAAAAACAAAAAAAAAGCATGTTTTAAGGTAGCTGGAAAATACCCCTTCCAAAGCGAAGAGTTAATAATGGCCTCGACCCAACCACTTGTCACCGCCCTGGCAGATTTCACCAGCCAGGCAGGGCATGGTTCTGATCCACATGCAGTGGCACACACAGATCCCAGAAGCCTGTCCACTTCCTCAGGGACAACTGGATCAAACCGATACCAGATAACATGACCAAACTGCACTTTGGACAACCCCAGATCTAATATTTCCATGCCGGGGTTCAACTTTGACTGAATCTGAGGGGGTCAACCAGCGTCTCAGGCTAATCGATTTGCTGATCCAGAGGAAAAACACCCAGTTCCCTTTTAATCCATCAGGATCCACCAGTCACCCGGGGCAGACCAATTGAATAGGCCCTACCTCCCTGCACTGAAGCCCCATCCCCAGAAAGTCCATAGGAGATAGTGATCAGACCATGGCACAGGAGTGATGTCTGATTTTTGTATACTGTATTCAGGTCACTCTGCCACTGCTCCAACAAAAAAATGAGATCTGGGGTGTGGCCACTGTTCCTAGTTGGGTCCCAAATTACTTGAGTCAGGCCCACAGCTGCCATGGAAGATTGAGTTTCTGCGCATGCCCAATAAAATTGGAGCAATTTTGGCGCCAATTTTACTGCGCATGCGCAGAAACTCAATCTGACACATGCACAATGCGTCAGATTGAGTTTCTGCGCATGCGCAGTAAATCGGAGCCATTTTGGCTCCAATTTTTAAAAAACATGGCGGTGATGACAGCAATAGTGGCGGCGGCGGCAATGGCAGCGGCGATAGTGACGGCGGCGGCGATGACGGAGGCGGCAACACCAGCAGCAATAGTGGCGGCGGCGGCGGTGATGGCAGCGGCGATGACGACGGCGGCAACACCGCCGGCGACTGCAACGGTGGCAGAGATGTTGGTGGCGGTGATACTGGTGGCGTTGACGGCTGCAGCAACGGTGGCGGCGATGGCGGCGGCGATGGCAGCGGCGATGAGGCGGCGATGGCGATAATGGCGGCAGCGGAGATGGCAGCGGCGATTAATTTGGCGGCGGTGTGGGCAGGCAGCACCAGCCTTAAGAGGAGGGCACCTCCCCCGGGACCGCCAAGCCCCCACAGGCAAGTTGAGGCCTGTCCTGCTCTGGCCGTCCGCCCCTTGCGAGCCCTCCCAGGGGTAAGTGAGGGGTTTGTGTTTGGGGTTGTATTTTTATTTAATTTTAATTTTATTTATTTAATTTATTTACGGGTTTGTGGGGTGGGTGGGTTGGGTTGAGGGTGTGTGTGTGTATTTATTTTATTTTATATTTTATTTTAAGGCCCCCGCCCACAATGTCATGACATCAGCTCTGCCCATGACGTCATGACATCGGCCACGCCCATGACGTCGTGACATCATGGAGTGGTGGTAACAAATTTGTTATCCCATCACTGGCTCCCTCCAGTCTGTCCCAGCTCCTGCCAGCGAGTAGTTTGAAAGCAAGAAATTACAAGTAGATAAATAGGGACCAATTTGTTCAGAAGGTAAACAGTGGTCCGTGTACTCGAGTGTTGAGGCATGCCTGCCACATGTCCATGGAAACGTCTGCAGATGCACATAGTGCTGACCCTTTGGCTATAAACAGAGATGAGCACTGAACACTAGTCAGATACACGTGGCTTTCGAGCATGGGTCACCTTTATCTCTACCAGCCATGTAATTCCCTCTATTATTGGCGATTTTTGATATTGGCAGGAAGAATACCCCCCCCCCCCCTGAAAGATTTCCCTCTCCCCACCTGTTGAACTTCTGCCCGTCATGGCTGGGGGGGGAGGGAGGGAGGGAGGGAACAATCTTCCCCCTCCCTCCTTCCCGCCAAGAAAATCCGTCGCCAAGATACAGGGGAGGGGCTTCAGAACCAATGGCGACCCAGGCCGCGCCTCCTCCTGGGATTGTGTTTGCGCAGGCGCTAAGGGACATCCGGGCACTTTTCCTTCTTTTCCAGGCAGCTGCAGGAGGAGGAGGCGAAGCCTTTGATCTTCTATCTATTCTAGGGTGAGAAAAAGGGGATAAGTCAGGGATTGGGGGGGAGGAAAGAAGGGGATTGGACTATTATCTCCCCCCTCCATTGGCGTTCATCTTCCTCCCATTGAGGATGGTGTGTGTGTGAGAAGAATCCAAAGATGAGGTAGGGACGTCTCTGTTCCTTCTGCCGCCTGAGGCCCCACCCGCAGGTCCTCACTTCAGGAGACTCATCCTTTCTCCCCCTCCCCAATTCCATGTGGGGCCTCTTTCCAACCTCTCCCTCCCAGAGCCTCTTCTTTGGGCACTCAGTGGCTTCCCCCCAATGAGGGGGGGGGGAGACGTGGTGGGGGGGTGAGGGGGAGGAAAAGGCCTCCCTCCCGCCAGGTCTTCCTCTTCTGTCGTCCTCCCCATTTTGGGTTTTGTGGGGCGCAGAATCGCTTAGAGGGGGCGCAGGACAACCCACCCCCTTCATATAGCCGTGCAGAGAGACGATATTGGGGGGGGGGGCAGAGAAGCATTTCTTTTCCCCACCTTTCCCCTTGTCAGTCTGGGTGGGGTAAGAGATTGTCCTGCTCTTCACTCCCCCCCCCTTTGTTTAATAACACTATCTTGGAATTTGAAGTGACCTCCCTTCCTTCCTCCATTGTCTCTGTTTGGAGTATCTCCCAGGAAGATCCTTCACAGAGGGAAGGGGAAGGGTCTCCTTAAGGATTTTCCCCACCATTCAGGACACCCAGAAGGCAGAGGGTGGGTTGGGGCAGTTGTTCTCAACCTGCGGCCTGTGGGCCAGATGTGTTTTTAAGTTTCTAAGCTTTTTTTAAAGCTTTTAGTTTCTAAATTGGTTTTAAATTGTTGTCTTGATTGTTGTGTTGGGAATCGCCCTGGGTCCCTTCGGGGTGGAGGGCGATAAACAAACTTAAATAAATAAATAAATGTGGCCAATGGCACCATTTGATGTGCCACTTTCTGACTCCACCACTCTAGGAAGTTCCATGTAGTGGAGAAAGGGCAAAATGGCCGTCCAGCCCCCAGTGCTGTCTGAGGGAGCGTGATCCAACCTTTGGCTTGAAAAGGTTGAGAACTCCTGGTTTAGGGTTTAGTTCTGTTTCTTTGCATGTTTGTGTGAACGAGGTTGTTGTTGGAAGTGGAAAGAGCGAGATGGGGCTGGAGATTTTACTGAAATGACCCCCCCCCCTCATTAGGAGACATGCAGGAAAGGGGAGGGGGTCTTTTCCAGTGAAATCCGGATGGACTTGATGGCCTTTCCTTTGATGGTTACCTCCAACTCCTTGCCAAGTGCTTCACAAACTTCCTCTATCATACTCAGCTCATCAAGAGCCTGAATTTCAATTGTCTTCTCATCCTTTTGATTCACTGTGCTGAATTTCCCAGCTTTCCCGTAGTTGCAGCAGACTTCTTCAGCTCTAAGAGCAGATTTCCAGCCACTTTTCCTCCTCACCTTCATCACATTCTCTTCCACCTCCTTCAAGGACGGCTTGTCCCTCAATTGTCTCAACATATCTCTTCCCTTCTCCAGTTGTGCTAAGACAGAGGCAAGTGGCAGGGATAATGGAAGTTATAGTCTGAATGGACAGTTTTGCACTCAAACTGTGGAGGGAAAGATTTGCAATTCTAGGGGGCATTATATGTTTTTGGACTCCAAGGCCCCTGTGGCAGGGTCTTGGTAGGGAATTTGGGCTTTGGAGTAGTACTGTACTTGGGATTGGTGCATTTAAGGAAAGGAATGGGGATTTTCAGGGATCTGTTTTGGGATTAACAACCCCTCAAGGTATGGCTGGTTTAGGATTCTGGCACTTGTAGTGCATTTCCAATCACTGTGAAGGGACCATGTTTTCCCACCTCCTTCTCGAAGGACTCTGTTTGGTGGCTTTTTTTCCAGGTCAGGGCAAAACAAACAGCGTTACATCCCTGAACATGGAAGGAAGGGGCCCATTTTCATCCTCTCCTGGCAGTTACTTTTTCCTGAGGAGGTCTGGTAAGCATCCTTTGAAGTCTGCTCCACCCTCATTAACTAAATAATACTATACCGGATAAGAGATCTTTAAAAGGGGGCAGGTCATTTACTTTAAAAGGGGGGCAACTAAGCCAGTGGTTCAAAACCTACGCGCCCCACCTAAGCAAGTCATATACCAGTAATAATTATTCAAAAAGTGAACTACAGTTGTGCCTTGCTTAAAGAGCATAATGCGTTCTACAGGATAGCTCTTTAAGCAAAACATCATTGTAAGTGAACAATTGTGACTTCTGGTGGGCGGGGGGATTGTGTACCCTGATTTATTTGCTAAGTGAGTTTTTGGTTGGTTTTAGTTGTTAAGCAAAGCGAACATTCAGTTACTCTTTAAGCAAGGTGCTCTTTACGCAAGGTTTGACTGTATTTAGGAAGCCTAAAAGGCCATTAACTCGGTCTTCTAAGCATTTTTTGTTCAGTCGCACAGTGGAGTATGGCCCTTTGAGACCCCATGGACCATAACACGCCAAGCTCTTCTGCCATCTGCCATTTCCTTAGCCCCCCAGATCTACACCAACTGTGTCAACGATGCCATCTAACCATCTCATCCTCTCACACCCCCTTCTCTTTTTGCCTTCAATCTTTCTGAACATAAGGGCCTTCTCCACTCTCTCCTCTCTCCTCATTTGGTGGCCAAAGTACTTGAGTTTAAGCTTTAGTGTATGTCCTTCCAAGGAACAGTCAGGGGTGATTTCCTTCAGGATTGACGGACATGATCTCCTTGCAGCCCAGGGGACTCTCCAAAGTCTTCTCCAGCACCACAGTTTAAAGGTGTCAATTCTTCTGCGCTCAGCCTTCCTTATGGTCCAGCTCTCATCTATACATTATGACAGGAAAGACCATTGCTTTAACTATGCAGGCTTTTGTTGGCAGTTTGATATCTCTATTTTTTATTATGCTGCCCCCTTTGGACCTGCGATCCACTCCCACTCCCACTCCTTTCCTTAGCCAGCCTGGGCAGGAAAGAAAGACGGGCCGCTACAGTGACTTTCGATCTTGGGAGGGGAGAGGACGAGACAGGTAAAAGAAAGGAGGCGGAGGCGGATCAGACTTTGCAAGCAGCAGGAGACTGAATGACCCACCGCCCGCCTGTCGCCCTGCAGGGAGTGCCCCTCCCCAACTTGCTTAGGCTCCGATAGGGAGGGCCCCGGACTTCACGGACGGGAAGGGAAGCCACATTTTGCGGTCCCTGCCCACCCCACCCACTGGGATCACATAGAAGGCAAGCAGCCCCCCCCCCCCATCGAGATCCCAAGAGTCCACCTCTTGATAACAGTAGCAACAACATTTATATACTCCATGGTGCTTGTGCAGTCTCTGGACAGTTGACATAATATAACCACAGAATTTAGACATTACCCCTGTGCCATGGTCAGATCACTATCTGGTGACTCTAGACTTTCTGGGGACGAGGCTTCACCGCAGGGAGATAGGGCCAGTTAAATGGGCCCGCCCCCGGCGACTAATGGATCCGGAAGGATTCCAGAGGAAACGGGTGTTATCCTTATGACCTGCAATGCGATTCGTCTGAGGCTCTTGTCAACTCATGGAACGAGAGAGTAACGGCAGACATGGACGTGCTCGCTCCACTACGGCCTCTCCTTGCCCGCGGACATCGATCATCCCCTTGGTTCACAGAAGAGCTGAGGGAGCTCAAACGGGCAAAGAGACGCCGAGAGCACCGCTGGGTGAAGACCCGGAATGAGTGATCGAACACTTGTTAGAGCTGCCATTAAAGCCTACCTAGTGGCGATGGGGCGGTGAAACGACAATATTTCACTGCCCTTATTGCCTCCGCGAATCATCGCACAGCAACCTTGTTCCGGGTGACAAGGTCCCTCCTTGGTAGGGGGGGGGGGACTGGCCCTGGTTGGCAGGGATCGGCTGAGGCTTTTGCTGATTATCTGGTGGAGAAAATTGCTCAGATTCGCTTTAAGTTTAATCCCGGCATGGAAGATATAGAACTGGGGTTGACCAGAGTTCAGTCTGGCCATGTTATCTGGGATCGGTTTGAGCCAGTTGGCCCTGAGGAAGTGGACAGGCTTCTTGGATCTGTTCGCGCCACTGCCTGTGAATTGGATCCATGCCCTGCCTAGCTTGTCAAGGCATCTAAGGCTGTGTCAGGTGGTTGGGTCGAGGCAATTATAAATTCATCTCTGCAGGAGGGTTTTTTTCCAGCACCCTTAAAACATGCTTTGGTGCGTCCCCTCCTGAAAAAGCCATCCCTTGACCCTACGGTACTTACCAACTACCAACCAGTATCCAACCCACCCTTTTTGGGTAAGGTCTTGGAGAAGGCAGTGGCGTGTTAGCTACAGGAAGTCCTGGATGAAGCAGATTTTCTGGACCCTTTCCAGTCACGATTCAGGCCCGGATATGGTACTGAAACTGCATTGGTCGCATTGGTGGATGATCTTTGGTGAGAACGGGATGGAGGTCATCCATCCGTCCTGGCTCTTCTTGACTTCTCAGCAGCTTTCGATACCGTCGACCACAGTATCCTTCTGGGAAGGCTCCAAGGATTGGGGATCCAGGGCACTGTGTTGGCCTGGTTCTCTTCATTTCTGATGGGCCGGACCCAGTCGGTGTGGCTGGAAGGCGAGAGGTCCAGCCCTAGGCCTCTGCAATATGGGGTGCCTCAGGGCTCGGTACTCTCGCCTCTCCTATTTAACATCTACATGAAGCCACTGGGTGAGATCATCCGTTCCCATAGGGTGAGGTATCACCAATATGCAGATGATACCCAGCTGTATATCTCAGCCCGTGGAGATCCAATTGATGCAGTAGAAGTCCTATCCAGGTGCCTGGAGGCTGTCAGGGTCTGGATGGGGGACAATGGGCTACAATTGAATCCCGGCAAGACTTAAGTGGCTATGGGTAAGGGGTCCTGCGCTATCTCGGGAGTTGCCATCTTTGGTTCTGGATGGGGCAGCTTTGCCCCCAAACAGACCCGGTGTATAATCCGGGGGTCCTCTTGGACTCGCAACTACTGCTCGAGGAGCAGGTGGCAGTCGTGGGCAGGAGGGCTTTTGCACAACTTCGTGTAATGCGCCAGCTACGCCCGCTCCTAGACTGGGACTCCTTGCTCATGATCACACATGCTTTGGTCACCTTTAGACTTGATTACTGTAATGCGCTCTACATGGGGCTGCCCTTGGTGACCATTCGGAGGCTGCAGCTGGTCCAGAATGCGGCTGCTCGGGTAGTGGTGGGGTGTGGGCATTATGCTCGTGCCTCACTGCTGCTTCAGTAGCTTCACTAGTTGCCATATGTCTCCAGGTGCAATTCAAGGTGCTGGTTATTACCTTTAAAGCCCTACATGGTAGTGGCCCAGGATACTTAAGAGACCGCGTCACCCCAAGAACATCTGTCTGTCCCACCAGGGCGGACCGGAGAGGCTCTCTTATCATTCCATCGGCTAGAGAGGTGCATCTCTCTAGCACCAGAAGGAGGGCCTTCTCCGTGGCCGCCCTGGCCCTTTGGAACCTCCTGCCAACTGAGTTACGTCTAAAGACAGAGCTCCTGCCCTTTCGGAAGGGCCTAAAAACCTGGCTGGCAGGGCAGGTGTGGGGCTCCAGTAATATGGGGTCCCATGTTGGGTGGTTGATCTGATGGGACAGCCACCCGTCCCTTGCTCTTTTAAACCTTTTAAAACCTTTTAAATTTTTAAATCTTTTAGATTTTTGTAAATCCATAGTTTAGTTCTTTTTAAATTGATTTTTAAGTAATTTTGAACTTTAAGGTTTTATTTTATGAATTTGTAGGGGGACTGTTTAATTGTTTTGCATTGTGTATAGTCTCTCCCCCTTTTCTGTAAGCCACCTAGAGTCAGGTTCGCCTGATTGGGGCGGGATAATAAATCTAATTAAATAAATAAATAAATAAAATAAACATTTTGCCCCCAACATTTTACCAACCTCAGAAGGATGGAAGTCTCAGTCAACCTTCAGCCCGGTCCTGATCGAACTCAGAACATGTGCAGAGTATTGACTGCAGTCCAACAGTTACACCACTGTACTAGTCACAATTCTTAATGCAGTACCCAAATTGAAAAAGTTACTGTATTTCAGTGGTTCCCAGCAAGGGGTACACAGCCCATGGGGGACTTCAATTCCCAGAAGCCTAAGTCAGTACATTGACTGATCAGTGCTTTGGGGAAATGACTTAGGCTTCTGGGAATTGAAGTCCAAACACCAGCATTTGGGAAACACTGCTGTATTTAAACACAAGGCAAAAGGAGGGAGGGTGGAGCCATCCAATCAGAGAAACAAGAGCGGGCCTTACTAAATAGCTCACTTGTGTCATTTGAATTAATAGAAGCTATAAACAGCATGAAAATAAACTCAGTAGTAAAAAGTTATAAAAAGGATAATTTTTAGAGGGACATACGGATATGATAAAAATGACCCATGGTGCTGGAGTGCATATTGTTGATGCTGTATTATTAAAATGTGTATTTCTTTTTTTGTATTAGTGAGTTTCGTATTAAACTTTCTTATGATTTTAAGTTTTTGTCTTATATTGTTTATTTTTCTTAAAAATTCAGTTTTTCAAATGATAAACCACTGTACCATGAGGACTCATAATAGGTCTTTAATCTTTGGAAATGTACATGAAGAACGAAGATGTCCTTCGTGATGTACAGGGTGTTTCTAATGAGTTAAATTGACAAGAAACACCCGGCTTGCAACACCATTCCACGTGGGAGCTCCCAGTGGAAGTGGACACATTTATGTCAAACATAAAACACACTTGTGCATGCGTAAATGCACCCTCACCTGTGATAAAGGTGGAAGTGGGTGCATTTATGGCTGTCATAAACGCACATCTGCTTCCAGGAGGAATGCTCAGGCATATTCAGCTACCTGGGTCAGGCCTGCAGAGCGAAACGTTTGGGCACCCCTGGTTTGGAGGTATCAGCAATAAGGCACTTGATATCTCTTGGTACTGAGAGCAGTTGTCATGAAGGAGTTTAAAATATTGTCTTTTAATGTGCATCTCTATTCCCTTCTAATTATTCAGGCACAGTATAACAGAAAAAGGAATCACAGTGGAAATTCAAAGGTTATCAGGACCAACCGAAGAGTGGAAGGCAGTATTTTTACAAATGAATCTCTAGATACACTCCAGAATCGATTCTTCATTAAACATCAACTTTATATGACTTTTCAGGAGTTTCCATCGCAAACTAGGCAGTTAATCTGCTTTTTTCCACACAACTGCTGATATGGAATATAAAGCAACTTTTCAACTAGGAGGATATATTACAATTTGTGAAAGAACATATTCAGGAGAGAAGCAGTTCCAAGGCCTGAAATGTGGAAAAGGCTTCAGTGAAGGTGGACGTTTTCCTACACACCACAAGATCCATGCAAGTGAGCACCCTTTTAAATGCATGGAATGTGGAAAAAGCTTCAGTGAAACAGCAGAATTTGATTTACATCACAGGACCCACACAAAAGATAAGCCTTTTGAATGCCTGCAGTGTGGAAAAACCTTCAGTCGACGGGAACACCTTGCTAGACATCATAGGACCCACACAGGAGAGAAGCCTTTTAAATGTCTGGAGTGTGGAAAAAGCTTCATTGATAGTGCAAACCTTGCTTCACATCATAGGACCCACACAGGAGAGAAGCCTTTTGAATGCCTGCAGTGTGGAAAAAGCTTCAGTCGAAGTGAAAGCCTTGCTTCACATCATAAGACCCACACAGGAGAGAAGCCTTTTAAATGTCTGGAGTGTGGAAAAAGCTTCAGCCGAAGTGCACACCTTACTACACATCACAGGATCCACACAGGAGAGAAGCCTTTTAAATGTCTGGAGTGTGGAAAAAGCTTCAGTCATAGTACAAACCTTGCTTCACATCATAGGACCCACACAGGAGAGAAGCCTTTTGAATGCCTGCAGTGTGGAAAAAGCTTCAGTCGAAGTGAAAGCCTTGCTTCACATCATAAGACCCACACAGGAGAGAAGCCTTTTAAATGTCTGGAGTGTGGAAAAAGCTTCAGTCGAAGTGAAACCCTTGCTTCACATCATAGGACCCACACAGGAGAGAAGCCTTTTGAATGCATACAGTGTGGAAAAAGCTTCAGTCACAGTGCAAACCTTGCTTCACATCATAGGACCCACACAGGAGAGAAGCCTTTTAAATGTCTGGAGTGTGGAAAAAGCTTCAGTCACAGTGCAAGACTTGCTTCACATCATAGGACCCACACAGGAGAGAAGCCTTTTAAATGTCTGGAGTGTGGAAAAAGCTTCAGTCAAAGTGCACACCTTGCTTTACATCATAGGATCCACACAGGAGAGAAGCCTTTTAAATGTCTGGAGTGTGGAAAAAGCTTCAGTGACAGAGGAAGCCTTGCTAAACACCACAGGATCCACACAGGGGAGAAGCCTTTTAAATGTGTGGAGTGTGGAAAAAGCTTCATTCACAGTGCAAGCCTTGCTTTACATCATAGGACCCACACAGAAGAGAAGCCTTTTAAATGTCTGGAGTGTGGAAAAAGCTTCAGTCAAAGTGCAAGCCTTGCTTCACATCATAGGACCCACACAGGTGAGAAGCCTTTTAAATGTCTGGAGTGTGGAAAAAGCTTCAGTCAAAGTGCACACCTTGCTTCACATCATAGGATCCACACAGGAGAGAAGCCTTTTGAATGCATACAGTGTGGAAAAAGCTTCAGTGACAGTGGAAGCTTTGCTAAACATCACAGGATCCACACAGGAGAGAAGCCTTTTAAATGTCTGGAGTGTGGAAAAAGCTTCAGTCAAAGTGCAAGCCTTGCTTCACATCATAGGACCCACACAGGTGAGAAGCCTTTTAAATGTCTGGAGTGTGGAAAAAGCTTCAGTGACAGTGGAAACCTTGCTAGACATCACATGATCCACACAGAAGAGAAGCCATTTAAATGCCTGCAGTGAGAAATTTTTTGAATGCCTGGATGGTTGAAAAGGCTTAAGTGAGAGGAAGACTTACTAAACCTGTGACCAATATAGGAGAAAAACATTTTAAATGACAGGAATTTGGAAAATGGTTCAGTCAAAGTGCAAGATTTGCTTCACGTCACAGGATACACAGTTGGGAAGCGTTTTGAACACCTGGATGTGCTTTTGACTGTACATCTAATAAACTTTGAAACAATTAAGTCAGTGTGGAAGCTTTTAAATGTGTGGAAGATTCTTCTGTCAACATGTGTACTCCTCTTCCTACACATTTCAGTATGTAGACAGATAAAATGCTTTTTCAGTGTATTGAGTGTTGGACAATCTTAGGTCTGGAAAGACATTCTATTACTCATGAAGGAATTATGTCCGGGGAGGAGCCATTTCAGTGCCTGCAGAGCAGAAGGATTATAATTCAAACTGCAAACTTCAAATTATACTGCACTTCCCACACACTGAAGAAGTCATTTAAATGCCTTGTGGAAAGAGCTTTAAATTGCAAAAAATCTTCACTTCTCATCAGTGACTTCATGACACGCAATTGTAATACTGTACTTATATTTTATGTTAAGAAAATGGATTCTGTTTTGTTAGAAAGTGTTAAGCTCTCAAGTATGCTTCTAGTAGCTGTTATGGTGTGTATTACCAGCAGATGTTAGGATGTCCTGGAAGAGGAGCCATATCAGGCCAACAGGAGGCCATAACAAGAATGCTTTCTTTGTTATCATGAGATGTGTGGATGCTAGGTAACGGTAAACAATTAGCTGCGGGAACACTGTTAGAATGTTATGAGAATGTGGGGAACTGATGAGATGCTGTGTTGCAGTGACTTCAATGACTCCTCGTGTGGCACTTCAACAGTTAACCCTTGTACCCCAGTAAGCTCGCCAGCACCCATCTCTGATCTAGTTCAAAGGTCTGCTTTTGGGTTGTTTGTGACTGTCTCTGGTCACAAGATTGCACACATGCCTTGGGATTGTTTGTTACACATCTAAGCCATGAGACTGAATATTATATGAGGCACGCATACGATGTATTAACCAATCAGGCTAAAGCCCAGACTAACATGATGTCATGAGATGACATCTCTTTCCTCACGTTCCTATAGCATGGAGGGGACCTGATTTCACTAGGCCTCAAAAATCATTTCCCTTCTTTGTCTTACAAGACTGTGTGTCACGAGACAGCTTGTTTTCAGTTCAGTGTTCCTATTTCTTATCTGTAGTTAGCCTTATTGGGCTACCACAGAGACACTGTCTCCAAATGTCCCCATGTTGTGAGAACCTTTCTGTTTCAATAGGAGCATACCCTGATTGGTTAGAAGGTACCCCACCTGACTGCAGAATCTCCATCTTGGGGAGAGCAGAGGGAGTTCGTTTTTGGATGTCTTTTTTATTTATTTATTTAATTTTTATTAGGTATATAAAATGTTACAAATCAAAATAAAAATTACATAAGATAAGTAAAATTACGTAGCTCTAAAATAGATAGAGAAACAATTCAAAAAAAAGAAGATAGAGTTTCACATAATTAACATTACTACATTGGTGTCATCAATCAAATATTGTTACCTCATTACAACCCAGAATTGAAACTTCAAACTACAAACTATATCTCCACCTATCACCTCATATCCAATATATGTTGTTCTCTAGCTCTACTATCCTTTTTATCTTTGAAACCACCCTTGTGATATATACAATGTCCGGGGATTTATGTTTACTTATGTTTTCCAGAAGTCATTTTGCCCAGATACAGGGGGTATGCCTTTGTTCTTGACCATTACATATTCAATGAAAGGTTTCCAGATCCTCCAGAAATTATTACCAGTTACTTTACCCTTTTTAGAATTTATCTCCCAGGTGAGCTTTTCATTAAGTGCCAAATCCCACATTTCGTTATACCAATCCCTTCTTTGTAAATTTTCATTATTTTTCCAATTTCTCGCTATACATTGTCTGGCCGCCGATAACATTATCGCCATCAGTTCATTGTTATCCTCACTCATTTTATATTTATCCATCTCCGTTAGCAAGACTGTATTTGGCCCCAGTTCAACCTGCAAATCCAATATATTTTTAATTTCAACCTCAATTTTTTCCCCAAAAATCTTTCAAAACATCACAAGACCACCACATATGCTCATATGTACCTCTAACTTTTTTACATCTCCAGCATTTCTCACTCACGTCTTTGTACATTTGATGCAGTCTTACCGGGGTTCTATACCATCTCCAAATTAGTTTATAGTTATGTTCCTTTACTCTTACCGACATAGATCTCATAATACGTCTTCTCCACATTTTTCCCCATGTATTCTCAGTGATTGTTATGTTCAATTCCTGTTCCCAACTTTCTTTCAATACTTGTTGAGTCTTCCCCCCTTTATTTAAAATCTTATATATTTGACTAACTATCCCTTTTAATCCTATGTCTCCTTTTCTTAATTTGACCAGCAATGTTTCAAATTCTGTAGGCTCCCTGTCTAATCCCATTTCAAAAAAAAATTTCTTGTTCCAATTATTCATCTGGAGGACTTTGAACCAGTCCAACTCCAGTTGCCGATAAAGCTCCTTTCTCCTCTCTAGATCCCTACAATTTTTAATCCAATCCTTCAACAAAAAGACCCTATTTTCTAATAAGATATCCTTGATCCTACCATCTATTTTCATCAGTAAATTATTAAAATCTTCTAATTCTGTAACCATTGAGATCCCTGGAATAAGATCCTTTCTTGCTTTGTTCCATTCCTCTATTGTTGCTCTTATCATCTGTCCCTGTATTCTCAATTTTTTATCTTTATCCCCACATAAAAAAAATGCCTTCCCTTTCCTAGAAAACTCTTTTGATTCTACTTTTCCCCATATTGGCTCTTCTCTAATTAATAATTTTATGACATTTCGTAATTGAAAGGCTCTATAATACTTGCTAACATTCGGAATACCCAGTCCCCCTTCTTTTTGCGATACATACCACAGCATCTTAGGTATTCTAGCTCTTCGTTCCCCATTACAAAATCTATTTATAGTATTTTGATACTTTTTCAGTTCTCTATCTGTATGTTTTATTGGCAGGGCATCAAATAAAAAATTTAATTTAGGTAACAACAACATTTTACACATTGCAACCCTGCCAAACCATGATAGATTCAACTTGTTATACTGTGTTATCTTTTTATCTATCTCTTTCATTTGTTTACCATAATTCAATTCTTTAAGTTCCCCAAATTTTCTAGCAAGTATTACCCCTAAATATCTTAATTTATTCGGGATTTGAATATTAAATTTTTGCTTTATTTCTTCTTCATCCGTTTTACTCCCATTGACTAAGATCAATTCAGATTTATCCCAGTTCACCCTTAATCCTGTTATTTCCTCAAATGTTTTCAAATGTTTGTTAATCTTTGGAATTGCTTGTATTGGTTGTTTTATCGTAATTAGTGTATCGTCGGCATATAAACTTATTTTATTCCCTTTGATTCCAAATATATCTTTATCTTGCCGAATTAAGTTCGCCAATAGTTCCATAGCCAATACAAATAATGAGGGTGACAAAGGACATCCCTGCCGAGTTCCAGCCTCCAATTTTATTTCTCCTGTGTAATTGTCGTTGAATTTGACTATCGCTATCCCCTGTTTATATAAATTCTTAATAACTTTTTGAAATTTATCACCAAATCCATATAATTTAATAACCTCATGTATTGTATCCCATTGCAGGGAGTCAAACGCTTTAAATATATCCAGGGCTAAAAAACCTACTTTATCTTTTTGCTTTTCAGCTATATCCAATAAATCCACTACCCTCCTTGTAAGATCTGACATATATCTACCCTTTACGAACCCTGCTTGATCCTCTCTTATATATTTGGCTATGAAACTATTTAGCCTAGTCACCATTATTGTAGAAAAAATTTTGGCATCTTAATTAATCAAGGATATCGGCCTATATGATTCTATTTTCTGTAAATCCTTTCCCGGCTTAGGGATTAGTGCAATAATAGATCTATTCCAAGATTCCGGTGTTGCTTCTCCCTCTAGTATCCCATTAAATAACTTGTGCAGTCTCAGAACAATCCAAGGCTTAAAGTCCTTATAAAATTCCGCAGGAAGCCCATCTCCTGGTGCTTTGTCCAATTTTAATTTCCTAATTACATCCTCAATTTCTTTTACCGATATTTGTTCCTCCATCCTATTTCTATGTTCTTCTGTTAATAATGTTATATTATATTTTTGAAAATATTCCTCCAATTTTCCCAAATTTACCTGCTTCTTTGAATATAAATCTTTATAAAAACCCTCTATTATTTCTGCTTTCTCTTTCCTTTTATTACATCTCTTTCCCTTCCCATCTATCAATACTCCTACTTGACCTTTATTCTTTTTATCCCTCGCAGCCTTTGCCAATAATTTAGAATTTTTATTACTATACTCAAAATATTCTCTTTTTAAAAATATCAAATCTTTTTTTTACCTTTTCCATATCCTGGGTTTCTAATTCTTTCTTTATTTTCTGTATCTGTTGTAATACCCTCTTGTCTTTACCCCTTATATATTTTCGATGAAGTTGTTTCAATTGTGTTTCCATTTCCTGGGTTCTGTTAATGTTACATTTCTTTTTCCAACTACTTAATTTTATGGATTCTCCTCTAAAAATCGCTTTCATTGTATCCCATACTACTCCAGAGCTGACCTCTTTATTATCATTCCATGTCCAATATTCACCCCATTTCTCCATTATTTGTTTTTTCATGTTCTCCTCTTTATATAATTTTGAATCATATCTCCAAATATATTTTTTACTATCGCTTTCATCCAATTTTATATCCATACTTATTTTAGCATGATCCGATTCTCTAAATGTACCTATTTTAATATCCTCTATTGTTTTCAATAAACCTTGTGTAACAAATATATAATCGATCCTTGAATACATGTCATAAACTTGTGAGTAATAAGTGTAATCCCTTTCCTGTCCTTTAAGTTCCCTCCATACATCTTTTATATTCATGGATTTTACCCAATCACTCAGAATATACTTTTTATTTCTCTTTTTAGTGCTTGTAGTATCAATTTCAGAGCATAACAAATTGAAATCCCCCCCAATAATCATATTCCTCGTTCCTTCATTATTTAAAATTATTCTCATTTTTTCTAAAAATTCTTCCTGATTAGTATTAGGAGCATATATATTTGCCAAGGTTATCTCTTCATCTTCAATCTTTCCCTTGATGTCTATGGGTTAACATCTATGCCTGGGGGACTGCTTCCCTTTTTTCTTTCAAAATGATTACTTAGGATCTTTACATTTGGACTGTCTCTGGACTGTCATATGCTTTAAGAACTTGATCAATAAACCTACGTTTGCTTTAACGTCGTCTCTTCATTGAACTAAAGGGTAAGAGATGCAATGCATTCACACACAAGCCTCTGAATACGCTACCTGAATAAAACCTCCTTGTGGAAGAGAAGCAGCTAAGGGCTGTTTAGCTGCATTGCCGCCCAGCTCGCCCTCTGGAGGCTTTGGTTTAGGAGGGCCAGAGCAGAGGGGGCCGGCTGGTTTCGTGACACATGACCCAATCACGGCCAATGTACTGAGCCTAAACTAGCCAATCTGATTTTCTATGTAAGTGTTTCCTTATACAATTGTAACAATAAAAAGGCTCGAACGTTCATTCAAGGAAGAGTGTTCTCCGCTAGATCGGACTTAGTGTTGTGTGTTTCATGAAGCTTCATCCAACATGAGAACATGCATTCATTTTGCGTTAAGACACCATTGGATTGGCTAATGCTAATGAGCTGTGCACTAGTCTGATTTTAAACTAGTGCTGGAAGAGATTTGGAGTACATTCACGTTAGGATTTCAGGATGTCACTTTGGAATGGTAAGACTACTGAAAAGATGCAGAAATCAGTAATAATAATCAGTTAGCGATTAGACAGATTTTTATGTTTGGGAGAAGGAGCTTGCTGGCTTGTCTGATATTTTTGAGTGGTGTTGACAATGTTCAGTTTTTCATCGTGAACCTGTAAACCTACTGAAGATCTATGCTTTACCTATGCTTTTTATTCTAAATAAACCAAGAACTGTTTTATCAAACAAGAGTGATTATTTTCAAGTGAGGGTGAGAGAAGAAACTGTTGCCAAGCCTTTGCTACAATAGGCTGATGTTACCACAATAAATGGTTTATTCTCTCGGCTGAGGTTGCTTTAAAGCTGGTCATACCTCTGACCTAGTGAATGTTAAGGGCTAGCTACAGGCAGGAACACGGGAGAATCTAGGCAGGGGGGCTTGCTTAGCTGCAGTCCTGGTCAGATATGGGCTGTGTGTATTTGAATGGGTCGATGACAGTTCACACTAGGAGAAAATCATACACTCATGTGCTGCATAGGAGCCATATTTAAGATGATTTCATTAGAAATTGGGGTATGTAAATATATTGAATGGGGCAGATCCCTTTATACCAAATAACTTATCTAATTTTGTAAATATTCATATAGAATGGCAAAAGATTAAAATGATTATATTATTGGTTCCAACAAGAAGGTTGAACATGCAGTAAAAGCCCTTATTATGGACGCCACAGGTAACAGAAAACTTGACCTACAGAAGAAAATACTGAAGAAACAGTGTCCCAATTTATGGGGGAAATGTGCGATACAGAAAGTTATTTTAGGGTGTTCTGATGCTTCCCAGGGCTGTGGGAGGGTGTTTGGAGTATTTCCGCTCCATTTTTGAAAAATGTCACTTTTTTGGCTTGCCACTAGATGGAGGTGATAGAAATTTGAAGAATATGTCCTAAAAATCAGCTTTAAAGCTCACTAAAAAGCCAAAAAAACTTGTTTTTTTCTCTTCAAAACTTTTTCTAAAGTTCAGTTTGAAATTTTTTGCTTTGTTTTACCACTTTAGAACAAATACTACAAGGCTTTTTGCCTCTTTTCTAACCTCCTGAATGTTCTTTATTTTCAATGCATTCCTATGGGAAAGTGTGCTTTGTGTTACAGAAAAATCGTTTTACAAAAAACATTCTAGAATGGATTAATTCCGTAACCCGGGGTTCCATTGTACTCAAGAAATGGAAAGCAGATTTATATTTTGAACTTGATGGCTGGTAATAAAGAGATATGGATCATAACTATCAATGGTAAATGAAAATGTGATTTTAGAGAGATGGGGAGTATTTCTGGACAGTATATTAATGAAAGTGAAAGGGCATAAGCCAGAACAAGTAATATCCTATCACAGGTTAAGGGCCCAACGTGGAAATTAAATTACTGTATTTGTAATGATATACAAATAATTATGGTTATTGCCAGTGAGGGGATGTTACGGGTTCGGACCGGTTCGCCCGAACCGTCAGGAGGAGCTCACCGGGGTGGGTGTGTAGTTTGGGCACTCCTGATCTACAATATAATGCATTGGTGCCCAAACTAAGGCCCGGGGGCCAGGTGCGGCCCTTGACGCCAATTCATCCGGCCCGTGGGTACGTTTTACTTCCGTTTCCAGGAGCGATGAGGGCTTCGTGGGCGGATTAATTGGTGTAGGCCACACCCGGCCCCCGGGCCTTAGTGACTGGCTTCCTGAACCACATGATCGGTCCACGGCCCAAAACGTTTGGGCACCCCTGATATAATGTATGGTGTACTTCGGAGATGGAATGTTGCTTCATGTAAGCAATTTCATGTGTACCCTTGGTAAGTATCTGCATCCTCATCAGGAGCACACTTGAAAGAGAAAACTTTCTGTATTCGACCCAATGAACAGAAACATTTCCTGCTGCCATACTAGTTTGGATAGTTCTGCAATGTATAATTTCTTTCCATGGATTTGGGCTTTTGTGGAAGATCTTGGAACATTTCCTCTGTAGGGAATTGTGCATGGTTCAAATGTGCAAAGAACTTCAGGAGACCCACAACCTCACTTCTTGGCAAGGGTTTCCCCCTTGGGAGAAGCCACTTTGTTGCTTAGAGTAGGGGTGGTGGAATTCTGCCACACACATACTGGATTATTCACCAGAGAATACAAGGAATTCTTGGAGTGATGAAAAGTCTTTACACTAGTGTTTCCCAACCTTTGGTTCTTGGATTTCAATTCCCAGAAGCTGAAGTCAATTGCCAAAAGTACTGATCAGCCATTGTACTGACTTAGGCTTCTGGGAATTGAAGTCCAAGAAAGAAAAGATGCAAGATACTGCTTTAGACTGCGAAAGCTCCTTAGGCTCCATCTAAGAATCGATACAGAAGAGATGTCGCTTAAATTCCAGGGTGCAGGCAGCTCACCATATGGGTTGCCTAAACATCTCAAAAGTCATAGAAGAATGACATTCCAATGGTAACTTCAAGACTCTCCTGTTAGATGTGAGACTCGCCAGTATAGTAAAACTCACCCTTTTTTGCTGCCTCTGTAACTTTCCTGGCCCAAATTAAATGTTGACTAAAATTCTATAGCATAACTCTTTGTGCAGAATGAAGATGATGTCATCATCCACCAGTCACCATTAATTAAAGGCTTACTTTAGTGGTCTCAGGGTGCAGGCAACCTGAGCCAGACTTGACCAGCTTTCACCAGAGTCTTCAGTAACCTGCTGGTTTGTATAGTTATGTATAAAGGTCCAGACTTTTGATGGAAGCATAATAAGCTTGAACTAGAGGACTGAATGAAGCATAAGTGGAAACAATGTTTTATAAAGGACCGTTTCTATCTGATTTTGCTAGGATTGAGCAAAATAGGGACACAGTTTGCGTACAACAAAGTCTGGTTCAATGTCATTCAATATGCTTCTCTGAGTGTGCAGAAGAAAAAAAAGCTTCTAAATTTTCATCCGTCGTAGTTACTGCCAATTTTGTTCTTATCCTTTTAAGTTTTGAGAAAACTCACAGGTGTCCTGTGTTAATGTTATTGTTAGTAAACATTTGTATACTTTATATAGTTGTGTATATGGGGACTGTACATGTTATACTCTACTATCATCTCAAATGCACATTTTATGCACGGATTTCATTTATTTTTGGCATTGCACATTGAGAAGTCTGTATCCTCATCTTTGACTTCTGCAACTGCATTTACATTATCAGAAAACAAAACAAACAAAATAAAATAAAAAACACTGTAGCACTTTAAAGACTAACTGCTATATTTTTATTGTTAGCTTTCATGGATCAAGTCCACTTCATCAGACAAAGAGTGAAACTTATAGCGATGTTCTTTATATACCAAATTCAGGAGGTCGACGGGAGAAGGGGTGTGAGCAAGATGGGAGAAGGGGTGTGAGCAAGACGACAGACAAGCAAGCACAAGAATGCAGCTTCTCACAGCCATTAGCAACAATAAATTATTCAGATAAACTCCAAATGACTCCCTTTCAATCTCAAGGTTGCTGAGAAAGCCCACTACGGTATCTGATCAACTTGTGACCTGCATGGGGGGGGGGGGACGAACACCTGTACCTGGTTTCTTTCTGTTTTACTAAAGAGAATTGGCAGGAAAGTTGTAATATAAAATCATATAGCAATTTGTGTATCAAATTTGATAATGTCCCAGAAACCCTTCACTAATATTTAGCCTCCTGTGATGGGTATCTAACAGATGGATGTATTTGATTTCTTCTGTCTCCATTTCAATCCAAGTTTTGTAAATTCTCTGTTCCAGAATTGCAACTTTCAGGTCTTGGATAGAGTGTCCAGTTAGATTGAAGTGGTTTGGGACAGGTTTCTCCGTGTTGCCATTCCGGATATCTGATTGGTGTCCATTAATCCTTTTGCGTAAAGATTGTCCTGTTTGTCCTACATAAAGCACGGATGGACATTTCTGGCAAGAGATGGCATAAATCACATTTGCAGAAGCACAAGTAAAACTGCCTTTAATGTTGTGTGTGGTGCCATTGGGTCCAGTAATACTGTTTCCAGAGCGAATGTGGGGGCATAGTTGACGTCTGGATTTGCAGCAGGGTCTAGTTCCCATATCTGCTCCACTTCTGTGTAATCTGTTGTGTGTCAATAGTTGTTTGAGATTGGGGGGTTGTCTATAAGCGAGTAGGGGTCTGTCACCAAGGGCTTTGGAAAGTGAATCACTCTTATCCAAGATGGGTTGGAGATCCCTCATTATGCATGTGAGGGCTTTAAGTTGAGGGCTGAAGGTGACAACCAGTAGTGTGCGATTGCTTTCCCTTCTGGGCCTGTCTTGTAGTAGATCACTCCTGGGTATTCGTCTAGCCCGGTTGATTTGTTCTTTAACCATATTGGATGGGTATTGTAATTTGAGAAATGCATTTTGTAAGTCTGTGAGCTTGGCATCTCTATCGTGTGGGTTTGAGCAGATACGATTGTACCTGAGGGCTTTGCTGAAGATAATGGATTTTGTTGTGTGTTCTGGATGGAAGCTAGAGGCATACAGGTAGGTACATCTGTCTGTGGGTTTGCGATATAGTGTGGTACTAAAATGTCCATTTTGTAATTTCTCAGTGGTGTCCAGGAAATTTACTTGTTGTGTAGACTGGTCCAAACTGAGTTTGATATTTGGGTGAAAATTATTGAAGTCTTGGTGGAATTTCTCCAGGGTTTCTTTTCCATGCGTCCAGATCAAGAATATGTCATCAATGTATTTACATTTTCTTCAATGTCTCTGTCATCCTTTTCATATTCATAGGTATCAGAACTTTCAAGCACATATGAGAACTATGTCAGTAAGAGTAAAAGAACATAATTATAAACTTTTATGGCGATGGTACCTGACCCCAATTAAGTTGCATCAAATAGATAACAAGATAAGCAATTTATGCTGGAGATGTAAACAATCAACGGGAACATATACGCATATGTGGTGGAGTTGCAGTGGGGTGAAAGAATTTTTGGGGAAAGTAGAAAAAGAGATTAGAAATATGTTTGGAATGCAACTGGAGTTGGGGCCAGAAGTAGTGTTGCTAACAGATGTGGATAAATTGTGTAATGATGAAAATGAGTTAATTACTGTGCTGTTATCAGCAGCGAGACAATGTATTGCAAAGAACTGGAAAAATGAGGTACCACTAAAAGTAGATGATTGGTATAAAGAAATGTGGCAATTAGCACTCAACGATAAGTTAACCTGGGAATTGAATGTTAGAAAAGGCATAGTTCACGAAAATAGATTCTGGAGTTTCTGGCGACAATTTGTGGAATATGTAATAATTAAAGATAAAGGTATCAAGCCTGTACCGGATCAAATTAATTTTTGGAAGATGTGAACTGTTAACCTCCTGGACAATGTACATAGCCCAGTGGTGAATTATAGAAGATTGATGTACTAGTTGTAAAAGAAATTGATGAGTATTAAGCAATATAGTGTTAGAAATCAATAATATATAAGCCTTTGTAGAAATGTTTATTTTTTATTTTTGTTTTCTATTTTGTACTTGTATTTTACTGATGCATTCTTTGTTAATTTTTTGTGTAGCTTTTTTGTTGTATTTCTCTTTTTTTGAAAATTTACAAATAAAATATATAAAAAAAACAAAAAAACAATGTGGTTCAATACATTTACTCTACAGGAATCTTCAGGGGAAGATCAAAGTTGTTCATCATCACACTCTTCTCCTGCCATCGTTTTTACTTTCTTTAAACATTTATTTGGAAATCAGTTTCAGTTGGCATATCTTTAAGGGTCTCTCTCTCTCTCTCTCTCAAGGTTGGAGACAGGCTGGTAGTTGGTCATAACCACAGGGTCAAGGGATGGCTTCTTTAGGAGGGGCGCATCAAAGCATGTTTTAAGGTAGCTGGAAAATACCCCTTCTAAAGCGAAGAGTTAATAATGGCCTCGACCAAACCACTTGACACCGCCCTGGCAGATTTCACCAGCCAGGCAGGGCATGGTTCTGATCCACATGCAGTGGCACACACAGATCCCAGAAGCCTGTCCACTTCCTCAGGGACAACTGGATCAAACCGATACCAGATAACATGACCAGACTGCACTTTGGACAACCCCAGATCTAATATTTCCATGCCGGGGTTCAACTTTGACTGAATCTGAGGGGGTCAACCAGCGTCTCAGGCTAATCGATTTGCTGATCCAGAGGACAAACACCCAGTTCCCTTTTAATCCATCAGGATCCATCAGTCACCAGGGGAAGACCAATTGAATAGGCCCTACCTCCCTGCACTGAAGCCCCATCCCCAGAAAGTCCAGAGTCACCAGATAGTGATCCGACCATGGCACAGGAGTGATGTGTGATTTTTGTATACTGTATTCAGGTCACTCTGCCACTGCTCCAACAAGAAAATGAGATCTGGGGTGTGGCCACTGTTCCTAGTTGGGTCCCAAATTACTTGAGTCAGGCCCACAGCTGCCATGGAAGCCATGAACTCCCGAGCGGCCACGGTGCCAACCCCCAGAGAAGGCAAGTTGAAATCCCCCAGAACCATAAGTCTGGGGAACACAAATGCCAACATGGCGACGGCTTCAAGGAGCTCAGGCAGGGAATCTGCTACCTTGCAGGAAGGCAGGTACAGGAGCAAGATTCCCAACTGACCCTTAGAGCCCAAGCACAGGAGAAGGGCCTCACAACACGGAACTTGGGGAGCTGTGGCTCTGGCGACTCCCAGTGACTTCCTGGCTACAATGGCGACGCCACCGCCCCTCCCATCACCCCTAGGCTGGTGCCAAATACCAAAGCCAGCTGGACACAGTTTTGACAGAGGAACCCCGTCCTCTGGTGCCAGCCAGGTTTCAGTGATGCATGCCAGGTCAGCCCGATCCCCTAGAATAGAATCTGAAATCAGGGAGCCCTGTTACAGATTGACCTGGGATTCATAAGCGGCAGCCTAAGGTGGGTGGGTGGGGGATTCTCTGGATCAGCTGCACAGGATCCAGCGGTGTATCCAGGGGGCTGGAACAGGGGACAGATATTACACATCTGTCCCATGTTCCCCGAGTGTGGCCTGCCCCTCGGCCCCCGCCATACGGCAACATGCCCGTCACAATGCTAATTTGGGCCCCAGGAACCTCATTTCTTGCTCCAGACGGAGCGCTGTTCCCAATCCTCGGCTGGTAGACTGTTCTCCCCTCTCTCCCCCCCCCCTTTCCCAGGCACGAAAACAGACAAGAAGACCAGCACCTGTTATCATAACAGATACCTGCCACTCTGAAACCCCAGGGCCCTGGGCGGCCTTCCCAGCCCCAACGGGTGCTTCTGGTGGGGCACATACTGCATGACGGAATGACCTCCCTCCAGTGATGGGATGACCCCGGTTCCATCCGGTTCCCTGGAACCGGTAGGAACAATCCCGGAGGGTTCTCTGGGAGGGTAGTCAACTTTCGCCTCACCGAAAGAATTTTTTCTAAAAAAACATCGGAGCCAAAATGACTCCAATTTACTGCGCATGCGCAGAAACTCAATCTGACGCATTGCGCATGCGTCAGATTGAGTTTCTGTGCATGCGCAATAAAATTGGAGCAATTTTGGCGCCAATTTTACTGCGCATGCGCAGAAACTCAATCTGACACAAGTGCAATTCGTCAGATTGAGTTTCTGCGCATGCGCAGTAAATCGGAGCCATTTTGGCTCCAATTTTTTAAAAAATTGGCGGCGGCGGCAGCGATAGTGGCGGCGGCGGCAGCAATGGCGGCAGCGGCGATAGTGACGGCGGCGCCAATACCGGCAGCGATAGTGGCAGTGGCGGCGGTGATGACGACGGCGGCAACACCACCGGCAACTGCAACGCTGGCAGAGTTTTTGTTGGCGGCGATACCGGCGGCGTTGACAGCGGCATTGGTTGCGGTGATGGCGGCGGCGGCGATGGCGATAATGGCGGTGGAGGAGATGGCAACGGTGATGACTTTGGTGGTGGCTTGGGCAGGCGGCACCAGCCCTTAGAGGAGGGCACCTCCCCCGGGGCCGGCGAGCCCCCACAGGCAAGTTGAGGCCTGGCCTGCCCTGGCCGTCCATCCCTTGCAAGCCCTCCCAGGGGTAAGTGAGGGGTTTGTGTTTGGGGTTGTATTTTTATTTAATTTTAATTTTATTTATTTAATTTATTTACGGGTTTGTGGGGTGGGTGGGTGGGTGGGGTGGGTTGAGGGTGTGTGTGTGTATTTATTTTACTTTATATTTTATTTTAAGGCCCCCGCCCACAATGTCATGACATCAGCCACGCCCATGACGTCGTGACATCATGGAGTGGTGGTAACAAATTTGTCATCCCAGCATTGGCTCCCTCCAGTCTGTCCCAGCTCCTGCCAGCGAGTAATTTGAAAGCAAGAAATTACAAGTAGATAAATAGGGACCAATTTGTTCAGAAGGTAAACAGTGTTTTGTGTACTCGCGTGTTGAGGCATGCCTGCCACATGTCCACGGAAACGTCTGCAGATGCACATAGTACTGACCCTTTGGCTATAAACAGATGAGCACTGAACACTAGAGTCAGATATACAAGTGGCTTTTGAGCATGGGTCACCTTTATCTCTACCAGCCATGTGACTCCCTGTATTGGCGATTTTTGATATTGGCAGGAAGAATACCCCCCCACCACCACCGAAGGATTTGCTCTACTGGCTCTTCCTCCAACTACAATTTCTGAGTCCCTTTTAGTCCTGGTGTGGGAGTGAATAAATATATTCCCCCTCCTTCCTGGCTCTTCTTCCTCTCCCCCCACCCCATATTTCCCCTTCTGTGGAAAGGAAAGAAATAAAGTTAGGCGCGGGAGTTTCTTCCTCTGTAACCCACAATTTCACCCTCCCTTTGAGGGTGACTTAATTAAGCCTTTCTAGATAGATGAGTGTTGGATATTTAAAAGTCTAAGCGGCGGGAAAATCGCCGTTTCCAATTGGTCAGTGGGCTGGGTCAAGCAGGGTATTTAAACCCCTGCTGACCCAGCCGTTGTTGTTGTTGTTACCAGCAGTCACAATAAACATACGTGTTGTTTGGTTCACCTTCAATGGCGTCCGTGTCCTCACTCCCGCGCAAGGATCTCCGGATCTAACACTGGCGACGAAGGTGGGATACTGAGGAACGGACCAGAACCAACACACGCCAGAGCCACCACTCACGAAGCCACCTCGCCATGGCTACTTACGTCCCTCCGGCACCCTTCCAGCCGAAGGACGAGAGATGGAAGAGCTATATGGACCGGTTTGAATTCTCTCTCCTGGCTGCAGAGCTGGGAGAGATCGCACCGGAGAGGAAGAAAGCGTTCTTCCTGACCCATTGCGGGCCCAAAGTGTACGAAGTGGCCCAGTCCCTGGTGGACCCCACGCCAATTCTGGACGTCTCGTGGGAAGCACTACAGCTGGCCCTCAAGAATCACTACGCGCCGGAGCCCTCGAGATTTGTGTTCCGACTTCAGTTCCGGGACCGATTCCAGATGTCGGGGGAAACCATCGGTGAGTACGTGGCCGCCCTAAGGACAGCAGCCGTTCCGGCGGTATTCGGGTCATTTCTCGAGGACTCCCTAATCGAGCAGCTCATCAGGGGAGTACGCGACAACAAACTCCGCAAGAGACTATTGGCCCGGAGAGACCTGACTCTGGCCGCGGCCATCGAGGAAGCCAGAGCTTTCGAACTCTCGACGACAACAACATCCTCCTTCAACCGGCCCCCGTCGGCGCCCCGCCAAGCCTCCACTCACCATCAAGATGTCGTTCCCGATGAGGACGAAGATGAAGAAGCAGAGGTGTGTGCGACCGACGGGGGAAACTCGGGCAGGAGCGGTCAGCGCTGCGCTAGCTGCGGAGGGCCACACCAGCGGGCACATTGCCGCTTCAGGGACGCCATCTGCCGCTATTGCGAAAAGAGGGGACACATTGGGAAGGTCTGCCGAGCTAGGCAAGCGGAGAGCCAAGCTGACCGGCAGATTCAAAAGTTCCCGCCGGGCAAGATGGCCGCCAACCAGAGGACGAATCAGAGGCGCCAAGGACGAAACAGCGGCAAATTCGAAGATGCCGAGACGCACACACTCACAATAAGCCACACCGCCACACAGAAGGGAGAGAAGTACCACGCCACAGTCACGATCGACGGGGCTGAGTGTCCAATGGAAGTCGACTCTGGGGCCGCCATATCCATCGTACCGTGGAGGTGGATGAAGAAGACGTTCCCGTCCCTAAAGGAATCAGAACTCCAGGCCCAGCGGATCCGGATCAAGGACTGCCAAGGCAAGTTCCTCCCCGTCGCGGGACAAAAGTGGGTCCGAGTCACGTACGGACCGAAGGAAGAGAGCCTTCCGCTGACCATCGTCCACGGGAACATCCCCACGCTACTGGGCACTAACTGGTTCCCCGCCTTGGGGCTGTCCATCGCGGGCATCCACACCACCGCGACTGACCAACCCGGGGACGCCTCACTGAGGGACGACCTGATGGCCGAATTCCAGGACGTGTTCGGGGAAGGCTTGGGCAGGTATGTGGGGTCCCCTATCTCATTTGCGCTCAACCCGGGCGTTGCTCCCATACGCCTCAAAGCCCGAAGAGTTCCACTAGCGCTCAAGCCCAGGGTCGAGAAGGAACTCGATAAACTGGTCGCCCAGGGAATCCTTGTCCCCGTTGACCACGCTAAGTGGGAGACTCCCATAGTGACCCCCATCAAACCGGACGGGTCAGTGCGCATCTGTGCAGATTACAAATGTACAACCAACAAGGCTTTAGAGCCGAGCGCGTACCCGGTTCCGGTCATAGACCACCTGCTCCATTCACTGGGCCCTGGCAAAATCTTTGCCAAGCTCGACCTGGCCCAAGCGTACCAACAGCTTCCGGTGGACGATGCTACGGCCGAAGCCCAGACTATTGTCACGCACCGGGGGGCATTCAAGTGCACAAGGCTACAGTTTGGGGTCAGCATAGCCCCGGGACTATTTCAGAGCACTATGGAGAGGCTTCTCCAAGGACTCCCGGGGGTGGTGCCCTATTTTGATGATGTCCTGATAATCGCCGGGGATTCCGGCCAACTCAAGGACAGGGTCGCCGCCGTCCTGGCCAAATTCAGGGCCGCGGGGCTCAGGGTGAAACGGGACAAGTGTCTGTTGGGGGTCCCCTCCGTAGAGTTTTTGGGGTTCCGCATCGATGCCACAGGCATCCACCCCACGAAGGGAAAAGTGGAAGCGATCCGGAACGCCCCGGCCCCCAAGAACAAGCAGGAGCTACAGGCGTTCCTGGGACTCCTGAACTTCTACGCGGCTTTCCTGAGAGGGAAGGCCACCGCGGCCGAGCCCCTACACAGACTGTTAGCGGCCAAGGCAGAGTGGATGTGGGGGCCCGAGCAAAAGTCGGCTTTCGCGGCTGTAAAAAATCTCCTCTCGCAGGACAGTTTCCTGATTCAATACAATGCGACCCTGCCACTGGTCCTCGCCTGCGACGCGTCTCCCTACGGCGTCGGCGCGGTCCTGGCCCACCGACTCCCCAACGGTCTCGAGGCACCTATCGCCTACTATTCCAGAACCATGTCGTCGACGGAGCGAAACTACGGCCAGATCGACAAGGAGGCGCTGGCGGCAGTGGCAGGGGTAAGGAAATTTCATGACTACTTGTATGGCCGGGACTTCGAACTTGTGACTGATCATAAGCCCCTGTTGGGACTCTTGGCCGGCGACCGGCCCACACCCTCTGCCTTGTCCCCCCGGATGCAAAGGTGGGCCATTTTCCTCTCCGGGTACTCGTATACCTTGGTCTACCGGCCGGGGAAACACATGGGCAATGCGGACGCTTTGAGCAGGTGCCCCCTCCCGACCCTGGACGGCGCAGAAAGGGGGGAGGCATCGGTTCTTGCCCTGGACATCCTGGATACTGCCCCCACCACGTCGGCCGAGGTCGCCAGGGCGACGGCGAGGGACGCCGAGCTCCGAACCATCGCCAGCTGGGTGCAACGGGGCTGGCCGGACAGGGGGGAAGGGGAGTTTAAGGTATTTTTTGATAAGAAAGACGAAATGTGCTGTGTGAGGGGTTGCTTGCTGTGGGGTGATCGGGTAGTGGTTCCCAGAAAACTCCGTCCCAAGGTCCTAGACACTTTGCATGCCAGCCACCCGGGAATAGTAAAAATGAAGGGGCTGGCCCGAAGTTACGTATGGTGGCCGGGTATTGACAAAGACATAGAGTCGTGGGTGGCCAAATGCACACCTTGCCAATCATCACGGCCCAATCCCCCGGCAGCCCCGATCAGGGAATGGGAACAACCCTCGGGCCCATGGCAGAGGATTCACATTGACCTCGCCGGCCCATTCCATGGCCAAACGTTCCTGATTGTGGTGGATGCATACTCGAAATGGTTGGAAGTCCGACTCTTGAGTAGCACCACAGCTAGAACAATAATCAGGCAACTCAGACAAATCTTTGCCACGCACGGCATCCCCGACACACTCGTCTCCGATAACGGGCCTCAGTTCACGGCCACGGAGTTCGAGCAGTACCTGGCATCCCTGGGAACCAAACACGCTCTCACATCCCCGTTCAGGGCACAAGGGAACGGGCAGGCAGAGAGGTTCGTACGAAGCGCAAAGGAAGCCCTGGGAAGGCTAGGTCCGGGGGACTGGCAGGAACGCGTGGACACGTTCTTGTTGGCCCAACACAACCTTCCCTGCGCTGCCACAGGAAGGGCCCCCGCGGAGTTGCTCATGGGTAGGAGACTCCGCTGTCACCTCGATCGGTTACATCCCAGGTACTCCCCAGACAAATTCAAGGGAGATCAACCACAGGGTCGGACACTAGCCATTGACTCGCCAATCTTTGCCAGGAACTATGCGCCCGGCCCACCGTGGGAAGAGGGAACCGTCAGCGAGATGCTGGGTCCCTACACCTACACGGTTCGCCTCGCTGATGGCCGGACATGGAAACGCCATGTCGACCAACTCAGGAGGCGAACGAGTCCCGACACGGATAGCAACCTCCCCCAGGGAGTGCAGACCGGCGCTGAGCCAGACATGCACCCGATGGACGAACCGGTCACCGACCCGGTTCGGCCAGAAGACACCCCCAGTTACACAGCACCACCACCAGTCAACTTACCGTGTGGAGCAGGCTCACCCCCGGTCACCGCGGAGCCCGACGGTCGTGTCCCGGAACCGCCAACGGCCCAGCCGGGGCAGAGCGAGAGCGACAGGTCCGCTCTCCTCGATGCCCCAGCGCCGACTGAACTGCGCAGGTCCGATCGTGTACGGACACGCCCCCGTCACCTGAACGATTATATATGTAAATAGCGGACTAAGGCATTCTGGGGGGAAGGGGTGTTGGATATTTAAAAGTCTAAGCGGCGGGAAAATCGCCGTTTCCAATTGGTCAGTGGGCTGGGTCAAGCAGGGTATTTAAACCCCTGCTGACCCAGCCGTTGTTGTTGTTGTTACCAGCAGTCACAATAAACATACGTGTTGTTTGGTTCACCTTCAATGGCGTCCGTGTCCTCACTCCCGCGCAAGGATCTCCGGATCTAACAATGAGAAAAGGGAGATTTCCCTCTCCCCACCTGTTGAACTTCTGCCCGTCATGGCTGGGGGGGGGAGGGAGGGAGGAAGCAATCCTCCACCTCCCTCCTTCCCGCCAAGAAAATCCGTCGCCAAGATACAGGGGAGGGGCTTCAGAACCAATGGCGACCCAGGCCGCGCCTTCTCCTGGGATTGTGTTTGCGCAGGCACTAAGGGACATCCGGGCACTTTTCCTTCTTTCCCAGGCAGCAGCAGGAGAAGCCTTTGATCTTTTAGGGTGAGAAAAAGAGGGGGGTCACGGATTGTGGAGGGGGGAGGAGGAAAGAAGGGGGTTGGACTATTCTCCCCCCCTCCGTTGGCCTTCATCTTCCTCTCTTTGAAGTTGGGGGACGGGAGAGAAGAATCGAAAGGTGAGGTAGGGTCGTCTCTTCTTTCTGCTGCCTGAGGCCCACCCATCATCCTCACTTCAGGAGTCTCATCCTCTTTCTAACACCCCCCCCCCAATTTCATGTGGGGCGTCTTCCAAATCTTTTTTCCTCTTGTTCTTTGGGCGGGGCCATTGCCATGGGGTAGCCAGGGAGGTCAGATTGGGGGGGGGGGAGAAGAACCGGGGTTGGACTATTCTCTCCACCCCTCCATTGGCCATCTTTCTCCCATTGAGTATTTAACGGGGGGGGGAGGACAAGGAGAATCCATAAATAAGGGTCTACGCTGCTCCTGCCGCCTGAGGCCCATCCATCAACCTCCCCTCAGGGGTATCATATTTTGCTCCCTCTCCCCCAAATTCCATGTGTGGCTGTTTTTGGGGGGATTCAGAGCCTTTACCCTTTCTCTCCTAAGGAGCCCAACCTTGTGGCGGGGGGAGGGAGGGAGGCTCCCTGCCCCCCTTCAAGGCCTCTTCCCTCCTTTGAGAGCTTCTTCTGCCCCCCATAGCCTCTCCCCCCCTTTGGGGCTCTGTCCCTCTCCTCCTGTGTCCCTTCCTAGCTTCCTTTTATTTTTTTAATGGAGATGTTACTGCCCCACAGGATACGAAAACCAGAAGGGAACTTCAGGCGGCAGAGGTACGTAGGTCGCTTCTCCCGCTTCACGGCCAAGCCTCCTAAGGGTAGGAACAGGAGAGGGTGGGTGTCGGAGTCTTTAAGGCTCCAGGCAGATGAGGAAGTGGAAAGTCTTCCCTCTCCCCACCTGTTGAACCTCTGACTGTCTTGAGGGAAGGGGGAGGAACATATCTCTCTCTGAGGTAAAATCTGTGACTAGCCTTGAGGAGAAGCAGTTTCTTCCCTTTCCCGCCAAGAAAATCCGTTGCCAAGATACGGGGAAGGGGCTTCAGAAACAATACTGCCCCCAGACCTCTTCCCCTCCTGGGATTATTTTGCATTGTGCTGAGGAGGTGGTGGTGAGAAAAAGAGGGGTTGGGGGATAAATTGGGGTGGGAGATAAGTGGGGTTGGTATATTCTCCCCCCACTCCATTGGCCTTCACCTTCCTCCCGTTGAAAAAAGCTGAGGAAAGGAGGACTGTGCTCCTGCTGCTGCCTGAGGCCCCACCCACCCATCCTCACTTCAGGGGTCTCATCTTTTCTCTCCCTCCCCAATTCCATGTGAGGCCTCTTTCCAACCCCTCCCTCCCCGAGGCTCTTCCTTGGGCACTCAGTGGCTTTCTTCCTGCTTCCCCCCAAGGAGGCTTATCTGGCATGGGGTGGGGGTGAGGGGGAGAAAAAGGTCTCCCTCCCATTATCTCCCTGGATAAGATGGTAGTGCAGATTGATGTTTTTATTAATGGAGATTGTTTTATGTTTTTATTTTTATTTTATACGATGTAAGCCGCTCAGAGTCGGGTTCTCCCGATTGGGGCGGGGTAATAAATACAATTAATAATAATAATAATAATAATAATAATAATAATAATAATAATAATAATAATAATAATAATAATAATAATAAAGGCTTCCCCTTCTGTCGTCCTTCCCACTTTCATGCCTCCAGGTGTGGGGGGTCGTCTTATACTCCGGGTGCACTTTAGTTGGGATAAACATAGCTGCCCATAGTGGCCTCCTGATTCTCTCCCACCTCATTCTACATACCATCCAGATGAAGAAAGAAGCTGTACATTACAATTGTGTCTCCCTTTTAAACTGGTGGGGAAAAAGAAAGGGTTTCATCTCTGTTCTGCCCAAAATGGAGGAAAAAGCCATGCTTTCTTCTTTGCAGAGGAAGCAAGAGGCTAGGCTAAAGTTTCCTGCCTCAGTGCAATTGACCTGCCCACCCACTTTACCTGCAGCGCCACCACTGGTGGGTGGTGCAAGTACAGTTCTAAAAAATCAATAAAATAATATTACTGTATTTTATTTATTTATTTATTTATTTATTTATTTATTTATTTCCTTCAACTTATTATCCCGTCCAATCGGGTAAAAACCCAACTCTGGGCGGCTTACATACACAATTTAAAACTACATAGCTAAAACCACAAATCAGTATACGATACCCTATTAACAGTTAAAATGTGAATTAATACAATAATTAAAAGTTAAGCTAAAAGAAATTAAACATTTCCAAGTTATAAAATTACGCAAATTATTAAAAAACAGGACCGGGGTAAGAAGGTAAGAACAAAGGGTGGCTGTCTCATCTGATAAGCCACCCAACATGAGATCCGGTATTTCCGGATCCCCAAACTTGTCCTGCCAGCCAGGTTTTTTTTTTTAAAATTTTTATTTTATAAATTTTCAAAAAATATAAAACAATAAAAAACATACAATACAAAAGATTTTTTTTTCCAAGAGAATATAACACTTGGTATACATTGAATACAAAAGAAATCTATAACACATCTTTTAACTTTTCACCTCACTTCAACCAATAATTCTAATATCTCTGTTATCTCTACATCATACATTCTTCATTATTTAATTCACCTCTGTGCTATATACAATGTCCAGGAGGGTTATAACCATTTATGTTTTCCAAAAACTAATTTGTTCTGGTACAGGATTAACTCCTTTATTTTCAACAATCACATATTCCACAAATTTCTTCCAGATTCCCCAGAATCCATTTACTTGAACTATGCCTTTCTTAACATTTAATTCCCATGTCAATTTATCATTAAGAGCTAATTCCCACATTTCCTTATACCAATCTTGTATATTCAATATTACATTACTTTTCCAATTTTTTGCAATACATTGTCTTGCTGCAGACAGCATCACAGCCAACAGCTCTTTACCATCATTGCTTATCTTATATTTATCCACATTTGTTAGTAATGCCGTATCTGGTCCCAATTCTGACTGCATATCCATTATATTATCAATCTCCTTTTCTACCTTACCCCAAAATTCTAATACCTCGTTGCAATTCCACCACATGTGTACATATGTCCCAATTGATTGTTTACACCTCCAGCATTTATTGCTTATCTCCTCATTCATTTGATGCAGTCTAATTGGGGTCAGATACCATCTCCAAAGCATCTTAAAATTATGCTCTTTTACTCTTACAGACATAGTTCTCATTATCCTTTTTTTCCATTTTCTATGCCAATCCTCTTCCGAAATTGTCATATTCAAATCTTGTTCCCAGATATTCTTTAAAGTTCCCTGTATACTCCCACGTTTGTTCAAAATCTTATAAATTTTACTAACTATCCCTTTAATTCCCATATTTCCTTTTCTTATTTCAACCAAAAGTTTTTCAAAAGTCGTGAGTTGCCTATCTAAACTATTATAAGATAAAAATCTCTTATTCCAATTATTTATCTGGAGAGTCTGGAACCAATTCAATTTCAGTTGTAAAAAAAGTGCCTTTCTTTTCTCCAAATTTCTGCAAATCTTCAACCAATCTTTTAACAGAGAAACCCCGTTTTCTAACAATATTACCTTAGAATCTCTATCTAATTTAATTGGGAAGTTATTAAAATCTTCTAATTCTGCAATTGGTGAAATCCCTGGAATAAGATCTTCTCTTACCCTATTCCATTCTTCTATAGTTATTTTTATCATCCTATTCTGTATCTCTTTATATTTTTTGCTATCAATTTTACTTAAAAATAGCGCTTTGCCTACTTGTGAAAAATCTCTCTTCTCGATTTTTTCCCATATTGTTTCTTCCCTCATCAAAATTTTTACAACATTTCTCACTTGAAATGCTCTATAATAATTATGTATACTCGGGATTCCCAGTCCCCCTTCTTTTTGAGGTATATACCATAGTTGTTTAGATATTCTTGCTCTTCGCTTCCCGTTACAAAATTTATTTATAATTTTTTGATATTCTTCCAGTTCTTTGTTGCTATGTTTTATTGGTAAAACATCGAATAGAAAATTTATTTTAGGCAATAACATCATTTTACTTAGGGCTATCCGGCCGAACCATGATAAGTTTAGTTTGTTGTATTGTGTTATTTTCCTTTCAATATCCTTCTTTAATTTAAAGTAGTTTAACTTTTTGAGTTCCCCAGTTTTGCTTGAGATCGTTATTCCCAAATATTTTAAATTAGATTTAACTTGAATTTTGTATTTTTCTTCAATATTTTCTCGCTCCTCTTTTTCCCCGTTACAATATATCATTTCTGATTTTTCCCAGTTTACTCTCAAACCAGTTATTTCTTCAAACGTTTGTAAATGCAAATATATCCTTTCTAATGCCTTCCTTGGTTGCTTTACAATTATAAGAGTATCATCTGCATATAAATTTATTTTATTATCCTCTATTCCACTTATTTCCTCATCTTGGCGTATATCATTAGCTAAAAACTCCATTGCCATTATAAACAAAACTGGGGACAAAGGGCACCCCTGACGGGTGCCTGCTTCCAATTTTATATCCTCCGTATAAATATCATTAACTTTAACTCTAGCTTTTCCCTGTTGATATAACTTTGTAATTACACCCTGAAATTTATTACCAAATCCATATAGACCGATCATTCCATGAATTGTAGCCCATTGTAAAGAATCAAATGCTTTAAATATATCAAGAGATAATAGTCCTATCTTCTCCTTTTTCTTTTCTGTATAGTCTAACAGGTCCAACACTCTCGTTACCAAATCCGACATATATCTATTTTTTACAAATCCTGCTTGATCTTTATTAATATATTCATTTATAAAACTACTCAATCGATTAGTCAATATTGTAGTAAAAATCTTTGCATCTTGATTAATTAGTGAGATTGGCCTGTATGACTCTACTTTCTCCAAATCTTTTCCTGGTTTGGGAATTAAAGTAATGATCGATCTATTCCATGAATCTGGAATTGGTTCACCTTCCATTATTTTGTTGAATAATTTACATAACTTTGGAACTATTACTTCCTTAAATTCCTTATAAAATTCGGCCGGGAGCCCGTCTTCTCCTGGTGCCTTATCTGCTTTTAGTTTTCCAATAACTTCCCAAATTTCATTTTGTGTTATTTCCTCCTCCATTTTTTTTCTATGCTCTTCTGATATCTTATTTATTTGTTGTTTGTCAAAATATTCCTTAAGTTTTGCTATGTTTATATCCTTTTTTGAATAAAGATCTCGATAAAAACTTTCAACAATTTTGACCTTCTCAACACTTTTATTGCACCTTTTCCCTTTTTTGTCTATCAATACACCAATCTGACTCTTAATCTTCTTTTCTTTAGCTGCTCTTGCTAACAGTTTCGAACTTTTATTGCCAAATTCAAAATATTCTCTTTTTAAAAAGATTAAATCTTTTTTAACTTTTTCAATATCCTTTCCTTCTAATTCCTTTCTTATTTTTTGAATTTTTCCAAATATATCTCGACTTTTGGTCCTTGCATGCTCCAATTGAAGTTCTTTTAATTGTTTTTCCAATTCCTGATATCTACTCCTATTTTGTTTATTTCTCGTACTTATAATTTTTATGGATTCACCTCTAAAAACTGCTTTCATAGTATCCCACACTGTACTGTAGCTAACCTCATTATTATCGTTCCAATTCCAACTTTCTTCCCATTTTTCTATTATATAATTCTTAGTAGCCTGTTCCTTAAAAATTTTTGAATTATATCTCCAATTATACATTTTTTTTCCTGTGTCTTCTAATTTTATATCCATTAATATCTTTGCGTGGTCTGATTCTCTAATTGTTCCTATCTCTATGTCTTCCGTCAGTCTGTTCAGACTTTCTGTAACAAAAATATAATCTATCCTAGAATACATGTTATGCACTTGGGAAAAATATGTATATGCTTTTTCCCCACCCTTAATTTCTCTCCATACATCTTTTAAGCCAATTGTATTAATCCAATTATCCAATATATACTTCTTACTCTTTCTTTTATCTCCGGTCGTGTCCATGTCCGATCTTATTAAGTTAAAGTCTCCCGCTATTATCATATTCAGGCTACCTTCTTTACTAATGATTTTTTGCATTTTATCTAAAAATTGCTCCTGGTTGTCATTTGGTGCATAGATGTTAACAAGTGTCAATTCTTTATCATCTATATTTCCTTTAATTATTAAATACCTCCCTTCTGGATCTGAGATGCTTTGCGTCATATTATATCCAGTTTTATCAGAGATCAATATCGCTACTCCTCTAGATTTGGATGTCCCATATGCCATTTCATAAATTTGCATTCCTTTTAAGACTAATTTATTAGCTTCCGCTGATTTTTGATGGGTTTCCTGTAAAAAAATAATATCCGGTTTATCTTTTTAAAGCCCTAATTGTAATTTCTTTCTTTTCAATACACTGCCTGTACCCTTTACATTCCATGATACTACTTTAATATTTTTAATCATTTATAATTAAACAGTTTAACAAATAAAAACCTTCCCTGGACGTGCAAACCACCACCTTACATTGAGTAACTAAAAAAAACACAAAATATCTGCCTCTAACTAAACTAAACAACTTACCTATTCTAATGAAATCCTTGAACCTCCCCACTCTTCTCTTCAGAGTTCCGCCTTCGTCTTCTAAAGAGGGGAGGTGGGGACATGAAAAGAATGGCATGATCTAAATACAGTCCCTTTACTGCCCACCCAGCTCCACCCATCTCTCTCATTTTTTCTTTCCCTTTATATATGTATATATAAAAACAGAAGAAAACAGAAGGCATAGAAAAAAGAAAAATAGCATTAAGAAAATAGAACTACTCACCCACCACTACCACACTCCCAGAGTCGTCAGTACCCCCCGTAGCTCCCTCCTCTTCTTCTTCTCCAGATCTATCTCTTTTTATGGCTCCAGATTCCAACAAATCCTTTCTTAAAGACATCCACTCCGGTGTTCCCACCTTGACCAAGCCAATCTGACACATATACTCCAATACATCCATTTCTGAATTCACAACGTGCATCTTTCTATCATAATAAAAGCATATTTGCTGTGGAAATCTCCAATTATATGTAAGCGCTTTGGCTTTCAAAAATTTTGTCACTGGTTTCATTTTGTACCTCCAAACACGCTCTTCCGGGGCTATATCATTGTAGACTTCCACAGAGGTCCCATCTATTTCCAGAACGCCAGCACCAGCCTGTTTGATGAAAGCCATCACCCTAAGCTTGTCACCCCAATTTGCGAACTTGACCAAAACATTCCTTTGAAAATTCTTTCCTCTCTTTCCCCCCACCCTGAAGGCACTAGCTATATCTTCCGCAACAAAATCTTTTCCCATTTTTAGAGAGTTTAGCCAGTCAACTATTCTTTCCTTCAGCTTGTCTGGCGTTCGTTCTGGCATTTTACGAATTACAATATTTTGCTTTCGCATACCTTCTTCCACCATATCTAATCTTTTTCCTTGTAAACACACTTTGTAATCCATTTCTTTTGTTTTAGACTCCAATTCTTTCACATCAAGTTGTAATGTCTTTACATCTTTTCTCGTATTCTTCATCATATTTTCCATCCTTTTTGAATTATCCTTAACTTCCCTTGACAAGTCATTAAGAATTGTAGCCAAATTTTGAAAATTAGTGGTAGTTGCATCCCTATCCCGCTTCGTCTGCTCGTTACTAGCTTGAATCTCTTTTTTTAATTCTTGAAGATTCCCTGACATTGACTTTTCCATCTGTTCAACTTTCTTCATGAATTTACCTATCTCTACATAAAATTGCACGTTTTCTCCTGTCGAAGTCTCGGCCGTCGGTGGTGGTGTTTGTCCATCTCTTTGTTCCCTCTGTTCTCTTTGCTCTCTTTGATCCTTTATCTCTTTCTTCTCCTTTCTCGTTTCAGGTCTCTTTGGCTTAACAACTTCCTCCTCCTCTTTGTCCTTGCCCCCCTCCATAACTATGCTCAATTAGTGTGCAAGATCAATATTTTTAACTAAACAATTAAAACCTATTCCCTCTTTTTTCTTCTATCTCCCTTTCCCTTTATAAATCTCTAATTAATTTCAATTAATCAACCAATTTTCAAATTGATATTGCACACTGTCAAGAACAAATTATATCAAATCTTCAATAATCAATACTTAATAATCAATAGCTTTCCAATAAGTCAAATATTCAAATATTCAAATATTCAAATTTCAATAATATCAATCAACAAAATATATTACAATTCAATTAATTTCAATTATAATATCAAACTCAAATCTAATACCCCTAATCAATTTCAAATCAATAATTTTCTAAAAAAATAGCTTTTTTAATAGAGATCAATTAATTTATATATTTAATACCAATTAATCCAAAATTTTCAATTTAATATCAATTTGATACTTTGATTAGCCACTAAACAATTTTAATTCACCTTTAGTAATTTAATAATTATTCAAAGGGGGGAGAAACAGGGGGGCAGGGCTAGAGGGGGGAATAAGATGAGGGAAAACCAAACTATTGATAAGGAGCCACCTTACATATATTTCAAGGGAAGGGGGGAAAAGATACAATGAGAGACATACAATATATGCTTTATTAAAATATCACTAACAAAGAAAGAGAGAAAAGAAGAGAAGAAAAAAAAGAAAAAGAAAAAGCAAGCATAAGAGAGTAAGATAGAGAAGAAAGGAAACTAAATAAGCAAATATTTTAAGAACAATAATAAGAACAGGAAAGAAAAACAAACAGTATAGAAACACCCCTTCAAAGGACAGGGTGATATAGAACAAAAGGAAGAAGGGAGAAAGAAGAGAAAAGAAAAAGACCAAAAAAAAAGGAAGAAAAAGCACGTTATTATCTCCTCTCTCCCCCTCAAAAAAATGTGGAGGGGGGGTGAGAAGAAAAGAGAAAAATTAATCGTACATAAAAAAAAAAAGCCCCTATATTCGAAGATGTTTTTATTAAAAAAAGAAAAGATCAAAGGAAAAAGAAAAAAGAAAGAGCGGTCCGTGTGTTGCTGTATACTGAGTTTCGTTTCTTTGCCACAAGACTTCCGCTCTTCTCAAAAACCCAGCGCCATTAAAACTCAGTCCGCTCTAAGCCACAAAAGCAAAAACACGGAAAGAAAAGAAAAAAGATGTCAATTAAAAAAGGCAATCTTCCTTTGTATATATATAAAAATTCAAAAAAGTCAAAACTAAGTCTTCTGCTGTTACTATATTAAGCGGTTTTAAGTTTCAATTTCTCACGCTCGCTCACAAGTCTTTGTTAAAAAGCCGCCGCCATTATTCCCATGCCAATGTCTCTACACAGTCCGAAAAAGAAAAAGACAAAACAAAAAAAAAAGCCCCTACGCACCTCGTTTTCTTCTCTCAAATCCTTCTCTCCAGCACAGTCTCTTGTATACTAAAACTTCGCTTATGCAATTCAGTAAATTCTCTTTCCACCGCTATTTTAACCCCCGGGATTTATCGATCTCACCATGCATCCAGCCCGTTTTCCGCTCTCTCACGCTTTTTCCTTGTGCCTTCGCACCGCACGCCGCTTCATACTGCGGCTACGGTTGCTTAGGCTCCGCACGATCTCCGGCTCCTCGGGTGACCTCCACGGACAAGACTGCGGGCCCAGGGCCTCTGAGAGAGACCCGGTCCCACTCCCCGTCCGGAGGGCACTTTCTCTGAGCCCCGATCTTCCACAGTCGTAAGAGCGGTTCAGTAATTCCTTCCCGGGATTTATCTCATTGATGTCCTCATTAAAAGATTTTTTTTAAGAGTTTAAATCTTCATTTTCTCATTAAAATCGCGTTTCCACGGTGGAGCCCGGCTTAATGGCGTCTGCCTCCTATGCCATCCTAAACCACGCCACCCCAGCCAGGTTTTAAGGCCTTTCCGGAAGGGCAGGAGCTCTGTTTGTTGACGTAGATCGATTGGCAGGAGGTTCCACAGGGCTGGGGCGGTCACGGAGAAGGCCCTCCTTCTGGTGCTAGAGAGGCAAGCCTCTCTAGCTGATGGAATTGCAAGGGAGCCTCTCCGATCCGCCCTGGTGGGACGGACAGACGTTCTTGGGGTGACACGGTCTCTGAGTTATCCTGGCCCACTACCATATAGGGCTTTAAAGGTAATGACCAGCACCTTGAATTGCACCCGGAGACATACTGGCAGCCAGTGCAGCTGCCGAAGCAGTGGTGAGGCACGAGCGTAACGCCCGCACCCCATCACTACCCGAGCAGCCGCATTCTGGACCAGCTGCAGCCTCCGAATGGTCACCAAGGGCAGCCCCATGTAGAGCGCATTACAGTAATCAAGTCTGGAGGTGACCAGTGCATGTGTGACCATGAGCAAGGAATCCCGATCCAGGAGTGGGCGTAACTGGTATATTACACGAAGTTGTGCAAAAACCCTCCTGGCCACGCCTGCCACCTGTTCTTCGAACAGTAGTCGTGAGTCCAGGAGGACCCCCAGATTACGCACCGGATCTGTCTGGGGCAAAACTGCCCCATCCAGAACCAAAGCTGGAAGCTCCTGGGATAACACAGGGCCCCTCACCCATAGCCACTCAGTCTTGCCGGGATTCAGTTGTAGCCCGTTTTCCCCCATCCAGACCCTAACAGCCTCCAGGCACCTGGAGAGGACTTCTACTGCACCGCTTGGGTCCCCACGGGCTGAGATGTACAGTTGGGTATCATCAGCATATTGATGGTACCTTACCCTGTGGGAACGGATGATCTCACCCAGCGGCTTCATGTAGATGTTAAACAGGAGAGGTGAGAGTACCGAGCCCTGAGGCACCCCATATTGGAGGAGCCTAGGGCTGGACCTCTCATTCTCCAGACATACCGTCTGGGTCCTGCCCCTCAGAAATGAGGAAAACCAGGCCAACACAGTGCCCTGGATCCCCAATCCTTGGAGCCTTCCCAAGAGAATGTTGTGATCCACGGTATCGAAGGCCGCTGAGAGATCGAGAAGAGCAAGGATAGTCGGATGGCCTCCATCCCGCTCTCTCCAGAGATCATCCACCAAAGCGACCAGTGCAGTTTCAGTACCATATCCGGGCCTGAATCCTGACTGAAAAGGGTCCAGATAATCCGCTTCATCCAGAACTTCCTTTAACTGCTGTGCCACAGCCTTTTCCAGCACCTTACCCAGAAAGGGTAGATTAGATACTGGTCGGTAGTTCGAAATTACCGTGGGGTAATTTTTTAATTACTGAAACTCACTAGCAGTTGCTACATTTCCCACTCTTGGCTTATACTCAGGTCAATCTATTTTCCTGGATTTCAAGGTCAAAATTAGGTACCTTGGGTTATATTCGGGTTGGCTTATATTCATGTATATATGGTAGATAAATAAGTACCACTTTGCACTTGCACTGTTTTATGTTTACTGTACATGTTTGATAACATACAGCCTTGTGACAGTTTTTCTGCATGTCATAAGCATTTGAATATAAATTGTTGTTCTTCTTCGAGACGTCTGTGAAATCACACGTTTGGGTTTGCGCTTACGCAGACTCCATTTCGGAACATACCAGAGCTTTGTAAAAAGGAGGGAAAGAGCTGTCAAAATAGGCCCCTCCCCCTCCCTATATAACCGTGGCGTCAGCCGTTTCCCGCCTTAGTCTTTTCTTTTCCGCTGCGGTAGACACTCTACCTCGGCTGCCAGAGCTTCGGCGCCTCTCGTTAGTGTATGGCCACTTCGGGCCCTTTCAAACTCTGCTCCGTCTGCTCCGCGAAAATCCCCTTGACAGACTGGCACGATTGTTGTCTCATTTGCCTGGGGGAGGCACACCAAATCCAGCCTTGTATTTTCTGTAAGAAATTTACCAGGACCGCCTTAAAGAACCGTGCCTCTAGGCTTCGGTCTTACCTCTGGGAGCGGTCTCTCTCGGCAGAAGCTGTCATGGAGCCCTCAGCGGCTGATCCTCCGACTCTCTCGCCCGTTCAGGAAGGGGAGAAGGGTTCCCGCGGTTCACCCCCTCCTTCGATTTCTAAAAAGGACACTAAAAAGAAGAAGAATAAGGATGATTCCTCTGCTCCCGAGTTTAAAAAGCTTAAGAAAGTAAAAAAGTCGACGAGGCCACCACCCCCGGCCCTGCTCAATCTCTCTTCTGTCAGATCCCTCACTGACAGCGACGCCATCTTGTCACCGGATTTGGAGGACAACGTTGGGGATGACAACGTGGGGGACTCTGCTTCTGTGACTCAGGTGCCGGTGACTAATAAGGGCCACTTGTCTCAGGGTCATCCGTCCATGTCCCCTCGATCTGAATGTTCGGATGCTCTCACTTTCAACCAGCACCCTCCTCTATACCCACCCTGCTGCTCGTCTCAGGACTGGGCCTATCAGCATGGCAATTTCTTCGATTACCATGCCCATTGCTGCAGAGGGGCTCCCTGGATGTCTCCCCGGTCCCAGGGATGTTCCCTTGCACACCCATCGTCACAGGGGTGCAGAGACGCGGTTGCTCCGGAGAGGGGCCGTGCGTCAGTTCCCGGGGAGCTCTTCCGTGGCTGAGCAGGGGAATGCCAGCCACGGGTGCCACCGTTGCCCGCGTTCATCCGTGGTGACTGGTAGGCATGGATCTGAGGCTGCGGCCGCGGCAGACAGGGCGACTCGCTCCAGATCGCCAGCCCGCCGCACGGATCCGAAGAAGGCAGAGGGCTCGAAGGCTCGCTCCACCAAGACCGTTCAGCCTCGCTCCACGTCCCCCGCTCCATCTCGCGCCGCATCAAGGGCTAGCGAGGGGAACGTTAGCAGCAAGGGAAGTGCAGCCAGGGTTTCGTGCTCCCGCTCGTCTTCGCCTGCCCGGTCTCTCTCCCCTGCCAAGTCGGATTCGGATGCTGCCTCGTCTGTAGCGGCTGCTGCCGATTCCGAGACAATGACGCCGAAATCCTTGCAGCCCCCTGAGGACTCTTGTGCGTATTCAGCGCTGGTTACCATGATGGCGCAGGCGCTAGAACTCGAATTCGAGCAACCCCCTGCACCAAGGTCCGACAAGGTTTTTTAGCGCCTTCAGAAGGATGCCATCAGACCTACGTCAGTCGGAATGCTTCCTCTTATCGACCTTGGCAAAGAGATCTGGCGCAGGCCATCTTCTGCTCAGACTGTTTCCAGGCGGGTGGATGTTCTCTACAAGGTCTTTGACCAGGAGTCTGGCTTCCTGCTGAAACACCCGGTCTCTAATTCTATTGTTGTCGAGACCGCTCAAGGGAAAGCTGGGAGTAGCGAAGTGGTGTCGCCTGCTTCTAAGGAAGGTCGGAAGCTTGATCAGCTGGGCCGCCGCGTCTATTCTTCCTCCTCTCTGGCCATTAGGGTGGCCAACTACCAAGCAATGGTGGGGGCCTATCAAGCCCACCTCTGGGAGAAGGTAGAGCCGCTTCTTGAGTCTCTTCCTGATGAGGTGCGCGGCCAACTGGCCCCCCTCGCACTAGAAGGGGCACAGCTTGCCTCTCAGCAGATCCGCTCCGCGAGCCACTCCATGGACTGTTCTGCTAGGGCTCTAGCTTTTGCCATCGTCCTCCGGTGATACTCCTGGCTCCGTTCCGCCGGCCTCACGGATGATGCCCGACGTCGTATTGAGGACTTACCTTTTGATGGTGAAGGCCTATTTAATGACAACACGGATGACATTATGGAGAACCTTCACAAGAAAAAGAATACAGCCAAGAGACTAGGGTTGAATCAGCCACAGCAGAATAAGCAGCCAGCTTTTCAACCTCGCCAGTTCCCGGCATACCAACCTCAGCAGGGTGCCAATGACAAGAACCGGTCCAGGTCTTCTTACCAGGCTAAGGCAGGGTTCCTCTCGGCAATCCTTTCGTCCCTCACAATCCCAGCGCAAGTGGGATAAGAAACCAAAGCAACGCGCCTGACTTGCTACAAGTGGAGGCTGTGCTTCCCGCTGCTCTGCCTCCGCAGTTGCCCTCAACTTCTCCACTGCCCCTTCCTGCGTGGCGCTCGATTACCTCAGACAAGTGGGTGCTCACCATCGTCAGCAAGGGGTATGCTATCGAATTCGACCGCATCCCTCCCACGGGGCGGCTCCGAATAACCCAGCCCTCGCCAACGCTGCACGACGAGGTCTCGACGCTTCTACAAAAAAATGCCATAGAGCAGGTGCGCTTTGGCGACCATCACAGGGGTTTCCTTTCCAGATATTTTACAGTGGAGAAGAAGGATGGCGGACTGCGTCCAATTTTGGATCTCAGAAAATTGAACAAATACGTGACCAGAAAGAGGTTCAGAATGGTCACATTACAAAGCACTCTCCCCCTCCTTCGGGAGGGAGACTGGTTCACCATTATCGATCTTCGCGATGCTTACTTCCACGTTCCTATTCGGAAGGCTCATCGTCGCTTTCTCATGTTAGCCCTAGGAAACAGTTTCTTCCAGTTCAAGGCTCTGCCCTTCGGGCTGGCTACAGCCCCAAGAGCGTTCACAAAGTTCCTCGCCCCTGTTGTGGCGTTTCTTCGTTCAAGGGACATTGTTTGTTTCCCATACATAGACGATTGGTTACTGGTCTCTCCAACACGTCAACAGGCTCTCCTCGATGTCTGGCTCGCGACCCACCTGATGTCCAACCTGGGCCTTCAGGTCAACCTCGAAAAGTCCACTCTCACTCCTCAGGGAAGGGTGACATACATCGGTGCTGTCCTTGATTCGACGGTGGCAAGGGCCTTCCTACCCGATCAACAGCTTCGGAAGATCCGGAAACTCCTCTGTCTCTTCCAACCGGGGCGCAGGGTGACAGCTTACTCAGTCCAAAAGCTCCTCGGACTCATGGCTTCCACCATTGCCATAGTAAAGTTTGCGCGTCTTCGAATGCGTCCACTGCAATCGTGGTTTCTCCGACACTTCTTGCCTGCAAGGGACCCCCAGTCCCGGAAGCTGGTGGTTCCACCGCGTCTTGTGTCCTCGCTCCGCTGGTGGTCCCACGCCTCTCACCTGCAACGGGGTCTTCCTTTTCAACCGCTGGCCCCCTCCATACAAGTGGTCACCGACGTGAGTCTTCAAGGATGGGGGGCACATTGCGGCCCCGATCAGGTCTACTATGTCTGGTCACGGGGGGAGAGAGCGCTGCACATCAACGAGCTCGAACTCCTTGCGGTCTCGAAGGCTCTCAAGGCCTTCATGTCAACGCTGTCCGGGCAGGTAATTCAGATCCTCACGGAAAACACCACTGCGGCCGCCTATATCAACAGGCAAGGCGGCACCAGGTCGCGCTCCCTGCTCCACAGGTCCACAGAGCTGTGGGAGTGGTGCATTGCTCATCAGATAGACCCAATTGCACTCCACATCCGGGGGCAGGACAACTCTCTAGCGGACGATCTCAGTCGGAGAGAGTCAACCATGCACGAGTGGGAACTCCATCAGGAGATATTTCAGCTGCTGTGCCGCAGATGGGGACTTCTGCAGGTGGATGTTTTCACCTCCCACCAGACCAGGAAATGCGACCTCTTCTGCTCAAGGGCGGGGATCGGCCCGGCGTCTCTGGGGGACGCATTTATGTTTCACTGGAGCAACGCCCTACTCTACCTGTATCCTCCGATTCCGTTGATATCGCGGACCATTGTCAAGATCATAGGGGACAAGTCCGATGCCATCTTGATAGCACCGTGGTGGCAACGGCAACCGTGTTTCCCAATTCTCAGGAGGCTCGCATCCGACTTTCTCACTCTCCCGATGCGACAGGACCTCATCTACCAGAACGACGGCGCTGTCCTTCACCCGGACCTTCAGTCGTTGCACCTAACAGCGTGGAGGATAACCCACTGATTGCCCGGATCCTTGCCGCTAGTAGGAAGGATTCCACTTTCTGGACTTCTTAACTAGACAAGGTCGCACGGCAGAGGACTTTGATGTCTCGACAGTTCTCCACTACCTGCTTACCCTCGCAGAGTCGGGGCTGGCCCATGCCTCTCTTAGGGTGACCTTGGCAGCGATTGTGGCTCACCAACGTCCTACATCCCCGCACGCATCCCTCTTTCGGGATCCAACGGTGAAAAAGTTTCTTAAGGGACTACAGAATACCTTTCCGCGCCATAGGGCACCTGTACCGCAGTGGTCTCTTCACCTCGTATTGCGGCGCCTGCGGTACCCTCCTTTCGAGCCTATGTTCTCCACCAGTGTTCGTCTTGTCACCTTTAAAACAGTCTTCCTGCTGGCTATCACCTCCGCCCGTAGGGCATCCGAACTGGCTGCCCTCCGCGCTGACCCCCCTTTTCTGCAATTCTTCGCAAACAAGGTTGTTTTGCACCCGGACTTGGCTTTTTTGCCCAAAGTTGTCTCGGACTTTCACCTGGCACAGGCGCTCTGCTTGCCTGTTTACTTTCCTGACCCTTCGTCGCCTATTGAGCGGTCATTGCACACGTTGGATGTCCGATGGGCCCTGCTCTTCTACCTTGACAGGACTAAGCCTTTTCGAGCATCGGATAAGCTCTTTGTTGCTTACGGTGGCCCTCACAAAGGGTCAGCTGTTACGTTCCAACGCATATCCAAATGGATCGTCGCGACCATCCACCTGGCGTTTCAACTGGCTCATACACCTCTCCTTGCTCAGGTTAGAGCCCACTCCACAAGGGCTGTGGCGTCTTCCACGGCATTCCTGAGAGGGGTGCCCATTGAAGACATCTGTCGGTCGGCGACGTGGTCGCAGCCAATGACTTTTGTCCAGCACTACAGGATGGACACGAGGGCAGTACACGACACCCGCTTCGGACGGGCGGTCCTGGCTGCCTCGTTGTAATGACCTTCTACCGGACCCAGACATGGACTCTCCATCCGGTAAGGAGCTTGTTACTCACCCAAACGTGTGATTTCACAGACGTCTCGAAGAAGAACGGGTTACTTACCTGTAACTTTGGTTCTTCGAGTTACGTCTGTGAATTCACACGTGTCCCGCCCACCTCCCCTCTCTCACGTCTGTGAGGTAACCTGGCGTTAGCTTTGAAGGGACTAAGGCAGGAAACGGCTGACGCCACGGTTATATAGGGAGGGGGCGGGGCCTATTTTGACAGCTCTTTCCCTCCTTTTTACAAAGCTCTGGTATGTTCCGAAATGGAGTCTGCGCAAACCCAAACCCAAACGTGTGAATTCACAGACGTAACTTGAAGAACCAAAGTTACAGGTAAGTAACCCGTTCTTGTTCAGTCGCACAGTCGATTCTGACCCTCTGCGACCCCATGGACCACTGTCCTCCAGGCACTCCTGTCCTCCACCATCCCCCTCAACTCGCTCAGCTCTGTGCCCATTATCTCTACAATACCATCTAGCCATCTCATCTTGGGCTGTCCCCTTCTTCTTTTGCCCTCGACCCTTCCAAGCATCAAGGCTTTCTCAAGTGAATCCTCTCTTCTCATTTGATGTCCAAAGTACTTTAGCTTCATCTTTATTATTTGACCTTCTAAGGAGCAGTCAGGTTTGATTTCTTCTAAGATTGACCTATTTGTTCTCCTCACTGTCCAGGGTACTCTCAAAACTCTCCTCCAACACCACATCTCAAAGGGATCTATTTTTCTGCGCTCCGCTTTCCTAATGGTCCAGCTCTCATAACCATACATTGCCACAGGGAATACCATTGCCCTGACTATGCGAATCTTTGTTTGCAATTTAATGTCTCTACTTTTCACTATGCTCCCCAGGTTTCTCATTGCTTGCCTCCCGAGAATCAGTCGCCTTTTTATTTCATGGCTGCAATCACCATCTGCAGTGAGCTTTGATCCTAGGAAAGTAAAATCTGTCACTGCCTCTACTTCTTCCCCACCTATTTTCCAGGGACTGATAGGGCCTGTTGCCATGATCTTGGTTTTCTTTATATTGAGTCTCAAGCCAGCTTTTGCACTCTCTTCTTTTAACCTAATCAGGAGCTTCTTTAGGTCCTCCTCACTTTCCGCCATTAGGGTTGTATCATCTGCATATCTCAAGTTGTTGATGTTTCTCCCAGCAATTTTGATCCCAAATTGTGATTCCTCCATTCCTGCATTGCGCATTATGTGTTCTGTGTATAAGTTGAATAAGCAGGGTGACAAAAATGCAGCCTTGTCTTACTCCTTTTCCTATTCCAAACCACTCAGTCATTCCATTTTCTGTCCTAACTGTTGCCTGTTGATTCATGTACAGATTTCTCATGAAGCCTATAAGGTGTTCCGGAATTCCCATCTCTTTAATTACTTGCCACATTTTGTTGTGGTCGACACAGTCAAAAGCCTTCGTGTAATCAATGAAACAGAAATAGACTTGTTTCTGATATTCCTTTGTTTTTTCCATGATCCATCTTATGTTGGCGATGTGGTCTCTAGTCCCCCTGCCTCTTCTGAACCCCGCCTGCACTTCTGGTAATTCTCTCTCCACATACTGTTGCAGTCTATCCTGTATTATCTTGAGCATCACCTTGCTAGCATGAGGGATGAGCGCAATTGTTCGATAATTTGAACAATCTTTGGCATTACCCTTTTTGGGGAGTGGAACGTATACAGATCTTTTCCAATCCTGTGGCCATTGTTGTGTTTTCCAAATCTGCTGGCATATAGAGTGCAATAATTTGATTCCATCATCTTGTAGGGCTTTGAAAAGTTCAACTTGGATACCATCAACTCCACTGGCTTTGTTGTTTGCAGTGTTTTTTTAGGGCCTTTATGACTTCACTCTCCAGAATGTCTGGCTCATGTTCAATGTTCTCATCATTGTGATTATCAGGGGTGTTGAGGTCCTTTTTGTAGAGTTCCTCTGTGTACTCTTTCCATCTTTTCTTAATCTCCTCTGCATCTGCTAACTCCTTGCCATCTTTGTCCTTTATCATTGTCATTTTTGCTTTAAATGTTCCCTTGAGTTCCCCAATTTTTTCGAAAAGATCTCTAGTCCTACCCCTGATATTGTTTTCTAATATTTCTTTGCACTGTTCGTTCAGGTAGGTTTCCTTATCTCTCCTTGCTTTTCTTTGAAAATCTGTATTCAAGTGACTGTATTTTTTCCTTTCTCCAATGCATTTTGCATTTATTTATTTATTTATTATTTATTTTATTGAATTTATTACCCCGCCCCACTCGGGAGAACCCGACTCTGGGCGGCTTACATCATAATAAATAAAGTAAAAGATAAAAGCATATAAAATCGTAAGGTTTAAAAGTTATCTGAGCTAAAACAGTACAAACTGCACGCCAGTATTCCTATAGATCACTCCTTAATGAGCCACTCCTTAAATGAGCCACTCCTTAAATGAGCCACTTAGTATGGGAACCCATGTTCCCTAGTCCCCAAATATGTTCTGCCAGCCAGCATTCCTTCTGTCCTCTGCTATTTTAAGAGTCTCATTGGACAACCACTTAGCTTTCTTACGCTTCTTTTCTTTTGGTATTCATTTATTCATTCATTTATTCAATTTGTATACCGCCCTACTCGGTGCAACCGACTCAGGGCGGTTTACAGAGATCATACACATAAGACAATCAGAAGAATATAACATAATCAAGGTCATTCAACTTAATACAATACAATACAATACAACAATGCAATACAGTAGTGCAGTAAAGCAAAACCACACTACGAAATAAAGTTACAATACAGTATAATGAAGCAAAATCACACTGCAAAAAGGTTACAAATCATAAGTTACAAAATATAAGGTTACAAAATAAATTCCAATACATATACAGTAAATGACATAGCAAATAAATAATAACATAACAGTCACAGTCTCACAAGCATGTCATAAGCATTTGAATATAAATTGTTGTTCAGTAGCACAGTCAATTCTGACCCTCTGCGACCCCATGGACCACTGTCCTCCAGGCACTCCTGTCCTCCACCATCCCCCTCAACTCGCTCAGCTCTGTGCCCATTATCTTATTTCCTAATGGTCCAGCTCTCATAACCATACATTGCCACAGGGAATACCATTGCCCTGACTATGCGAATCTTTGTTTGCAATTTAATGTCTCTACTTTTCACTATGCTCCCCAGGTTTCTCATTGCTTTAACCATGTGGGCTATTGTTGGCAGTTTGATATCTCTATTTTTTATTATGCTGCTTTTTATTTCATGGCTGCAGTCACCATCTGCATTGATCTTGGATCTCAAGAAGATAAAGTGTCAGTGCTTCCATTTCTTTTTCCCAGGGAGTGATGGGACCTTCTTCTTATGTTGAGTTTCAGGCCAGCCTCTCATCTCTTTAACCCTAATCAGGTTAGTAGAGTTATATCTCAGTAGTAGAGTAGTGTCATATCTCAGATTGTTGCTATAGTAAAACACTGGATAACGCTAAGACTTGGTTCCACAAGTCTTGGTGTTATCTGATTTTTAGTGTTATCCGATAAAATCCGATGGGATGAATCGAATAATGTTAAAGCTCCATAGAGATACATTGTAACTGTACAGGCTTTAGCCGTTGTTATCTGATCCATCCCATAGGATGGATCTCTCACCTCTTTAACCCTCATGAAAAGGCTGGCTTGTTTGTGCACTCCTGAAGCCCCACCCCTCTCACCGGTTTTGCTCCCAAGGCAAAGGCGCGAGGTTGAGCCTGGCGCAGCCCCGCCTCCTTTCTGCCTTTGCGGAGCAGGTTCCAAAGGAAGGCGGTCCTTAGCAAGTGGGACTCAGCCAGCTCTGGGTGCCCTTTTACACCAGAGAAGTGGAACCTGCTCCTCAAAGGCAGAAAGGAGGTGGGGCCGCGCCAGGCTCAACCTCACGCCTCTTTGCCTTGGAAGCGAAACCGGCGAGAGGGGTGCGGCTTCGGGAGTGCACAAACAAGCCAGCAAGTAAACAAACAAACAGCCAGGCCAATTCTTCCCCTTCCCCTCCTCCCTTTTCCCGCCCGCTGTTGACCTATTCATCTGGGCTACCTTCTGGTCCCCCACCCAACAGCCTCTCAGGGAAGTCTCGTGGGTGGGGCAGGCAGGCATGTGTTTGTGTGTGTGTGTGTGTGTACAGTATATGCCAGTCCTAGCTCCGCCTCCTCTGCTGCTGGCGCCGCATTATAATGGGCTGGCTCGGGAGCCGTGGAAGGCAGGCAGGCAGGCGAGAGGGAAATGAGAAAATAACACAACAACCACTCGCGACGACAGGGCTTGGGAAGCTGCGGCCGCCCCAGCGAAGCTGAATGGGGCAGGTTCACAGGAACCGTTCTCCTCAGGCGGGAAACCTCAGGGCTGGTTTTTGAGAGGAGGCCCCAAAATCGTTCCCCACCCACCCCATCCCCATGGGGATCCCGTCACCTTGCGTTGACTCCCACTTTGCGATCGGGGAAGATCCCCGTATCCTTTCCAAACACCCAAGTGATGCGCATGCACCGCAGGCAAAGTTAAGCGACATACATTTCCCTATGGGAAATGTGTTTCACTTAACGAATTACTCGCATAACGAGCAAGTGTGTGGAACGCATTATGCTCATTATGCGAGGTATTATTGTACTATCTTTAGATATTTTAAGGCCTTTGATTCATTGCAATGGGTCACTATCAAAGAAACTTTAAAAAAGGTGAATTTGGGGAAAAATTTAAAAATGTAATTAATCAACTTTATAAAAGTAGTTATGCCAAGGTAAGAGTAAATAACTTTTACAGAGGATATTGAAATCAAAGCAGGAATGAGACAAGGATGTCCTCTTTCCCCCATTTTGTTTATAATGGCTATGGAATTATTGGCCAGAGCTATAAGGAGTGATACAAATATAGATGGGATAAATGGAACAAAAATAAGTTTGTATGCAGATGATACCTTGATTATAATGAAAGATCCTATAAAAATATAGAAAAGATTCAAAATCACCTGCAAAAATTTGAAGAGGTAACAGGCCTGAAAAGAAATTGGGGGAAATTGGAAGCAATTTTTAGTAAATTAAATATGGAAAAGATAGGGAAAATTAAGGAAAATTTTAAAATTCAAATTAGGAAAAGTATAAAATACTTAGGAGTTAATATTGCAGATAATGTAGAGGATTTGAAGAAATTAAAGTATGATAAAGTGAAAGAGGAAATCAAGAAGAAAATTGTTCGATATCGGATGTTGAAGACCTCTTGGTTTGGAAGGATTGCTGTTTGTAAAATGAGTTTATTACCCAAGATTAATTTTTTATTTGAGGTCCTCCAAATTAAACAAACTGAAAAAGAATTAAGAGTTTATCAAAATTTATTGAATAATCACTGCAATGGAGGGAAAAGAGCAAGGATACCTAAAAGTTTATGGTATAAGTCACAGAAAGTGGGTGGTTTAGGGTTACCTAACATTAAATCATATTATAGGGCGTTCCAAATTAAAGGTTTGGTAAAACTTTTAATGATAAAAGATCTTATATGGAGGGAGATAGAAATGAAAGATAGTAATGTGTGTGCAAAGGGAGTATTTTTGGAAAATTCAGTTTTTCATTTAAAACCAAGAAATAATGTCCTAAAATCTATGATAAGTGTATGGGTAAAATTAAAAGAAAAATTGGCACCAAATACCTCTCCAATATTAGAGTTGCAAGATCTTAAAACATTTCCGGTTAAAAATTCAGAATTATTAAAAAACATTACGTATAAATATGATATAATTTTACTAAAAGATTGGTTGAATTGAATTGAGAATGAAGATACTAAAAAAGAAATTTATAAAGAATTAAGGTTGAACTGGCTTCAAATACTAACGTTGGAAAGGTGGAATAAACAATATAAAGAGAAATTGCAACCTACAAGACAGCTGACAGACTTCGAGGAAATGCTATACAGTAATACCCCGGATAACGCAAGTACCGGATAGCGCTAAAACCGCATAAGATTTTCGGAAAAATCTTGTATCGAATAACGCGATTTTAACATCCGGTACAAGCGTATACGTGGGGGAGGGGGAGTTGGATTGGCTAGAACATCTACCCAATCCAACCCCCTCCCCAGCGCCCACCTGCCTTTCCCCCTAGCCTTCTCTCTGATTATTTTCCCTTCTCCGACTGCCAGCTGATGATCGGAGGCTTTTTTAAAAAACTGCAGGGAGGGGGGGAGAGAAATGTGGTTGGTTCTATAAAGAAGGAGGCCAAAGCTTCTCTCCCTGTCACTTCGCTCCTTCCCCACGCCTAGCAGTTTGGGGACACCCCACTGCCTGCTTGGCCACAGAGAATCCCCCCCAACTCTGTTTACCTAATGTTCTTGAGCTGCAATCTCCATGCTGTGTGCTCACTTTAATTCCTGAATTGGAAAAAAGGAAAGGGGGAAAAATACAGAGATCTGATTGGTTCTCTAGAGACTGCCAGCTGATATAGAGACCCAATCAGATCTCTGTATTTTTCCCCTTTCCTTTTTTTTCAAATCAGGAATTCAAGCACACAGCGTGGAGATTGCAGCTCAAGAACATTAGGTAAACAGAGTTGGGGTGCATTCTCTGTGGCCGAGCAGGCAGTGGGGTGTCCCCAAACTGCTGGGGGTGGGAGTGGGGAAGGAGCGAAGTGACTGGGAGAGAAGCTTTGGTCTCCTTTACTTCTCTATAGAACCAACCACATTTCTGTCTTCCCCACCCTTCCCTGCAGTTTAAAAAAAGCCTCTGATCATCAGCTGGCAGTTGGAGAAGGGAAAATAAACAGAGGGAAGGCTAAAGTAGCAGGGGGGGGAAGGCACCTTCCCCCCTACTGCAGTCGCATGGGGATGGCTTTAAAGGTAGGGCGGTCTCTTTCTTTCCCTGCCTGCCTTTAAAGTGGTTTGTACCTGAAGTCAGGGCTTTTTTTAGTGTTGTTTGATGCATGTATCGGACAACGCTAAAAACCGGATAACGTCATGACTTGTGGAACCAAGTCATAACGTTATCCGGGGTATTAGTGTATAAGATAAGAAAAGGTTCAATGGGGATAAAAGGAGTAGTAAGTAAGTTATACAAAATGATAAATAGTACCGAAGAAACTCAGGATGTTCTTAAAAGATTGTGGGAAACGGGTTTAAGTATTAATATTTCGGACAAGAATTGGAAGAAAAAAAATGGAAAAATAAGATTATGCGAAATCTGTCCAAAAAAGGTAATGAACACAACTACAAAATTTTGTGGCGGTGGTATATGACGCCAGTTCGGCTAAACCAAATAAATAGTAGCAACTCAAAAAAGTGTTGGAGATGTCATCAGGAAATTGGGACATACAAACATATGTGGTGGGATTGTAAAATTATTTCCAGTTTCTGGCATAAAATGGAACAAGAAATAAGAAAGAATTTAAACTTCAATTTAAAGTTGAATGAAAAAATTGTTTTACTAACAGATTTAGAGGAATTGAACTTAGAGGAAAACAGAAAAGAGTTATTATCTATTTTCTTAACGTTGGCAAGACAACATGTGGCCAGAAATTGGAAAGGTGATATGAACTTAGAAATTCGTAAATGGTATACCGATGTTTGGGACATGGCGCTAAACGAAAAACGTACATGGGAACTAAATATAAAAAGGGGGTTAATAAAACAAAATACATTTTGGGACATTTGGAAACCTTTTTTGCAATATACATTGAGGGAAAATAAAGGTGAAAAACCTGCACCGAATACAATGTACCGTATATGCTGGTGTATAAGACGACTTTTTCACCCTGAAAAACATGCCTCCAGGTGGGGGAGGTGTCGTCTTATATTCCGGGTGCACTATAGTTGGGATAGACATAGCTGCCCATAGTGGCCTCCTGATTCTCTCCCACCTCATTCTACATACCATCCAGATGAAGAAAGAAGCTGTACATTACAATTGTGTCTCCCTTTCAAACTGGTGGGGAAAAAGAAAGGGTTTCATCTCTGTTCTGCCCAAAATGGAGGAAAAAGCCATGCTTTCTTCTTTGCAGAGGAAGCAAGAGGCTAGGCTAAAGTAACACTTCCTGCCTCAGTGCAATTGACCTGCCCACCCACTTTACCTGCAGCGCCACCACTGGTGGGTGGGGCAAGTACAGTTCTAAAAAATCAATAAAATAATTAATATTACTGTATTTTAATTACTGAAACTCACTAGCAGTTGCTACATTTCCCACTCTTGGCTTATACTCAGGTCAATCTATTTTCCTGGATTTCAAGGTCAAAATTAGGTACCTTGGGTTATATTCGGGTCGGCTTATATTCATGTATATATGGTAGATAAATAAGTACCACTTTGCACTTGCACTGTTTTATGTTTACTGTACATGTTTGATAATATACAGCCTTGTGATAGTTTTTCTGCATGTCATAAGCATTTGAATATAAATTGTTGTTCAGTAGCACAGTCAATTCTGACCCTCTGCGACCCCATGGACCACTGTCCTCCAGGCACTCCTGTCCTCCACCATCCCCCTCAACTCGCTCAGCTCTGTGCCCATTATCTCTACAATACCATCTAGCCATCTTATCTTGGGCTGTCCCCTTCTTCTTTTGCCCTCGACCCTTCCAAGCATCAAGGCTTTCTCAAGTGAATCCTCTCTTCTCATTTGATGTCCAAAGTACTTTAGCTTCATCTTTATTATTTGACCTTCTAAGGAGCAGTCAGGTTTGATTTCTTCTAAGATTGACCTATTTGTTCTCCTCACTGTCCAGGGTACTCTCAAAACTCTCCTCCAACACCACATCTCAAAGGGATCTATTTTTCTGCGCTCCGCTTTCCTAATGGTCCAGCTCTCATAACCATACATTTATTATTTTATTTATTTATTTGCATTTAATATCCCGCCCCAATCGGGCGGACCCGACTCTGGGCGGCTTACAGCATAGCTCATAATATATATGGCCTTAAAATTCATAAAATTCATAAGAATTCATAAAAAATTTAAAACGTTAAACAGTAAAAACGGATAGAAACCCATAATAACAGCTACCAGATGGGGGCGGATGGCTGCTCTTAAATTAGCCATCCCGTATGGGAACCTGCATTGCTATGTCCCCACACTTGACCCGCCAGCCATGTCTTCAGGCCCTTTCGAAAGGGCAGAAGCTCCGTCTGCAGTCGCAGCTCTGTCGGAAGGAGGTTCCAAAGGGCCGGGGCGAACACAGAGAAGGCTCTCTTCCTGGTGCTCGTGAGGCGAGCCTCCCTGGCCGATGGAGTAACAAGAGAGCCCCTCCGGTCCGCCCTGGTGGGACGGGCAGACATTCTTAGGGTGACGCGGTCTCTTAGGTATCCTGGCCCACTACCATGTAGGGCTTTAAAGGTAATGACCAGCACCTTGAATTGCACCCGGAGGCAAACTGGCAACCAGTGCAGCTCCCGGAGCAGTGGTGAGGCCCGAGCATAACGCCCGCACCCCATCACTACCCGGGCTGCCGCATTCTGGACCAGCTGAAGCCTCCGAATGGTCGCCAAGGGCAGCCCCATGTAGAGCGCATTACAGTAATCAAGTCTGGAGGTGACCAAAGCATGCGTGACCATGAGCAAGGCATCCCGGCCTAGGAGGGGGCGTAACTGGCGTATTACACGAAGTTGTGCAAAAGCCCTCCTGGCCACGGCTGCCACCTGCTCATTGAACAGTAGCCGTGAGTCCAGGAGGACCCCCAGATTACGCACCGGGTCTGTTTGGGGCAAAACTGCCCCATCCAGAACCAAAGCTGGTAACTCCCGTGTTAGCACAGGGCCCCTTACCCATAGCCACTCAGTCTTGCCGGGATTCAGCTGTAGCCCGTTTTCCCCCATCCAGACCTTAACAGCCTCCAGGCACCTGGAAAGGACTTCCACTGCACCGCCTGGGTCCCCACGGGCTGAGATGTACAACTGGGTATCATCAGCATACTGATGATACCTTACCCCGTGGGAACGGATGATCTCACCCAGCGGCTTCATATAGATGTTAAATAGGAGAGGAGAAAGTACCGAGCCCTGAGGCACCCCATACTGCAGGGGCCTAGGGCTGGACATCTCCTTCTCCAGGCACACCGACTGGGTCCTGTCCCTCAGGAATGAGGAAAACCAGGACAGCACTGTGCCCTGGATCCCCAAGCCCCGGAGCCTTCCCAGAAGGATGCCATGATCGACAGTGTCAAAAGCCGCTGAGAGGTCGAGGAGAGCAAGGACAGACGGTTCCCCTCCGTCCCGCTCTCTCCAGAGATCATCTACCAATGCGACTAGTGCAGTTTCGGTACCATATCCGGGCCTGAATCCTGACTGAAACGGGTCCAGATAATCCGCTTCATCCAGGACATCCCGTAACTGCTACGCCACAGCTTTCTCCAGGACCTTACCTAAAAAAGGTAGGTTAGACACTGGACGGTAGTTGGAAATTACCATAGGGTCGAGGGACGGCTTTTTTAAGAGGGGGAGCACCAAAGCATGTTTAAATGGTGCTGGGAAATGCCCCTCTTTTAATGAAGCATTAATAATCGCCTCGACCCAGCCACCTGCCACAGTCTTGGCAGTTTTAACTAACCAGGCAGGGCATGGGTCCAGTGCACAGGTCGTGGCGCGAACAGATACAAGAAGCCTGTCCACTTCCTCAGGGCCAACTGGCTCGAACTGATCCCAGATAACATGGCTAGACTGTGCCCTGGTCAACCCCAGTTCGGTACCTTCCACGCCGGGATTAAACTTCGAGCGGATCTGAGCGACTTTCTCCGCTAGATAATCCGCAAAAGCATCAGCAGATCCCTGCCAGCCAGGGCCCGGCCCCTCTTTGCCAAGGAGGGACCTGGTCACCCGGAACAGGGCCGCTGGGCGGTTATCTGCAGAGGCAATGAGGGCGGTGAAATATTGGCGTTTCACCGCCCCCATCGCCACTAGGTAGTCTTTAATAGCAGCTCTAACCAGTGTTCGATCGGACTCGCTCCGCGTCTTCACCCAGCGGCGCTCTCGGCGTCTCTTAGCTCGTTTCAGCTCCCTTAGCTCTTCTGTAAACCAAGGGGCAGATCGACCCCCACGAGCGTAGAGAGGCCGTAGTGGCGCGATTACATCCAAAGCTGCAGTCGCTCTCCTGTTCCAGGAAGCAACAAGGGCTTCGGACGAATCACTTTGCAGGTCAAGAGGACAACACCCCAGTTCCCGTTGGAATCCTTCTGGATCCATTAGTCGCCGGGGGCGGGCCCACTTAATCGGCCCTGCCTCCCTACGGTGAAGTCTTGCCCCCAGGAAGTCCAGAGTCACCAGATAGTGATCTGACCATGGCACAGGAGTGATGTCTAATTTCTGTACATTCAGATCACTCTGCCACAGCTCCGACAAAAAGATCAGGTCCGGGGTGTAGCCACTGCTCCTGGTAGGACCCTGAATTACCTGGGTCAGGCCCACGGTTGCCATGGAAACCATGAACTCCCGAGCTACCTCCGAGCCGGTCCCCAATGATGGCAAATTGAAATCCCCCAGAACCATCAGCCTGGGGGTCTCCAATGCCAGCATGGAGACCGCCTCAAGGAGCTCAGGCAGGGAGTCTGCTACTCTGCAGGGAGGCAGGTACACGAGCAAGACTCCCAACTGACCTTTAGGGCCCACACGCAAGAACAGGGCTTCACAACCCGGAATATGTGGAGCCGTGGCCCTGGCCACTCCCAAGGACCTCCTGGCTACTATGGCGACTCCACCGCCCCTTCCCCTCTCCCTAGGCTGGTGCCAAACACCGAACCCGGCTGGGCAGAGTTCAGACAGGGGTACCCCATCCTCAGGCACCAGCCAGGTCTCGGAGATGCATGCCAGATCAGCCCGCTCCCCCAAGATCGTATCAGCGAGCAGAGGAGCCTTGTTGCAGACTGATCTGGCATTCACCAGCAGCAGCCTAAAGGAGGGGTCACTCTTGACCGGCTGCACAGGACCTAGAGGTGTAACCGAGGGGCTAGAACACGGGACAGCAACCAACCATCTGTCCCGCGTTCTCCGTGTGCGGCCCGCCCCTTTGCCACAGGGAATACCATTGCCCTGACTATGCGAATCTTTGTTTGCAATTTAATGTCTCTACTTTTCACTATGCTCCCCAGGTTTCTCATTGCTTGCCTCCCGAGAATCAGTCGCCTTTTTATTTCATGGCTGCAATCACCATCTGCAGTGAGCTTTGATCCTAGGAAAGTAAAATCTGTCACTGCCTCTACTTCTTCCCCACCTATTTTCCAGGGACTGATAGGGCCTGTTGCCATGATCTTGGTTTTCTTGATATTTAGTCTCAAGCCAGCTTTTTCACTCTCTTCTTTTAACCTAATCAGGAGCTTCTTTAGGTCCTCCTCACTTTCCGCCATTAGGGTTGTATCATCTGCATATCTCAAGTTGTTGATGTTTCTCCCAGCAATTTTGATCCCAAATTGTGATTCCTCCATTCCTGCATTGCGCATTATGTGTTCTGTGTATAAGTTGAATAAGCAGGGTGACAAAAATGCAGCCTTGTCTTACTCCTTTTCCTATTCCAAACCACTCAGTCATTCCATTTTCTGTCCTAACTGTTGCCTGTTGATTCATGTACAGATTTCTCATGAAGCCTATAAGGTGTTCCGGAATTCCCATCTCTTTAATTACTTGCCACATTTTGTTGTGGTCGACACAGTCAAAAGCCTTCGTGTAATCAATGAAACAGAAATAGACTTGTTTCTGATATTCCTTTGTTTTTTCCATGATCCATCTTATGTTGGCGATGTGGTCTCTAGTCCCCCTGCCTCTTCTGAACCCCGCCTGCACTTCTGGTAATTCTCTCTCCACATACTGTTGCAGTCTATCCTGTATTATCTTGAGCATCACCTTGCTAGCATGAGGGATGAGCGCAATTGTTCGATAATTTGAACAATCTTTGGCATTACCCTTTTTGGGGAGTGGAACGTATACAGATCTTTTCCAATCCTGTGGCCATTTTTGTGTTTTCCAAATCTGCTGGCATATAGAGTGCAATAATTTGATTCCATCATCTTGTAGGGCTTTGAAAAGTTCAACTTGGATACCATCAACTCCACTGGCTTTGTTGTTTGCAGTGTTTTTTTAGGGCCTTTATGACTTCACTCTCCAGAATGTCTGGCTCATGTTCAATGTTCTCATCATTGTGATTATCAGGGGTGTTGAGGTCCTTTTTGTAGAGTTCCTCTGTGTACTCTTTCCATCTTTTCTTAATCTCCTCTGCATCTGCTAACTCCTTGCCATCTTTGTCCTTTATCATTGTCATTTTTGCTTTAAATGTTCCCTTGAGTTCCCCAATTTTTTCGAAAAGATCTCTAGTCCTACCCCTGATATTGTTTTCTAATATTTCTTTGCACTGTTCGTTCAGGTAGGTTTCCTTATCTCTCCTTGCTTTTCTTTGAAAATCTGTATTCAAGTGACTGTATTTTTTCCTTTCTCCAATGCATTTTGCATTTATTTATTTATTTATTATTTATTTTATTGAATTTATTACCCCGCCCCACTCGGGAGAACCCGACTCTGGGCGGCTTACATCATAATAAATAAAGTAAAAGATAAAAGCATATAAAATCGTAAGGTTTAAAAGTTATCTGAGCTAAAACAGTACAAACTGCACGCCAGTATTCCTATAGATCACTCCTTAATGAGCCACTCCTTAAATGAGCCACTCCTTAAATGAGCCACTTAGTATGGGAACCCATGTTCCCTAGTCCCCAAATATGTCCTGCCAGCCAGCATTCCTTCTGTCCTCTGCTATTTTAAGAGTCTCATTGGACAACCACTTAGCTTTCTTACGCTTCTTTTCTTTTGGTATTCATTTATTCATTCATTTATTCAATTTGTATACCGCCCTACTCGGTGCAACCGACTCAGGGCGGTTTACAGAGATCATACACATAAGACAATCAGAAGAATATAACATAATCAAGGTCATTCAACTTAATACAATACAATACAATACAACAATGCAATACAGTAGTGCAGTAAAGCAAAACCACACTACGAAATAAAGTTACAATACAGTATAATGAAGCAAAATCACACTGCAAAAAGGTTACAAATCATAAGTTACAAAATATAAGGTTACAAAATAAATTCCAATACATATACAGTAAATGACATAGCAAATAAATAATAACATAACAGTCACAGTCTCACAAGCATGTCATAAGCATTTGAATATAAATTGTTGTTCAGTAGCACAGTCAATTCTGACCCTCTGCGACCCCATGGACCACTGTCCTCCAGGCACTCCTGTCCTCCACCATCCCCCTCAACTCGCTCAGCTCTGTGCCCATTATCTCTACAATACCATCTAGCCATCTTATCTTGGGCTGTCCCCTTCATCTTTTGCCCTCGACCCTTCCAAGCATCAAGGCTTTCTTAAGTGAATCCTCTCTTCTCATTTGATGTCCAAAGTACTTTAGCTTCATCTTTATTATTTGACCTTCTAAGGAGCAGTCAGGTTTGATTTCTTCTAAGATTGACCTATTTGTTCTCCTCGCTGTCCAGGGTACTCTCAAAACTCTCTTCCAACACCACATCTCAAAGGGATCTATTTTTCTGCGCTCCGCTTTCCTAATGGTCCAGCTCTCACAACCATTCATTGCCACAGGGAATTATTATTATTATTATTATATTTGAATTTCTATACCGCCCTACTTGGCAGAGCCAACTCAGGGCGGTTTACACACATGTATAGTTATAGTCACAACATATCAATAAATCAATAGTCAATATCAAATGAAAATAGTCAATACCATTGCCCTGACTATGCGAATCTTTGTTTGCAATTTAATGTCTCTACTTTTCACTATGCTCCCCAGGTTTCTCATTGCTTGCCTCCCGAGAATCAGTCGCCTTTTTATTTCATGGCTGCAATCACCATCTGCAGTGAGCTTTGATCCTAGGAAAGTAAAATCTGTTACTGCCTCTACTTCTTCCCCATCTATTTTCCAGGGACTGATAGGGCCTGTTGCCATGATCTTGGTTTTCTTGATATTTAGTCTCAAGCCAGCTTTTTCACTCTCTTCTTTTAACCTAATCAGGAGCTTCTTTAGGTCCTCCTCACTTTCCGCCATTAGGGTTGTATCATCTGCATATCTCAAGTTGTTGATTTTTCTCCCAGCAATTTTGATCCCAAATTGTGATTCCTCCATTCCTGCATTGCGCATTATGTGTTCTGTGTATAAGTTGAATAAGCAGGGTGACAAAAATGCAGCCTTGTCTTACTCCTTTTCCTATTCCAAACCACTCAGTCATTCCATTTTCTGTCCTAACTATTGCCTCTTGATTCATGTACAGATTTCTCATGAGGCCTATAAGGTGTTCCGGAATTCCCATCTCTTTAATTACTTGCCACATTTTGTTGTGGTCGACACAGTCAAAAGCCTTCGTGTAATCAATGAAACAGAAGTAGACTTGTTTCTGATATTCCTTTGTTTTTTCCATGATCCATCTTATGTTGCCGATGTGGTCTCTAGTCCCCCTGCCTCTTCTGAAACCCGCCTGCACTTCTGGTGATTCTCTCTCCACATACTGTTGCAGTCTATCCTGTATTATCTTGAGCATCACCTTGCTAGCGTGAGGGATGAGCGCAATTGTTCGATAATTTGAACATTCTTTGGCATTACCCTTTTTGGGTACCCTATGATAATGTGTACATGTTGAAATCAAATCTGATGTTCTTTTACGTTTTATTTGGTGTTGGAAGGTGTGCGGAAGAGGAGGTGGTCTTATACAGCGAATATATAACAAACTATATTTTGAGTGGAAATGTTGGGGGGTCGTCTTATACACCCAGTCGGTATTTTTGGCAGAATGACTGAGTTGTAAAAGGGATGGCTGGTAGACTCAAGGAGTTTAGTCCACTGGGTGATATATATATTATGTTTAAAAAATACAAAAAAGAGAAAAAACATAACAAAGTTGTAACACCATGTTGAAAGAGGATAATTGATATAAATGTGAAAGTATACAGTATATATAAATATTTTTTTTGTTTGTAACTTTTTTGTTTCGTTATTTTTAACATTTTTTTGTTGTTAAAATCTAATTAAAAAACCACCTGCACATGCGTAAATGCACCCTCACCTGTGATAAAGGTGGAAGTGGTTGGATTTACGGCTGTCATAAACGCACCTCTTCTGCTTCCCGGGGGAATGGTCAGGCCTGGTTAGCTGCCCGGGGACATGGTCAGGCCTACAGAGCGAAAAGTTTGGGCACCCCTGGTTTGTAAGTACTGTATTAGCAATAAGACACTTTTTTTCCCTTTTCTTTTTTTAATTCTTTATTTATAGGTTTATTAGAAAGTAAGATATACATAACAATGTAAGATACAGTAAAACCTCATATAACACTAAAACCTGGTTCCACAAGTCTTCGTGTTATATGATTTTTAGTGTTATCTGATCCTCTGTGGGATCCATAGAGATACATTGTAACCACACAGGCTTTCGCGGTTGTTATCTGAAGCATCCCATAGGATCTTAATGTTATCTGATGCAATTCTTCCCCCCAGATTCCTTGATGTTATACGATTTTAGTGTTATTCGATACTAATGTTATATGAGGTATTACTGTATACATAAAAAATAAACTCATACATAAGGAAAACAACTTTTACATACTCTTCACTAAATTCTTACACTTGATAAATGTAAAAACAAAAATCCAAACGAAATCACACATGTAGTTCACCTCTAATAATTGCTTTTAAGTAATTATATTTTTTTTCTAATACATTTGTTTCCCTACTTTACTATAACTTACACTTTTATCATCTCCCTTGTGTTATTTACATTGTCCGAGGGATTGTAATAATTTATAATTTCCAAAAATTACTTTGTTCTGGTATAGGAGTAATGCCTTGTTTTTTAACTGTTACATATTCTACAAATGGTTTCCAGACCTTCCAGAATTTATTAACTTGAACTCTACCTTTTCTGATATTTAACTCCCATGTCAACTTGTCATTAAGTGCCAAATCCCACATTTCTTTATACCAATCTTGTATTTTTAACATCATGTCATTTTTCCAATTTTTAGCAATACATTGCCTTGCCACTGACAACATTACAGACATTAGTTCTTTATTATCATTACTAATTTTAAACTTATCCACTTCTGTTAGCAAAATTGTATCTGGCTCCAATTTAAGCTGCACGTCCAATATATTATTAATTTCCGTTTCTATTTCACCCAAAAAGGTTTTCAAACAACCGCAACTCCACCACAGGTGTACATAAGTTCCTACCGCATGCTTGCATCTCCAACATTTGTCACTCCTCTTTTTGTGCATATGGTGTAGCCCAATTGGAGTCCTATACCACTGCCATATTAACTTGTAATTATGCTCTTTCATTCTAACAGACATAGATCTCATAATTCTTCTCCTCCATTTTCTCTGCCAATTTTCCTCAGTAACTGTCACGTTCAGCTCTTGTTCCCATTTATTTTTAAGAATTTCTTGTATTTTTCCACCTTTATTCAATATTTTATAAATTTTACTTACTATCTCCTTGATTCCTATGTCCCCTTTCCTTAATTTAGTCAACAGTATTTCAAATGTTGTCACCTCTATTTAAACCAAGGGTGCCCAAACTTTTCGGCCCAGGGGCCAGATAACATTTTATCAGATGCTCCGAGGGCCGAACTATCTCTCCATGGTACATACATCCACCCAGCCTTGCCGCCGCCACCGCCGCCACCACTAATGCCTTTGCCGCCTCCTCCTCTTTCGCCTCCTCCTCCTTTGCTGCCTTCGCGGTGTCCTTTAAAAAAAATATGACAGATCCCAGAAACTCACATCCAGCTTGGTCATTGTGGCATCCAAGGAGCTGTTGTTGTGTTCCAAAGCTTCAGGTAGGTGGGATTTTAATTAGCAATGAAAAGTCATTAGCCTTAGAAAAGATCTGCTTCCTGACATGATGTCAGGAAGCAGATCTTTTCTAAGGCTAGTGACTTTTCATTGCCAATTAAAATCCCACGTACCTGGAACTTTGGATTTTAATTAGCAATGAAAAGTCATTAGCCTTAGAAAAGATCTGCTTCCTGACATGATGTCAGGAAGCAGATCTTTTCTAAGGCTAATGACTTTTCATTGCCAATTAAAACCCCACCTACCTGAAACTTTGGATTTTAATTAGCAATGAAAAGTCATTAGCCTTAGAAAAGATCTGCTTCCTGACATCATGTCCTGCCTGGCTTGCTGCAGCCTCAGAGGGTGGGGGAACTTCAAAATTAGCGCGCATTGGGTCTCCCAATCAATTTAAAATCAGGAATTACACAATGCACAGCCATAATACTGTAAATCAATTTTTTTTAATATTTTTATTTATAAATTTTCAATAAAAATGAAACAATAAAAAAAACATACAATACAAAAGATTTTTTCAAAAGAGTATAACACTTGGTATACATTGAATACAAAGGATAAAAATCTATAACACATCTTTTAACTTTTATATCACCTCTCTTCAACCAATAATTCTAATACCTCTATTGTCTCTACAGCATACATTCTTCATTATTTAATTCACCTCTGTGCTATATACAGTGTCCAGGAGGGTTATAACCATTTACATTTTCCAAAAGTTAATTTGTTCTGGTACAGGATTAACTCCTTTATTTTCAACAATCACATATTCCACAAATTTCTTCCAGATTCCCCAGAATCCATTTACTTGGACTATGCCTTTCTTAACATTTAATTCCCATGTCAATTTATCATTAAGAGCTAATTCCCACAATTCCTTATAACAGTCTTGTATATTCAGTATTACATTACTTTTCCAATTTTTTGCTATACATTGTCTTGCTGCAGACAACATCACAGCCAACAGCTCTTTACCATCATTGCTTATCTTGTATTTATCCACATTTGTTAGTAATGCCGTATCTGGTCCCAATTCTGACCGCATATCCATTATATTGTCAATTTCTTTTTCTACCTTGCCCCAAAATTCTAATACCTCGTTGCAGTTCCACCACATGTGTACATATGTCCCAATTGAGTGTTTACACCTCCAACATTTATTGCTTATTTCCTCATTTATTTGATGCAGTCTAATTGGGGTCAGATACCATCTCCAAAGCATCTTAAAATTATGCTCTTTTACTCTTACAGACATAGTTCTCATTATCCTTTTTTTCCATTTTCTATGCCAACCCTCTTCCGAAATTGTCTTATTCAAACTTGTTCCCAGATATTCTTTAAGGCTTCCTGTATGTTCCCACGTTTGTTCAAAATCTTATAAATTTTGCTAACTATCCCTTTGATTCCCATATTTCCTTTTCTTATTTCAACCAAAAGTTCTTCAAAATTCGTGAGTTGCCTATCTAGACTGTTATAAGATAAAAATCTCTTATTCCAATTATTTATCTGGAGAGTCTGGAACCAATTCAATTTCAGTTGTGAAAAAAGTGCCTTTCTTTTCTCCAAATTTCTACAAATCTTCAACCAATCTTTTAACAGTGAAACCCCATTTTCTAACAATATTACCTTAGAATCTCTGTCTAATTTAATTGGGAAGTTATTAAAGTCTTCTAGTTCTACAATTGGTGAAATCCCTGGAGTAAGATCTTCTCTTACCCTATTCCATTCTTCTATAGTTGTTTTTATCATCCTATTCTGTATCTCTTTATATTTTTTGCTATCAGTTTTACTTAAAAATACCGCTTTGCCCACTTGTGAAAAATCTCTCTTTTCAATTTTTTCCCATATTGTTTCTTCCCTCATCAAAATTTTTACAACGTTTCTCACCTGGAATGCTCTATAGTAATTGTGTATACTCGGAATTCCCAGTCCCCCTTCTTTTTGAGATATGTACCACAGTTGTTTAGATATCCTTGCTCTTCGTTTCCCATTACAAAATTTATTTATAATTTTTTGATATTCTTCCAATTCTTTGTTGCTGTGTTTTATTGGTAAGACATCGAATAAAAAATTTATTTTAGGCAATAACATCATTTTACTTAAGGCTATCCGGCCGAACCATGATAAGTTTAATTTGTTGTATTGTATTATTTTCCTTTCAATGTCCTTCTTTAATTTTAAGTAATTTAACTTTTTGAGTTCCCCAGTTTTGCTTGAAATCGTTATTCCCAAATATTTTAAATTAGATTTAACTTGTATCTTATATTTTTCTTCAATATTTTCTCGCTCCTCTTTTTCCCCGTTACAATATATCATTTCTGATTTTTCCCAGTTTACTCTCAGACCAGTTGTTTCTTCAAACGTTTGTAAATGCAAATATATCCTTTCTAATGCCTTCTTTGGTTGCTTTACAATTATAAGAGTATCGTCTGCATATAAATTTATTTTATTATCCTCTATTCCACTTATTTCTTCGTCTTGACGTATATCATTAGCTAAGAACTCCATTGCCATTATAAACAAGACTGGGGACAAAGGGCACCCCTGACGGGTGCCTGCTTCCAATTTTATATCCTCCGTATATGTATCATTGACTTTAGCTTTTCCTTGTTGATATAACTTTGTAATTACACCCTGAAATTTATTACCAAATCCAAATAGACCGATCATTCCATGAATTGTAGCCCATTGTAAAGAATCGAATGCTTTAAATATATCAAGAGATAAAAATCCTATCTTCTCCTTTTTCCTTTCTGTAGAGTCTAACAGGTCCAACACTCTCCTTACCAAATCTGACATATATCTATTTTTCACAAATCCTGCTTGATCTTTATTAATATATTCGTTTATGAAGCTACTCAAACGCTTAGTCAATATTGTAGTAAAAATTTTTGCGTCTTGATTAATTAGTGAGATTGGCCTGTATGACTCTACTTTCTCCAAATCTTTTCCTGGTTTGGGGATTAAAGTAATGATCGATCTATTCCATGAATCTGGAATTGATTCACCTTCCATTATTTTATTAAATAATTTACATAACTTTGGAACTATTACTTCCTTAAATTCCGTATAGAATTCGGCCGGTAGCCCATCTTCTCCTGGTGCCTTATCTGTTTTTAGTTTTCCAATAACTTCCCAAATTTCATTTTGTGTTATTTCCTCCTCCATTTTTTTTCTATGCTCTTCTGATATCTTATTTATTTGTTGTTTGTCAAAATATTCCTTAAGTTTTGCTATGGTTACATCCTTTTTTGAATAAAGATCTCGATAAAAACTTTCAACAATTTTGACCTTCTCTGCACTTTTATTGCACCTTTTCCCTTTTTTTATCTATCAGTACACCGATCTGACTCTTGATCTTCTTTTCTTTAGCTGCTCTTGCTAACAATTTCGAATTTTTATTACCAAATTCAAAATATTCTCTTTTTAAAAAGATTAAATCTTTTTTAACTTTTTCAATATCTTTTCCTTCTAATTCCTTTCTTATTTTTTGAATTTTTCCAAATATATCTTGACTTTTAGTCCTTGCATGCTCCAATTGAAGTTCTTTTAGTTGTTTTTCCAATTCCTGATATCTACTCCTATTTTGTTTATTTCTCGTGCTTGTAATTTTTATAGATTCACCTCTAAAAACTGCTTTCATAGTGTCCCACACTGTACTATAACTAACCTCATTGTTGTCATTCCATTTCCAACTTTCTTCCCATATTTCTATTATATAATTCTTAGTAGCCTGTTCCTTAAAAATTTTGAGTTATATCTCCAATTATACATTTTTCTTCCTGTATCTTCTAGTTTTATATCCATTAATATCTTTGCGTGGTCTGATTCTCTAATTGTTCCTATCTCTATATCTTCCGTCAGTCTGTTCAGACTTTCTGTAACAAAGATATAATCTATCCTGGAATACATGTTATGCACTTGGGAAAAATATGTATATGCTTTTCCCCCACCCTTAATTTCTCTCCATACATCTTTTAAACCAATTGTGTTAATCCAATTGTCCAATATATACTTCTTACTCTTTCTTTTATCTCCTGTAGTGTCCATATCCGATCTTATTGTTAAAATCTCCCGCTATTATCATATTCAGGCTACCTTCTTTACTAATTTTTTTTTGCATTTTGTCTAAAAATTGCTCCTGATTGTCATTTGGTGCATAGATGTTAACAAGTGTCAGTTCCTTATCATCTATATTTCCTTTGATTATTAAATACCTCCCTTCTGGATCTGAAATGCTTTGTGTCATATTGAATCCAGTTTTATCAGAGATCAGTATCGCTACACCTCTAGATTTGGATGTCCCATATGCCATTTCATAAATTTGCATTCCTTTTAAGACTAATTTATTAGCTTCCGCTGATTTTTGATGGGTTTCCTGTAAAAAAATGATATCCGGTTTGTCTTTATTAAATCAATTTTGACTTCCAACTTATACCAATACTTGAATCAGTGTAAAATAAATCACTTCAGACCAGTGATGGTGAACCTTGGCACTCCAGGTGTTCTCGGACTTCAATTACCAGAAGCCTAAATCAGCACTTCTGGTGATCAGGACATCTGAGAATTGAAGTTCCATAACACCTGAACTACCAAGGTTTGCCATCACTGGTTTAGACTTTGTGCCCACTCCTGTTAATGTTTACCTGGGAAAGCCCAGATAAACTTGTAGCAGGAGGTGACATAGATTACAGCTGATTGGAAGAGGCAGCATTAACAGATCTGCTGCATCTCTCTGCAGCTGCAGATCAGTTGACACCAGTTACTACCAATCAGTGGGAGCCCCTCTGCTGCTATGGTGCATTGTTTTTTAAAAAAATATTTATTCAAAGTGTCATAGCACTAGGACTCTTCAAATAAACATTTTTTAAAAAAGAATTACTGGTGGGTGATTAGCTAGGAATAGCAGTTAGTCTTTAAAGTGCTACTGTGTTTTTTATTTTATTTGTTTTGTTTTGTTTTCTGAAATAGCTAGGAATGGGCTCCCTTGATCAGCTGGAGTCTGTTTTCACTGACCAGTGGCTTTGATCTTCTCTGGTAGTGCAGACAGATGTCCAGCTGATGAAGGAGAACATAATCCTACAGCATCTCTGATGCCATCGTGACTGCCAATCAGCTTACCTGGGACATCTCTCTACAGCCAGTCAGCTGATCAATGGGAAATCTCATGGCGGCAGCGGAGATGCCACTGATTAGCTGGGGACAGTTTTCCCCATCAACTGGAGCTACCTCTGCTGCCAGAATAGTGTGCAGCCACTATAGACATACAGTGTATCTAAATAGCTTTACAGTACTGCATATATACATATGGGACTGCAGTGGCTCAAGTCACTAAGACGCTGACTGGGAGGCGGAAGGTCAGCAGTTCGATTCCTGAGTACTGCAGGACGGAATGAGCTCCCGTCTCTGTCCCAGCTCCTGCCAACCGAGCAGTTCGAAAGCAAGAAATTGCAAATAGTAAATAGGGACCACTTCAGTGGGAAGGTAACAAGTGTTCTGTGGGCAGCAGTGTCTAGTCATGCCTGCCATAAGACCATGGAAATGCCTGCAGAAGCAGAGAGCGATAGCTCTTTGGATTTGAAACAGATGAGCACTGACCCCTAGAGTCGGATATGACTGGCTTTCGAGCAAGGGAAACCTTTACCTTTACATATACATATAACCTAGCAGTTCAAAAGCAAGAGATTGCAAGTAGATAAATAGGGACCACTTCGGTGGGAAGGTAACAAGTGTTCTGTGGGCTGCAGTGTCTAGTCATGCCTGCCATAAGACCATGGAAATGCCTGTAGAAGCAGACAGCGATAGCTCTTTGGATTTGAAAGAGATGAGCACTGACCCCTAAAGTCGGATACGACTGGCTTTCGAGCAAGGGAAACCTTTACCTTTACGATTGCAAGTAGATAAATAGGGACCAGTTCGGTGGGAAGGTAACAAGTGTTCTGTGGGCAGCAGTGTCTAGTCATGCCTGCCATAAGACCACAAAAATGCCTGCAGAAGCAGACAGCACTAGCTCTTTGGATTTGAAACAGATGAGCACTGACCCCTAGAGTCGGATACGACTGGCTTTCGAGGAAGAGAAACCTTTACCTTTATATATACATATAACCTAGCAGTTCAAAAGCAAGAGATTGCAAGTAGATAAATAGGGACCAGTTCGGTGGGAAGGTAACAAGTGTTCTGTGGGCTGCAGTGTCTAGTCATGCCTGCCATAAGACCACAGAAATGCCTACAGAAGCAGACAGCACTAGCTCTTTGGATTTGAAACAGATGAGCACTGACCCCTAGAGTCAGATACGACTTGCTTTCGAACAAGAGAAACCTTTACCAAATTTAATGCATTCTCCAGGGCCTTTTGTAGACTAACTCCTGTATTTAAATTTGAGCTTTTGTAGACTAACTCCTGTATTTGAATTTGAGCTGTCTTTAAATTTGAGGGGGATTTGAGATCAAATCCACCACATCAGGCAGAAGAGCAAAGCTTTGTGGGTTGAATTTGTAAGAGCACATCAACTCCACAGGCACACAATGACGGGGCAAGCCTAAAGGTAAAGTAACATCTCTTTTTGCAACTGACGAAAAATCCCGGGTTATTTAAACCTTTGCAATTGCAAAAGGTTGCAGAGCAAACTTCTTTGCACAAGGATTGGCCACAAGCGAGCTGAAAAGCAACATTTGTCGCTTCTGACAGTAACGGAACATCCCGGGGGTCTTATTCAAACCTCCTACAAACGGCTGCAAAACAAACTTCTTTTGCCCAGCCAATGGATGGGTGGATGCATTATGCATTGTGGCACCTGATAAGTTGTGAACTTTTTTTGCTTCTCTTCTGATATCTTAAGTTTGCAATATACGCAGCCTGACAAAGAGATTTGAAGAACTCTAAACCTCGCTTCCCTCCCCCTCCCCCCTGCTCCTGGCTTTCTTTTTTAATTGCTTTAAATCAGGCATGCCCAAACTACGGCCCGCGTGAGTTTGCCTGCAGAAGCAGACAGTACTAGCTCTTTGGATTTGAAACAGATGAGCACTATTTATCTACTTGCAATCTCTTGCTTTTGAACTGCTAGGTTATATGTATATTTAAAGGTAAAGGTTTCTCTTGCTCGAAAGCCAGTCGTATCCGACTCTAGGAGTTTGCACAGGTGAGTTTGCATTGAGAGAAACAGCAAACATGAACCCCCAAGAGAAGTTCGTTTTGCAAGCATTTACCATCATACAGGCCTCCTGCTACTGCCCGGCAACTTCCTCCTCCCCCTCCTCCCAAGGCAATCCTTTCCCGGGGGAAGCTAAAATAAGGCAAAAGAAAGGAAACCATCTGCATTTCTAACGCCCTTCCTCTTGGCTTGGTCTTTGATTTCCCCCCCACCTTTCTGGATTATTTTTATTTTTCGTGAGGGAAATTCTCTGCCATAATTTAATTTTTAATCACCTCTAGTGAACGAAGGTTTTCCCGCCTTTCCTCTGCCGGCCCCCCTCTCTCTTCACAACAACCCTGTGAGGTAGGCTGAGGCACTTATAAACAGCCCTACTTTCTTCCCGCAGGGGTATCGAACCTTCTAGTAATCACAACAACCCTGTGAGGTGGGCTGAGGCACTTATGAACGGTCCTACTTTTTTCCCTCAAGGGTCCCGAAACTTCTACTAATCACAACAACCCTGCGAGGTGGGCTGTGTTGAAGAAAAGGCCTCACCCTGTGAATGTTTCTGGTAGGCATGGATTTGAACCAGGTCCCTCTGAGAGGAAATTCATACATTTGGAAGGAGGGACCCCTGCCTGCCTGCCTGCCTGCTGCCGCCCCACCCCACCCCCGGAAAAAAAATAGAATCAGGCCCTTTGTATATTTGCCTCATGGTCAGATTTACACCCATCTAAAAATGCCTTTTAATTTTTAAATCTAGCGCTGGAGCTTATTCTCAGTTCAGGAAAATTACCTCCTCTTCCACCACCCCACGAGTTAAAAACATTCCTTAAAAATAGCAATAATCGCTTAGCTGAGTTTTAAAAGCTAGGCTTGTTTGAAAGCAGCCAAACCACTTTGATAACTGCATTTAATGCAGTTTTTAAATGGTTTTAGATGGTTTTTAAAAAAAAGAACACCCACCAGCATTGACTGCCTGCCTGCCTGAAGTTTTTCTTTCTGTTTGTCTCATTTTTTTTCTGTTCCTATTTTTCTATTAATATAGGGTTTAACTAGCTAGGACAAAATGTTGGGAACTTACTTTTAGCTCCGACCGAAGTCCCTCTCTCCACTCTTAACAATAACCGAATCACCTCTGGCGTATTGATTCAGCCATTCTAAAGTAGATTCGGCAGAACTCCTAGTACTAAGCAGGAGGAGGAAGGAACTAGGCAAATCACTCTTTCACTGACTTGTGATCCCTCCACCCAAAAAAAAGTTTGGCCCATTTTTTTTTTTTAAAAAAAAAATAAAATTATAAGAGTTCTTATACCATGTTGGGGGCCGGATAAAATGGCCTGGTGGGCCAGATCAGCCCGCGGGCCGTAGCTTGGGCATGCCTGATTTAAACTGTTATCGAATAGGTATTTCTTGTTCCAATTATTCATCTGGAGAGTCTAAACCATCCTAACTTCAGTTGTGAAAACAATTTCGTTCTTTTTTCTTGATCTCTGCAAGTTTTGACCCAGTCTTTCAATAACAACACCCCCTTTTCTGTCAAAACACTCTTTATCTCTCTATCTATCTTTATTGGAAAATTGTTAAAATCTTCTAATTCTATTATAGGTGAGATACCTGGGATAAGTTCCTTCTTTACTTTATTCCATTCATCCATAGTTGTTTTTGTCATCTTACACTGCGTTTTCTGTTTCTTTGTTTCCTTTTCCTCACTTTAAAAAATTGCTTTACCAACTTTTGAAAATTCCCTCCTTTCAATTTTTGCCCATATTACTTCTTCCCTATTTACTAATTTAATTACATTTCTTATTTGAAAAGCTTTGTAATAATTATGAATATTTGGTATTCCCAGACCACCCTCTTTTTGAGATAAGTACCATGGTTTTTTAGCTATCCTTGCACCACGTTTACCATTACAAAATTTGTGTACAATGCCTTGGTATTCTTTCAAGTCCTTATCTGTGTGTTTTATCGGTAAAAGCAATACGACACTTGATATCTCTTGGTACTGAGAGCAGTTGTCATGAAGTATTTTCAAATGTTGTCTTCTAATGTACATCTCTCTTCCCTTCTAATTAGTCAGGATGAACTTTTGCATGCTTTCTCACTTCGACTGGCACTGGAATACACAGGATTTCTTAAATAAATACCATTGAAATTTCTCCTTGGAATCGGAGTTAGCTTTTTTCCACCAAAGTATTGTAGGGGGTTGGTTTTTTTTCTTCTCTCACCTCTCCTATTTAACATCTACATGAAGCCCCTGGGTGAGATCATCCGTTCCTACAGGGTAAAATACCATCAGTATGCAGATGACACACAGTTGTACATCTCGGCCCGTGGGGACCCTGGTGATGCAGTCAACGTCCTATCCAGCTGCCTTGAGGCTGTGAGGGTCTGGATGGGGGACAATGGGTTATGGCTGAACCCTGGCAAGACTGAGTGGCTGTGGGTTGGGGGCCCTGGGTTAACACAGGAGTTACCATCTTTGGTTCTGGATGGGGCTAGTTTGCCTCAAACACATCCGGTGCGCAATCTCGGGGTCCTCCTGGACTCACGACTCCTCCTCAATGAGCAAGTGGCAGCCGTGGCCAGGAGTGCCTTTGCACAATTGTGTGTAATTCGCCAGTTGCACCTTCTCCTTGACAGGGGCTCCTTGCTCATGATCACCCACACCCTGGTCACCTCCAGATTAGATTATTCCAATGCACTCTACATGGGGCTGCCCTTGATGACTATCCGGAGGCTGCAGCTGGTCCAGAATGCGGGTGGTATTGGGAAGTGAGCGTTACTCTCATGCATCCCCGCTGCTTCGGGAGCTGCACTGGGTGCCAGTTTGCCTCCAGGTACAATTCAAGGTGCTGGTCATGACCTTTAAAGTGCTATACGATAGTGGGCCAGGTTACTTGAGAGACCGCATCTCCCCAAGGGTATCTTTCCATCCCACCAGAGCGGACCGGAGAAGTGCCTTAGTGGTTCCATTTGCCAGAGAGGCTCAACTCTGGCACGAGAGAGGGCCTTCTCCCTGTTCACTCCGATTCTATGGAACCACCTGCCTCGGGAGCTGCGCCTTCAGATGGGGTTATTGGCTTTTAGAAGGGGCCTGAAAAGCTGGTTGGCAGGAAGGTTGTGGGGTAATGAGGGTTTACTGACACACACACCCCCGCTGGCTTATTTAACATTCTGTATCTTCCCCCCCATATTCTGACCCTCATTCCTATATTCAGTGGGTTAGTGTAGGGAATTAGAAGTTGTTTTTAAATGGGTTTTAATTTTACTTTGTTCTTTTTGTGTTTTTAGGGGTTTATTTTATGTCTGTTGTGCTCTGCCCCGAGTCGCTTGTGTGAGTAGGGCAGAATATAAATTTGACTAATAAATAAATAAATGTTGCTGAGTCTTCTGTAGTTTCTGTGCACATTTCCAAATAATCTTTCTTACTTCCCCAGGCACAGTGGGAACACAAAAGAAAGGAATCACCGTGGAAATTAAAAGGTTATCAGAATAACCGAAGAGTGGAAGGCAGTATTTTTACAAATGAATCTCCTGATACTCTCCAGAATCGATTAATCATTAGACATCAACTTTATTTGACTTTTCAGGAGTTTCCACCTCAAACTAGGCAGTTAATCTGCTTTTTCCCACACATGTGCTAATATGGAATATAAAGCAACTTTTCAATTAGGAGGATATATTACCATTCGTGAAAGAACATATTTAGGGGAGAACCATTACCAAGGCCTGAAATGTGGAAAAGGCTTCAGTGAAGGTAGAGGTCTTCTTACACAGCACAAGATCCATGCAAGTGAGAACCCTTTTAAATGCTTGGAATGTGGAAAAAGCTTTAGTCAAAGTGCAAATCTTGCTTCACATCATAGGACCCACACAGGAGAGAAGCCTTTTAAATGTCTGGATTGTGGAAAAAGCTTTAGTCAAAGTGCATATCTTGCTTCACATCATAGGACCCACACAGGAGAGAAGCCTTTTAAATGTCTGGAATGTGGAAAAAGCTTCAGTCAAAGTGCACACCTTGCTTCACATCATAGGACCCACACAGGAGAGAAGCCTTTTAAATGTCTGGAGTGTGGGAAAAGCTTCAATCGAAGTGAAAGCCTTGCTTCACATCATAGGATCCACACAGGGGAGAAGCCTTTTAAATGTCTGGATTGTGGAAAAAGCTTTAGTCAAAGTGCAAATCTTGCTTCACATCATAGGACCCACACAGGAGAGAAGCCTTTTAAATGTCTGGGGTGTGGAAAAAGCTTCAGTCAAAGTGCAAGCCTTGCTTCACATCATAGGACCCACACAGGAGAGAAGCCTTTTAAATGTCTGGAATGTGGAAAAAGCTTCAGTCAAAGTGCACACCTTGCTTCACATCATAGGACCCACACAGGAGAGAAGCCTTTTAAATGTGTGGAGTGTGGAAAAACTTTCAGTGATGGTGGAAGCCTTACTTCACATCACAGGATCCACACAGGTGAGAAGCCTTTTAAAGGTGTGGAGTGTAGAAAAAGCTTCAGTGACAGTGGAAGTCTTTCTACACATCACAGGACCCACACAGGTGAGAAGCCTTTTAAAGGTGTGGAGTGTAGAAAAAGCTTCAGTGACAGTGGAAGTCTTTCTACACATCACAGGACCCACAGAGGAGAGAAGCCTTTTAAATGCCTGGAGTGTGGAAAATGCTTCAGTCAAAGTACACACCTTGCCAGACATCATAGGACCCACACGGGAGAGAAGCCTTTTAAATGTCTGGATTGTGGAAAATGCTTCAGTCAAAATGCACACCTTGCTTCCCAGCATAGGACCCACACAGGAGAGAAGCCTTTTAAATGTCGGGAGTGTGGAAAAGGCTTCAGTCGAAGTGCAAAACTTGCAAGACATCACAGGACTCACACAGGAGAGAAGCCTTTTAAATGCCTGGAGTGTGGAAAATGCTTCAGTTGTATAGATTACCTGAATAGACATCACAAGATACACACTGGTGAGAAAGCTTTTGAATGCTTGGATTGTTGAAAAGTCTTAAGTGTGAGGAAGACTAACTAAACTTGGGACCAACATAGGAGAAATACTTTTTTAATGACTGGAGTGTGGAAAATGTTTCAGTCAAAGTGCAAGCTTTGCTTCACATCACAGAATACACAGTTGGGATTTATTTATTTATTTATTTATTTTATTTATTTATATTTACTACCCCGCCCCAATCGGGTATACCTGACTCTGGGCGGCTTACAGCGTGAATTAAAATCACAAATAGATCCCATATAGTAATGGTCCCAAAACCTTAAAAGTTCATAAAAAATTAAAACAATGTTGCAGCTAAAACCAGATGTCCAAACATCACAGGGGGTGGCTGTCCCTTAAATCAGCCAACCTACATGGGATCCCGTGTTCATGGGACCCCACACTTGCTCCGCCAGCCAGGTCTTCAAACCTTTGCGAAAAGGCAGGAGCTCTGTTTGCAGACGTAGTTCGGTTGGGAGAAGGTTCCATAGGGCCGGGGCGAACACAGAGAAGGCCCTCCTCCTAGTGCTAGAGGGGCGAGCCTCCCTAGCCGATGGAATAACAAGAGAGCCCCTCCGATGGGTTCTAAACACTTGGATGTCCTTTGGACTCTATATTTAATAAACTTTGAAAGAACTAAGTCAGTGGGGAAGCTTTTAAAGTGTGGAAGATTCTTCTGTCAACATGCTTACTCCTTTTGCTACAAATTTCAGTACACAGATAGATAAAGTATTTTTTCAGTGTATTGAGTGTATGACAATCTTAGGTCTGGAAAGACATTCTATTACAGTAATACCTTGGATAACGTTATGACTTGGTTACACAAGTTATGATGTTATCCGATTTTTAGCGTTGTCCGATGCTTGCATCGAACAACATTTTAAAAAAAACCCTGACTTCAGGGAGAAACCACGCAGTTTGTCCCCGAAGTCAAGCTGACCCTAGGCTAGCAATCGCTAGGGTATGTAAATACAGTAATGCCCCGGATAAGGCGAGTACCGGATAGCGCTAAAACCGCATAACGTTACAAGATTTTTGGAAAAATCTTGTATCGAATAACGCGATTTTTAACGTTATCCGATAGTCGTTCTTAGCAGCAGGGTGGCTGGAAAGCTGAACGGGGATCTCCGTTCAGCTTCCCAGCCACCCTGCAGCTACGGAGGCAGGAGTGGGGAGGCTGGAAAGCTGACGGGGGGCTCCCCCGTCGGCTTCCCCAGCCACCCCACAGCTGCAGAGGCAAGGGCGGGTGGCTAGGGAAGCTGACAGGGAGTCCCCGTCAGCTTCCCCAGCCACCCTGCAGCTGTAGATTGGGTCCTCTGATCTCTCTGGAGCAGGCAGGGGACCCGATTTACAGCTGTTACTGGGCTTCCCCGACGTCCTCAGCCAGTGGAGCAAGCCAAAACGTCAGGGTTTGAATCCCGACATTCTGGCTAGCTGCTCTGGCTGAGGACGTCGGGGAAGCCCAGAAACAGCTTGGATCGGGTCTCCCCACCTCCCTGGACCCGGCGGGGGGTCAGAGACCCCAAAATTGGTAAAAAAAAAAGCTGACTTTTTTTACCAATTTTGGGGTCTCTGACCCCCCCTCCCCCAGTCCAGGGAGGTGGGGAGACCCGATCCAAGCTGTTTCTGGGCTTCCCCGACGTCCTCAGCCAGTGTAGCAAGCCAAAACATCAGGGTTCGAATCCCGACATTCTAGCTTGCTGCAGCCTCAAAAAGGGTGGGGGAACTTCAAAAATAGCTTATCTTATCTCCCTGGAGCAGGCAGGGAGGTTAGAGATCCCGAAATGGGTAAAAAAGTAGACTTTTTAAAAACTCATTTCAGACTCCCCTGCGTGCTCCAGGGAGATAACATAAACTGCAGATAAGATAAGCCACCCTTCTGCTAAAAAACCACACCCTACTAGAAAGTGTAACAAGCCTAAACATCAGGATTTAAATCCTGACGTTTTGACTCATTGTAGCTTGCAGCAGCTTGGGGGAACTTCAAAAATAGCGTGCATCAGGTCTCCCGACCGCCTTAGAGCCGCGTCCCTGTCTCGTCTTCTCCCATTCCCTGCTCGATCCGCACCAGCTGGCATGCATCTAAAACGCAGCCCCTTTTTTACCATGGGCCGCGGCATCAGCGTCTCCAAGGGCGCCTGGTGCCTGGATGCTCTGCATTCTCCCCGCCCTTGGAGACGCTGAGGCCGCGGCCCATAGTAAAAAAGGGGCTGCGTTTTAGATGCATGCCAGCTGGTGCGGATCGAGCAGGGAATGGGAGAAGACGAGACAGGGACGCCGGACCCGCCCACCCTCCGTCCGTCCCTTTGGAGGCTTAAGTTTTCTTTTCCTCCTGGAAGTCTGTGCGCGCAGCCGAGAGAAACTCGGTGGCAGCCGCCACCTCCGCTGCAACGTCGCTTGCCAGCTTTCCTCATGGCTTCTGTTGGCCTCGGTGAGGTCCAGCGGCCCGGGATGGGTGTCCGGACATGCACGTGAAAATGTGCAAAAAGATCGCCCAGCTCATGAAGGTAAACAGCAGCGAGAACAGCCGCGTTACGCTCTGAAGTGACAGCTGGTTTCCTTTGTGCTGTCATTCAGCGATGTGATTGGATCTCTATGTCAGCTGACATAGAGATCCAACCACATGAAGGGGGGGAAATTCAGCGATGTGATTGGATCTCTATGTCAGCTGACATAGAGATCCAATCACATCGCTGAATTCCCCCCTTGTTTCCCTAGTTTAAAAAAAAGCCTCTGATCAGTTGTTAGTCGGGAGAGAAAATAGGTAAACAGAGGGAAGGTACGGTAAGGTACGGTACGGTAAGCAGAGTTGGGGGGTGTATTCTCTGTGTCTGAGAATAAGCCACCCCCCCGAAAATACGCCATCAGGCCATTTTTTTGGGGGGGGGAATTATAAGCCTTGGCTTATAATAGGGGAAACCCGGTAATTGACCGCACCCTGTTTCTTATAGAGACTGTTTGTTTGAGTGCTTGGTTGGAATTTACTCTAGAGTAGCAGCCATGTCTTCTGGAGGTTTGAATTTGGTTCCTGTGCTCACCGGCTCCAATTATCAAGCGTGAGCATTGAAGTGCTCACTTCTCCTGAGAAAGGAAGGCTTGTGGAGCGTAGTGTCCACACCTGTGGACTTGTCAGCTTTAGACCCTCAGGATGAAAGGGACAGTAAGACTATAGAGCAAAACTTGCAGGCCCTGGCAGTGATTGGGCTCACTGTTGCAGACACCCTCTTAGTACATATCAGAGGAGAGACTTCTGCTGCTGCGTGCTGGGAAAACCTGAAAAGACTTTTTGTAAGGACAACTGTGGGTGCGCAGATTCAGCTTGCAAGGAGGCTTTTTCGCACTCACCTTGCTCCAGGTGGGAGTATGTCTGACCACATCCAGCTGATTACAACCCAGCTGCTGGATTTGGAGGAAAAAGGTGTTGGTTTTAACGAGCAGCAGAAAGCCTGTATACTCCTATCTTCATTGGATGAGAGTTATGAGGATTTTGTCATCGCTCTTGGAGCTCTGCCAAGCCAGGATATGGTGTTTGATGCAATCAAGCCTCGTCTGCTGGAGGAGTCACAACGGAGGCTGGAGCGGACCCTTCTTCGTGAGACCAGCGCTCCCCAGTTCCAGAGAGGCAATGAGCAGCCACCTTCAGTCAGCGTGGCCCGGAGGCAGGCGCAGTTCGGTTTCTGCGCAGGCGCAGTTCATCGGAGCCATTTCGGCTCCGTGTTTCTTTAACTGCCTGCCGGGCAGACAGGGATCCGGTGTGTCCGTGACGCGACGGGAGTGGTCCGTACTATTTTCTACAGAAGGGTAAGTGTCGGGATTCCCCCTCCCTGAATTGGAAGGCGCCGGGAAATGCGGGACGGTTGGCCGCCCTACGCTAAAGGGATAAATCTATCACCCTCCAACAGGTTTTTACAGTGCAATGCTTGTGGGGAGGAAAAGAGTAAATGCACCAGCAAATAGGATGCAGGGGTTCTCCACAGAGCAGCCGATGGACCTGGTCTTTGCGGATCTGATAGGGCCAAGGATCTTTAGGGGGAGCACAATATGTTTTAAACATTGTACACCACCACTCAAGGTACGGATTCATAAGGTTTTTAAAGCGTAAGAGTGAATGCCTTAGTCATTTTTCTCAGTGGCTAAAAGCCACGGAACGTAAGACGGGAAAACACCTTAAATGCCTGGTCACCGATCAAGGGGCAGAATTTGTCAATAAGGCATTCTTGAACTTCTTAGCCAGGAGAGGCATTGAGCATAGGCTCTGTGCACCGTACCGCCCGCAGCATAATGCTTATGCGGAGCGTTGTGGGCAAACCCTTCAGGGTATGGTACGCATTCTCCTAAATGACGCCCAGTTACCAGATGCTCTTTGGGGGGAGGCAACCCTTACTGCCACCCATTTGATTAATCTCACTGTGAATTCCACTATGGGGCAAATACCATACGTGTTATGGCATGGGCATCAGCCTAACCTAAGCCACTTACGTGTTTTTGGCTGTCCATCATGGGTCCACATACCCGCTCAACTAAGGCGCAAGGGACAGCATCGTGCCCGCAAATTGATTTTTGTAGGATATGAAACAAATAGAAAATGTCATCGGTTCTGGAAACCGGGCACTAAGCAAATCTTTAACAGCGCCAAGTTCCTGGACCACGTAGGTTGGGAAAGGCTGGAGCAGAGCTCCCTGCCTACGAGGACTAATGGGTACCCTGTACCCGATGACGTAACCAGGGAACCTAGGAATGTTAGTCCTAGACCTTCAGGATCAGACAAGAATGATTTTAAGAGTGAGGGTGAGTCTGACAATGAACAGGATCAGGCTCCTGAACACTCTAGTAATGAACAAAGAGTAGCGCTTAAATCAGAGGACACTGATGCTGAGTCCCAAGATGAGTCAGCCATTGTCTCTACACCGCCAGTCATCGTCAGGCGGTCGACAAGGGAAAGGAGACAGCCTGATAGATATCAGGCTTGCTCTGCAATAGTTGAACCTTCCAGCTTTGCAGAATTGGCTGACTTACCAAAAACAGATCAAAAGCCATGGCAGGAAGCTATGGATAAAGAGTTAGCAGCGATGAAAGGCCTACAAGTTTTTAAGGAAGTGCCCATCCCTTCAGGGAAGCAGGTCCTGGGGTGTAAATGGGTTTTTAAAGTTAAAAACTGTTCAGATGGCCAAAGGATTTGCAAGGCTCGTTTAGTCGCCCAAGGGTTTAACCAAAGTGAAGGGGATTATGATGAGGTTTTCGCCCCATCACTAAAGGCTACAACATTGAGGGCTGCTTTAACCTGGGCTGCTAAGTACAGACATGTAGTGAAACATGTCGACATAGCTACGGCTTACCTCAATGCCCCTTTGAGGCACAAATTGTACTTGAGGAAGCCTCCAACATTAATTAACTCTGATAATAAATCTGTTTGTTGGAAACTGATGAAGAGCCTATATGGCCTTCGTCAATCAGGCTACGAATGAAACATATGCCTTGTAGAGTTCCTAAAAGGATTAGGTTTTAATCAGGGAGTTGCAGACCCATGTCTTTTCAAAAAGGGGTCGGGCAAAGCAACAACATTGCTCCTGGTTTTCACAGATGATATTGCCGTAATAGCACCGGACGAGGAGTCAGCTGCAGAGCTGATAGGAAAGATCAAACACAAATTTGATCTTAGAGATTTAGGGGATGTCAAGACTTATGTAGGGGTTGACATTGAGAAAACTGCCAAAGGTTTTAAACTTTCACAAGTGGGCAAAATATTGCAACTGCTCAAGCATTATAAGCTTGAAATGGCCAAGCCCTGCAATACCCCTATGACTCCTGGTTTCCTTCATGAGGTAAATGAAGGGCCAGAGTTTGACAAAGGACTCTACAGATCATTAATAGGGAGCTTGTCCTATCTTGCGGCATGGTCTCGTCCTGATATTTCTTTTGCCGTGAATCAGCTCGCCAGGTACTCAGAAAGCCCCAAGGTCAGGCACTGGCAAGCTGCCAAAAGAATCCTCAGATATTTAAAGTATTCCATGAGAAAGGCACTTTATCTTGAGCCGAAAGGAGTCCTGTCACTAGCTATATATGCAGATGCAAGTTTTGCATCAGACCCAGATACCAGGAAGTCCACTTCTGGGATGGCTGTTATGCTAGGGGGTGCGCTTATCGATTGGAAATCTTTGCGCCAAAAGCATATTACCCTTTCGACCATGGAAGCCGAATTTTCTTGTCTGTCACTAACGTGCACAGAGGTGATCAACCTCATACAGCTCATGAAAGATTTAGGGGTGAGCTGTAATGACCCGGTAGTAGTGTATGAGGATAACCAATCAGCTATCACTACGGCAAATAGCATTGGGGTAAAGAGCAGGTCCAGACATACAGACCTGAGGTATTTAAATGTGAGGGAGTCAGTACGGAAGAATATTATTAAGCTGGAATATATTCCTACTGAGGAAAACATAGCTGATGTTTTCACAAAACCTTTACCCATGACGAAGCACAAGTACTGCGTAGAACTGTTTGGTATGTCGTAAATGTATATCCTGTACCCCTGTATGTTTCTTAGACTGTGATGCATCAATCATTGGTTGAACGCTCACGTTGCAAAGGGGGAGTATGTTAGGATATATGAATGTGTTTGCTACGAGAGCAAACCAATTACTGTCTCTTTAAGATTGTGCAGTTAACACAGCCACTACCAGCCAGGTGCAAGCATTGAGTGATTGTGCCTTTAGCATAAATGTAGCACCAGTCTCTGCTGTTTAGCCAGCCTGCATTCTCTGACTGCTTTTCTGCTGTGCTCATGTCCATTTGCCTGCTTCATTCCTGAGGATTACCTGGTATGTTTTACTTGCTGTTCTTTGCAAGTTATTGGAACACATACCTTGCCACATTGTGGTAACCTGTTCAAGGACTGTTTGAAGCTAAGCTACTTCGTAGCGTGAATGAACTACTGGTGGATATCTTCGAAGCCAACCTTGGAGCAAAGATAAAGGTTTGGACTGTTTCCATTGCTTTTTGAAGATAAGAGCTTGAAAGCTCACATTGACTATTAAGACTAGCTGCAACACTTTGTCTGACTTGAAGCCAAGTGTTAACCTGCACTTTGTGCATGCTCTATGTAAATAGTGTAAATATATATTTCCTGCAAACCAAGCCGGACTTTGTTTGTCTCCTGTTTCTCAACAAACACTCTGGAACCTCAGGGTGTGGCAAAAGCTCAGCCACTTCCAGCACTCTGCATATATCATCATGTCAAAGGCGAGGGCAGAAAGGCCCGTGGGGGGTGAAGATTGTCCAGATGGCAGTAATGCAGAGAGTGTAAGGGCCCTACCTGTACCCAGTGTCTCAGAAGAGCCTACTTTGGCCCAGGTGTTGTCCCAGCTCTCTCACATTCTGGCCTTGCAGCTTGAAGAAGCTAGGAAGCAGGCTGAACGTTCTTATGAAGTGCCTATGTATGTTGGCGATGCTATAGGTCAGGCATGCCCAAACTACAGCCCACGGGCCGGATCTGGCCCACCAGGCCATTTCATCCAGCCCCCGACATGGTATAGGAACTCTTATAATTTTATTTTATTTTTTTAAAAAAAAATTTGCAGACTTTTTTTTTGCGGAGGGAACACAAATCAGTGAAAGACAGTGATTTGCCTAGTTCCTTCCTTCTCCTGCTTAGTACTAGGACTTCTGCCGAATCTACTTTAGAATTGCTGAATCCCTCCGCCTAGGTGTTTTGGCTGTTAAGAGTGGAGAGAGAGAGAGACTGAGGCCATCCGGGAGCTAAAAGTAAGTGTCCACCATTTTGTCTTAGCCTTCCGCTTATTCAGGGCTGGGGTGGGGGAGAATGGTTTCTTCTGGGAGAGGGAGAAAGAGGTGTGTGTGTGTGTGTGTGTGTCCAGGATTACAAGCAGTTTCTTCTGGGAGAGGGAGAAAGAGGTGTGTGGGGGGGGAGAGAAAGAGGTGTGTGTGTGTGTCTCCCGACCTCCCGAGAGCCAATGCGCACTAATTTTGAACTTCCCCCACCCTCTTTTAGGCTGCAGCAAGCCAGAATGTCGGGATTCGAATCCTGACATTTTGCTTTGCTGCAGCCTCCAGGGAGGTGGGAGAACTTTGGAAACAGCTTGGATCGGGTCTGCCCACCTCCCTGGACCCAGCAGGGGGGTCAGAAACCCCAAAATTGGTTAAAAAAAAAGGACCTTTTTTTTTACCAATTTTGGGGTTTCTGACCCCCCCCCCCGCTGGGTCCAGGGAGGTGTGGGGACCCGATCCAAGCTGTTTCTGGGCATCCCCGACGTCCTGAGCCAGTGAAGCAAGCCAGAATGTCGCAATTCGAACTCTGACATTCTGGCTTGCTGCACTGGCTCAGGACGTCGGGGAAGCCCAGAAACAGCTTGGATCGTGTCCCCTGCCTGCTCCAGAGAGATCAGAGGACCCGATCTACAGCTGCAGGGTGGCTGGGGAAGATGACGGGGACTCCCTGTCGGCTTCCCTAGCCACCCGCCCTTGCCTCCGTAGCTGCAGGGTGGCTGGGAAGCTGAACGGAGAACCCCATTCAGCTTTCCACCCACCCTGCTGCTAAGAATGACTATCGGATAACGTTAAAAATCGCGTTATTCGATACAAGATTTTTCCAAAAATTTTGTCACATTATACGGTTTTAGCGCTATATGATACTCACGTTATACGGGGTATTACTGTATTGGTATACGTTGGAAGACAAAATTGATTTACAGTATTACGGCTGTGCATTGTGTAATTCCTTATTTTAAATTGATTGGGAGACCCAATGCGCGCTAATTTTGAAGTTCCCCCACCCTCTGAGGCTGCAGGAAGCCAGGCAGGACATGATGTCAGGAAGCAGATCTTTTATAAGGCTAATGACTTTTCATTGCTAATTAAAATCCAAAGTTCCAGGTATGTGGGGTTTTAATTGGCAATGAAAAGTCATTAGCCTTATAAAAGATCTGCGGAAGCGGATCTTTTCTAAGGCTAATGACTTTTTATTGCTAATTAAAATCCAAAGTTCCAGGTATGTGGGGTTTTAATTGGCAATGAAAAGTCATTAGCCTTATAAAAGATCTGCTTCCTGACATGATGTCAGAAGCAGATCTTTTCTAAGGCTAATGACTTTTCATTGCTAATTAAAATCCAAAGTTTCAGGTAGGTGGGGTTTTAATTGGCAATTAAAAGTCATTACCCTTAGAAAAGATCTGCTTCCTGACATCATGTCAGGAAGCGGATCTTTTCTAAGGCTAATGACTTTTCATTGCTAATTAAAATCCCACCTACCTGAAGCTTTAGAACACAACAACAGCTCCTTGGATGGCACAATGACCAAGCTGGATGTGAGTTTCTAGGATCTGTCATATTTTTTTAAAAGGACACTTTTAAAGGACACCGCGAAGGCGGCGAAGGAGGAGCCGGTGAAAGAGGAGCCGGCAGCAAAGACGTTAGTGGTGGCGGTGGCGGAGGAGGCAGCAAGGCTGGGTGGATGTATGTACCATGGAGAGATAGTTCGGCCCTCGGAGCCTCTGATAAAATGTTATCCGGCCCCTGGGCCGAAAAGTTTGGGCACCCTTGCTATAGGTTATAGTGACCCACCTAGGGAAGACCCAGAGAAATGGTCATCTTTGGCCAGGCAGCCTGAAACTCTTGCTGAGTTGGCCCAAAGTACAGATACACGTGTTGCTTTGAAGCATACCCAAGAAGGTAGTAAATCAGGAGCTGTGGGTTATAAAAGGCCACAAATTGATGAAAGAAGGCCTGTTTTGTCAGAAATAAGGGATGAGAGGCCTACTTCCAAGGCATCCCCTGTCTCACAGCCTACCAGAGACTTTGTTTGCTTCAACTGTGGCAAGTAAGGCCACACTTCCAGAGATTGTAAGATACCTAAGAAGTCTTCTAAGTTTGTTGCTAGTGGTGCTAGGCCTAAAGAGAAAGCAGAATCTCCACCTGCTGCTCAGGCTAAAATGGTTCAACATTCCAAAAAGCCCCAGGAGGAAAGGTCAGCCCCATCTGCTGAAGTGTCTTTGCCAATTAAAAGTTCTCAAGCTCAAGTTGCTCAGCAGACTTCTATTCAAGTGATGAGTCACCAAGACCCTATTACTGATTTGATCAAAGATGTGACCCAATATAGTACCTGGTCTCCATGTGTTCAGACTCCAATTGAAACGACAGAGCATATAATTACCCCAGCACAATTCCTAAGCAAAGAAAACTTGGTTTCGATGAGAAATTATAAAACTAGGCTGGTGGTACTACATAACCCAGATTGCACCACCACGGAAATTGCTGACTTTCTTTATGATACTGGCAGTGATATTTCTTCGATTCATTCTTCTTTGGTACACCCATCCCAAATTGTGCCAGGGGCACGAGTTCAAGTGGAGTCCTATTCTTCTGATACCAGAGCCGCTTGTTTTGCAAAGCTAGCAAAGGTGAAGGTTATCTTCCAGCAGTTTACTGGTGAAATCCATTGCCTAGTTCATGAGTGCCAACACCAGCCTGATTTTCTGAGTGGTCTCAATTTAATCAGAGAGGTGCACAAAGCAAACATGCAGAATTCTCCAGCTATTGCCCAAGATTCATGTGTGGAAGTCATGAAAGTAGTAACAAGGGCACAAGCTAAGAATGTTGTTACAGCTTCAACTATTGATATTTCACAAAGTGATGGTTCCCAGACCACAAGTGATGTTACTGCTCCATCTACTGGACAAAGTAGAGACAGTGTGACAACTTTCACAATTGGCCCAGATTTGTCAGTCACCAGTGATCAGTTTCTAGACTCTCAAATGAAGGATTCCTCTTTACAGGAACTCAGAGATAAAGCAGTATTGGAAAAGGACATTGTACCCCATCTGTCTGCTCAGTTTGTTAAGACTGACAAAGGACCGTTGTACAGATATTCAAAGGTGCAACCAAACTTGCCTTTTAAAATGCAGCTAGTGGTTCCTAAAGAATACAGAGATGCTATTCTATGTCTGTCTCATGACGACCTCTTCTCAATGCACCAAGGAAAGCTGAAAACCTATCAGCGTATTTCAGACAAGTTTTATTGGCCCTCAATGACTCGACAGGTCAGAAATTATGTCAAATCATGCCACCTGTGTCAAAGGAGAGGTTACAACCAGTCCAAAACCAAAGCTAAAATGCAATGTCCAGTGATTACAAGCACCCCATGTCAGCGTTGTGACTGGGACATTATGGGACCTTTGCCAGTTTCTTGAGGAGGAAAGAAGTTTGTTTCTTCCTTTGTCAACTTGTTCCTCGACCCAAGTTGCAAATGCCTTCATGGAAATAATAGGAAGATGGGGGCTACCACAAATTCTAGTGAGTGATCGAGCAACGTGTTTCACTTCTGCCTTAATGAAGAAGGTGTGTCAACTGGCAGGTGTCAGCCAAGCTTTTTCAATAGCCCATAATCCACAATCAAATGGAAACGTGGAACAACTCCAAGCCAACCTCCAGAAAATGCTCAAGACTTTTGTGCATGCTCAAGTGAAAGGTTGGGCTGAAGCGTTGCCATTCCTGAAAGCTGCATACCACTCTACACCACATGCATCCCTTGGTGATTTTAGTCCTTCAGAAGTACTGTTTGGAAGGAATTTGTGTGGACCTCTTGACTTGTTGAAAGCCAACTGGGAAGACCGAGAGGAACCGCCTTCCAGACTTGCTGCTACCTATGTGTATGAACTGCAAAAGAAACTTAAATTAGTGAGATCCTTTGCCAAAGACAATCTGACTGTTGCCCAAGAGACTTATAAGACTTACCATGATCGCATGTCCAGACATAAAGAGTTTAATGTGGGAGATTTAGTCATGGAGCTTAAACCTTTGCCAGTGATTACGCTGAACCTCGAGTGGGAAGGCCCAGCCAAAGTCATTCAACGTGTGGGCGCAGTGAACTATGCTGTACAATGGGACTCTGGGAAAGTTGTTGTATATCATGATAACTCTTTAAAGTTGTATTCTTCCTGGGTTGCCAGCGTCATGAAGAACACACCTTTACCTAATGATGTAGAAAATGCTGATCTTGTTTGTCTCAGTGATGAGTACCAGCGTGCTGGAAGTTTTGATGATCTGCATATTAATAGCAAGGTTCCTGAACATGAACAGATGTTGGTAAGATCTGTCCTAGGTAAATACAAACATCTTTTCACATCACACCCTGGTAACTGTAATTTGCAAACACATAACATAGAACTCACTACAGATGAGCCAATTTGGGCTCCCCCTTACAGGACAGTGGGGGAAGTCAAAAAACAGAGGTACAGAAAATGTTGACAATGGGTGTCATTGAACCTGTTACATCTTCTTTTTCAGCTCCAATTGTTCTAGCTAAGAAGAAAGATGCATTTGGTAACATCTTACCTGAAATAAGATTTTGTTAATGCTAAATATGTTTCTGTTCTAGATTTGACTAAAGGATTCTGGCAAATACCTTTAACAGAAAGTGCTAAACACAAAACTGCTTTTTCCTTAGCAGATGGAAGACAGTTTGCCTTCACACGAATGCCTTTTGGGTTAAGGAGTTCACCTGCTACATTTCAAAGAATGATTGGCAAGGTTTTGAATGGTTTGTCATTTCCAAGTGCTTATATTGATGATGTTGCAATTTTCAGTGATTCACTTTCTGATCATCTTAAACACCTTGAAACTGTCCTGCAACGTATTCAGGATGCTCCATCAGGTCCGATTTCCCTACTGCAACCTGATGTACCTGTTACATGATTTGTTTTAGCCAGAGTGTAAAGGTGTGTGCGTAAACACCTGAGTTAGTATGCTTGCAATGTAGAATGTAACTATATTTAACGTGTACCTTCAGTACCGAAAACTGGAAGAAGCTTTAACGCTTGATATCCTACATATATAAAGGATAGCTTATTTGCTCAACCACTTGCTCAACATTAGAAAATAGTCCTTTTGGTAAAGCCAAACTATAGTTTGCCTTTCCAAAAAGGGGGGCGTGTCAGGAAAGACCTATTTCCTAATGTCTCCCAAGGCTTGAAATTGCTATTTTTCAGCTAGGCCTCATTATTGGCCTCATAGAAATCCTTTGTCTTCTCTCTGCCTTATGAACTCATGTCACGAGATGGTTGTTTTCAGCGTCAGTGTACCCGTGTTATCTCTCTAAGCTAGCTGAGATCCATGTTTTGTCTAAATGCCAGAACACTCTCTGTGCACGTGTGTAAACAATGTGTTGTTTTGAGAAAGTTTTTCTCTGTTGTTCTCTGTTACCTGATTGGCTAAGAGTAACCCACTTGACTGCAAATTCTCCATTTTTGCAGAGAACAGTCAGTTAGTTCGTTTCTGTTTCCCAATGGCTTAAGACCCTGGAGTGTAACTCTGTTTGCTGGTATGGGATTACTCTTTTCACTATGATTACCTAAAAGATCCTGGACTGTTTGCTGGACTGATCTTATGTTTATGACCCTCTAATCTACGGTTTTTCCATGGACTTTGCTACATAAACCTGAGGAATAAAACAGCTGTTTCTCTTTGAAGATTGTTTTTCTTATCTTACACACACACAAGGCAACTCGGCTGCATGCTACCAGAAGAAGAAGCCTCCCTTGTTCTGCTCTACTGCTAGAGCTCACTAAGTTCTTTTTAAACGCGGCCCAGGTCTCTCAAAGTAGGAAGGTAAGGGTTAAATATGTTCTAGAGATGAGCACATGCTCAGGAGCATGAGTGGGGGGGCCCTTACTGAGACACCTGAGGTCCAACACCCCCCCAAAAAAAAAATATTTCCCGTTCTGTGGAAAGGAAAGAAATAAAGTTAGGCGGGGGTGTGTCTTTCCCTATAACCCACAATTTCACCCTCCCTTTGAGGTTGACTTAATTAAGCCTGACTTAATTAAGCCATGAGAAACGGGAGACTTCTGCCCGTAGTGCCGGGGGGGGGAGGGAGGCAGCAATCCTCCGCCAACCTCCTTCCTGCCAAGAAAAGCCTTTGCCAACATACAGGGGAGGGACTTCAGAAACATAGTGACCCAGGCCGCACCGCCTCCTGGGATTGTTTTTGCACAGGTGCTAAGGGACATCCGGGCACTTTTTGTTCTTCCCCAGGCAGCAGCAGGAGAAGCCTTTGATCTTCTAGGGTGAGAAAAAAAGGGGGTCACGGATTGTGGAGGGGGGAGGAGGAAAGAAGGGGGTTCGACTATTCTCCCAGCATCCGTTGGCCTTCATCTTCCTCTCTTTGAAGTTGGGGGGGACTGGGGAATAATCCAAAGGTAAGGTAGGGTCGTCTCTGTTCTTTCTGCTGCCTGAGGCCCACCCATCATCCTTACTTCAGGAGTCTCATTAGGGCTTCCCCTTCTGTCGTCCTCTCCACTTTCGGTTTTGTGTGGGGCAGAATCCCTTAGACTAGAAACAGGACATCCCCCTCTTCATATTTCTGTGCATAGAGAACCTATTGCGGGGGGGGGGGCATTTCCTTTGCCCACCTTTCACCTTCTCAGTCTGGGTGGGGTGGGGTAAGAGATTGTCTCACTCTTCATCCCCCCAACACACACAGACACTTTGTTTAGTAACAGTATGTTGGAATTTGAAGTGATCTTACTTTCTCCATTGTCTCTCTTTGGAGTATCTCCCAGGAAGATGCTTCCAAGAGGGAGGAGGAAGGGTCTCCTCGTTTCCACCCGCCATTGAGGATACCCAGAAGGCAGAGGAGGGTTTAGGGCAGTGGTTCTCAACCTGCGGCCTGTGGGCCAGATGGCAACATTTCATGCCCCCTACTCCACTACACGAGGAATTTCCATGTGGTGGAGAAAGGCAAAATGGCCATCCAGGCCCCAATGCTATCTGAGGGAGCGTGACCCAACCTCTGGCTCGAAAAGGTTGAGAACTCCTGGTTAAGGGTTTAGTTCTGTCTCTTTGCATGTTTGTGTGAATGAGGTTGTTATTGGAAGTAGAAAGAGAGAGATGGGACTGGAGATTTTACTGAAATGCCCCCCCCCCGCCCACTCATTAGGAGAAGTGCAGGGGGGGAAGGGGGGGTCTTTTCCAGTGCAATCCGGATGGACTTGATGGCCTCTGCTCCGATGGCTACCTCCAACTCCTTGCTAAGTGCTTCACAAACTTTATCGTAGTTAGTTCATCAAGGTCCAGAATTTCAATTGTTTTCTCATCTTTTTTGACTCATTACACACGCTGAATTGCCCAGCTTTCCGGTAATGGCATTTACCTCCAGGGTAGTTGCAGCAGACTGCCTCAGCTCCAAGAGCAGATTTCCAGCCACTTTTCCTCCTCACCTTCATCACATTCTCTCCCACCTCCTTCAAGGACGGGTTGTCCCTCATTTGTTGCAACATATCTCTTCCCTTCTTCAGTGGTGCTAAAATAGAGGCAAATTGGCAGGGATGATGGAAGCTGTTGTCTGAATGGACAGTTTTGCACCCAAACTGTGGACGGAAAGATTTGAGATCGTAGGAGGCATTATATGTTTTTGGACTCCATGGCCTCTGTGGCAGGGTCTTCCTAGGGAATCTGGGCCTCGGAGTATTACTGTACTTAGGGTTGGTGCATTTGAGAAAAGGAGTGGGGATTTTCTATGATCTGTTTTGGGATTACTACCCCTGAAGGTATGGCTGGTTTAGGATTCTGGGACTTGTAGTAGTGGGAGGACGGGACGGAACAAAGGCAACCATTTCCAAGCACTGTGAGGGGATTGTGTTTTCCCACCTCCTTCCCTAAGGACTCTGGTTGGTTGCTTTTTCTTCCAGGTCAGGGCAAAACGAACAGTGTTACATTCCTGAGCATGGAAGGAAGGGGCACGTTTTCATCCTCTCCTGGCAGTTACTCTTCCCTGAGGAGATCTGGTAAACATCATTTGTAGTCTGCTCCCCCACCCCTGTCTTGTTAACTAAGTAATACTATAACGGGTAGTGATGGGATGCGGGCGGGTAGTGATGAGATGCACGGGTAGTAATGGGATGTGTGCGTTATGCCCGTGCCTCACCACTGCTGAAGGAGCTGCACTGGCTCCCAGTTTGCCTCCGAGAGCAATTCAAGGTGCTGGTTATTACCTTTTAATCCCTATATCGTAGTGGACCCGGATACTTAAGAGACTGCATCATTTCAAAGGCATTTGCCCGTCCCACCAGAGCGGACAGGAGAGGCTCTCTGGTTGTGCCATCAGCCGGAGAGGCGCACCTCTCTGGCACTAGAAGGAGGGCCTTCTCTGTGTCTACCCCTGGCCTAGGGAACCTCCTTCCAATAGAATTAGATATGCAGACGGAGCTGCTGTCCTTTAGGAAAGGAGTGAAAACCTGGCTGGTAGGTCAGGTCTGGGGGATGGATGGTACAATATCCCCAGTTGGCCTGATGATCTGACCCCCAGTGCTTCTCTGCCACAATCCCCAGTTTTTAACCTTTTTAAATTTTTAATCTTTTTAAAATGGTTTTAAATTGTTTGTTGTGGATGATATGTTGTGAATTGCCCTGAGTCGCTTCGGGGAGGAGGGCGTTGAAAAAGTGTGAAAAAATAAATAAATAAATAGTGGGTAGAAATCTTTAAAAGGGGGCAACTCATTTACTTTAAAAAGGGGGCAACTAAGCCAGTGGTTCACAACCTCTCCCCCATGCTCCACCAAAGCATGACATATAATGCTTATTGTTCAAAAAGTGAACTACAGTAAAACCCCAAGTTACGAAGAAAATCGGTTCCATGGCTTCCTTTGTAACTTGATTTTTTTCATAAGTTGAGGCATCACCATAGAGGGAGCTACGGGGTGAGATGGAGCCCAGTCCTATGCTCCAAATCATCCCGCAGCTCCTTCGCAGCCATAGTGGGGGGAAACCGTCTTCCTTCCACAAGGGAGCCACCTGGATCCCTGGATCGGAGACTGGGACAGCAGTGAAGGTGAGGTCCAATGAGTGGAAAGGCTTTTCCACTCTTCGGATTTGCTTGTTTCACCCATGCGGTGCCGTCCCACCCAGATCGGAGCTTGGGAAGGCACCGGATGTGAAGGGGAGCCCAGACCGAAGAGTGGAAAAGTCTTTTCGCTCTTTGGACTTCACCCCCACTGCTATCCAAGTCTCCAATCCAGGGATCCAGGTGCTTGCCTTGTGGAGGGTCGATGGTTTCCATTGCCCCCAGGCAAGGCAAGTGCCTGCATCCCAGCACTCCAGGCACTTGCCTTGCAGAGGGGGCAAGGGAAGCCCTCCCCCCTACGCAAGGTAGCCGACTGGATTGCTAAGGGCTTAGTGCCTCAGGCGGCTGCCTTGAGAAGGAGGCAGGGGTTTTCCTAGTCCCTTCACAAGGCAGCCGCCTGGGTCACTAAACCCTTAGCAGTCCAGCCACTTGCTTTGCGAAGGGTCTGGGAAGACGCCCACCTCCTCCTGAAGACAACCAGCTGTATCAGACCTCACACACACAGCCTCCGACCTGGTTGGGAAAGAACTGCGAGGGTGAAACAAGCCCAGCCTGAAGAATGGAAAGGTTTTCTGCTTTTCGGTCCCATACCACCCACCCACCCCTCCGGTCCCTTCCCAACCTCAAATCTGGCTGGGAAAGCACGTTGGGGGTGAAACAAGCCCAGTCCGAAGAGTGGAAATGCCACTAACTTGGTCTTCTAAACTTTTTTTGTTTAGTCACACAGTTGAATCTGGCCCTTTGAGACCCCATAACACGCCAAGCTCCTCTGCCACCTGCCATTTCCTTAGTCCACCCAGATTGATGCCATCTAACCATCTCATCCTCTGACGCTCCCTTCTCTTTTTTTTTTTTCTTTTTTTTTTTTTTTAAATTTTATTAGGTATGAAAAGAATTACAAATCGAGAAAAATACATAGAGCAAAAAAGAAAAGAAAAACATTACATAAATCCAAGTATATATAGAGAAAAAACCAAAAAGAAGATACAAATTCCCATGGTTAACAAGACTACATTATATCAACATTCAAATATTATTACCTCATAATAAAACTTCAAACTGTAAATTTTATCTCCCCATATCACCTCAAAACCAGTATATTTAAATCTCTAACTCTACTATCATTCTTTACTTTAGAAACACCCTCGTGATATATACATTGTCCGGAGATTAATGTTTCCTTATTTTTTCCAAAAATCATTTTGCTCAGAATCAGGGAATATGCCTTTATTTTTGTCTATTACATATTCAATGAAAGGTTTCCAAATCCTCCAGAACTTATTGCCCGTTACTTTACCCTTACTAAAATTTAACTCCCAGGTGAGCTTTTCATTTAATGCCAAATCCCACATTTCCTTGTACCAGTCCCTTCTTTGTAAATTTTCATTATTTTTCCAGTTTCTCGCTATACATTGTCTGGCCGCTGATAACATTATTGCCATCAATTCGTTGTTATCCTCACTCATTTTATATTCATCCACCTCAGTTAACAAGACTGTATTTGACCCCAGTTTAACCTGCAATTCCAATATATTCTTAATTTCCTCCTCAATATCTCCCCAAAAATTCTTCAGAACGTCGCAAGACCACCACATATGCTCATATGTACCTCTAGCTTTTTTACATCTCCAACATTTCTCACTCACAGTTTCATACATTAAATGCAGTCTTACTGGGGTTCTATACCATCTCCAGATTAGTTTATAATTGTGTTCCTTCACTCTTACCGACATAGATCTCATAATACGTCTTCTCCACATTTTCCCCCATGTTTTCTCAGTAATTTTTGTATTCAATTCCTGTTCCCAGCTATCTTTCAATATTTGTTGAGCTTTCCCCCCTTTATTTAATATTTTATATATTTTACTAACTATCCCTTTTATACCTATGTCTCCTTTTCTTAATTTGACCAGCAATTTTTCAAATTCTGTAAGCTCCCTGTCTGAACCCAATTCCAAAAAAAACCTCTTGTTCCAATTGTTCATCTGGAGGATTTTGAACCAATCCAACTCCAATTGCCGATAAAGCTCCTTTCTCCTCTCTAAATCCCTACAACTTTTGATCCAATCTTTCAACATAGAGACCCCATTTTCTAATAAGATATCCCTAATCCTACCGTCTATTTTCATCGGGAAGTTACTAAAATCTTCCAATTCTGTAACCAATGAGATCCCTGGGATAAGATCCTTTCTTGCTTTATTCCATTCCTCTATTGTGGCTCCTATCATCTTACCCTGAATTCTCATTTTTTTATCCTTATCCCCACATAAAAAAAATGCCTTCCCTTTTCTCGAAAACTCTTTTGATTCTAATTTTCCCCATATTGATTCTTCTCTAATTAATAATTTGATAACATTTCGTAATTGAAAGGCTCTATAATACTTGCTAACATTCGGGATACCCAGTCCCCCTTCTTTTTGCGATACGTACCACAAAAACTTAGATATTCTAGCTCTTCGGTTCCCATTGCAAAATCTGTTTATAATATTTTGATATTTTTCCAATTCTTTGTCTGTGTGTTTTATTGGCAGAGCATCGAATAGGAAATTTAATTTCGGTAACAACATCATTTTACACATTGCGACCCTGCCAAACCACGATAAATTCAACTTGTTATACTGTAGTATTTTTTTGTCTATCTCTTTCATTTGTTTTCCATAATTCAGTTCCTTAAGTTCCCCAATTTTTTTAGCAAGTATTACCCCTAAATATCTTAATTTGTTCGGAGTTTGAATATTAAATTTTTGCTTTATTTCTTCTTCGTCCTTCTTGCTCCCATTAACTAAAATCATCTCGGATTTATCCCAGTTCACCCTTAATCCTGTCATTTCCTCAAAATTTTTCAAATGTTCATTAATCTTTGGTATTGCCCATGCTGGTTGTTTAATTGTAATTAGTGTATCATCGGCATATAAACTTATTTTATTCCCTTCTATTCCAATTAATTCTTTATCATGCCGTATTAAATTCGCCAATAGTTCCATAGCCAATACAAACAATGTGGGCGACAAAGGGCACCCCTGCCGAGTTCCAGCCTCCAATTTAATTTCTCCTGTATAACTATCATTGAATTTCACTGTCGCTATCCCCTGTTTATATAAGTTCTTAATAACTTTTTGGAATTTATCTCCAAATCCGTACAATTTGATTACCTCATGTATTGTTACCCATTGCAGAGAATCAAATGCTTTAAAAATATCCAATGCTAAAAAACCTACTTTATCCTTTTGCTTTTCAGCTATATCCAATAAATCCACTACCCTCCTTGTGAGATCTGACATATACCTGCCCTTTATGAACCCTGCTTGATCATCTCTTATGTATTTGGCCATGAAACTATTTAGCCTAATCACCATTATTGTAGAAAAAATTTTAGCGTCTTGGTTAATTAGAGATATCGGCCTATATGATTCAATTTTCTGTAAATCCTTACCCGGCTTAGGGATCAATGCAATAATAGATCTATTCCAAGATTCCGGTGTCGATTCTCCCTCTAAAATCCCATTAAACAATTTCTGTAATCTTGGAACTATCCAGGGCTTAAAATCCTTATAAAATTCAGCAGGAAGCCCATCTTCTCCTGGTGCTTTATTCAATTTTAATTTGTTAATTACTTCCTCAATTTCTTTTACCGATATTTGTTCCTCCATCCTATTTCTATGCTCTTCTGTTATTGGTGATATGTTATACTTTTTAAAATAATCCTCCAATTTATTCAAATTTACCTGCTTCTTTGAGTATAGTTCTTTATAAAAGACCTCTATTATTTCTGCTTTCTCTTTCCTTTTATTACATCTCTTCCCCTTCTCATCTACCAATACTTCTACGTGACCTTTGTTCTTTTTATCCCTCGCTGCTTTTGCTAGTAACTTAGAATTTCTGTTACTATACTCGAAATATTCTCTTTTTAAAAATATCAAATCTTTTTTTACCCTTTCCATATCTTGGGCTTCCAGTTCTTTCTTTGCTTTCTGTATCTGATGTAATACCTTCTGATCTTTACCCTTTATATGTTCCCGGTGAAGTTGTTTTAATTGTGTTTCCAATTCCTGAGTTCTGTTGATGTTCCGTTTCTTTTTCCAACTACTTATTTTTATTGATTCTCCTCTAAAAATCGCTTTCATTGTGTCCCATACCCCTCCTGAGCTGACCTCATTATTATCATTCCATGTCCAATATTCGTCCCATTTCTCCATAATTTGTTTTTTCATGCTATCCTCTTTGTATAATTTTGGATCATATCTCCAAACATATCTTTTCCTATCATCTTCATCCAATTTTATATCTATACTTATCTTGGCATGATCTGATTCTCTAAATGTCCCTATTTTAATATCCTCTGTGTTTTTCAGTAACCCTTGCGTTACAAATATGTAATCAATCCTTGAATACATATCATAAACTTGGGAATAGTAAGTATAGTCCCTTTCCTGTCCTTTAAGTTCCCTCCATACATCTTTTATATTCATTAATTTTGCCCAATCACTTAGAATATATTTATTACTTCTCTTCTTAGTACTTGTGGTATCAATCTCGGAACTTAACAAGTTGAAATCCCCCCCAACAATCATATTCCTCGTTCCTTCTTTCTGCAAAATTATTCTTAATTTTTCTAAAAATTCTGCCTGATTGGTGTTCGGGGCGTATATATTTGCAAGAGTTATCTCTTCATCTTCTATCCTCCCCTTAATTATTAAATATCTCCCCTCTGGATCAGCTATCGATTTTATCACAGTAAAACCCAGTTTTTCCGAAATAAGGGTTGCAACACCTCTCGCTTTTGATGTCCCATAAGCCATTTCATAGATATCAATTCCTCTTACAACTAATTTATTAGTATCTGCCGATTTTTGGTGGGTCTCCTGTAGAAAGATGACATCAGATTTAGTTTTATTGAGCGCTATCTGCAACCTCCTCCTCTTCACGGCATTCCCTGTCCCTTTCACATTCCATGTTAACAATCTTAATGTCTTAACCATTTATATTTACTAATCTCTCCCCTCCATTACATTCATCCCCGGACGTGTCAACCCCTTCCCCTACTAAGAATCTTAAAAAAAAACTAAAAAAACTGAGAAAAAATACAAATAAATGAATACAATATACTTGAAAAAAATTACTTACTACAGCTACCAGAAAAAAAAGAAAAAAGAACTTACCTACTCTTCCATTTTCTGTTACCCTCCCCACACCTTGTTCCAAGATGTCGCCTCTATCATTCAAAGAGGGGAGGGGGGGACCGGGGGAAAAAAGCATTATGTTCTTCTATGACCCCCCTCCCTCCACCATTGTAATTTTATTCTACAAACTATTCATTCAAAAAGCTCCGCACTTGATGTTCCTGACACTTCCGCTCCTCCCACTGCACCCTCCACCTCCCCTTCCTTATTCAGTACCGGGCCCATCACCCCAACTGCATACAAGTCAGTTCTCATAGCAATCCATTCTGAACTAGCCACCTTCATGAACCCTAATTGAGTCAAGTACTCCAAGACATCTGTTCTATCATCCAAAATATGCCATCTTTTTTCATAAAAAAATCTCAACTGTTGTGGAAATCTCCAATTATACTTAATGTCTTTTGAAGCCAAAAATTTCGTCACAGGTTTCATCATGTATTTCCATTTTCTTTCCTCCGGCGCGATGTCATTGTAGATTTCCACATCAACCCTCTCAATCTTTAGAACGCCAGACCCCGCTTGTTTGATGTAAGCCATCACTTTTAACTTATCCGCCCAATTTGCAAACTTAACCAAAACATTCCTTGGTGATCTCCTATCTCGCCTTCCCCCCACTCTATACACAGCTCCAATATCTTCTGGCACAAAATCTTTTCCCATTTTCAAGGAGTTCAGCCAATCCACTACTCTATCTCTAAGCTTGTCTGGCGTTCGTTCGGCCATTTTGCGTATCACAATATTCTGTTTTCTCTGCCCCTCCTCCACCATCATCATCCTTTTCTCCTGAACAGATACTCTTGAAGCAATCACATGTTCTTGAATCAACATCTCATTCATAGAAATCTTTGCTTGCTCTAAATCCTTTTGCATTGTTTCAGTAATCATATTGATTTTTTTTGTATTCTCAGTAACCTCCTTCTGCACATCTGTCAGAGTCCTGGCCAGGCTCTCATGTTGTAGCCTGGCCAGTTCTCTGTCTTTTTTCATTTCTTCACAATTATTCTCCACCATTTTATTCAATTTTTGCATTGCAACCTGATTTTCATTTCCATTTTTAACCAATTGTTGTAATATAGCAAACATATTGTCCATTTTATCCGGTGCATCCACTGATCGTCCTCCAACGCCTGCTTGAGAGTCCATTGCTGCCGTTGTGGTCTCGATTGTTGGTGAGGGTGTGTGCCTTTCCTTTTCTTTTTGATCTTTCTCTTTTTTCTCTCTCCTTCCCTTTGGTCTACCTGACTCCTCCCCTTCCTGCATAGCCTATCTATTTAGTTCTGCCTTTCAATTTTGTAAATTTATCTATCCCCTCAAGTTGACTCAAGCCCTATTATGTAATTTAATCAACTACTGCCAGTCCAGATCTGTATGCCTAATCAATATCTATAATGTGTTAATATAATTTGTATTAATATAATAACAATTTTGAATCTATTTCATATGTTTGCATAAAACAATTAGTTATTTACTGCTGGCCAGCACTTTGATTTAAAACTTATTATTGCCTGTCTACATTAACTGTTGGATAATATCTTTCAAAGAGTAATCGAGGGGGGGGGGACACAATTCAATATAATTTCCCACCAAAGTTCAGTTCAGTGTAATTCCCCACAAAAGACCTATAACACCAGACAGTTAATAGCCATCAGGAAGGAGACCAGTTGTGAAGGAAGGGGGAGATAGAAGAGAGAGGGGTGGCAGTCTGCAAAATTCAGTACGAGGGCAACTATAATGGTCTTACATAAAGAAATGCAGGATACAAAAAATATTAACTAAACCAATTAAAAGCAAATGACCCAAAGAGAAAATTTCATGTCAATTGTTAAGTGCCAGTAGCAGCTTCTCTTCCGATCCAAGACCTATAGCAGTTGAATTAAGTTAAGTTTCGTTTCGATCTTAAGTTTCGCTTTCCGTTGCCATCTTTACTTCCAAAGCCAGTCTGTTTCGTTTTTATAACTCTTTAAAAGTCAACTTTAACAGTTCAACTCTTCCATTTAAGAGCGCTACTGCAAGCAGTTTAAAATTAGTAAAAGTAAAGTTTTTTATTACCACCTTCTCTCCCCCACTGTCTCTTTCCGATCTTCGCACTTCTCTGCTTTCTTTTCCCAAACAGTTCAAAGATCCGCCATTACTCCATTTCGCGACTCCCCGTCTGCCCCACAAAGTGTCCTCCAACTCAGTTTATTTTAAAGCAGAAAGGACAGACTCTGGAACCGCAACCCTCCAGCACAGCAATTCCTCCTTCTTCTTACCGCGGCGCCCCGTCTAATCGAACCTTCAATACTCGCTGACCTCCAAGATCGACAAACTCCGGCGCCGCGATCTCCAGCCACAGTCTCAGCCAGCAATCTCCAGCCGCAATCTCCAGCCGCGATCTCAGCCCGCTCTTCTCTGCACCGCTTCTTCTTCAAAGCTCCACTTTGGCTTCGAGAATCGGCTCAACGGGTTACCGGCGGGTCCAGAAGCCTCTTCCGAGGTTCCGGAGCCCCCCCCCAACCCGGAGCTCGAACTTCTCGTGCCCCGCTTGCCTCAGGATTCCACCCTTTTTTTATCTCAAATATCTTGGGCGGATCAATTCACCTATTAGCTGCCAATATCCACAGGTAGCCACCGAAAAAAAATTTTTTTTTTTTTTATCTAAATCTCATTGATGTCCCCATTTAATGGCGGAGAAAGGGAAAGCTGCTGCTTCTCCTACTCCATCCAAACCACGCCCCCCTCCCTTCTCTTTTTGTCTTCAATCTTTCTCAACATAAGGGTCTTCCCCCCTCTGTCCTCTCTCCTCATTTGGTGGCCAGAGTACTTGAGCTTCAGCTTTAGTATCTGTCTTTCCAAGGAACAGTCAGGGTTGATTTCCTTCAGGATTTACAGATATGATCTCCTTGCAGCTCAGGGGACTCCCAAAAGTCTTCTCCAGTGCCACAGTACAAAGGTGTTGACTCTTCTGCGCTCAACCTTCTTTATGGTCCAGCTCTCATCCATACATTATTATAGGAAAGACCATTGCTTATCTATGGAGGCTTTTCCTGGCAGGGTGATATCTCTACTTTTTATTATGCTGCTTTTTATTTCTTGACTGCAGTCACCATCTGCAGTGATCTTGGATCTCAAGAAGATAAAGGCTTCAGTGCTTCCATTTTTCCCAGGGAGTGATGGGGCTGGATGTCATGATCTTGGTTCTTCTTATGTTGAGTTTCAGGCCAGCCTCTCACCTCTTTAACCCTCATCAAAAGCCTGTTTAGGTCTTCTTCACTTTCTGCCATTAGAGTAGTGTCAGGTAGTAGTGTCATATCTCAGATTGTCGCTATTTCTATTGACTTTTGCCCATGTCAACCGAATGGCTGAAACTAGGATCCCAATGCAGGCATGGGAGGCTCGAGTGCAGGGTACAAGATGTCTAGGCAGGCCCCACATCACGTGGATTGATAACATCATGGATGCCCTTCATGTTTGCGGGAGTGCCCTGAGGTAAGCCACGGAGCTGTCCAAGGAGACATCCCAATGGAGATCCTTTGTGGAATCCTCTACGCTGTAAGGTAGAAGAGGAGTTGATTAAGTCATTGAGTAAGTAAGCTTCTTCCAGCCCTGCATTATGCATGATGTACTCCACATAGAAGTTAAAGAAGCAGGGTGATAATATACATCCTTGTCATACTCCTCCTATTCTATACCAACTAGTTGTTCTGTATCCTGCCTTAACTGTCATTTCTTGACTCACATGTAGATTTCTCCGAAGACAGGGGTGTTGGTCTGGGACTCCCATCTCATTAAGGACTTGCCACAGTTTATTGTGATCTTCACAATCAATTCGGTGTAGTCAATGACTGCTGAAGCCTAGCGTCTAAGATCTTGAACATGACCTTGGTAGTGTGTGATATTAGTCCAATTGTATAATTATGTGAATATTCTTTGGCATTGGCCATCTTTGGAATTGGAACATATACAGTAGTACCTTGGATAACGTTGTGACTTGGTTCCACCAGTCATAATGTTATCCGGTTATTAACGTTGTGCAATGCATTGATCGCACAGAATTAAAAACTCCCCATTCCCTTTCTGAAGAGGAATGGGAACAGGGGCTTGATCTGGTTTCCTTGGGCAGGGAATGCATGGGATCTTCCTTTGCTCGTCAAAGGAACGTACATTTCCTTTGCAAGCAAAGGGCAATCAACACCCCAACCCGAGCACTGGACCCACACTGTCGATCAGCACTGGGGTTGGGGGAAAGAGCGGGCATAGCCATCCATGATAACGTTGTGATTTGGTTCCAAAAGTCATAATGTTATCCGTTTATTAATGTTGTGCAATGCATTGATCACACACCATTAAAAATAAAGCCTCAGGGAGTTCATCTAGTTTGCATGTTCCCTCCCCATGCAAATCGGTGGTCCTAGCATGGGATCGCCATTTGCTTGTGAAAGGAACGCACGTTTCCTTTGCAAGCAAAGAGCGATCAACACCCCAACCCGAGTGCTGAACTCACACTGGCATCAGCCTGGGGTTGGGGAAAAGAAGTGACTTAGCCATCCAGGTGGTGGTGCATTCTGAAGAGAGGTTTGGGATCCTTTCCCAGCCTTTCTTCAGACCCCCCCCCCCTCGGACTGGATAGCTAAGCCGCCTAGCATGTCAGGCCATGGTGGGGGGTGGGGGTAATTCTGAAAAGAAGCTGGGAAAACATTATTGGGTTCTTTTCAGAAACCTCTGCCTGGATTGCTAAGGAGCTTAGTGATCCAGGTGAGGGGGGGGGTTCTGAAGAGGGCTTGGGAGGCTTTTCCCAGCCTCTCTTTAGAAGCCCCGCCCCCAGGCCTGGATAGCTAAGCCCCTTAGAAGCTGGGGGTGGAGGTGATTCTGAAAAGAAGCTGGGAAATTTTTCCTCCAGCTTCTTTTCAAAAACCTCAGCCTGGATGGCTAAGGGGCTTAGTGATCCAGGTGTGGGTGAGGGGTGGCATGCAGTTGTGTGATCTCTCCCCAAGACCCCACCTGTCCCAGGTGATCACTGGGACTGCCGGTGTGTTGAGGGAGAGCTCATGTTGCATGAACAGTATTTCCTTCAACACCCCGGCAGTCCCAGTGATCGCGCGCTGAGACTGCCAGGGTGTTGGGGGAGATATCATGTCTGTCCAGGGTTGCAACACGGCTGCAGTTCCAGCGATCACGTGCTTGGGTGTTGGGTGAGTGATTGTGCCTGTGTACGGTTTCTCCCCCAACACCCCGGCAGTCCCTGTGTGCAATCGGATCACCAGTTCAGTTTTGGGGAGAATGGGCTCCGTACCCTCTCCCAAAACCAAACTGCCAATCAGAGTGGAAATCTCCTCCCTATGGCCTGCAGGGCTGGTCTCCAGCCCTGCGGCCTTTGGGGCAGAGATCAACGCTGGGAAATTTGAGGCAAAAGTTTGCATTGCACAACGTTATGTTAACGTTGTGCAATGCAAATGTTTGCATCAAATTCCCCGATGTTAGCCGATTTTAGCATTATGCGATGCAAATGCTACCCGAGGTATTGCTCCTGTTCCTTTTCCAATTTTGCATCCACTGCTGCATTTTCCAACTCTGTAAACACTTTAATTGCCTCTTCTTTTACCGCTAAAACTATCTCAACTGGACTAGAGTGGCTCACTTTGAGACTAACTCGCTTAAAGAGAATTTTCTCCGAATGTTTGCTTCGCTTAACAACTAAAACCAACCCAAAACTTGCTTAACAACTACATCGGGGTGCACACTCCCTGCCCTCAAAGTCACAGTTGGTCACTTACAATGGTGTTTTGCTTAGGGAGCAATCCTGTGGAACACATTATGCTCTTTAAGGCAGGTATTACTGTATTTACAAACAGCAACAGCCGAAAGTTAGGATGGCAGCCTTTTTCAAAAAAAAAAAAAAAAACCAAAAAAAACCCCTCCTTTTATCTTCTCTTTCTTTCTTCCTCTCAAGAGTTTCTGGAATTTCCCCCATCAATCCTCCATTCTCTACCAATCCCAGTCCAATATGCTAAGGTACAACCCATTCCCCAACACTCTTTTGCTGCCCCCTTCTGGCACGTGTTGCTGTCTTTGGCTGCACTTTTACAAAGGCAATTTTTATATCCATTCTCACCCAACATACATCCATTTACCCTAAGTACATGCATTCCTGACAGTGCCCACTTGACTTCATTCTCCAGGATGTCTGGCTCAAGGTCAATGATCACACCATTGTGGTCGTCAGGGTCATTTAGGGTCTAGTAGAGGTTTTCTGTGAATGTTTGCCATCTTTTCTTCATCTCTTCTGCACCTGTTAGGTCCCTATTGTTATTCTCCTTTATCGTGGCCATTTTTGTTTGATACATTCCCTTAATTTTTCCAGTTTTTAAATTCTGTAGAATTTGGTTTTCTTGAAATGTATAAAAGCTGTGAAGAAATTTTCTTAGAAAACAAATGCAAACTCCCTAGGCCTCAGAGAAACAGGGAAATACTTTATTTGGAGAGAGGATGTTTGAGGAGAACAAGGTAGGATGCTGTTTGTAATACACCTATTACATAAATAGCATTAGGGAATGTGAGGAGAATCTCTCTTATCTCTGTCACAGATAGTTTCAAGCATGTTCCCTCAGGACTCCTGAGTTTTACTTTGGGAAAATCTTCAAGGAGTTTAACTAAACATCAACACAATTCACTCACGTGTGAATCCACACTCCATTTGTTTGTTTATTTATTATCTCAAATTTATATACTGCCGCCCAATTTGAAAGAGCGACACTGGGCGGCATAACAACAACATATAACATTAGACTCTTAAAAACCCTTAATAAACACAAACATTACCATCACCCCCAGTGGTGGGATGTCAAAAATTTTACTACCCCACCGTGATGTCATCAGTGTGGGCGGAGTTAACATGATGTCATGACGTTGTGGGTGGGGCCAAATAAAAAAATACAAAATAATAATAAAATAAAAATAAGCATACACACACACCTCAACCCACCCACCCATCCACCCATAACACAAACCCGTAAATTAACTAATTAATTAATTAAATAAAAATACATTAAAATACACCCAGTGGGGGAACCAGTGAAAAGGTGACCCCCGAAGGTGGATCCCCACAAAAGCTGGTACCGGTTCTCCTGGACACTGGGAAAAGTTACTACCGGTTCTGGAGAACTGGTGAGAACCTGTTACATCCCATCACTGATCACCCCATTAATGATTTTAAAAATCACAGTTAAAAAGAGGCTAAAGGAGCAGAGAGGCCTACGCTATGTGAGTCGGAAGAAAGGAGGTCGCCACGACACTGATGCCCCACACCTCCTTAGCCAGCCAACCAGCCAACTCTTTCCCGTAGGGCAAAAGTTCCATCTGGAGACGCAACTTGGTTGGTAAGAGGTTCTAGAGGACACTGAAATGGCCCTCCTTCTTGTGTTAGACAGTCGGGCTTCTCTAGCTGATGGTATCTTGAGAGAGCTTCTCTGGTCTGCTCTGGTGGGATGGACATATGTTCTTGGACTCAAAGAGTCCACCTCTTGGTAACAGTAGGAATAACATTTATATACTCCATGGTGCTTGTGCAGTCTCTGAACAGTTGACATAACATTTTGCCCCCAACATGCTGGGTACTCATTTTGCCAAACTCAGAAGGATGGAAGGCTCAGTCAACGTTCAGCCCGGTCCTAATTAAACTCAGAACATGTGCAGAGTATTGACTGCAGTACAACACTTAAACCATTGTACCAGTCAAAATTCTTAATACAGTACCCAAATTTAATACACTAGTACCCTGGATAACGATGACTTGGTTCCACAAGTCTCGTCGTTATCCGGTTTTTAATGTTCTGCGATGCATTGATCACACAACGTTAGAAAAAGCCCTGTTTCCATGGAAGCTGCAGCAAGCCAGAATGTCGGGATTTGAATCCTGACGTTTTGGCTTGCTGCACTTACTGAGCACGTCGGGGAATCCCAGATACAGCTTGGATTGGGTCTTCCCACCTTCCTGGATCCAGCAGGGGGGTCAGGGACCCCAAAATTGGTAAAAAAAAGGACGTGGAACGGACGTTCTGGCTTGCTCCACTGGCTGAGGACATCGGGAAAGCCCAGTAACAGCTGTAGATCGGGTCCCCTGCCTGCTCCAGAGAGATCAGAGGACCCGATCTACAGCTGCAGGGTAGCTGGGGAAGCTGACAGGGACTCCCTGTCGGCTTCCCTAGCCACCCACCCTTGCCTCTGCAGCTGTGGGGTGGCTGGGGAAGCCAACGGGGAAGCCCCCCGTCAGCTTTCCAGCTACCCCACCCCTGCCTCCGTAGCTGCAGGGTAGCTGGGAAGCTGAACGGAGAACCCCGTTCAGCTTTCCAGCCACCCTGCTGCTAAGAACGACTGTATCAGATAACGCTAAAAAGAACGTTATCCGGTGCAAATCTTCCCACAAAATTTGTCGTCGTTATGCAGTTTTAGCGTTATCCAATGCAATCATTATCCGGGATATTACTGTAAGGTATTTAAACGCAAGGCAAAAGGTGTGTGGGTGGAGCCATCCGACCAGAGAAACAAGAGTGGGGCTTACTAAACAGCCCATTTGGGTCACTTGAATTAATAGATGCTATAAACAGCATGAAAATGAATTAAAAAGTTATAAAAGGATTAATTTTAGAGGGACATATGAATATGATACAAACGACCTATGCAGCTGGAGTGCATATTGTTGATGCTGTATTATTAAAATGTTTATTTCTTTTGTGTATTAGTGGGTTTCGTATTAAGCTTTCTTAGATTATACGTTTTTATCTTGTATTATGTTTTTCTTAAAAATTCAATTTTAGAAATAATAAGGCACTGTACCATGAGGTCTCATAATAGGTCTTTACTCTTTAGAAATGGACATGAAGAACAAACATGCCCTTCGTGATGTACAGGGTGTTTCTAGTGAGTTAAATTGGCAAGAAACACCCGTTTTGCAACAGCATTCCACGTCGTCGTCGTCATCCCTTCCCCCCACCCCCGGTGGAAGTGGCCACATTTATGTCAAACATAAAACACACCTGCGCATGCGTAAATGCACCCTCACCTGTGATAAAGGTGGAAGTAGGTGCATTTACGGCTGTCATAAATGTACCTCTTTCACGTCCAGGGGGAATGGTCCGGCCCTCTCAGCTGTAAAAGGACATGGTCAGGCCTGCAGAGCAAAAAGTTTGGGCACCCCTGGTTTGGAGGTATCAGCATTAAGGCACTTGATATCTCTTGGTACTGAGAGCAGTTGTCATGAAGGATTTTCAAAATGTTTTCTTCTAATGTGCATCCTTCTAATTATTCAGGATGACATTTTGCATGCTTTCTCACTTTCACTGTCACTGGAATACACTGGCTTTCTAATATAAATAAATACCATTGAAGTTTCTCCTTGGAATCGAAGTTAGCTTTTTTCCACCAAAGTATTGTAGGGGGTTCGGTTTTGTGTTGCTGAGTCTTCTGTAGCTTCTTTGTACATTTCCAAATAATCTTTCTTACTTCCCCAGGCACAGTGGGAACACAAAAGAAAGGAATCACAGTGGAGATTCAAAGGTTATCAGGACCAACAGATGAGTGGAAGGCAGCATTTTTACAAATGAATTCCTAGATACTCCAGAAGCGATTCTTCATTCAACATTAACTTTGTTTGAATTTTCAGGAGTTTCTAAAACTAGACAATCTGTTTTCCCACACACAACTGCTTTTATGGAATATAAAGCAACTTTTCAACTAGGAGGATATATTACAATTCGTGAAAGAACATATTCAGGGGAGAAGCTGTTCCAAGGACTGAAATGTGGAAAAGGTTACAGTGAAGGTGGAAGTCTTCCTACATACCAGAAGATCCATGCAAGTGAAAACCCTTTAAAATGCATGGTATGTGGAAAAACTTCAGTAAAAAAGCACAATGTGATTTACATCACAGGACCCACACAAAAGATAAGCCTTTTAAATGCCTGCAGTGTGAAAAAAGCTTCAGTCTGAGGGAACACCTTGCTTCACATCATAGGACCCACACAGGAGAGAAGCTTTTTGAATGCCTACAATGTGGGAAAAGCTTCAGTGACAGTGCACAACCTGTTTCACATCATAGGACCCAGACAGGAGAGAAGCCTTTTAAATGTGTGGTGTAGAAAAAGTTTCAGTGACAGTGGAAGCCTTGCTAAACACCACAGGATCCACACTGGAGAGAAGCCTTTTAAATGTCTGGAGTGTGGAAAAACCTTCAGTCAAAGTGCACACCTTGCTTCACATCATAGGAGCCACACAGGCGAGAAGCCTTTTATATGTCTGGAGTGTGGAAAGCGCTTCAGTCAAAGAGCACACCTTGATTCACATCATAGGACCCACACAGGAGAGAAGCCTTTTAAATGTCTGGAGTGTGGAAAAAGCTTCAGTCGAAGAACAACTGTCACGATCCAGCCGGCCCCCACACTTCTGGAAAACCCCTGGAAACCAAAACAAACCTACACAGGGCGAGCTGGACGGCTAATTAGAACTCTCAGCTGCTTATCAGCTCTTAAGGGGTTTTTATTTTGGTAGCGTGCTCAAATTGTGTGTGTGAAAGGCAGCTCTTACCCTTTTTTAGTCCAATGAAGACACGTTGTTCAGAAAAAATGATGAAGATTTATTGATCAGGTTCATAAAGCATAAAAGTCAGTAGCACAGGTCAGTCCAATAAAGTCCACAGGTAAATCTAGGTAACCATTTTTAAGGAGCAAAAATGCATAGCTCCTAGGCTAAAGATTGCTAGCCCATTGAGATTCAAAAACAAAAGCTCTCTAATCAAAAACAGGTCTTAATCCATGAAGAATCAGAGACGAACTCCTTCTTCTCTCCAAAATGGAGAATTTGCAGTCAGGTGGGACTGCTTCAGCCAATCAGATAACAGTGAAAACTTTCTCAAAACAACAGTACATTGTTTACCTTTATGAAAAGACACAACACGGCTAGGCTCTGCTAGAGAGATAAGACGGGTACACTGACACTGAAAACATGGTTGAAAAACATGCTGTTACACAGCCTTGAGGCTCAGAGAGAGAAAAATGGATTTTTCTGAGGCCTATTTGAAAATTGGCAATTTCAAGCCTTAGGAAATAGGTTCATTTCCTGACAACAACCCTTGCTTCACATCATGGGACCCACACAGGAGAGAAGCCTTTTAAATGTCTGGAGTGTGGAAAAAGCTTCAGTCGAAGTGCACATCTTGCTTCACATCATAGGACCCACACAGGAGAGAAGCCTTTTAAATGTCTGGAGTGTGGAAAAAGTTTCAGTGATGATAGAAGCCTTGCTTCACATCACAGGGCCCACACAGGAGAGATGCCTTTTGAATGCCTACAGTGTGGAAAAAGCTTTAGTGACAATAGATATCTTGCTAAACATCACAGGATCCACACAGGAGAGAAGCCTTTTGAATGCATACAGTGTGGGAAAAGCTTCAATGACAGTGGAAGCCTTGCTAAACATCACAGGATCCACACAGGAGAGAAGCCTTTTAATTGTCTGGAGTGTGGAAAAAGCTTCAATGATAGTGGAAGCCTTGCTCAACATCACAGGATCCACACAGGAGAGAAGCCTTTTAAATGTCTGGAGTGTGGAAAATGCTTCAGTCAAAGAGCACACCTTGCTTCACATCATAGGGCCCACACAGGAGAAAAGCCTTTTAAATGTCTGGAGTGTGGAAAACGTTTCAGTGACAGTGGAAGCCTTGCTCTACATCACAGGATCCACACAGGAGAGAAGCCTTTTAAATGTATGGAGTGTGGAAAATGCTTCAGTCAAAGTGCACACCTTGCTTCACATCAAAGGACCCACACAGGAGAGAAGCCTTTTAAATGTCAGGAGTGTGGAAAAAGTTTCAGTTACACTGGAAGCCTTGCTAAACATCACAGGATCCACACAGGAGAGAAACCATTTATATGTCTGGAGTGTGGAAAAAGCTTCAGTCAAAGAGCACACCTTGCTTTACATCATAGGACCCACACAGGAGAGAAGTCTTTTAAATGACTGGAGTTTGGAAAAACCTTCAGTCAAACTGCACACCTTGCTTCATATCATTGGACCCACACAGGCGAGTAGCCTTTTAAATGTCTTGAGTATGGAAAAACCTTCAGTCGAAGTATAAACCTTGCTTCATGTCATAGGACCCACACAGGTGAGAAGCCTTTTAAATGTCTCGAGTGTGGAAAAAGCTTCAATAATAGTGCAGTCCTTGCTTCACATCATAGGACCCACACTGGAGAGAAGTCTTTTAAATGTCTGGAGTGTGGAAAAGCTTCAGTCAAAGTAGAACCCTTGCTTCACATTATAGGATCCACACAGGAGAGAAGCCTTTTAAATGTCTGGAGAGTGGAAAAAGCTTCAGTAACAGTCGACGCCTTGCTAACCATCACATTTCAAATAGATTAGGTTTCGTAACGACTAAGGGCATCCCTGATCCAGAAAGTAGATATCTGATATTAAAAGGAAAGGTAAATTATGAAGAAATAACTTTTGTAAATATTTATGCCCCTACTGAACAGCATGAAATTTTTTTGAATAAAGTTTACCATTTAATAGAGAAAGAAAAAACAACAAAAATGGTAGTAGCTAGTGATTTTAACTAGATAAGATCTAGTATAGATTATACAAAGGTGACAAAAAACAGAATGGGAGTAAAAACAGAAATTATTGATAAATGGATTAAATCATTAGGTTTGAAAGATTATTGGAGAGAATTAAAAAGGTTAGAAAGAACCTAGATTTATTTTTCACAAGTCCATAACTCATATTCCAGGATAGATTATATATTTGTCTCAGATAATATGGTCCGGAACGTAGAAAATGTGGAGGTTGGGATTTTCAGAGAATCGGACCATGCAAAAGTGTTGTTGGAATTAAAATGGGAGGAATTTAAGCAGGAAAGATATAATTGGAGATATGACTTAAGGTTGTTCAAAGAACCAAAAAATAAAGAATAATGAAAAATTGGAAAGAGTACTGGCAATGGAATGATACGGGGAGGTAAAGTATGGAGTGGTCTGGGACACGATGAAGTTGGTATTCAGAGGAGAATGTGTTAAATTAACTAGTATAAATAATAACCAGAGAAGGGAGAAACAAATAAAAATAGAGAAGGAAATTGAGCAGCTTCAGGAAGAACATGCTAGGACATGTTTTTGATAAGTGGCAAAAGTTAAAAGCTGAGTTGATAGGGCAGGATATCGAGAAAGTGAAACGAGATTTAACCTATCTAAAGAGGGAATATTTTGAATATAGTAATAAAAACTCATAATTATTGGCGAAGGCTGCAAAGGAAAAAAGAAGTAGAAGAGAGATGGGTATGTTGATAAACACTCAAGGAGTAAGATGTAACAAAATGAAAAATAAGATTAAGATTGTTGAGGAATTTTATCAAGCATGTTCAAAAAAAGAAGTAGATGTAGGGAAATTAAAGGAATATTTAGAGAAATTATCTAGAATTAAAGTTTCAGTAGAACACAGAGATAGAATGGAAGAACAGGTGACAGAGAAAGAAATCAAGGAAGTTATTAAAAAATTAAAAGGGGGTAAAGCCCCAAGAGAAGATGGGTTACCATCAGAATTTTATAAAGAATTTAGTGAAATTGTGGTACCAAGCTCCTGAAGCTGTTCAATTATATTATGGATGGTGGGGAAATGCCAACTTCATGGTATAGATCTACGATTGCCTTAATTCCTAGGCCAGGCAAGGATTTAGAGAAGATTGATGCTTATAGACCAATTTCATTAATAAACCAAGACACCAAGATTTTTACAGCAATAATGGCAAATAGGCTAAATAGTTTTATGACTTCTTATATAAATAAAGATCAAGCGGGGCTCCTGAGAGGGAGATATATGTCAGATTTAATAAGAAGAGTTATAGACTTGTCTTAATGGATACAGCAGAGCAAAACAAAATTAGGATTGGGTTACTTTCCATAGACATTTTCAAGGCTTTTGAGTCACTTCAATGGATTATAATTAATGAGATAATAAAAAAAATACGGTTTGGGGGGGAAATTTGGGAAAGTTATTGAACAATTATATCAACAAGGGTTTGCTAAAGTAAAGGTAAATGGAACATATACAGAAAACGTGAGTCTTAAAGCAGGAACCAGACAAGGATGCCCGTTATCACCAATCTTACTCATTGTGGCAATGGAATTGTTGGCAAATGCCATAAGGGAAGATGGAGATATAGAGGGGGTAGAAGGAAATAAAATTAATTTATATGCGGATGATACTCTAATAGTAATGAGGAAAAAAAACCAAAAAAATTGAGAGAGTACAATTACATTTTAAAGAATTTGGAGAAATGGCAGGATTAAAAATAAATTGGGACAAATCAGAAATTATAGTTAGTAATATAAATAGAGAAGAAAGGAAGGAAATTAAAGAGAAGTATAATATTCAGGTAAAAGATAGTTTGAAATATCTGGGAATAAATATATCAAACAAGTTTGATGATTTGAAAAAGTTAAATTCTGAGAAACAAAAGAAGGAAATGAAAGAGAAAATATCACAATATAAAAAAATAAAATCCTGGTTCAGTCGAATTGCATTATGTAAAATGAAAATACTACCGAGAATTAATTTTTTGTTTGATGCACTACCAATCCAGCTAAAAAAAGAGGAAATTACTGAGTTGCAGAATATGTTAAATAGTTATTGTAATGGAGGGAAAAGTCCGAGAATTGTAAAGATATTGTAGTATTTGTCTCAGAAGGAAGGTGGATTAGGATTAACAAATTAAAAAAATTATTATAGAGCCTTTCAGTTAAAAAACATGGTGAAATTTTTAATAAAAGAGGAAACAATTTGGGGGAAAATTGAAATGAAAGAATTTGAGCTAGTTGTTTTTCGACAAGGATGTAATTAAAAGAGGTGTAAAGAATAAATTGATGAAGATATTATTGGAAACATGGAAGAAATTAAAAAATCAATTGGTTCCAGATGTATCCCCAATTTTGGAAGTACAGTAAAACACCGGATAACGATTGGATCGGATAACGCTAAAATCGCATAACGTTGGGGAATTTGAGGCAAACATTTGGATCGGATAACATTATGTTAACCATTATGTTAACGTTATCCGATCCATCAGATAACCTCACTATTTCTGAGGCTAATGTTTGCCTCAGCTTCCCTGAGGTGTGGCTGTGACTCACAAGTTTCTCTTGGGAAAATGGGAGGGGCTGCCTGCTCTCTTTATCTCAAGCTTGCAACATTTGAATAACAAAAGCTTGCAAAACCAGTCTGACTAGTTAAGCAAAGCAAAAGCAGGGGTGGGGGGTGGGGACTATTTCAATATGTTCTGACTCCAATTTAAAAACTAAGAAGCCCCAAATGCCCCAACTACTCCCTATGAGCCAGATCCGGCCCTGACACCAATTCATCCAGCCAGCTTCACTCTCACTTCCAGGAGTGATGAGGGTGGTGTGGGCCAGATGGATTGGTGTCATGGGCCAGATCCGGCCCAGAAGCCTTGCTAATGGCAGGGCTGCCTAAACTTTTCATCCACACGCCAGTCACGTGGTTCATGGGTGCTCAAATTACAGCCTGTGTGCCAGATCTGGGCCTGACACCAATTCATCTGGCCCGTTCCATCATTGCCACTCCCAGAAGCTGGGTGGGTTTTACTTCTACTTCTGGTGTCATTGGCTGGATCCAGCCCATAGGACATAGTTTGAGCACCCCTGGCTAACGGATAGAAGCAGGACCCAAAATTGATGCCCTCATTTACCAACATGCAAGGTTGCCATCTGGAGCCATGAGCACAAGAATCTATTGGTGTCATGGGCCAGATCCAGCCCATGCCCTGTTAACAGCAGGGGTGCCCAAACATTTCAGGCCACTGGCCAGTCATGTGGTTCCTGGGTGCCCCAACTACTCCCTATGAGCCAGATCCGGCCCTGACACCAATTCATCCAGCCCGCTTCACCCTCAGTTCCAGGAGTGATGAGGGTGGGGTGGGCCAGATGGATTGGTGTAATGGGCCAGATCTGGCCCAGAAGCCTTGCTAACAGGGGTGCCTAAACTTTTCAGACCATGGGCCAGTCACGTGGTTCATGGGTGCCCAAACTATTCCCTGTGGGCCAGATCCGGCCTCCAATGCCACTTCATCCAGTCCACCCCATGCTCGTTGATCCCAGAAGTGGAGATTGGGTGAGTTTTACTCCCGCTTCTGGGAGCAACGAAGTTGGAACAGGCTGGATGAATTGGTGTCAGGGCCAGATCTGGCCCATAGGGAGTAGTTGGGGCACCCAGGAACCACATGACTGGCTAGTGGCCTGAATTGTTTGGGCACCCCTGCTGTTAACAGGGCTTGTGGGCCGGATCTGTCAGTGAGGGTTAAAGAACATAATTATAAAATGTTATGGAGGTGGTACCTGACTCCAGTTCAGCCAAATCAGATAGATGGTTCAAAAACAAAAATGTGTTGGAGATGTAAAACAGAAATGGGTATGATGAACATATGTGGTGGCAATGTAAAGTACTTCAAGTTTTTTGGTTGAAAATAGAAGAAGAAATATCAGGAATAATGGGAATGAGCTTTATACTGGAGTCGAGTACCGCCTTATTGACAAAAATTGATAATATAAAATTTGATAAATGTAAAACTGAATTATTGTCTATAATATTGACTAGCAAGACAATGTATTGCAAGAAATTGGAAGATTGACTCTAGTAAAAATAGAAGATTGGTATAAAGAAATGTGGCAGTTAGCACTAAATAAGTTAACATGGGAATTGAATTATAAAAAAGGTCTAATTAAAGAGAATAACTTTGGGAAATATGGAGACCTTTTTAAAATTATACATTGAGCGAGGGTAAAGGTGGTATGCCAACACCAGACCAACTGAGTTTTTGGGAATAATATGAGAAAAGTATAATGAACCGTGACCACCAAGGCAATGTAAATATCATTGGGGTATTATTATGTGTCTTTTTTAAATGATAATTATTGTTTTTCTGTTGGTTTGTTATAGTATATGAAGAGAGACAATATTACAGTTGTACCTTGCTTAAAGAGCATAATGTGTTCCATAGCATTGCTCTTTAAGCGAAACATTAAGTGACCAATTGTGGAGGGGATTGTGAACCCCGATTTATTTGTTAAGCGAGTTTTTGGTGGGCTTTATTTGTTAAGCGAAGCGAACATTCAGAGAAAATTCTGCTCTTTAAGCGAGTTACTCTTTAAGCGAGATGCTCTTTATGCGAGGTTTGACTATGTGAAATATAATATTATTGAAAGTATAACATGAAAATGAGTTAAGAATAATTGAATTTCATATGTAGTATGAGGTTTGTTTAAGACTTAATTTTGTTATTGTTTATTGTATTGTAATGGATTTTGGTTACTATGTATTATGTATGTTGAATGTTCTTTTATTCCTTTAATATAATAAAAAATATTTTTTTAAAAAAAATTAGTCAGTGGGGAAGCTTTTAAATGTGTGGAAGCTTTTAAAGTGTGGAAGATTCTTCTGTCACCATGTTTACTCCTTTTGCTTCATATTTCTGTACATGGATAGACAAAATGATTTTTCATTTTATTAAGTGTTGGACAATCTTAGGTCTGGAAAGACATTCTATTACTCATGAAGGAATTATGTCAGGGGAGAAGCCATTTCAATGCCTGCAAAGCAGAAGGATTATAATTCAAATTGCAAACTTTGACGTATACTGCACTTCCCACACAGTGAAGAAGTCATTTCAGTGCCTCGTGGAAAGAGCTTTAGATTGCAAAAATTCTTCACTTCTCATCAGTGACTTTATGTCATGGAATTGTAATACAGTCATACCTTGCATAACGAATTTAATTCGTTCTGCGAGGATGTTCAATATGCGAAAAATTCACTATTCGAGTCTGACTCGCATACAATGCATTAACCAATCAGGCTGACACCTAGACTAACACCCTATCACAGCCAATGTTTTTGTTGTTCAGTCGCACAGTCGATTCCGACCGTCTGCGACCCCGTGGACCACTGTCTGCCAGGCACTCCTGTCTTCCACCATCCCCCTCAACTCGCTCAGCTCTGTGCCCATTGTGTCCACAATACCATCTATCCATCTCATTTTTTGCCGCCCCTTCTTCTTTTGCCCTCAACCCTTCTAAGTATCAAGGCTTTCTCAAGTGAGTCTTCTCTTCTCATTTGATGTCCAAAGTACTTAGCTTCATCTTTACTATTTGCCCTTCTAAGGAGCAGTCAGGGTTGATTTCTTCCAAGATCGACCTATTTGTTCTCCTTGCTGTCCAGGGTACTCTCAAAACTCTCCTCCAACACCACATCTCAAAGGCATCTATTCTTCTGTGCTCAGCTTTCCTAATGGTCCAGCTTTCACAACCATACATTGCCACAGGGAATACCATTGCTTTGACTATACGAATTTTTGTTTGCAATTTGATGTCTCTGCTTTTCACTATGCTCCCCAGGTTTCTCATTGCTTGTCTCCCAAGAATCAGTCGCCTTTTAATTTCATGGCTGCAATCACCATCTGCAGTGAGCTTTGATCCTAGGAAAGTAAAATTGTCACTGCTTCTACTTCTTCCCCATCTATTTTCCAGGGACTGATAGGGCCTGTTGCCATTATCTTGGTTTTCTTGATATTGAATCTCAAGCCAGCTTTTGCACGTTCTTCTTTCAACCGAATCAGGAGCTTCTTTAGGTCCTCCTCATCTTCTGCCATTAGGGTGGTACCATCTGCATAGCAGTGGCGTAGCGTGGGGGGGCGGATGCCCCGGGCAGCGGCTTTCAGGGGGCGGCAAAATGTCCCCTCCCCACCCTTTTGCTGGTGAGCGCCCACGTGCGCTTCGCCGCTTGCAGGCGAGGAGGAGAAAAAGGGTTTTTTTTAAGGCGGACTATTCAAGGAGGGGCCCGCCCGGCTGGCTGTCGGGGGCTCTCCTGGCGGCGGCCCGCGTGCGCGCGCACGCTGCTCGCCTCCGCCCGCTCAGCCACCCACCCAACTTGCCGTGATACGGGGCGCTCGTCGGGGGTGGGTGGCGCCGTGGCGGGGAGCCCCCGGCGCCTGGCTGGGCAGGAGGAGGTGGGCAGCGTGCGCGCGCACGCGGGCCACCGCGAGGAGAGCCCCCGACGGCCAGCCGGGCCCCTCCTTGAATTGTCCGCCTAAAATAAAAATCCTTTTTCTCCTCCTCGCCTGCCAGCGGCGAAGCGCACGCTGGGCGCTCGCCAGCAAAAGGGTGGGGAGGGGACATTTTGCCGAGCCCTGAAAGGGCGGCGGAGAGCCCCCGACGGCTAGCTGAGCAAGCGAGCGGACGGAGGTGTGTGGGCGAGCGGACGGAGGTGTGTGGCTTGCGCGCGATCGCGCGCGCGCCGCTAGTCAGCAGGGGGGTGCCTTCTGCCTGGGTCGGGGGGAGGGGGCAGCGGCGGCGAGTTTGTTCTTCGCCCCAGGCGGCTGAAGACTGCACGACGCCACTGCTGCATAGCTCAAATTATTGATGTTTCTCCCAGCAATTTTGATCCCAAATTGTGACCCCTGCATTGCACATTATGTGCTCTGTGTATAAATTGAATAAGCAGCCAATGTACTAAGCCTAAAATAGCCAATCTGTGATTTTTCCATGTAAATTTTCCTTATACCTATACCGGGCATGTCCAAAGTACTGCCCACGGGTCTAGTCCAGCCCCAGACGCCAATACATCCAGCCCCCGATGACCTCCCCACTATCGAAAGTGGATGGGGAACAAATATGTGCTCGGTTGCTCTGCTAAGGAGGGGAAGGGCCGGGCTGAAACCAGTAACTTCCTATTCGCAGGAAGAGGCGGATAGAACGGTAGTGAGGGAGAGGAGCTGCCAGTGTGCACACTGCCGCACAGAGCCCTGGTCGTGGGTGGGAGGGAGAGGTTTGCTGGGCTATTGTTCTTCTCCTATGCAAATGGAGCGGGCTTCCTGCTGTCGTTGCGCTGTGGAGGCGAAGCTCCAACAAATTGAAGGAGAGGCTCACAGAGAGCATGCAGCAGCAAACGCCCTCCGTTTGCATAGGATAGCAATGCTCCAGCAAACCTCTGCCGATCTCACACATCCCGGGTGTGTGGGTGGGGGCGAGCATGTCTCTGTGGCTGCTTTTGAAACCGGCAGCTTCTCTTCTTTCTGGCTGGGGCTTTTGTATTGCCCTCCTCCTCCCAGGTGCTTTACCTGGCTTGATTCAGGGGCTTGACTTGGCTTGACTAAGTCTTCCTTCTCTTGCGTTCTTGGGCTCCTCACTGACTCTCCCTGCGCGCTGCGTGGCCAATTGGAAGCCACCGGAGTCCGCTCAAGCAGGAGTGGCGCATCATTTCTTTCACCTTCCTCCTGCCCAAGAATCTAGGAGCATTTCTTTCCTCCCTCCCTCATTTCTTCCTTCTTCCCTCCTTTCTTTCCCCCTTCCTTCGTTCCCTCCTTTTCTTTTCTGGTTTGTTTTGTTTTTTGTGTTTGTCTTTGGAAGGGTAGGAGGAGGCCGCTGAGGCCGGGGGAGGGAGGGAGGGCTTGGTGGTTGGGTGTACCATTGAAAAAATATGCCGGCCCCCAGAGCCACTGAAAAATTGTGATCCGGCCCCCAGGTTAAAAATGATTATAATATTGGTTCCAGCAAGATTGAACATGCAATAAAAGCCCTGGTTATGGACGCCTTATGCAGTGGTGGGCTGTCAAAATGTTTAATACCATGCTGTGGGTGGAGCTGATGTCATGGGCGGAGCTGATGTCATGACATCATGGGTGAAGCCAACGTCATGATATGGGCAGAGCCAAAGTTAAAAATAAAAATACAGTACACATACAAATAGAAATAAAAAACACATTAAAACAAATTAAAATAGACATTGAATACACATAAAAACACACTACGTAAAGCACAGACACACCTCAACCCACCCACCCCAACAAACCTGTCACCCTGGTCGAGGAGCAGCAGGCAGGCAAAGCGGTGGCGCGGCCAGGCCTGGCCAGACCCGGCAGTGCAATGCAGCGCAACCTAGTCCAGCAGTGCAGCCTGGCCTGGCCCAGCGGTGCGTCAAGGAAATGCCACCGCTGCTGATCCTCCAGGTGCTGCATCCTTTCTGGGCAGCCCAAAATGGCTGCTCAGAAGTGCACATGCGTCAAAACTCCATCTGACTCATGTGCACTTCTATTTTTCAGTGAGCATGCATCAAATGGAGTTTTGACGTATGCGCACTTCCGAGCAGTCATTTTGGGCTGCCCAAAAAAGCAGTACAGAGAGGTGACCCAACCAGTTGGCCGGGGTTTTACTACCCGCCTCCCCAGCGATCCCCTCTGGATTTCTGCTACTGGTTTGGCTGAACCGGTCCGAACCAGGAGCAGCCCACCACTAGCCTTACGTAACAGAAAACTTCGCCTACAGAAGAAAATTATGAAGAAATTATGTCCTGATTTATGGGGGAAACGTGTGATACAGAATATTTTGCAGGGTGTTCTGATGCTTCCCAGGGCTGTGGGAGGATGTTTGCAGTATTTCCGCTCCATTTTTGAAAAATGTCACTTTTTGGCACCAGGAGAAGTTTGTCCGGCAACTAAGAAGTGTTGTTAATCTCCCCCTCCCCTCCTGATCAGTTGTTAGGCAGGGAATTTTCTTGCAGGTACCAGGGCTGGCCACTAGACGGTGGTGATAGAAATTTGAAGAATATGCCCTGAAAATAAAAAGCAACTTCAAAGCTCATTAAAAATAAAAAAAACTTTTTTCTCTTCCAAACTCTCTAAAGTTCACTTTGGAATTTTTTTCTTTGTTTTTGCCCCTTTAGAACAGAAAAATTACAGGGCTTTTTGCCTCTTTTCTAAATTGCAGACTGTTTTTTATTTCCAATGCATTCCTATGGGAAATTGTGCTTTGTGTTACAAAAAATTTGCTTTACAAAAAATGTTCTAGAATAGATTAATTCCATCACCTGGGGTTCCACTGTACTCAAGAAATGGAAAGCAGATTTATATTTTGAACTTGTTGGCTGGTAATAAAGAGATATGGATCATAACTATCAATAGTAAATGAGAACATGTGATTTTAGAGAGATGGGGAGTATTTCTGGACAGTATATTAATGAAAATGAAAGGGCTTAGGCCAGAACAAGTAATATCCTATCACAGGTTAGGGGGCCAATGTGGAAATTAAATTACTGTATTTGTAATGATATACAAATAATTATGGTTATTGCCAGTGAGGGGATGTTACCGGTTCGGATCAGTTCGCCTGAACCATCAGGAGGAGGTCACCGGGGTGGGTTGTAGTTTGGGCACCCCTGATCTACACTATAATGTATGGTGTACTTCTGAGATGGAATGTTGCTTCATGTAAGCAATTTCATGTGTACCCTTGGTAAGTACTGTATCTGCATCCTCATCAGGAACACACTTGAAAGAGAAGACTTTCTGGATTCTACCCGATGAACAGAAACATTTCCTGCTGGCATCCTAGTTTGGATAGTTCTGGCATGCGTAATAATGTCCTGGGTTTGTTGCTTTCCATTGATTTGGGCTTTTGTGGATGATTTTGGAACATTTCCCCTGTGGGGAATTATGCACTATTCAAAGGTGCAAAGAACTTAAGGGGAACCACAACCTCACTTTTGGGAAAGGGGTTCCCCCATGGGAGAAGCCACTTAATTGTTTAGAGTAAGGGGTGGTGTAATTCTGTCACACACAGAGAATACAAGGAATTCTTGGAGTGATGAAAAGTCTTTAGTGTTTCTCAACCTTTGGGTCTTGGACTTCAATTCCCAGAAGCCTAATCAATTCCCAAAAGCACTGATCACCCAATGTGCTGACTTAGGCATCTGGGAATTGAAATCCAAGAATGAAAAGATGCAAGACACTGCTATAGAAAGCTCCTTAGGCTCCATCTAAAAACCGATACAGAAGCGATGTCACTTAAATTTCAGGGTGCAGGCAGCTCACCATATGGGTTGCCTAAACATCTCAAAAGTCATAGAAGAAATTCCAGTGGTAACTTCAAGACTCTCCTGTTAGATGTCATAATTTTGAGACTCACCAGTATAGTAAAACCTCACCCTTTTTGCTGCCTCTGTAACTTTCCTGGCCCAAATTAAATATTGACTAAAATTCTATAGCATAACTGTGCAGAATGAAGATGTCACCATCCACCAGTCACCATTAACTAAAGGCTTACTTTAGTGGTCTCAGGGTGCAGCCATCCAGAGCCAGACTTGACCAGCTTTCACCAGAGTCTTCAGTAACCTGCTGGTTTGTATAGTTATGTATAAAGGTCCAGACTTTTGATGGAAGCATAATAAGCTTGAACTAGAGGACTGAATGAAGCATAAGTGGAAACAGTGTTTTATAAAGGACTATTTCTGATTTTGCTAGGATTGAGCAAAATAGGGACACAGTTTACATACAACAAAGTCTGGTTCAATGACACTCAATATGCCTCTCTGAGTGTGCATAAGAAAAATGCTTCTAAATTTTTATCCGTAGTAGTTACTGCCAGTTTTGTTCTTATCCTTTTAAGTTTTGAGAAAACTCACAGGTGTCCTGTGTTAATGTTATTGTTAGTAAACATTTGTATACTTTATTAAAGTTGTGTATATGGGGACTGTACATGTTATACTCTACTATGCAAATTTTATGCACGTTCATTTATTTTTGGCATTGCACATTGAGAAGTCTGTATCTTCATCTTCGACCATTGCAACTGCATTTATATTTCCTTCAATGTCTCTGTCATCCTTTTCGTATTCATAGGTATCAGAACTTTCAAGCACACAAGTGGTGTAGTCTTGCTCTATGGATTTCCTACTTATATTGAGCCAAACATTTGTGAAGGACATCGTTTCTTCCCTAAGTTTGTCTAGTGAAGCCATCAACTTACAAATTTTGTCCAATGCATTTGCTGGAAGTTTGTCTTTGATTTCAGTAAATCAAAGCCAAGTAGAAGTGCAGACCTACAGGAATCTTCAGGGGAAGATCAAAGTTGTTTATCATCACACTCTTCTCCTGCCATCTTTTTTACTTTTTTTAAACATTTATTTTGAAGTCAGTTTCAATTGGCATATCTTTAAGGGTATCTCTCCCTCTCTCTCCCTCACAAGATGCTTCAATTTTTTTCTGTGAATTTAAAAAAAAAATATTTTGGCTGCAGCCAAACTTTCGTCAAATCTGTTTCGTACTGCTCTCGACCTTGAAACAGCAGACTCTACCGACCTTCATGCCTGAGTGTAGGCTAGAATTTTGGTTTGGAGAGTCAGACAATGGTGGTGTGACCTTAGAGATTTGGAGAAAAGTCAAAGCTGTAACTATTGTTTCAAAACTGAAAATGTATGAAGAAGCCCTGAGACATCCTCCCTTACATTGGGATTAAAATATTTTGCCTGAAATGCTCTTGGTGGGATTGGGCCAAAACTATTGAACACACTTAGCTAAGATTTACAACATGTGGCATCTTATGAATTGTCGAGTGATGATTCAGATCCAGAGAAAGAGAGAGCTCACCTGCTTTGCCAAATGCTGGAGGGATTTGGTGAGTTTTCTCTGGGTCCCAAGAAAGCGAGAAATGATCAGCTCAGCTTCCCTCCTTCCCTTTGGGGAAAACAGATAAAAATGATTATTGGGGGGGGGGGGTTCCTAGGATGAAGAAAACCGAAAACATTTCCTTAAAGTACATTCTTTTCTGTGGAGGTCAGTTCTGTTACTTCTTTGCTCCCTTTGTCTGTCCCTTCATCTGTTAACCCAGCTCCTGCCAACCTAGCAGCTGGAAAGCCAAGAAATGGCAAGTAGGTAAATAGATACCACTTTGACAGGAAAGGTAACAGGATTCCATGTGCTTTGGTGTTTAATCATGCCTGCCATGTGACTGCAGTAATGTCAGCAGACACAGAGAGTGCTGGCTATTGCCTGTAAACAGAGATGAGTTGGATACATCTGGCTTTCTAGCAGGGGAGACCTTTACCTTTTTTGGCTCAAAAACAATCATTGAACTGAAAGGAAAATGAGCTGCTTCAGCCTGGAATTTTTACAAACTCCCATCCCAAAAGCCTCTTTTTATTTTAAACAGTCTTTTTCTCACATCATGCAGAGAGCTGCACTATTCTTTTTGGGGCATCAAAATTGTAGGGCTGGCCTTGTTCATTTTGTTCCTTACCATACGCCAGGGGTTCCCAAACTAAGGCCCGTGGGCCAGGTCCAGTCTATGACACCATTTCATGTGGCCCACTACCCCTCCAAGGGAATTTGAGAAACAAAATGGCCTCCCCTTTGAAGCCGTTGGTTCAAAATGGACACCTCCGTTGGGTGAGCCATTCCAAATTGCGATCTGATCCTCGAAGCTGACTGAGAGCAAGCGTGTGACCTGGCACCCGGGATGGAAAGGTTGGGAACCCCTCAATGGCATAGCATGGGTTTCAGCTGCCTAGGGCGTAGGCCAAATTAGCTGCAGCCACCCCTCCATGCAATGCCATTGCACTGTGCTCAGTGAGGGGATGTAACAGGTTCACACCATTTCACCAGAACTGGTAGTAACTTTTCCTAGTGTCCCAGAGAACTGGTAGCAGGTTTTGGGGGGAACCACCTTCGGGGCTTACCTTTTCACTAGTTCCCCCACTGCGCATGCGCACCAAACACTTGGTGTGTATGCATGCCTACAGTGCTTGGCGCGTTTGCACGGCCTCCTTGCTGTCCTCCCAAGCGGGGAGGAGGAAGAGAAGCTGCTAGCCAGAAGCTCCTGATAGCCTGCTCCCCAGGGTAAGTGACTCACCTTTGGATGTGGTGTGCCTGTACCTTAGTACCACCCTTCCTAAAAAGACCTGGCGGCCGGCAGGCCTAGCAGCCTGGCTTGGGGTTTTTAAGCAAAGTCTTGGAGTTACCTCATCAATAAGCTACACCTGTGCTGTTCCAATTGGAGAACCCTTAAGGAGGTACAGCTGTTTTACATTAAGGCATATTATCCTAGAGAATTAGTTAGGCAAAGACTTAGTACTGCTCCCCCCCCCCCCAATTTAATTAAGCCTTTCTAGATATATGAGAAAAAGGAAAGACTGCCCTCTCCCCACCTGTTGAACTTCTGCCTTTCCTGGCTGAAGAGGGAGGAAGCAATCCTCCGCTTCCCGCCAATAAATCTGTTGCCAAGATACGGGGAGGAGGGACTTCAGAAACAAAGGTGCCTCAGCCACGCCCCCTCCTGGGATTGTGTTTGCGCAGGCGCTGAAGGACATCCGGGCTCTTTTCCAGGCAGCTGCAGGAGGAGGAGGCGAAGCCTTTGATCTTCTATCTAGGGTAAGAAAAAGGGGATAAGTCAGGGATTGGGGGGGGGGGAAGAAGACTATTATCTCCCCCCTCCATTGGCGTTCATCTTCCTCCCATTGAGGATGGTGTGTGTGTGTGAGAAGAATCCAAAGATGAGGTAGGGACGTCTCTGTTCCTTCTGCCGCCTGAGGCCCCACCCGCAGGCCCTCACTTCAGGAGACTCATCCTTTCTCTCCCTCCCCAATTCCATGTGGGGCCTCTTTCCAACCTCTCCCTCCCCGAGGCTGTTCTTTGGGCACTCAGTGGCTTCCCCCCAATGAGGGGGGGGGGAGACGTGGTGGGGGGTGAGGGGGAGGAAAAGGCCTCCCTCCCACCAGGTCTTCCTCTTCTGTCGTCCTCCCCATTTTGGGTTTTGTGGGGCGCAGAATCGCTTAGAGGGGGCGCAGGACAACCCACCCCCTTCATATGGCCGTGCAGAGAGACGATATTTTGGGGGGGGGGGCAGAGAAGCATTTCTTTTCCCCACCTTTCCCCTTGTCAGTCTGGGTGGGGCAAGAGATTGTCCTGCTCTTCACTCCCCCCCCCCTTTGTTTAATAACAGTATCTTGGAATTTGAACTGACCTCCCTTCCTTCCTCCATTGTCTCCCTTTGGAGTATCTCCCAGGAAGATCCTTCACAGAGGGAAGGGGAAGGGTCTCCTTAAGGGTTTTCCCCACCATTCAGGACATCCAGAAGGCAGAGGGGGGGTTGGGGCAGTTGTTCTCAACCTGCGGCCTGTGGGCCAGATGTGTTTTTAAGTTTCTAAGCTTCTTTTAAAACTTTTAGTTTCTAAATTGGTTTTAAATTGTTGTCTTGGTTGTTGTGTTGGGAATCGCCCTGGGTCCCTTCGGGGAGGAGGGCGATAAACAAACTTAAATAAATAAATAAATGTGGCCAATGGCACCATTTGATGTGCCACTTTCTGACTCCACCACACTAGGAAGTTCCATGTAGTGGAGAAAGGGCAAAATGGCCGTCCAGCTCCCAGTGCTGTCTGAGGGAGCGTGATCCAACCTTTGGCTTGAAAAGGTTGAGAACTCCTGGTTTAGGGTTTAGTTCTGTTTCTTTGCATGTTTGTGTGAATGAGGTTGTTGTTGGAAGTGGAAAGAGAGAGATGGGGCTGGAGATTTTACTGAAATGAACCCCCCCCTCTCATTAGGAGACATGAAAGGGGAGGGGGTCTTTTCCAGTGCAATCCGGATGGACTTGATGGCCTTTGCTTTGATGGTTACCTCCAACTCCTTCCCAAGTGCTTCACAAACTTCCTCTATCATACTCAGGTCATCAAGAGCCTGAATTTCAATTGTCTTCTCTTCCTTTTGATTCACTGTGCTGAATTTCCCAGCTTTCCCGTAGTTGCAGCAGACTTCTTCAGCTCTAAGAGCAGATTTCCAGCCACTTTTCCTCCTCACCTTCATCACATTCTCTTCCACCTCCTTCAAGGACGGCTCGTCCTTCAATTGTCTCAACATATCTCTTCCCTTCTCCAGTTGTGCTAAGACAGGCAAGTGGCAGGGATGATGGAAGTTGTAGTCTGAATGGACAGTTTTGCACTCAAACTGTGGAGGGAAAGATTTGCAATTCTAGGGGGCATTGCATTATATGTTTTTGGACTCCAAGGCCCCTGTGGCAGGGTCTTGGTAGGGAATTTGGGCTTTGGAGTAATACTGTACTTGGGATTGGTGCATTTAAGGAAAGGAATGGGGATTTTCAGGGATCTGTTTTGGGATTACAACCCCTCAAGGTATGGCTGGTTTAGGATTCTGGGACTTGTAGTGCATTTCCAATCACTGTGAAGGGACCATGTTTTCCCACCTCTTTCTCTAAGGACTCTGTTTGGTGGCTTTTTTTCCAGGTCAGAGCAAAACAAACAGCGTTACATCCCTGAACACAGAAGGAAGGGGCCCATTTTCATCCTCTCCTGGCAGTTACCTTTTCCTGAGGAGATCTGGTAAGCATCCTTTGAAGTCTGCTCCCACCCTCCCTCATTAACTAAATAAATAATACTATACCGAATTAGAGATCTTTAAAAGGGGGCACCACATTTACTTTAAAAGGGGGCAACTAAGCCAGTGGTTCAAAACCAACGCACCCCACATAAGCAAGTCACATACCAGTAATAATTATTCAAAAAGTGAACTAAAGTGTGCCTTGCTTAAAGAGCATAATGCGTTCTACAGGATAGCTCTTTAAGCAAAACATCATTGTAAGTGAACAATTGTGACTTCTGGTGGGGGGGATTGTGTACCCTGATTTATTTGCTAAGTGAGTTTTTGGTTGGTTTTAATTGTTAAGCAAAGTGAACATTCAGTTACTCTTTAAGCAAGGTGCTCTTTACACAAGGTTTGACTGTATTTAGGAAGCCTAAAAGGCCATTAACTTGGTCTTCTAAACATTTTTTTGTTCAGTCGCATAGTGGAGTATGGCCCTTTGAGACCCCATGGACCATAACACGCCAAGCTCTTCTGCCATCTGCCATTTCCTTAGCCCCCCAGATCTACACCAACTGTGTCAACGATGCCATCTAACCATCTCATCCTCTCACACCCCCTTCTCTTTTTGCCTTCAATCTTTCTGAACAAAGGGCCTTCTCCACTCTCTCCTCATTTGGTGGCCAAAGTACTTGAGTTTAAGCTTTAGTGTATGTCCTTCCAAGGAACAGTCAGGGGTGATTTCCTTCAGGATTGACGGATTTGATCTCCTTGCAGCCCAGGGGACTCTCCAAAGTCTTCTCCAGCACCACAGTTTAAAGGTGTCAATTCTTCTGCGCTCAGCCTTCCTTATGGTCCAGCTCTCATCTATACATTATGACAGGAAAGACCATTGCTTTAACTATGCAGGCCAATGTTGGCAGTTCGATATCTCTATTTTTTATTATACTGCCCCTTTTGGACCTGTGATCCACTCCCACTCCCCCTGCTTTCCTTAGCCAGCCTGGGCAGGAAAGAAAGACGGGCCGCTACAGTGACTTTCGATCTTGGGAGGGGAGAGGACGAGACAGGTAAAAGAAAGGAGGCGGAGGCGGCTCAGACTTTGCAAGCAGCAGGAGACTGAATGACCCACCGCCCACCTGTCGCCCTGCAGGGAGTGCCCCCCCCCAACTTGCTTAGGCTCCGATAGGGAGGGCCCCGGACTGCACGGACGGGAAGGGAAGCCACATTTTGCGGTCCCTGCCCACCCCACCCACTGTGATCACATAGAAGGCAAGCAGCCCCCCCATCGAGATCCCAAGAGTCCACCTCTTGATAACAGTAGCAACAACATTTATATACTCCATGGTGCTTGTGCAGTCTCTGGACAGTTGACATAACATAACCACAGAATTTAGATATTACCCCTGTGCCATGGTCAGATCACTATCTGGTGACTCTAGACTTTCTGGGGACGAGGATTCACCGCAGGGAGGTAGGGCCAGTTAAATGGGCCAGCCCCCGGCTTCTAATGGATCCGGAAGGATTGCAGAGGAAACTGGGGTGTTTTCCTCTTGACCTGCAATGCGATTCGTCTGAGGCCCTTGTCAACTCATGGAACGAGAGAGTAACGGCAGACATGGACGTGATCGCTCCACTACGGCCTCTCCTTGCGCGCGGGCATTGATCATCCCCTTGGTTCACAGAACACTAGAGTGTTTCGCTTAAAAAGCAAACTCACTTACAGAGCAATCCTGTGGAACACATTATGTTCTTTAAGCAAGGTACCACTTTATTTACAAACAGCAACAGTCAAAAGTCAGGATGGCAACCATTTTCAAAAAACCCTCCAATTCTCTGTTTTTTTCCCCTCAGTTTCCAGAATTTTTCCCATCATTCATCCATTTTCCATCAATGCTAGTCCAATATGCTAATCAATAACCCATTCCCTAACACTTTTTTGCTGCCCCTTTCTGGCATGTGTTGCTTCTTTGGCTGCACTTTTACAAAGGCAATTTTTATATCCATTCTCACCCGACACTCATACATCCATTTACCCTAAGTACATGCATTCCTTACAGGGCCCACTTGACTTCATTCTCCAGGATGTCTGGCTCAAGGTCAATGATCAAACCATTGTGGTTGTCAGGGACATTAAGGTGCTTTTGTAAAGTTTTTATGTGAATGTTTGCCATCTTTTCTTCATCTCTTCTGCATCTGTTAGGTCCCTGTTGTTTTTCTCCTTTATCCTGGCCATTTTTGCTTGATACATTCACTTAATTGCTCCAGTTTTTAAATTCTGTAGAGTTTTGTTTTTCTTGAACAGTATAAAAGCTGTGGAGAAATGTTCTTAGAAAACATTTCCAAAATCCCTAGACCTCAGAGAAACAGGGAAAGACTATTTGGAGGGAGGATGTTTGAGGAGAATAAGATAGGAGGGTGTTTGTAATACAATAGAACCCCGGACAATGTTATGACATGGTTCCACAAGTCATGACGTTGTCTGGTTTTTAACGTTGTTCGATACATTGAACGAACAACGCCAAAAAAAACCTGAGAAAAGGCGCTCGCACGCGTGCGAAAAGGCGCGCCAGCGGGAGCCTCTTCTACCAAACGGGTATAGCAACGGGCATCGCACGTCAAGGCAAGGGATCAATGTGGGGGGTGGCACCCCCCGCTTTGATATCTTGCCTTGACTTGCGCTGCCCGTTTTGGCACTTTGCGATGGGAGTTTGGGTGCCCAAACTCCCATCGCAAAGCGCTTAAACAAGGGTCGGCTATGAGGCCGGGGAGACCCCGTGGAAAGACGCCTCTCCCGATGTTCCGAAAGGGTAAAGATCCTTATCTTTTCGGGTATAGCAACGGGCATCGCACGTCAAGGCAAGGGATCAAAGCGGGGGGTGCCACCCCCCACTTTGATCCCTTACCTTAACATGGGAGGGCCGTATTGTGAGCCTGGGCAAGGGTCGGCTTTTCTGAATTTCCCCTTCTCCCGCTTTGCGATGGGAGTTTGGGTCCCCAAACTCCCATCACAAAGCGCCTAAACAAGGGTCACCATTTCCGAATTTCCCCCTCCCCCGGGGGAGGGGGGAATTCGGAAAAGCCGACCCTTGTTTAGGCGAGCGAAACGGGGATCGCACGTCAAGGCAATCAGCGTTGCTATAGCGTGCCCGGGAAAAAGGCGGCTTGGTCGAAATCCTCACCCCCACGCAGGGGGGAGGGAATTTTGCCAAGCCGCCTCTTTCCCAAGCCGGGGAGACCCCGCGGAGAGGGGCCTTTCCTCACCCAGATCTCCCCGGCCTCGCAGCGAGCCGCTACGAGGCCGTGAGACCCCGTGGAAAGGTGCCTCTCCTCTCCCGATGTTCCGAGATGGTAAAGATCCTTATCTTTTCGGAACATCGGGTGGCTGGCAGGCCTGCGCGCGCCGGTGGGGGTTAGCTCAGGACACGGGGGTGGTCCCCCCCGTATCCTGTGCTAACCCCCACTGACATGCGCCGCTCGCCCGAAGTTTCGAAAAGGGTAAGGCTCCCCGTACCCTTTCCAAACATCGTGGGGGATGGCGCTGGGGGGTGTTGGATTGGGTAAATATTCAACCCAATCCAACTCCCCCCTCCACGCACACGCTTGTTCCGAATAACGTGAAAATTGTGTTATTCGATACAAGATTTTTCCGAAAAACTTGTCAAATTATGCGGTTTTCACGCTATTCGGTACTCGCGTTACCCAGGGTATTACTGTACACCGATTGCATATATAGCATTAGGGAAGGTGAGGAGAATGATGGGTTATTATGTTCCCTCAGCACTCCAGAATTTTACTTTGGGAAAATCTTCAAGGAGTTTAACTAAACACCAACACAATTCGCTCACATGTGTGAATGCACACTAAATTTGTTTCTTTATATACTGCCGCCCATTTCGAAAGAGCAACAGTGGGCGGCATAGCAACAACAACATAGAACATTAGACTCTTAAGAACCCTTAATAAACACAAAAATTACCCCCACCCCATCAATTATTTTGAAAATTGCAGTTAAAAAGCAGGTAAAAAAGCGGAGAGGTCTGCACTATATTAGCTAGCAGCGAGGAGGTCATCACGCCACCAGTGCCCCACACCTGCTCAGTCAGCCACGGTTTCAGCTCTTTCCCGAAGGGCAACAACTCCATCTGGAGGCGCAATTCGGTTGGTAAGAGGTTCCGTAGGACACTGAAAAGGCCCTACTTCTTGTTCTAGAGAGTCAGACCTCTCTAGCTGATGGTATCTTGAGAGAGCCTCTCCGGTCCGCTCTGCTGGGACAGACAGATATTCTTAGGGTGGTGTGGTCTCTTAAGTATCCCAAGAGTCCACCTCTTGATAACAGTAGCAATAACATTTATATATTCCATGATTCTTGTGCAGTCTCTGGACAGTTGACAGTTGACCTTCAGCCCAGTCCTGATCGAACTCAGAGCATGTGCAGAGTATTGACTACAGTCCAACAGTTAAAGCATTGTACTAGTCACAATTGTTAATACAGTACCCAAATTAAAAAAGGCACTGTATTTAAACACAAGGCAAAAGGAGTGGGGTGTGTGTGTGTGGAGCCATCCGATCATAGAAAGAAGAGCGGAGCTTAATAAATAGCCCATTTGTGTCATTTGAATTAATAGAAGCTATAAACAGCATGGAAATAAACTCAGTAGTAAAAAGTTATAAAAAGGATAATTTTTAGAGGGACATACAGATATGATAAAAACGACCCATGGTGCTGGAGTGCATAGTGATGATGCTGTATTATTAAAATTTTTATTTCTTCTTCTTTTTTTGTATTACTGAGTTTCATATTAAGCTTTCTTATGATTATAAGTTTTTGTCTTGTATTTTTTTTCTTAAAAATTCAGTTTTACAAATTATAAACCACTGTACCGTGAGGACTCATAATACGTCTTTAATCTTTGGAAATGTACATGAAGAACAAACATGTCCTTCGTGATGTACAGGGTGTTTCAAATGAGTTAAATTGGCAAGAAACAACTGGCTTGCAAAACCATTTCCCAGTGGAAGTGGACACATTTATGTCAAACATAAAACACACTTGCGCATGCGTAAATGCACCCTCACCTGTGATAAAGGTGGAAGTGGGGGCATTTATGGCTGTCATAAACGCACATCTGCTTCCAGGGGGAATGCTCAGGCCCATTCAGCTACCTGGGTCAGTCCTGTAGAGCGAAACATTTGGGCACCCCTGGTTTGGAGGTATCAACAATAATGCCCTTGATATCTCTTGGTACTGAGAGCAGTTGTCATGAAGGATTTTAAAATATTGTCTTCTAATGTGCATCTGTATTCCCTTCTAATTATTCAGGCACAGTGTAACATAAAAGAAAGGAATCACAGAGGAAATTCAAAGGTTATCAGGACCAACCGAAGAGTGGAAGGCAGTATTTATACAAATGAATCTCTAGATACTCTCCAGAATTGATTCTTCATTAGACATCAACTTTATTTGACTTTTCAGGAGTTTCCATCTCAAACTAGGGAGTTAATCTGCTTTTTTCCACGCAACTGCTGATATGGAATATAAAGCAACTTTTCAACTAGGAGGATATATTACAATTCGTGAAAGAACATATTCAGGAGAGAAGCAGTTCCAAGGCTTGAAATGTGGAAAAGGCTTCAGTGAAGGTGGAAGCTTTCCTACACAGCACAAGATCCATCCAAGTGAGTACCCTTTTAAATGCATGGAATGTGGAAAAAGCTTCAGTGAAAGAGCAAAATTTGATTTACATCACAGGACCCACACAAAAGATAAGCCTTTTGAATGCCTGCAGTGTGGAAAAAGCTTCAGTCAAAGTGCACCCCGTGCTAGACATCACAGGACCCACACAGGAGAGAAGCCTTTTAAATGTCTGGAGTGTGGAAAAAGCTTCAGTGACAGTGGAAGCCTTGCTACACATCACAGGACCCACACAGGAGAGAAGCCTTTTAAATGCCTGCAGTGTGGAAAAAGCTTCAGTCAAAGTGCATCCCTTGCTAGACATCACAGGACCCACACAGGAGAGAAGCCTTTTAAATGTCTGGAATGTGGAAAAAGCTTCAGTCGACGTGAAAGCCTTGCTTCACATCATAGGATCCACACAGGAGAGAAGCCTTTTAAATGTGTGGAGTGTGGAAAAAGCTTCAGCCAAAGTGCACAGCTTGCTACACATCAAAGGATCCACACAGGAGAGAAGCCTTTTAAATGTCTGGAGTGTGGGAAAAGCTTCAGTGACAGAGCACACCTTGCTTCACATCATAGGACCCACACAGGAGAGAAGCCTTTTAAATGTCTGGAGTGTGGAAAAAGCTTCAGTGACCGTGGAACCCTTGCTAAACATCACAGGATCCACACAGGAGAGAAGCCTTTTAAATGTCTGGAGTGTGGGAAAAGCTTTAATCAAAATTCACACCTTGCTTCACATCATAGGATCCACAGAGGAGAGAAGCCTTTTAAATGTCTGGAGTGTGGAAAAAGCTTCAGTGACAGTGGAAGCCTTGCTAAACATCACATGATCCACACAGGAGAGAAGCCTTTTAAATGTGTGGAATGTGGAAAAAGCTTCAGCCGAAGTGCACAGCTTGCTACACATCAAAGGATCCACACAGGAGAGAAGCCTTTTAAATGTCTGAAGTGTGGGAAAAGCTTCAGTGACAGAGCAAACCTTGGTTCACATCATAGGACCCACACAGGTCAGAAGCCTTTTAAATGTCTGGACTGTGGAAAAAGCTTCAGTGACAGTAGAGGCCTTGCTTCACATCATAGGATCCACACAGGAGAGAAGCCTTTTAAATGCCTGCAGTGTGGAAAAAGCTTCAGTCAAAGTGCACCCCTTGCTAGACATCACAGGACCCACACAGGAAAGAAGCCTTTTAAATGTCTGGAGTGTGGAAAAAGCTTCAGTGACAGTGGAAGCCTTGCTTCACATCACAGGATCCACACAGGAGAGAAGCCTTTTAAATGTCTGGAGTGTGGAAAAAGCTTCAGTCGAAGTGAAGGCCTTGCTACACATCACAGGATCCACACAGGAGAGAAGCCTTTTAAATGTCTGGAGTGTGGAAAAAGCTTCAGTCAAAGTTCACACCTTGTTTTACATCATAGGACCCACACAGGCGAGAAGCCTTTTAAATGTCTGGAGTGTGGAAAAAGCTTCAGAGACAGAGCACACCTTACTACACATCACAGGATCCACACAGGAGAGAACCTTTTAAATGTCTGGAGTATGGAAAAAGCTTCAGTCAAAGTGCACCCCTTGCTAGACATCACAGGATCCACACGGAAGAGAAGCCATTTAAATGACTGGAGTAAGAAAGCTTTTGAAAGCTTTTGAAAAGGCTTAAGTGAGAGGAAGACTTACTAAACTTGGGACCAACATAGGAGAAAAACTTTAAAAGACTGGAGTGTGGAAAATGGTTCAGTCAAAGTGCAAGCTTTGCTTCACATCACAGGATACACAGTTGGGAAGAGTTTTGAACGGCATTCACGTTCATATCTGCATATCAAATCTTTTTTTACCTTTTCCATATCCTGGGCTTCCATTTCTTTCTTTATTTTCTGTATCTGATGTAATACCCCCTGATCTTTACCCTTTATATATTCCCGGTGAAGTTGTTTTAATTGTATTTCCAGTTCCTGAGTTCTATTAATGTTCCGTTTCTTTTCCCAACTACTTAGTTTTATTGATTCCCTTCTGAAAATCGCTTTCATTGTGTCCCATACCACTCCAGAGCTGACCTCTTTGTTATCATTCCATGTCCAATATTCATCCCATTTCTCCATAATTTGTTTTTTCCTGTTCTCCTCTTTATATAATTTTGGGTCGTATTTCCACACATATCTTTTCCTATCCCCTTCTTCCAAATTTATATCTACACTGATCTTGGCATGGTCTGATTCTCTAAACGTCCCTATTTTAATATCCTCTATGTTTTTCAATAACCCTTGTGTAACAAATATATAATCGATCCTTGAATACATATCATAAACTGGAGAATAGTAAGTATAATCCCTTTCCTGTCCTTTAAGTTCCCTCCATACATCTTTTATGTTCATTGAGTTTACCCAGTCGCTCAGAATATATTTTTTACTTCTCTTTTTAATACTTGTGGTATCAATCTCGGAACTTAACAAATTGAAATCCCCCCCAATGATCATGTTCCTTGTTCCTTCATTATTTAGAATTATTCTTAGTTTTTCTAAAAATTCTTCCTGATTAGTATTCGGAGCGTATATGTTTGCCAAGATTATCTCTTCATCTTCAATCCTCCCCTTGATTATCAGATATCTCCCCTCTGGGTCAGCTATAGATTTTATCACACTAAAGCCCAATTTTTCCGAAATAAGGGTTGCAACACCTCTTGCTTTTGATGTCCCATAAGCCATTTCGTAAATATCAATTCCTCTCACGACTAATTTATTTGTATCTGCCGATTTTTGATGGGTCTCCTGTAGAAAGATGACATCGGGTTTGGATTTATTGAGCGCTATCTGCAACCTCCTCTTCACGGCAAGTATTATAGAGCTTTTCAATTACGAAATGTTATTAAATTATTAATTAGAGAAGAGTCAATATGGGGAAAATTAGAATCAAAAGAGTTTTCTAGGAAAGGGAAGGCATTCTTTTTATGTGGGGACAAGGACAAAAAAATGAGAATTCAGGGTAAAATGATAAAAGCAACAATTGAGGAATGGAACAAAGCAAGAAAGGATCTTATCCCAGGGATCTCAATGGTGACAGAATTAGAAGACTTTAACAACTTTCCGATGAAAATAGACGGGAGGATTAAGGATATCTTATTAGAAAATGGGGTCTCTCTGTTGAAAGACTGGATCAAAACGTGTAGGGATCTAGAGAGGAGAAAGGAGCTTTATCGGCAACTGGAGCTAGATTGGTTCAAAGTCCTCCAGATGAACAATTGGAACAAGAATTTTTTTTTAGAAATGGGAGCAGACAGGGAGCTTACAGAATTTGAAACATTGCTGGTCAAATTAAGAAAAGGAGACATAGGATTAAAAGGGATAGTTAGTCAAATATATAAGATGTTAAACAAAGGGGGGAAGGCTCAACAAGTATTGAAAGACAGTTGGGAACAGGAATTGAACACATCTATTACTGAGAAAACATGGGGAAAAATGTGGAGAAGACGCATTATGAGATCTATGTCGGTAAGAGTGAAAGAACATAATTATAAACTAATTTGGAGATGGTATAGAACCCCAGTAAGACTGCATCTAATGTATAAAGATGTGAGTGAGAAATGTTGGAGATGCAGAAAAGCCAGAGGTACATATGAGCATATGTGGTGGTTTTGTGAGGCTCTGAAGGATTTTTGGGGAAAAATTGAGGTTGAAATTAAGAATATACTGGGCCAGCAGGCTGAACTGGGGCTAAATACAGTCTTGTTAACTGAGATGGACAAATATAAAATGAGTGAGGATAACAAAGAACTGATGGCGATAATGTTATCGGCGGCCAGACAATGTATAGCGAGAAATTGGAAAAATAATGAAAACTTACAAAGAAGGGATTGGTATAAGGAAATGTGGGACTTGGCACTTAATGAAAAGCTCACCTGGGAGATAAATTTTAAAAAGGGTAAAGTATCTGGTAATAACTTCTGGAGGACTTGGAAACCTTTCATTGAATATACAATAGTTAAGAATAAAGGCATACCCCCTGCATCTGAGCAAAATGATTTTTGGAAAATATAAGGAAACATAAATCCCCGGACAATGTATATAGCACAAGGGTGTTTTCAAAGATAAAAAAGTACAGGAGAGATAGAGAACAACATATATTGGTTATGAGGTGATAGGAGGAGATATAGTTTGCAGCTTAAAGTCCAAATATTGGCTTATAACGAGGTAATAACATCTGAATGACACCAATGTAGTATTGTTAACTATGTGAATTTCTATCTTCTTTTTTTGAATTTTCTCTTCATACAATTTAGAGTTATGTAATTTTATTTTTGTCTTATGTATTTGTTTTGATTTGTAATGTCTTATATAACTAATAAAATTTTCTAAAAAAAAAAAAAGGGAAAGGTTTTGAACACCTGGATGTGCTTTTGACTGTCTGTACATCTAATTAACTTTGAAACAATTAAGTCAGTGTGGAAGCTTTTAAAGATTCTTCTGTCAACATGTGTACTCCTTTCCCTACACATTTCAGTATGTAGACAGATAAAATGCTTTTTCAGTTTATTGAATGTTGGACAATCTTAGGTCTGGAAAGACATTCTATTACTCATGAAGGAATTATGTCCGGGGAGAAGCCATTTCAATGCCTGCAGAGCAGAAGGATTATAATTCAAACTGCAAACTTCAAATTATACTGCACTTCCCACACACTGAAAAAGTCATTTAAATGCCTTGTGGAAAGAGCTTCAAATTGCAAAAATTCTTCATTTCTCATCAGTGACTTCATGAGGTGGAATTGTAATACTGTACTTATATGATGCTTCACATCATAGGATCCACACAGGTGATAAGCCTTTTAAATTTTTGGAGTGTGGAAAAAGCTTCAGTCAAATTGCACACCTTATTTCACATCATACGAGCCACACAGGAGAGAAGCCTTTTAAATGTCAAGTGTGGAAAAAGCTTCAGTGACAGTGAAAGCCTTGCTTCACATCATAGGACCCACACAGGTGAGAAGCCTTTTAAATGCCTGGAGTGTGGAAAAAGCTTCAGTCAAAGTGTACACCTTGCTTCACATCATAGGACCCACACAGGTGAGAAGCCTTTTAAATGCCTAGATTGTAGATAAAGCTTCATTTGTATAGCGTACCTGAACAGATATCACAAGATTCACACTGGTGAGAAAGCTTTTGAATGCCTGGATTGTTGAAGAGGCTTAAGTGAGAGGAAGACTTACTAAACTTGTGACCAACATAGGAGAAAAACTTTAAATGACTGTGTCACAGAACCACCCGGCCCCCTCTGCTCTGGCCCTCCTTAACCAAAGCCCCCAGAGGGCGAGCTGGCCGGCAATACAGCTAAACAGCCCTTAGCTTCTGCTTCTACCACAAGGAGGTTTAAACAGGTAGCGTATTCAGGGGCTTGTGTGCGAATACATAGCTTCTCTTACCCTTTAGTTCAATGAAGAGACGTTGTTGAAGCAAATGTAGGTTTATTGATCAGTCCATAGTCCATAAAAAACAATATAAGCAAAGTTCAGTAGCAATAATCAGTCCACAGACAGTCCAAAGGCAGAACAAAAACCAAGTACAGTCCTAGGTAATCATTTTTAAAGAGTAAAAGAGCAGTAGTCCCAGGGGAAAATGTTAACTCATCGATATCCAAAAAGCAAACCCCTGTTCTCCCCAAAATGGAGATTCTTGAATCAGGTGGGGTGTTTAGGCCAATCAGAGACAGCTCCTATAGAAGGAGAGATTTTCCCATAACATGGAAAGTGTTTTACATATATGTAGTGACAACAATAGAGAACTCAGCTAGCTACAGATAGGAAATAGGAACACTAAACTGAAAACAAGCTGTCTCGTGACACGCAGTCTTGTGAGACAAAGAAGGGAAATGATTTTTTAGGCCTAGTGAAACTAGGTTCCCTCCATTCTTTGGGAACTTTAGGAAAAAGATGCCGTCCCACGACAGACCGGAATGTGGAAACTGTTTAAGTCAAAGTGCAAGCTTTGCTTCACATAACAGGATATACAGTTGGGAAGGGTTTTGAACACCTGGATGTGCTTTTGACTGTCTGTACATCTAATAAACTTTGAAACAATTAAGTCAGTGTGGAAGCTTTTAAACGTGTGGAAGATTCTTCTGTCAACACGTGTACTCCTTTTCCTACACATTTCAGTATGTAGACGGACAAAATGTTTTTCAGTGTATTGAGTGTTGGACGATCTTGGGTTTGGAAAGACATTCTGTTACTCATGAAGGAATTATGTCCGGGGAGAAGCCATTTCAGTGCCTGCAGAGCAGAAGGATTATAATTCATACTGCAAACTTCGAATTATACTGCACTTCCCACACACTGAAGAAGTCATTTAAATGCCTTGTGGAAAGAGCTTTAAATTGCAAAAATTCTTCACTTCTCATCAGTGACTTCATGATATGGAATTGTAATACTGTACTTATATTTTATGTTAAGAAAATGGATTCTCTTTTGTTAGAAAGTGTTAAGCTCTCAAGTATGCTTCTAGTAGCTGTTACGGTGTATGTTACCAGCAGATGTTAGGATGTCTTGGAAAAGGAGCCATATCAGGCCTACAGGAGGCCATAACAAGAATGCTTTCTTTGTTATCATGAGATGTACGGATGCTAGGTAACTGTAAACAATTAGCTGCAGGAACACTGTTAGAATGTTATGAGACTGTGGGGAACTGATGAGATGCTGTATTGCAGTGACTTCAATGACTCCTGGTGCCGCACTTCAACAGTTAACCCTTGTACCCCAGTAAGCTAACCAGCACCCATCCCTGATCTAGTTCAAAGGTCACCTGCTTTTGGGTTGTTTGTGACTGTCCCAGGTCACAAGATTGCATACATGCCTGGGGGTTGTTTGTTATACATCTAAGCCATAAAACTGAATACTATATGAGGCACACATAAGATGTATTAACCAATCAGGCTGAAGCCCAGACTAACATGACCCAATCCCGGCCAATGTACTGACCCTAAAATACCCAATCTGTGATTTTCTATGTGTTTCCTTATACGATTGTAACAATAAAAAGGCTCATACGTTAGTTCAAGGAAAAGTGTTGTCCGCTAGATTGGATTTAGTGTTGTGTGTTTCATGAAGCTTCATCCCTCCCTTCATCCAACATGAGAACATGCATTCATTTTGTGTTAAGACACCATTGGATTGGCTAATGCTAATGAGCTGTGCACTAGTCTGATCTTAACCTAGTGCTGGATGGGATTTGGAGTACATTCACATTAGATTACAGGATGTCACCTTGGAATGGTAAGACTACTGAAGAGGTGCAGAAATGAGTATTAATAATTAGTTAGAGATTAGACAGATTATTTTTATGTTTGGGAGAAAGAGCTTGCTGGCATGTCTGACATTTTTGATTGGTGTTGACGATGTTCAGTTTTTTATCATGAACCTGTAAACCTACTGAATATCTATGCTTTACCTATCATTTTTATTCTAAATAAAGAGCTTTTTTTATCAAACGAGTGGTTAATTTCAAGGAGGGGTGAGAGAAGAAAGTGTTTCCAAGCCTTTGCTACATAGGCTGCTGCTACCACAATAAAAAGTTTATTCTCTCGGCTGAGGTTGCTTTAAAGCTGGTCATACCTCTGACCTGGTTAATGTTAAGGGCTACCTACAGGCAGGAACACAGGAGAATCGGGGGCGGGGGGGGTGCTTAGCTGCAGTCCCTGTCAGATATGGATAATGTGTATCTGAATAGATGGTTGACAGTACACACTGGGAGAAAATCATACACTCATGCTGCATAGGAGCCATATTCAAGATGATTTCATTAGAAATTGTTTGGGGTATGTAAATATATTGAATGGGGCAGACTCCATACTTTATACCAAATAACTTAATTTTGTAAATATTCATATAAAATGGCAAAAGAATAAAATGATTATATTATTGGTTCCAGCAAGAAGATTGAACATGCAATAAAAGCCCTGGTTATGGACGCCTCAAGTAACAGAAAACTTGACCTACAGAAGAAAATACTGAAGAAACGGTGTCCCAATTTATGGGGGAAATGTGCGATACAGAAAGTTATTTTAGGGTGTTCTGATGCTTCCCAGGGCTGTGGGAGGGTGTTTGGAGTATTTCCGCACCATTTTTGAAAAATGTCACTTTTTTTGGCTCCAGGAGAAGCTTGTCCTGCAACTAAGAAGTGTCGTTAACCCCCCCTCCCAAGCTGTAGTTAGGCGGGAACCCTTCTTGCAGGTACCAGGGCTGACCGCTAGATGGAGGTGATAGAAATTGGAAGAATATTCCCTAAAAATAAAAATCCGCTTCAAAGCATGGTTCAAATGTCCAAAGAACTTCAGGAGACCCACAACCTCACTTCTTGGCAAGGGTTTCCCCCTTGGGAGAAGCCACTTTATTCCTTAGAGTAAGGGGTGGTGGAATTCTGCCACGCACATACCGGATTATTCACCAGAGAATACAAGGAATTCTTGGAGTGATGAAAAGTCTTTACACTAGTGTTTCCCAACCTTTGGTTCTTGGATTTCAATTCCCAGAAGCTGAAGTCAATTGCCAAAAGTACTGATCACCCATTGTACTGACTTAGGCTTCTGGGAATTGAAGTCCAAGAAAGAAAAGATGCAAGACACTGCTTTAGACTGTGAAAGCTCCTTAGGCTCCATCTAAGAATCGATACAGAAGAGATGTCACTTAAATTCCAGGGTGCAGGCAGCTCACCATATGGGTTGCCTAAACATCTCAAAAGTCATAGAAGAATGACATTCCAATGGTAACTTCAAGACTCTCCTGTTAGATGTCATAATTTTGAGACTCACCAGTATAGTAAAACTCACCCTTTTTTGCTGCCTCTGTAACTCTCCTGGCCCAAATTAAATGTTGACTAAAATTCTATAGCATAACTCTTTGTACAGAATGAAGATGTCATCATCCACCAGTCACCATTAATTAAAGGCTTACTTTAGTGGTCTCAGGGTACAGGCAACCTGAGCCAGACTTGACCAGCTTTCACCAGAGTCTTCAGGAACCTGCTTGTTTGTATAGCTATGTAAAAATGTCCAGACTTTTGATGGAAGCATGGTAAGTTTGAACTAGAGGACTGAATGAAGCATAAGTGGAAACAGTGTTTTATAAAGGATCATTTCTATCTGATTTTCTAGGATTAAGCAAAATAGGGACACAGTTTGCGTACAACAAAGTCTAGTTCAATGTCATTCAATATAGCTCTCTGAGTGTGCAGAAGAAAAAAATGCTTCTAAATTTTCATCCGTTGTAGTTACTGCCAGTTTTGTTCTTATCCTTTTAAGTTTTGAGAAAACTCACAGGTTTCCTGTGTTAATGTTATTGTTAGTAAACATTTGTATACTTTATATAGTTGTGTATCTGGGGACTGTACATGTTATACTCTACTATCATCTCAAATGCACATTTTATGCACGAATTACATTCATTTTTGGAATTGCACATTGAGAAGTCTGTATCCTCATCTTCGACTTCTGCAACTGCATTTACATTTTCTTCAATGTCTCTGTCATCCTTTTCGTATTCATAGGTATCAGAACTTTCAAGCGCACCAGTGGTGTAGTCTTACTCTATGGTTTTCCTACTTATATTTAGCCAAACAATTGTGAAGGACATTGTTTCTTCCCTAAGTTTGTCTAGTGAAGCCATCAACTTACAAATTTTGTCCAATGCATTTGCTGGAAGTTTGTCTTTGATTTCAGTAAATCTTTTGGGATCAAACAAAGCCAAGTAAATGTACAGACCTTTTTGTTTCACAAATTGGTTTTCCATTGTTTGAGTGACTGTATCTACAATGTAGTTCAATAAATTTACAGGAATCTTCAGGGGAAGATCAAAGTTGTTCATCATCACACTCTTCTGCCATCTTTTTTACTTTCTTTAAACATTTATTTTGAAATCAGTTTCAGTTGGCATTTCTCTCTCTCTCTCAAGGTTGGAGACAGGCCAGTAGGTGGTCATAACCGCAGGGTCAAGCGATGGCTTCTTTAGGAGGGAACGCATCAAAGCATGTTTTAAGGTAGCAAGGAAAATACCCCTCCCAAAGCGAAGAGTTAATAATTGCCTGGACCCAACCACTTGTCACCGCCCTGGCAGATTTCACCATTCAGGCAGGTAATGGTTCTGATGCACATGCAGTGGCACACACAGATCCCAGGAGCCTGTCCACTTCTTCAGGGACAACTGGATGAAACCAATAACAGATAACATGACCAGACTGCACTTTGGACAACCCCAGACCTAATATTTCCATGCCAGGGTTCAACTTTGACCGAATCCGAGGGGGTCAACCAGCATCTCAGGCGAATCGATTTGCTGATCCAGAGGACAAACACCCAGTTCCCTTTTAATCCATCCAGAGCCATCAGTCACCGGGGGCAGACCAATTGAATAGGCCCTACCTCCTTGCACTGAAGCCCCATCTCCAGAAAGTCCAGAGTCACCAGATAGTGATCCGACCATGGCACAGGAGTGATGTTTAATTTCTGTAAATTCAGATCACTCTGCCACTGCTCCAACAAGAAAATTAGATCTGGGGTGTGGGCACTGTTCCTAGTTGGGTCCCAAATTACTTGAGTCAGGCCCACAGCTGCCATGGAAGCCATGAATTCCCGAGCTGCCAATGAGCCGACCCCCAGTAAAGGCAAGTTGAAATCCCCCAGAACCATAAGTCTGGGGAACCCCAACACCAACATGGTGACGGCTTCAAGGAGCTCAGGCAGGGAACCTGCTACCTTGCAGGAAGGGAGGTACAGGAGCAAGATTCCCTACTGACCTTTAGAAAATCATACACTCATATGCTGCATAGGAGCCATATTCAAGATGATTTCATTAGAAATTGTTTGGGGTATGTAAATATATTGAATGGGGCAGACCCCTTACTTTATACCAAATAACTTATCTAATTTTGTAAATATTCATATAAAATGGCAAAAGAATAAAATGATTATATTATTTATTCCAGCAAGAAGATTGAACATGCAATAAAAGCCCTGGTTATGGACGCCTCAAGTAACAGAAAACTTGACCTACAGAAGAAAATACTGAAGAAACGGTGTCCCAATTTATGGGGGAAATGTGCGATACAGAAAGTTATTTTAGGGTGTTCTGATGCTTCCCAGGGCTGTGGGAGGGTGTTTGGAGTATTTCCGCACCATTTTTGAAAAATGTCACTTTTTTTGGCTCCAGGAGAAGCTTGTCCTGCAACTAAGAAGTGTCGTTAACCCCCCCCTCCCAAGCTGTAGTTAGGCGGGAACCCTTCTTGCAGGTACCAGGGCTGACCACTAGATGGAGGTGATAGAAATTGGAAGAATATTCCCTAAAAATAAAAATCCGCTTCAAAGCATGGTTCAAATGTCCAAAGAACTTCAGGAGACCCACAACCTCACTTCTTGGCAAGGGTTTCCCCCTTGGGAGAAGCCACTTTATTCCTTAGAGTAAGGGGTGGTGGAATTCTGCCACGCACATACCGGATTATTCACCAGAGAATACAAGGAATTCTTGGAGTGATGAAAAGTCTTTACACTAGTGTTTCCCAACCTTTGGTTCTTGGATTTCAATTCCCAGAAGCTGAAGTCAATTGCCAAAAGTACTGATCACCCATTGTACTGACTTAGGCTTCTGGGAATTGAAGTCCAAGAAAGAAAAGATGCAAGACACTGCTTTAGACTGTGAAAGCTCCTTAGGCTCCATCTAAGAATCGATACAGAAGAGATGTCGCTTAAATTCCAGGGTGCAGGCAGCTCACCATATGGGTTGCCTAAACATCTCAAAAGTCATAGAAGAATGACATTCCAATGGTAACTTCAAGACTCTCCTGTTAGATGTCATAATTTTGAGACTCACCAGTATAGTAAAACTCACCCTTTTTTGCTGCCTCTGTAACTCTCCTGGCCCAAATTAAATGTTGACTAAAATTCTATAGCATAACTCTTTGTACAGAATGAAGATGTCATCATCCACCAGTCACCATTAATTAAAGGCTTACTTTAGTGGTCTCAGGGTACAGGCAACCTGAGCCAGACTTGACCAGCTTTCACCAGAGTCTTCAGGAACCTGCTTGTTTGTATAGCTATGTAAAAATGTCCAGACTTTTGATGGAAGCATGGTAAGTTTGAACTAGAGGACTGAATGAAGCATAAGTGGAAACTGTTTTATAAAGGATCATTTCTATCTGATTTTGCTAGGATTGAGCAAAATAGGGACACAGTTTGCGTACAACAAAGTCTAGTTCAATGTCGTTCAATATAGGTCTCTGAGTGTGCAGGTTGCAGGAAGACAGTGTTACCCAATTCTGGGTGATTGGATTCACTCTCTGGCAGAGGTACTAGAAAGACCCAAGAACTTACAATGAGGCAGGGTTTTCAGTCAAAACAAAATATGGTTTATTGGGAGCAAAAGCAAAGGGAAGCCTATTCAGGCATATAGTCTGGCCAGACCTATAATTCTAAATAGCTAACCTTCCCGCAACCGTTCTGAGGAAAATTCCCCCTCGTGATCCCTGCTCACAAAATTTGGTGAACAGAAGATGGCCCCCACCCACCTGGAAGGGGTATTTAACTATTCTATCTAAACTAACTCTACATGCAAGGGGAGGGGGCTGAAACTGGGAAGGAGGAAAGGCAATTAACATATTTTAATTACATGTAAACATAGAACACAAAGCAGGGTATGAGGTAATGGGTTTGAATGTAAAGAAACAGCAGATTACAGCTATTGCTGAAAAAACCGGTTATAGAGAGTTTACATTAGGTCAAAGGAGCATATTTGTGGTTGACAGGAATATCTCTTTGTTCTCTGCTGAATGAAACAGAGGCTGGTACGTCTTCTCCAATGGGAGACGATCTAGCAGTATTGACAGCCAATGGTGCTTTGAGGCGGGAAATTGCAGTTCCAACGTGGGTTAATGTTCCGGACATGAATGAATCACAGCGTTTGAGTCACTCTTAAGTAGAAACACAAAGAAAGGAGTTAGAATCATTATGTCTTGTTTGTTTAATTAAATGGAGATCTCTGGAAGAGGGAAACCAACAATTTAGCCTTTGTTTGCCCTTGTAATCTGTTTGCTACGTTCGTGAGAGACGGGATATCTGCTTGTCCCTGTGCTTGTCAGTTTACTTCGCTTGCTTCCCCCCCTTTCCTGATCAACTTTGGGGTTGTATGGTTGTTCCCCACAGAATGTTGATTTCCCTCTTTAAGCTATGATTGTGCTTGGGTCAGTGTTCTAAAAATGTTGAATTGAACTTTGATCAAACCAGAGATATGAGTCATTCAGCTTCCTTTGTGAAGGAATAAAAAAGGAATTTCTGCTTATCAGAACACCCGGCATACCAGTTTTAAGAACAATGGAGGCAATCAGGGACATGTTTACATTCCTTGCCCGAGTCTATTGACTATCGGGTAATCCCCCTTTCCTTCTGGAGAGCATTCCAATCATATGATTTTAACTTTTGGCTTCTCCTTATTTTCCATGTGTGTGTGAGTGTTGTGATTTAATAAACGTTTTGATTAATTATAATGCTTTATTCAAAATTTCAGGTATCAACTGGTACAGGAGCAAGATTCCCTACTGACCTTTAGGGCCCAAGCACAGGAGAAAGGCCTCACAACACGGAACTTGGGGAGCTGTGGCTCTGACGACTCCCAGTGACTTCCTGGCTACAATGGCGATGCCCCCTCCCCCATCACCCCTAGGCTGGTGCCAAATACCAAACCCAGCTGGACAGTTTTGACAGAGGAAACCCGTCCTCTGGTGTCAGTCAGGTTTCAGTAGTGCATGCCATGTCAGCCCGATCCCCCAGAATAGAATCTGAAATCAGGGGAGCCTTATTGCAGACTAACCTGGCATTCATCACCAGTAGCCTAAAGGAGGGGATTCTCTGGATCAGCAGCACAGGAACCAGAGGTGTAGCCAGGGGGCTGGAACAGGGGACAGATATTACACATCTGTCCCGTGTTCTCCGAGTGTGGCCTGCCCCTCGGCTCTCACCATACGGCAACATGCCCGTCACAATACCAATTTGGGCCCCAGGAACCTCATTGCTTGCTCCAGACCGAGCGCTGTTCCCTATCCCTGGCTAGTAGGCTGTTCTTCCCTCTCTCCCTCACCCCTATTCCCAGGCAGGAAAACTGACATGAAGACCAGCACCTGTTATCATAACAGATCCCTGTCACTCTGAGACCCCAGGGCCTTGGGCGGCCTTCCCAGCCCCAAAGGGCGCCTCCAGTGGAGCACATACTGCATGACGGAGTGAGCTCCCTCCCGTCTGTCCCAGCTCCTGCCAGTCGAGCAGTTTGAAAGCAAGAAATTACAAGTAGATAAATAGGGACCACTTCGTTCAGAAGGTAAAGTGTTCCGTGCAGCCGCGCATTGAGGCATGCCTGCCACATGTCCACGGAAACGTCTGCAAATGAACATAGTGCTGACTCTTTGGTTATAAACAGATGAGCACTGAACCCTAGACTCAGAGTCAGATACACCTGGCTTTCGAGCATAGGCCACCTTTATCTCTACCAGCCATGTGACTCCGTCTATTGGCGATTTTTGATATTGGTTTATGAGGCAGGAAGAACAGCACCACCGCCCTCATCAGTGAAGGATTTGCTCCACTGGCTCTTCCTCCAACTACCATTTCTGAGTCCCTTTCAGTCCTGGTGTGGGAGTGAACAAATATATTATTCCCCCTCCTTAATCCTGGCTGTTCTTTCCCTCCCCCCCCCCAAATATTTCCCCTTCTGAGGAAAGGAAAGAAATAAAGTTAGGCGGGGGAGTTTATTCCTCTGTGACCCACAATTTCACCCTCCCTTTGAGGGTGACTTAATTAAGCCTTTCTAGATAGATGAGAAAAGGGAGATTGCCATCTCCCCACCTGTTGAACTTCTGCCCGTCATGGCTGGGGGGGGGCGCCAATTTTACTGTGCATGTGCAGAAACTCAATCTGACGCATGCGCAATGTGTCAGATTGAGTTTCTGTGGATGCAGAGTAAATCGGAGCCATTTTGGCACCAATTTTAAAAAAAATTGGCGCGACGGGAGCGATAGTGGCCGCGGCGGCAATGGCGGCGATAGTGACGGGGCGGCGAAGGTGGCGGCGGCAACACCGGCAGCGCTAGTGGCAACACCGCCGGCGACTACAACGGTGGCAGAGAGCCAGTTGGCCCTGAGGAAGTGGACAGGCTTCTTGTATCTGTTCGCGCCACGACCTGTGCACTGGACCCATGCCCTGCCTGGTTAGTTAAAACTGCCAAGACTGTGGCAGGTGGCTGGGTCGAGGCGATTATTAATGCTTCATTAAAAGAGGGGCATTTCCCAGCACCATTTAAACATGCTTTGGTGCTCCCCCTCTTAAAAAAGCCGTCCCTCGACCCTATGGTAATTTCCAACTACCGTCCAGTGTCTAACCTACCTTTTTTAGGTAAGGTCCTGGAGAAAGCTGTGGCGCAGCAGTTACGGGATGTCCTGGATGAAGCGGATTATCTGGACCCGTTTCAGTCAGGATTCAGGCCCGGATATGGTACCGAAACTGCACTAGTCGCATTGGTAGATGATCTCTGGAGAGAGCGGGACGGAGGGGAACCGTCTGTCCTTGCTCTCCTCGACCTCTCAGCGGCTTTTGACACTGTCGATCATGGCATCCTTCTGGGAAGGCTCCGGGGCTTGGGGATCCAGGGCACAGTGCTGTCCTGGTTTTCCTCATTCCTGAGGGACAGGACCCAGTCGGTGTGCCTGGAGAAGGAGATGTCCAGCCCTAGGCCCCTGCAGTATGGGGTGCCTCAGGGCTCGGTACTTTCTCCTCTCCTATTTAACATCTATATGAAGCCGCTGGGTGAGATCATCCGTTCCCACGGGGTAAGGTATCATCAGTATGCTGATGATACCCAGTTGTACATCTCAGCCCGTGGGGACCCAGGCGGTGCAGTGGAAGTCCTTTCCAGGTGCCTGGAGGCTGTTAAGGTCTGGATGGGGGAAAACGGGCTACAGCTGAATCCCGGCAAGACTGAGTGGCTATGGGTAAGGGGCCCTGCGCTAACACGGGAGTTACCAGCTTTGGTTCTGGATGGGGCAGTTTTGCCCCAAACAGACCCGGTGCGTAATCTGGGGGTCCTCCTGGACTCACGGCTACTGTTCAATGAGCAGGTGGCAGCCGTGGCCAGGAGGGCTTTTGCACAACTTCGTGTAATACGCCAGTTACGCCCCCTCCTAGGCCGGGATGCCTTGCTCATGGTCACGCATGCTTTGGTCACCTCCAGACTTGATTACTGTAATGCGCTCTACATGGGGCTGCCCTTGGCGACCATTCGGAGGCTTCAGCTGGTCCAGAATGCGGCAGCCCGGGTAGTGATGGGGTGCGGGCGTTATGCTCGGGCCTCACCACTGCTCCGGGAGCTGCACTGGTTGCCAGTTTGCCTCCGGGTGCAATTCAAGGTGCTGGTCATTACCTTTAAAGCCCTACATGGTAGTGGGCCAGGATACCTAAGAGACCGCGTCACCCTAAGAATGTCTGCCCGTCCCACCAGGGCGGACCGGAGGGGTTCTCTTGTTACTCCATCGGCCAGGGAGGCTCGCCTCACGAGCACCAGGAAGAGAGCCTTCTCTGTGTTCGCCCCGGCCCTTTGGAACCTCCTTCCGACAGAGCTGCGACTGCAGACGGAGCTTCTGCCCTTTCGAAAGGGCCTGAAGACATGGCTGGCGGGTCAAGTGTGGGGACATAGCAATGCAGGTTCCCATACGGGATGGCTAATTTAAGAGCAGCCATCCGCCCCCATCTGGTAGCTGTTATTATGGGTTTCTATCCGTTTTTACTGTTTAACGTTTTAAATTTTTTATGAATTCTTATGAATTTTATGAATTTTAAGGCCATATATATTATGAGCTATGCTGTAAGCCGCCCAGAGTCGGGTCCGCCCGATTGGGGCGGGATATTAAATGCAAATAAATAAATAAATAAATAAATAAATAAATAAAATGTTGGTGGCGGCGATACCGGCGGCATTGACGGCGGCAGCAACGGCAGCAACGGCAGCGATGGCGGCGACAGTGGCGATGGCGGCGGCGATAATGGCAGCGGCGTAGATGGCAACGGCGTTGACTTTGGCAGCGGCGTGGGCAGGCGGCACCAGCCCTCAGAGGAGGGCACCTCCCCCGGGGCCGCCGAGCCCCCACAGGCAAGTTGAGGCCTGCCCTGCCCTGCCCGTCCGCCCCTTGCGAGCCCTCCCAGGGGTAAGTGAGGGGTTTGTGTTTGGGGTTGTATTTTTATTTAATTTTAATTTTATTTATTTATTTAATTTATTTACGGGTTGGTGGGGTGGGTTGGTGGGTTGGGTTGAGGGTGTGTGTGTGTGTTTATTTTATTTTATATTTTATTTTAAGGCCCCCGCCCACAACGTCATGACGTCAGCTCCGCCCATGACATCATGACGTCATGACATCGGCCACACCCGTGACGTCGTGACATCATGGAGTGGTGGTAACAAATTTGTCATCCCATCACTGGCTCCCTCCAGTCTGTCCCAGCTCCTGCCAGCGAGTAGTTTGAAAGCAAGAAATTACAAGTAGATAAACAGGGACCAAGTCGTTCAGAAGGTAAACAGTGTTCCGTACAGCCGCGCATTGAGGCATGCCTGCCACATGTCCACGGAAACGTCTGCAAATGAACATAGTGCTGACCCTTTGGCTATAAACAGAGATGAGCACTGAACACTAGAGTCAGATACACCTGGCTTTCGAGCATGGGTCACCTTTATCTCTACCAGCCATGTGACTCCGTCTATTGGCGATTTTTGATATTGGTTTATGAGGCAGGAAGAACAGCACCACCACCCTCACCACTGAAGGATTTGCTCCACTGGCTCTTCTCCTCCAACTACAATTTCTGAGTCCCTTTCAGTCCTGGTGTGGGAGTGAACAAATATATTATTTCCCCTCCTTAATCCTGGCTCTTCTTTCTCTCCCCCCCCCCCCAAATATTTCCCCTTCTGTGGAAAGGAAAGAAATAAAGTTAGGCGGGGGAGTTTCTTCCTCTGTAACCCACAATTTCACTCTCCCTTTGAGGGTGACTTAATTAAGCCTTTCTAGATAGATGAGAAAAGGGAGATTTCCCTCTCTCCACCTGTTGAACTTCTGCCTGTCATGGCTGGGGGGGGGGAGGGAGGGAGGGAGCAATCTTCCCCCTCCCTCCTTCCCGCCTAGAAAATCCGTCGCCAAGATACAGGGGAGGGGCTTCAGAACCAATGGCGACCCAGGCCGAGCCTCCTCCTGGGATTGTGTTTGCGCAGGCGCTAAGGGACATCCGGGCACTTTTCCTTCTTTCCCAGGCAGCAGCAGGAGAAGCCTTTGATCTTTTAGGGTGAGAAAAAGAGGGGGGGTCACGGATTGTGGAGGGGGGGAGGAAAGAAGGGGGTTGGACTATTCTTCCCCCTCCGTTGGCCATCATCTTCCTCTCTTTGAAGTTGGGGGACGGGAGAGAAGAATCCAAAGGTGAAGTAGGGTCGTCTCTGTTCTTTCTGCTGCCTGAGGCCCACCCATCATCCTCACTTGAGGAGTCTCATCCTCTTTCTAACACCTCCCCCCCCATTTTCATGTGGGGCGTCTTCCAAATCTCTTTTTTTCCCCTTGTTCTTTGGGTAGTAGGGCCATTGCCATGGGGTAGCCTGGGAGGTCAGATTTGGGGGGGGGGGGAGAAGGGAGGTTGGACTATTCTCCCCCCCCCTCCATTGCCATTCCTCTTTCTGCCATTGAATATTTAACCGGGGGGGGGGGGAGGAGGACAAGGAGTGTCCATAAATAAGGAAGGGTCTACGTTGTTCCTTCTGCCACCAGAGGCCCATCCATCATCCTCACCTCAGGGGTATCATCTTTTTCTCCCTCTCCCCCAAATTCCATCTGGGGCCATTTTTCAAATCTCTTCTCTGCGGCTGTTTTTTTTTTTTTTTTGGGGGGGGGGGGGTCGGAGCCTTCTCCCTTTTCTCCCCTAAGGAGCCCAACCTTGTGGCGGGGGGGGGGGAGGAGAGAGAAAAAGAAGGCTCCCTGCCCCCCCTCCAAGACCTCTTCCCTCCCTTGAGCTTCTCCTTCTGCCCCCCATAGCCTCCCCCCCCTTTGGGGCTCTGTCCCTCCCCTCCTGTGTCCCTTCCTAGCTTCCTTTTATTTGTTCATGGAGATTTTACTGCCCCACAGGATACGAAAACCAGAAGGGAACTTCAGGCGGCAGAGGTACATAGGTCGCTTCTCCCGTTCGCGGCCAAGCCTCCTAAGGGTAGGAACAGGAGGGGGTGGGGTAGGGTGGGTGTCGGAGTCTTAATTAAGGCTCCAGGCAGATGAGGAAGTGGAAAGTCTTCCCTCTCCCCACCTGTTGAACCTCTGACTGTCTTGAGGGAAGGGGGAGGAACATATCTCTCTCTGAGGTAAAATCTGTGACTAGCCTTGAGGAGAAGCAGTTTCTTCCCTTTCCCGCCAAGAAAATCCGTTGCCAAGATACGGGGAAGGGGCTTCAGAAACAATAGTGCCCCCAGACCCTCTCCTGGGAATATTTTGCAAGGGCGCTGAGGAGGAGGAGGTACCTTTGATCCTCTTCTGGGGTGAGTAAAAGGGGTCGTGTGATAAATGGGGGTGGGGGTGGAGATAAGTGGGGTTGGTATATTCTCCCCCCACTCCATTGGGCTTCACCTTCCTCCCATTGAAGGTCCAAAGCTGAGGAAGGGACGACAGTGCTCCTTCTGCCACCTGAGGCCCCACCCACCCATCCTCACTTCAGGGGTCTCATCTTTTCTCTCCCTCCCCAATTCCATGTGGGGCCTCTTTCCAACCCCTCCCTCCCTGAGGCTCTTCCTTGGGCACTCAGTGGCTTTCTTCCTGCTTCCCCCAAGGAGGCTTATCTGGCATGGGGTGGGGGGTGGGGTGAGGGGGAGAAAAAGGCCTCCCTCCCATTAGGGCTTCCCCTTCTGTCATCCTCCCCACTTTCGATTTTTTTGGGGGCAGAATCCCTTAGAAGGGGCACAGGATATCCCCCTCTTTATATTTCTGTGCATAGAGAACCTATTGCGGGGGGGGGGGCATTTCCTTTCCCCACCTTTCACCTACTCAGTCTGTGGGGGGGGGGGGGTAAGAGATTGTCTCACTCTTCATTCCCCCCCCCCAACACACACACTTTGTTTAGTAACAGTATGTTGGAATTTGAAGTGACCTTCCTTCCTTCCTCCATTGTCTCTCTTTGGAGTATCTCCCAGGAAGATACTTTCAAGAGGGAAAGTAGGGGTCTCCTCAATAGTTTACCCCGCCATTGAGGACACCCAGAAGGCAGAGGGGGTTTAGGGCAGTGGTTCTCAACCTGCGGCCCAGATGTGGCCTATGGCCACATTTCATGTCCCCCCCTCCACCACACCAGGAAGTTCCATATTGTGGAGGCAGGGCAAAATCGCCGTCCAGCGTGACCCGACCTCTGGCTTGAACAGGTTGAGAACTCCTTTGCAAACAAAGGGCAATTAACACCCCAACCCGAGCACTGAACCCACACTGTCATCAGCAAGGGGTTGGGGGAAAGAGCGGGCATAGCCATCCATGATAACGTCGTAATTTGGTTCCAAAAGTCATAACGTTATCCGGTGTTTAATGTTATGCAATGCATTGATCACACAACATTAAAAATAAAGCCCATGGGGGATTGATCCAGTTTGCCTGTTCCCTCCCCATGCAAAACGGCGGTCCCAGCATCGGATCACTGTTTGCTTGTGAAAGGAACCCACATTTCCTTTGCAAGCAAAGAGCGATCAACACCCCAACCAGAGTGCTGAACTCACACTGGCATCAGCCTGGGGGAAAAGAAGTGACTTAGCCATCTAGGTGGTGGTGGTGGGGCATTCTGAAGAGAGGTTTGGGACCCTTTCCCAGCCTCTCTTTAGAACACACACACACCCCGGACTGGATAGCAAAGCCCCTTAGCAAGTTAGGCCGGGAGTGGGGGGTGTTTCTGAAAAGAAGCTGGGAAAACTTTTTTAGCTTCTTTTCAGAAACCTGCGCCTAGATTCCTAAGGGGCTTTGTGATCCAGGCGAGGGTGGGAGACAGTGATGGGATGTCCCCGGTTCCAGACGGATCCCTGGAACTGGTAGGACCAATCCCGGAGGGTTCTCCGTGAGGGGAGTCCACTTTTGGGGCGTCCGGTTCCGGACGCCTGACCGAAAGAAAAAAAAATTTTAAAATCGGAGCTAAAATGGCTCCAATTGACTGTGCATGCGCAGAAACTCAATCTGACGCATTGCGCATGCGTCAAATTGAGTTTCTGGACATGCGCACTAAATTGGAGCCAAATGGCTCCAATTTTTTTAAAAAAAATCTTCCGAAGCTGGAGCCGGCCTTTTTAGAGTGGCTCCAGCAGCAGCGGCGGCAGCCCTAGGAGAAGGGCACCTCCCATAGCCGGCCACCTGGCTCCCACGGGCACGTTGGTGCCTGCCCGTGCCGTCCGTCCTCGCCGCGCCGTCCGTCCTCGCCGCGCCGTCCGTCCTCGCCGCGCCCTCCTAGGGACTTGGCCCTGAGAAACCCCCATGCCCGAGGAAGCTGCAGGCGGCCGGCGGAAGATGATGCGGCGGTGGCGAGCCCCGCCGCTCTTACCCAGGACATGTCGGGCCCAAGTCCCTAGGAGGGCGCGGCGCGGGCAGACGGTGCGAGCAGGCACCAACGTGCCCGTGGGAGTTCGGTGGCCAGGCAGGGGCTGCAGGCGGCTGTGGCGACCGTGGCCGGCGGATGCAGGGCCGGCCGCGGCCTCCGTAGGAGGAAACGGCCGCAGTCGGGGGCAGCGTGCCTTGCCGGGTGGCCCCGGGCCACATGGAGGTTCGTCGGCGCCAAGAAAGGTAAGTGAGGCTTTTATATTTAGGGTGGGTGGGTGATTTATTTGTGTTTTGGGTGGGTGGTTGTACTTTTATTCAATTTTTATTTTATTTATTTCTTTAAGTTATTTACGGGTCTGTGTGCATGTTTATTTTTATTTTTATTTTATTTTTGGCCTTGCCCACAACGTCATGACGTTGGCTTCACCCATAACGTCATGACATTGGGCACGCCCATGACGTCCGTGACGTCATGGCGTGGTAGTAGAATTTTTGACATCCCATCACTGGTGGGAGAGATCTGAAGAGGGCTTGGGAGGCTTTTCCCAGCCTCTCTTCAGAAGCCCCGGCCCAGGCCTGGATAGCTAAGCCCCTTAGAAGCTGGGGGTGGAGGTGTTTCTGAAACGAAGTTGGGAAATTTTTCCCCAGCTTCTTTTCAAAAACCTCAGCCTGGATGGCTAAGGGGCTTAGCGATCCAGTTGTGGGTGAGGGGTGGCATGCAGACGCATGATCTCTCCCCAAGACCCCAGCTGTCCCAGGTGATCGCGGGGACTGCCGGTGTGTTGGAGGACAGATAGTGTTGCATGCACAGTATTTCCCTCAACACCCCGGCAGTCCCAGTAATAGCTGAGACTGCCGGGGTGTTGGGGGAGAGATCATGTCTGTGCAAGTTTTCTCCCGCAACATGCCTGCAGTTCCAGCAATCGTGTGCTGGGGTGTTGGGTGAGAGATTCTGCGCGTGTATGGTTTCTCCCCCAACACCCGGGCAGTCCCTGTGTGCGATCGGATTGCCAGTTCATTTGGGGGGAGAATGGGCTCTGTACCCTCTCCGAAAACCAAACTGCCAATCAGAGTGAAAATCTCTGCCCCATGGCCTGAAGGGCGGGTCAGAGATCAACACCTGGGAATTTGAGGCAAAAGTTTGCATTGTACAACGTTATGTTAACGTTGTGCGATGCAAATGTTTGCATCAAATTCCCTGATGTTATCCTATTTAGGCATTATGCGATGCAAATGCTACCCGAGGTATTGCTCCTGTCCTTTTCCAATTTTGCATCCACTGCTGCATTTTCCAACTCTGTAAACACTTTAATTGCCTCTTCTTTTACGGCTAAAACTATCTCAACTGGACTAGAGTGGCTCACTTTGAGACTAACTCACTTAAAGAGAATTTTCTCCGAATGTTTGCTTCGCTTAACAACTAAAACCAACCAAAAACTCGCTTAACAACTATATCGGGGTTCGCACTTCCCACCGTCGAAGTCACAATTGGTCACTTACAATGGGGTTTTGCTTAAAGAGCAATCCTGTGGAACACATTATGTTCTTTAAGCCAGGTACTACTGTATTTACAAAAACAACAGCCAAAAGTTAGGATGGCAGCCATTTTCAAAAACCTCTCCATTTCTCTTCTCTCTACTTTCTTCCCCTCAGCATTTCCAGAACTTTCCCTATCAATCATCCATTTTCCATCAATGCTAGTCCAATATGCTAATCAATAACCCATTCCCTAACACTTTTTTGCTGCCCCCTTCTGGCATGTGTTGCTGTCTTTGGCTGCACTTTTACAAAGGCAATTTTTATATCCATTCTCACCCGACACTCGTACATCCCTTTACTCTAAGTACATGCATTCCTTACAGGGCCCACTTGACTTCATTCTCCAGGATGTCTGGCTCAAGGTCAATGATCACACCATTGTGGTTGTCAGGGACATTAAGGTGCTTTTTGTAGAGTTTTTCTGTGAATGTTTGCCATCTTTTCTTCATCTCTTCTGCATCTGTTAGATCCCTATTGTTTTCTCCTTTATCCTGGCCATTTTTGCTTGATGCATTCACTTAATTGCTCCAGTTTTTAAATTCTGTAGAGTTTTGTTTTTCTTGAACAGTATAAAAGCTGTGAAGAAATGTTCTTAGAAAACATTTCCAAACTCCCTAGGCCTCAGAGAAAAGGGAAAGACTTTATGATGTTTGAGGAGAATAAGATAGGAGGGTGTTTGTAATACACTAGATCCCTGGACAACGTTATGACATGGTTCCACAAGTCATGACATTGATCGAACAACGCTAAAAAAACCCTGAGAAGAGGCGCTCGCACATGCGCGAAAGGCGCGCCAGCGGGAGCCTCTTCTACCAAATGGGTATAGCAACAGGCATCGCACGTCAAGGCAAGGGATCAAAGTGGGGGGTGGCTCCCCCGGTTTGATATCTTGCCTTGACTTGCGATGCCCGTTTTGGCACTTTGCGATGGGAGTTTGGGTGCCCAAACTCCCATCGCAAAGCGCCTAAACAAGGGTCGGCTATGGGGCCAGGACGCCTCTCCTGATGTTCCGAAAGGGTAAAGATCCTTATCTTTTCAGAACATCGGGTGGCTTGCAGGCGTGCGCGCGTCGGTGGGGGTTAGCTCAGGAGATGGAGGTCCACCCGTATCCTGCGCTAACCCTCACCGACGCTCGCCACTCGCCCGAAGTTTCGAAATGGTAAGGATCCCCGTACCCTTTCCAAACATCTTGGGGGTGGGCACTGGGGCGGCAGAGCAACAACAACATAGAACATTAGACTCTTATGAATCCTTAATAAACACAAAAATTACCCCCACCCCATCAATTATTTTGAAAATTGCAGTTAAAAAGCAGGAAAAAAGTGGAGAGGTCTACACTATATTAGCTAGCAGCGAAGGGGTCACCACGCCACCGGTGCCGCACATCTGCTCACTCAGCCATGTTTTCAGCCCTTTCCCGAAGGGCAACAGCTCCATCTGGAGGCGCAATTCGGTTGGTAAGAGGTTCCATAGGACACTGAAAAGGCCCTAACCCTGGCCTCTCTAGCTGATGGTATCTTGAGTGAGCCTCTCCTGTCCGCTCTGCTGGGACAGACAGATGTTCTTAGGGTGGTGTGGTCTCTTAAGTATCCCAAGAGTCCACCTCTTGATAACAGTAGCAATAACATTTATATATTCCATGATTCTTGTGCTTGTCTCTGGACAGTTGACAGTTGACCTTCAGCCCGGTCCTGATCAAACTCAGAACATGTGCAGAGTATTGACTGGAGTCCGACAGTTAAAGCATTGTACTAGTCACAATTGTTAATACAGTACCCAAATTTAAAAAAGCACTGTATTTAAACACAAGGCAAAAGAGTGGGGTGTGTGTGTGTGGAGCCATCTGATCAGAGAAAGAAGAGCAGAGCTTAATAAATAGCCCATTTGTGTCATTCGAATTAATAGAAGCTATAAACAGCATGAAAATAAACTCAGTAGTAAAAAGTTATAAAAAGGATAATTTTTAGAGGGACATACAGATATGATAAAAACGACCCATGGTGTTGGAGTGCATATTGATGATGCTGTATTATTAAAATGTTTATTTCTTCTTTTTTTTCTATTAGTGAGTTTCGTATTAAGCCTTCTTATGATTATAAGTTTTTGTCTTGTATTTTTTTCTTAAAAATTCAGTTTTACAAATGATAAACCACTGTACCGTGAGGACTCATAATAGGTCTTTAATCTTTGGAAATGTACATGAAGAACAAACATGTCCTTCGTGATGTACAGGGTGTTTCTAATGAGTTAAATTGGCAAGAAACACCTGGCTTGCAACACCATTCTCTGTGCCCCTCCCCAAGCGGAAGTTGACACATTTATTTCAAACATAAAACACACCTGTGCATGTGTAAATGCACCCTCAGCTGTGATAAAGGTGGAAGTGGTTGGATTTACGGCTGTCATAAACGCACCTCTTCTGCTTCCCGGGGGAATGGTCAGGCCTGGTTAGCTGCTCGGGGAAATGGTCAGGCCTACAGAGCGAAAAGTTTGGGCACCCCTGTTTTGGAGGTATCACCAATAAGACACTTGATATCTCTTGGTACTGAGAGCAGTTGTCATGAAGTATTTTCAAATGTTGTCTTCTAATGTGGATCTCTCTTCCCTTCTAATTAGTCAGGATGAACTTTTGCATGCTTTCTCACTTCAATTGGCACTGGAATACACAGGATTTCTTAAATAAATACCATTGAAGTTTCTCCCTGGAATCAGTGTTAGCTTTTTTCCACCAAAGTATTGTAGGGGGTTGGGTTTTATGTTTCTCTCACCTCTCCTATTTAACATCTACATGAAGCCCCTGGGTGAGATCATCCATTCCTACAGGGTAAAATACCATCAGTTAGCACCCTCACCTGTGATAAAGGTGGAAGTGGGTGCATTTATGGCTGTCATAAATACACCTCTTCTGCTTCCAGGGGGAATGCTCAGGCCCATTTAGGTACATGGGTCAGGGCTGCAGAGCGAAACATTTGGGCACCCCTGGTATGGAGGTATCAGCAATAATGCCCTTGATATCTCTTGGTACTGAGAGCAGTTGTCATGAAGGATTTTAAAATATTGTCTTCTAATGTGCATCTGTATTCCCTTCTAATTATTCAGGCACAGTGTAACATAAAAGAAAGGAATCACAGTGGAAATTCACAGGTTATCAGGACCAACCGAAGAGTGGAAGGCGGTATTTATACAAATGAATCTCTAGATACTCTCCAGGATTGATTCTTCATTAGACATCAACTTTATTTGACTTTTCAGGAGAGTTTCCATCTCAAACTAGGCAGTTAATCTGCTTTTTTCCACACAACTGCTGATATGGAATATAAAGCAACTTTTCAACTAGGAGGATATATTACAATTCGTGAAAGAACATATTCAGGAGAGAAGCAGTTCCAAGGCTTGAAATGTGGAAAAGGCTTCAGTGAAGGTGGAAGTTTTCCTACACACCACAAGATCCATGCAAGTGAGTACCCTTTTAAATGCATGGAATGTGGAAAAAGCTTCAGTGAAAGAGCAGAATTTGATTTACATCACAGGACCCACAGAAAAGATAAGGCTTTTGAATGCCTGCAGTGTGGAAAAAGCTTCAGTCAAAATGCACCTCTTCCTAGACATCACAGGACCCACACAGGAGAGAAGCCTTTTAAATGTCTGGAGTGTGGAAAAAGCTTTAGTCAAAATTCACTCCTTGCTTCACATTATAGGATCCACACAGGAGAGAAGCCTTTTAAATGTCTGGAGTGTGGAAAAAGCTTCAGAGACAGAGCAGACCATGGTTCACATCATTGGACCCACACAGGTGAGAAGCCTTTTAAATGTGTGGAGTGTGGAAAAAGCTTCAGCCGAAGTGCACACCTTACTACACATCACAGGATCCATACAGGAAAGAAGCCTTTTAAATGTCTGGAGTGTGGAAAAAGCTTCAGCCGAAGTGCACACCTTACTACACATCACAGGATCCACACAGGAAAGAAGCCTTTTAAGTGTCTGGAGTGTGGAAAAAGCTTCAGTCAAAGTGAAAACCTTGCTTCACATCATAGGGTCCACACAGGTGAGAAGCCTTTTAAATGTCTGGAGTGTGGAAAAAGCTTCAGTGACCGTGGAAGCCTTGCTAAACATCACAGTATCCACACAGGAGAGAAGCCTTTTAAATGTCTGGAGTGTGGAAAAAGCTTCAGCCGAAGTGAACAGCTTACTACACATCACAGGATCCACACAGGAGAGAAACCTTTTAAATGTCTGGAGTGTGGAAAAAACTTCAGTGACCGTGGAAGCCTTGCTAAACATCACAGGATCCACACAGGAGAGAAGCCTTTTAAATGCCTAGAGTGTAGAAAAAGCTTCAGTCAAAGTGCACCCCTTGTTAGACATCACAGGACCCACACAGGAGAGAAGCCTTTTAAATGTCTGGAGTGTGGAAAAAGCTTCAGTCGACGTGAAAGCCTTGCTTCACATCATAGGACCCACACAGGAGAGAAGCCTTTTAAATGTCTAGAGTGTGGAAAAAGCTTCATTCGACGTGAAACCCTTGCTTCACATCATAGGACCCACACAGGAGAGAAGCCTTTTAAATGTCTGGAGTGTGGAAAAAGCTTCAGTGACAGTAGAAGCCTTGCTTCACATCATAGGACCCACACAGGAGAGAAGCCTTTTAAATGTCTGGAGTGTGGAAAAAGCTTCAGTGACCGTGGAAGCCTTGCTAAACATCACAGGATCCACACAGGAGAGAGGCCTTTTAAATGTGTAGAGTGTGGAAAAAGCTTTAGTCAAAATTCACACCTTGCTTCACATCATAGGATCCACACAGGAGAGAAGCCTTTTAAATGTCTGGAGTGTGGAAAAAGCTTCAGTGACTGTAGAATCCTTGCTTCACATCATAGGACCCACACAGGTGAGAAGCCTTTTAAATGTCTGGAGTGTGGAAAAAACTTCAGTGACAGTGGAAGGCTTGCTGCACATCACAGGATCCACCAATGAGAGAAGCCATTTAGATGCCTGGAGTGAGAAAGCTTTTGAATGCCTGGATGGTTGAAAAGGCTTAAGTGAGAGGAAGACTTACTAAACTTGGGACCAACATAGGAGAAAAACTTTAAAAGACTGGATTGTGGAAAATGGTTCAGTCAAAGAGTAAGCTTTGCTTCACATCACAGGATACACAGTTGGGAAGGGTTTTGAACACCTGGATGTGCTTTTGACTGTCTGTACATCTAATAAACTTTGAAACAATTAAGTCAGTGTGGAAGCTTTTAAATGTGTGGAAGATTCTTCTGTCAACATGTGTACTCCTTTTCCTACACATTTCAGTATGTAGACAGATAAAATGCTCTTTCAGTGTATTGAGTGTTGGACAATCTTAGGTTTGGAAAGTCATTCTATTACTCATGAAGGAATTATGTCCAGGGAGAAGCCATTTCAGTGCCTGCAGAGCAGAAGGATTATAATTCAAACCTCAGACTTCAAATTATACTGCACTTCCCACACACTGAAGTGGTCATTTAAATGCCTTGTGGAAAGAGCTTTAAATTGCAAAAATTCTTCACTTCTCATCAGTGACTTCATGACATGGAATTGTAATACTGTACTTATATGATGCTTCACATCATAGGATCCACACAGGTGATAAGCCTTTTAAATGTCTGGAGTGTGGAAAAAGCTTCAGTCAAATTGCACACCTTATTTCACATCATAGGAGCCACACAGGAGAGAAGCCTTTTAAATGTCGAGTGTGGAAAAAGCTTCAGTGACAGTGGAAGCCTTGCTTCACATCATAGGACCCACAGAGGCGAGAAGCCTTTTAAATGCCTAGAGAGTAGAAAAAGCTTCAGTTGTATAGCTTACCTGAACAGACATCACAGGATTCACACTGGTGAGAAAGCTTTTGAATGCCTGGATTGTTGAAGAGGCTTAAGTGAGAGGAAGACTTACTAAACTTGTGACCAACATAGGAGAAAAACTTTAAATTACTGTCTCACAGAACTAGCCGGCCCCCTCTGCTCTGGCCCTCCTTAACCAAAGCCCCAAGAGGGCAAGCTGGCCAGCAATACAGATAAACAGCCCTTAGCTGCTTCTCTTCCACAAGGAGGTTTAAACAGGTAGCGTATTCAGGGGCTTGTGTGCGAATACATTGCATCTCTTACCCTTTAGTTCAATGAAGAAACGTTGTTGAAGCAAATGTAGGTTTATTGATCATTCCATAGTCCATAAAAAAATATAAGCAAAGTTCAGTAGCATTAATGAGTCCACAGACAGTCCAAAGGAAGAACAAAAACCAAGTACAGTCCTAGGTAATCATTTTTAAAGAATAAAAGAGCAGTAGTCCCAGGGAAAGATGTTAACCCATCGATATCCAAAAAGCGAATCCCTGTTCTCCCCAAAATGGAGATTCTGGAATCAGGTGGGGTGTTTAGGCCAATCCGAGACAGCTCCTATAGAAGGAGAGATTTTTCCATAACATGGAAAGTGTTTTACATATATGTAGTGACAACAACAGAGAACTCAGCTAGCTACAGATACGAAATAGAAACACTGAACTGAAAACAAGCTGTCTCGTGACATGCAGTCTTGTGAGACAAAGAAGGGAAATGATTTTTGAGGCCTAGTGATACTAGGTCCTCTCCAGGCTTTGGGAACTTTAGGAAAAGATGTCGTCCCACGACAGACTGGAATGTGGAAACTGTTTCAGTCAAAGTGCAAGCTTTGCTTCACATCACAGGATATACAGTTGAGAAGGGGTTTCAACACCTGGATGTGCTTTTTTATATATATAGGTATTTAAAACAAACATACAAGAACAAAAATATACATAAAAATAATCTCATAAAGAAAATAATGCATTCTCATGAAGGAATTATGTCCGGGGAGAAGCCATTTCAGTGCCTGCAGAGCAGAAGGATTATAATTCAAACTGCAAACGTCGAATTATACTGCACTTCCCACACACTGAAGAAGTCATTTAAATGCCTTGTGGAAAGAGCTTTAAATTGCAAAAAACTTCACTTCTCATCAGTGACTTCATGACATGGAATTGTAATACTGTACTTATATTTTATGTTAAGAAAATAGATTCTCTTTTGTTAGAAAGTGTTAAGCTCTCAAGTATGCTTCTAGTAGCTGTTACGGTGTGTGTTACCAGCAGATGTTAGGATGTCTTGGAAGAGGAGCCATATCAGGCCTACAGGAGGCCATAACAAGAATGCTTTCTTTATTATCATGAGATGTACGGATGCTAGGTAACTGTAAACAATTAGCTGCAGGAACACTGTTAGACTGTTATGAGAATGTGGGGAACTGATGAGATGCTGTGTTGCAGTGACTTCAATGGCTCCTGGTGCGGCATTTCAACAGTTACCCCTTGTACCCCAGTAAGCTAACCAGCACCCATCCCTGATCCAGTTCAAAGGTCTCCTGCTTTCATGTTGTTTGTGACTGTCCCAGGTCACAAGATTGCATACGTGCCTGGGGGTTGTTTGTTATACATCTAAGCCATAAGACTGAATACTATATGAGGCACGCATACGATGCATTAACCAATCATGCTGAAGCCCAGACTAACATGACCCAATCCCGGCCAATGTACTGAGCCTAAAATACCCAATCTGTGATTTTCTATGTGTTTCCTTATACGATTGTAACAATAAATAGGCTTGAACGTTAGTTCAAGGAAAAGTGTTCTCCGCTAGATTGGACTTAGTGTTGTGTCTTTCATGAAGCTTCATCCCTCCCTTCATCCAACATAAGAACATGCATTCATTTTGTGTTAAGACACCATTGGATTGGCTAATGCTAATGAGCTGTGCACTAGTCTGATCTTAACCTAGTGCTGGAAGGGATTTGGAGTACATTCACATTAGATTACAGGATGTCACCTTGGAATGGTAAAACTACTGAAGAGGTGCAGAAATGAGTATTAATAATTAGTTAGAGATTAGACAGATTATTTTTATGTTTGGGAGAAAGAGTTTGCTGGCTGGTCTGATATTTTTGATTGGTATTGACGATGTTCAGTTTTTTATTGTGAACCTGTAAACCTACTGAAGATCTATGGTGTACCTATCCTTTTTATTCTAAATAAAGAGCTTTTTTTTCAAACGAGTGGTTAATTTCAAGGAGGGGTGAGAGAAGAAAGTGTTTCCAAGCCTTTAATACAATAGGCTGCTGCTACCGCAATAAAAAGTTTATTCTCTCGGCTGAGGTTGCTTTAAAGCTGCTCATACCTCTAACCTGGTTAATGTTAAGGGCTACCTACAGGCAGGAACACAGGAGAATCTGGGGGTGGGGGTGCTTAGCTGCAGTCCCTGTCAGATGTGGATAATGTGTATCTGAATAGATGGTTGACAGTACACACTGGGAGAAAATCATACACTCATATTCTGCATTGGAGCCATATTCAAGATGATTTCATTAGAAATTGTTTGGGGTATGTAAATATATTGAATGGGGCAAAACCCTTACTTTATACCAAATAACTTATCTAATTTTGTAAATATTCATATCGAATGGCAAAAGAATAAAATGATTATATTATTGGTTCCAGCAAGAAGATTGAACATGCAATAAAAGCCCTGGTTATGGAAGCATAAGTGGAAACAGTGTTTTATAAAGGACCGTTTCTATCTGATTTTGCTAGGATTGAGCAAAATAGGGACAGTTTGCATACAACAAAGTCTGGTTCAATGTCATCCAATATGCTTCTCTGAGTGTGCATAAGAAAAAAATGCTTCTAAATTTTCATCCGTCGTAGTTACTGCCAGTTTTGTTCTTATCCTTTTAAGTTTTGAGAAAACTCAGGTGTCCTCTGTTAATGTTATTGTTAGTAAACATTTGTATACTTTATATAGTTGTGTATATGGGGACTGTACATGTTATACTCTACTATCATCTCAAATGCACATTTTATGCACGGATTTCATTTATTTTTGGCATTGCACATTGAGAAGTCTGTATCCTCATCTTTGACTTCTGCAACTGCATTTACATTATTAGAAAACAAAACAAACAAAATAAAATAAAAAACACTGTAGCACTTTAAAGACTAACTGCTATATTTTTATTGTTAGCTTTCGTGGCTCAAGTCCACTTCATCAGACAAAGAGTGAAACTTATAGACATGTTCTTTATATACCAAATTCAGGAGGTCGACGGGAGAAGGGGTGTGAGCAAGATGGGAGAAGGGGTGTGGGCAAGACGACAGACAAGCAAGCACAAGAATGCAGCTTCTCACAGCCATTAGCAACACTAAATTATTCAGATAAACTCCAAATGACTCCCTTTCAATCTCAAGGTTGCTGAGAAAGCCCACTATGGTATCTGATCAACTTGTGACTTGCATGGAGGGAGCGGACAAACACCTGTACCTGGTTTCTTTCTGTTTTACTAAAGAGAATTGGCAGGAAAGGTAATATAAAATCATATAGCAATCTGTGTATCAAATTTGATACTGTCCCAGAAACCCTTCACTAATATTTAGCCCCCTGTGATGGGTATCTAACAGATGGATGTATTTCATTTCTGCTATCTCCCTTTCAATCCTAGTTTTGTAAATTCTCTGTTCCAGAATTGCAACTTTCAGGTCTTGGATAGAGTGTCCAGTTAGATTGAAGTGGTTTGAGACAGGTTTCTCCGTGTTGCCATTCCGGATATCTGATTGGTGTCTATTAATCCGTTTGCGTAAAGATTGTCCTGTTTGTCCTACATAAAGCACGTTATCCAAGATGGGTTGAGATCCCTCATTATGCATGTGAGGGGTTTAAGTTGAGGGCTGAAGGTGACAACCAGTAGTGTGCGATTGCTTTCCCTTCTGGGCCTGTCTTGTAGTAGATCACTCCTGGGTATTTGTCTAGCCCGGTTGATTTGTTCTTTAACCATATTGGATGGGTATTGTAATTAGAGAAATGCATTTTATAAGTCTGTGAGCTTGGCATCTCTATCATGTGGGCCTGAGCAGATACGATTGTACCTGAGGGCTTAGCTGAAGACAATGGATTTTGTTGTGTGTTCTGGATGGAAGCTGGAGGCATGCAGGTAGGTACATCTGTCTGTGGGTTTGCGATATAGTGTGGTACTAAAATGTCCATTTTGTAATTTCCCAGTGGTGTCCAGGAAATTAACTTGTTGTGTAGACTGGTCCAAACTGAGTTTGATATTTGGGTGAAAATTATTGAAGTTTTGGTGGAATTTCTCCACGGTTTCTTTTCCATGCGTCCAGATCAAGAATATGTCATCAATGTATTTACATTTTCTTCAATGCCTCTGTCATCCTTTTCCTATTCATAGGTATCAGAACTTTCAAGCACATATGAGAACTATGTCAGTAAGAGTAAAAGAACATAATTATAAACTTTTATGGCGATGGTACCTGACCCCAATTAAGTTGCATCAAATAGTTAACAAGATAAGCAATTTATGCTGGAGATGTAAACAATCAACGGGAACACATTCGTATATGTGGTGGAGTTGCAATGGGGTGAAAGAGTTTTTGGGGAAAGTAGAAAAAGAGATTAGAAATATGTTTGGAATGCAACTGGAGTTGGGGCCAGAAGTAGTGTTGCTAACAGATGTGGATAAATTTAAAATGTGTAATGATGAAAAGGAATTAATTACTGTGATGTTATCAGCAGCGAGACAATGTATTGCAAAGAACTGGAAAAATGAAGTACCACTAAAAGTAGATGATTGGTATAAAGAAATGTGGCAATTAGCACTCAACGATAAGTTAACCTGGGAATTGAATGTTAGAAAAGCCATAGTTCACAAAAATAGATTCTGGAGGATCTGGCGACAATTTGTGGAATATGTAATAATTAAAGATAAAGGTATCAAGCCTGTACCGGATCAAATTAATTTTTAGAAGATGTGAACTGTTAACCTCCCGGACAATGTACATAGCACAGTGGTGAATTATAGAAGATTGATGTACTAGTTGTAAAAGAAATTGATAAGAGTATTAAGCAATATAGTGTTAGAAATCAATAATATATAAGCCTTTGTAGAAATGTTTATTTTTTATTTTTGTTTTCTATTTTGTACTTGTATTTTACTGAAGCATTCTTTGTTAATTTTTTGTGTAGCTTTTCTGTTGTATCTCTTTTTTTGAAAATTTACCAATAAAATATATAAAAAACAAAAAAAATGTAGTTCAATACATTGACTCTACAGGAATCTTCAGGGTGATACCAAAAATTTTGAATAAAACATCATAATTAATCACAGTGTTTATTAAATCACCACATGTCACAACATACATACACACAGACCCCATAAGACAGGGTGAAGGGGGAGAGAAATCAACAGGAATGGTGTTTCGTGTAAAATACAAGGGCCATGGAAATCATTATTTGAAAGGAAGGGGGGGGAAACAAGCGGAGAAGCTAAGAAAAGCCCTGCGCAAACATAAACTGCCAGCGCAGGGCTGCAAGGGACAAACGGACGTCCCGTATCTCACGTACACAGCAAACGGATTAAAGGGGAAAAACAAAGGTTGCAAAGTTGATTTCTCTCCTCCAGGGTTCCCCATGCAACTAAACAATCAAGGCATAATGATTCTAATATCTTTCTTTTTGTTTCTGCCTAAGTACACGCCAGACGCTAAGCTGTTCGCGTCCGGAGCGGCAATTCATGTCGGATCTACAGTTTCCCCGCCGCGAAGCTCCATTGGCTGTCAATCCTGCTAGCTCATCTCCCATTGGATAAGATGCGCTAGCCGCTCCCGCCTCCTGTCAGTCAACGGAGAACAAAGAATATTACTTCCCCCTCGTAAATTCCTGTGAAACCGCAACTATGTCAATTGCTTCAACTTGCAACAATGTAACTCTTCTGAAAAGAACCGGTTTCTCCGCAATTGATGTAACCTGCCGCTTCTGTATAACTAAATTCCCTTACCTCATACCTGCTTTGTATTTTGTGTTTACATTTAATTAAAATATGTTAATTGCCCTTCCTCCTCCCAAGTTTCAGTCCCCTCCCCCTTGCATGTAGAGTTAGTTTAGGAAATAGATATAAGCCCTTTAAGGTGGGTGGGGGGCATCTTTGGTTCACTTAATTTCGTGAGCTGAGATCACTAGAGGGTTTTTCTTCAAAACGATTGAGGGAAGGTAGCTATTTAGTTGTAGACCTGGCCAGACTATAACCTTGATAGCTTTCCTTTGCTTTTGCTCCCAATAAATCACTTTGTTTTGATCGAATTACCTGTCTCGTTGTAAGTTTTTAGGATTTTCTATACCTCTGCCAGAGAACGTGCCTGGGCCCCAAAATTTTGGGTAACAAGGGGAAGATCAAAGTTGTTCATCATCACACTCTTCTCCTGCCATCTTTTTTACTTTCTTTAAACATTTATTTTGAAATCAGTTTCAGTTAGCATATCTTTAAGGGTCTCTCTCTCTCTGTCTGTCTGTCTGTCTGTCTGTTGGAGACAGGCCAGTAGTTGGTCATAACCACAGGGTCAAGGGATGGCTTCTTTAGGAAGTGGGGGTGAGACGTGGGGGAGGCATCAGGGGGAGAAAAAGGCCTGCCTCCTATTAGGGCTTCCCCTTCTGTTATCCTCCCCACTTTTGGTTTTTTGGGGGGCAGAATCCCTTAGACGGGGCACAGGACATCCCCCTCTTCATATTTCTGTACACAGAGAAGCTACTGCCTTCTCCAAAACCTTGCTCAGGAATGTAAGGTTGGAGACAGGCCAGTAATTGGTCATAACCGCAGGGTCAAGGGATGGCTTCTTTAGGAGGGGGCGCATCAAAGCATGTTTTAAGGTAGCAGGAAAATACCCCTCCCAAAGCGTAGAGTTAATAATTGCCTGGACCCAACCACTTGTCACCGCCCTGGCAGATTTCACCATTCAGGCAGGTAATGGTTCTGATGCACATGCAGTGGCACACACAGACCCCAGGAGCCTGTCCACTTCCTCATGGACAACTGGATCAAACCGATACCAGATAACATGACCAGACTGCACTTTGGACAACCCCAGATCTAATATTTCCATGCCGGGGTTCAACTTTGACTGAATCTGGGGGGGTCAAGGAGCATCTCAGGCTAATCGATTTAGTGATCCAGAGGACAAACACCCAGTTCCCTTTTAATCCATCAGGATCCACCAGTCACCGGGGGAAGACCAATTGAATAGGCCCTACCTCCCTGTACTGAAGCCCCATCCCCAGAAAGTCCAGAGTCACCAGACAGTGATCCGACCATGGCATAGGAGTGATGTCTGATTTTTGTATACTGTATTCAGGTCACTCTGCCACTGCTCCAACAAGAAAATGAGATCTGGGGTGTGGCCACTGTTCCTAGTTGGGTCCCAAGTTACTTGAGTCAGGCCCACAGCTGCCATGGAAGCCATGAACTCCCGAGCGGCCACGGTGCCAACCCCCAGAGAAGGCAAGTTGAAATCCCCCAGAACTATAAATCTGGCGAACTCAAATGCCAACATGGTGACGGCTTCAAGGAGCTCAGGCAGGGAATCTGCTACCTTGCAGGAAGGCAGGTACAGGAGCAAGATTCCCAACTGACCCTTAGAGCTCAAGCACAGGAGAAGGGCCTCACAACACGGAACTTGGGGAGCTGTGGCTCTGGCGACTCCCAGTGACTTCCTGGCTACAATGGCGACGCCACCACCCCTCCCATCACCCCTAGGCTGGTGCCAAATACCAAAGCCAGCTGGACACAGTTTTGACAGAGGAACCCCGTCCTCTGGTGCCAGCCAGGTTTCAGTGATGCATGCCAGGTCAGCCCAATCCCCTAGAATAGAATCTGAAATCAGGGAGCCTTGTTACAGATTGACCTGGGATTCATAAGCGGCAGCCTAAGCTGGGTGGGTGGGGGATTCTCTGGATCAGCTGCACAGGATCCAGCGGTGTATCCAGGGGCTGGAACAGGGGACAGATATTACACATCTGTCCCATGTTCCCCGAGTGTGGCCTGCCCCTCGGCTCCCGCCATACGGCAACATGCCCGTCACAAAGCCAATTTGGGCCCCAGGAACCTCATTGCTTGCTCCAGACGGAGCGCTGTTCCCAATCCTCGGCTGGTAGACTGTTCTCCCCTCTCTCTCCCCCCCCCCCATTCCCAGGCAGGAAAACAGACAAGAAGACCAGCACCTGTTATCATAACAGATACCTGCCACTCTGAAACCCCAGGGCCCTGGGCGGCCTTCCCAGCCCCAACGGGTGCTTCTGGTGGGGCACATACTGCATGACGGAATGACCTCCCTCTAGTGATGGGATGACCCCGGTTCCATCCGGTTACCTGGAACCGGTAGGAACAATCCCGGAGTGTTCTCTGGGAGGGTAGTCAACTTTTGAGGCGTCCGGAACCGGACGCCTCACCGAAATAATTTTTTCTAAAAAAAACATCGGAGCCAAAATGGCTCCGATTTACTGTGCATGCGCAATAAAATTGGAGCAATTTTGGCGCCAATTTTACTGCGCATGCGCAGAAACTCAATCTGACACAAGTGCAATTCGTCAGATTGAGTTTCTGCGCATGCGCTGTAAATCGGAGCCATTTTGGCTCCAATTTTTAAAAAAATTGGCGGCGGCGGCAGTGATAGTGGCAGCGGCGGCAATGGTGGCAGCGGTGATAGTGACGGCGGTGCCAATACCGGCAGTGATAGTGGCGCTGGCGGCGGTGATGACGGCGGCGGCAACACCGCCAGCAACTGCAACGCTGGCAGAGTTGTTGTTGGCGGCGATACCGGCGGCGTTGACAGCGGTGGTGGTTGCGGTGATGGCGGCGGCGGCGGCGATGGCGATAATGGCGGTGGTGGAGATGGCAACGGCGATGACTTTGGTGGTGGCTTCGGCAGGCGGCACCAGCCCTCAGAGGACCCTGAGCCCCCACAGGCAAGTTGAGCCCCCACAGGCAAGTTGAGGCCTGGTCTGCCCTGGCCGTCCATCCCTTGCAAGCCCTCCCAGGGGTAAGTGAGGGGTTTGTGTTTGGGGTTGTATTTTTATTTAATTTTAATTTTATTTATTTAATTTATTTACGGGTTTGTGGGGTGGGTGGGTGGGTTGGGTTGAGGGTGTGTGTGTATTTATTTTACTTTATATTTTATTTTAAGGCCCCCGCCCACAACGTCATGACATCATGACATCAGCCACGCCCATGACGTCGTGACATCATGGAGTGGTGGTAACAAATTTGTGATCCCATCACTGGCTCCCTCCAGTCTGTCCCAGCTCCTGCCAGTGAGTAATTTGAAAGCAAGAAATTACAAGTAGATAAATAGGGACCAATTCGTTCAGAAGGTAAACAGTGTTTTGTGTACTCGCGTGTTGAGGCATGCCTGCCACATGTCCACGGAAACATCTGCAGATGCACATAGTACTGTACTGACCCTTCGGCTATAAACAGATGAGCACTGAACACTAGAGTCAGATACAAGTGGCTTTTGAGCATGGGTCACCTTTATCTCTACCAGCCATGTGACTCCCTGTATTGGCGATTTTTGATATTGGCAGGAAGAATACCCCCCCCCACCACCACCACTGAAGGATTTGCTCCACTGGCACTTCCTCCAACTACAATTTCTGAGTCCCTTTCAGTCCTGGTGTGGGAATGAACAAATATATTATTCCCCCTCCTTAATCCTGGCTCTTCTTTCTCTCCCCCCCCCCCAAATATTTCCCCTTCTGTGGAAAGGAAAGAAATAAAGTTAGGCGGGGGAGTTTATTCCTCTGTGACCCACAATTTCAGTCTCCCTTTGAGGGTGACTTAATTAAGCCTTTCTAGATAGATGAGAAAAGGGAGATTTCCCTCTCCCCACCTGTTGAACTTCTGCCCGTCATGGCAGTTGGGGGGGGGGAGGGAGGGAGGGAGCAATCTTCCCCCTCCCTCCTTCCCGCCAAGAAAATCCGTCGCCAAGATACAGGGGAGGGGCTTCAGAACCAATGGCGACCCAGGCCGCGCCTCCTCCTGGGATTGTGTTTGCGCAGGCGCTGAGGGACATCCGGGCTCTTTTCCTTCTTTCCCAGGCAGCAGCAGGAGAAGCCTTTGATCTTTTAGGGTGAGAAAAAGAGGGGGGGTCACGGATTGTGGAGGGGGGAGGAGGAAAGAAGGGGGTTGGACTATTCTCCCCCCCTCCGTTGGCCTTCATCTTCCTCTCTTTGAAGTTGGGGGACGGGAGAGAAGAATCCAAAGGTGAGGTAGGGTCGTCTCTGTTCTTTCTGCTGCCTGAGGCCCACCCATCATCCTCACTTCAGGAGTCTCATCCTCTTTCTAACACCCCCCCCCCCCAATTTCATGTGGGGCGTCTTCCAAATCTCTTCCCCCCCCTTGTTCTTTGGGCAGGGCCATTGCCATGGGGTAGTCTGGGAGGTCAGATTGGGGGGGGGGAGAAGGGAGGTTGGACTATTCTCCCCCTCCTTTGCCCTTCCTCTTTCTGCCATTGAATATTTAACCGGGGGGGGGGGGGAGGACAAGGAGTGTCCATAAATAAGGAAGGGTCTACGTTGCTCCTTCTGCCACCAGAGGCCCATCCATCATCCTCACCTCAGGGGTATCATCTTTTTCTCCCTCTCCCCCAAATTCCATGTGGGGCCATTTTTCAAATCTCTTCTCTGCGGCTGTTTTTGGGGGGATTCGGAGCCTTTACCCTTTCTCTCCTAAGCAGCCCAACCTTGTGGCGGGGAGGGGAGAAAAAGAAGGCTCCCTGCCCCCCTCCAAGACCTCTTCCCTCCCTTGAGAGCTTCTCCTTCTGCCCCCCATAGCCTCCCCCCCTTTGGGGCTCTGCCCGTCCCCTCCTGTGTCCCTTCCTAGCTTCCTTTTATTTGTTCATGGAGATTTTACTGCCCCACAGGATACGAAAACCAGAAGGGAACTTCAGGTGGCAGAGGTACGTAGGTCGCTTCTCCCTCTTCACGGCCTAGGAGTGAGGGGGAGAAAAAGGCCTCCCTCCCATTAGGGCTTCCCCTTCTGTCATCCTCCCCACTATCGGTTTTTTGGGGGGCAGAATCCCTTAGAAGGGGCACAGGATATCCCCCTCTTTATATTTCTTTGCATAGAGAACCTATTGCGGGGGGGGGCATTTCCTTTCCCCACCTTTCACCTTCTCAGTCTGGGTGATGTGGGGTAAGAGATTGTCTCACTCTTCATTCCCCCCCCAACACACACACTTTGTTTATTAACAGTATGTTGGAATTTGAAGTGACCTTCCTCCCTTCCTCCATTGTCTCTCTTTGGAGTATCTCCCAGGAGGATACTTCCAAGAGGGAAAGTAAGGGTCTCCTCAATAGTTTACCCCGCCATTGAGGACACCCAGAAGGCAGAGGGGGTTTAGGGCAGTGGTTCTCAACCTGCGGCCTGTGGGCCAGATGTGGCCTATGGCAACATTTCATGTCCCCCCCTCCACCACACCAGGAAGTTCCATATTGTGGAGGAAGGGCAAAATCGCCGTCCAGCGTGACCCGACCGCTGGCTTGAACAGGTTGAGAACTCTTTTGCAAGCAAAGGGCAATGAACACCCCAAACCGAGCGCTGAACCCACACTGTCATCAGCACTGGGGTTGGGGGAAAGAGCGGGCATAGCCATCCATGATAACATTGTAATTTGGTTCCAAAAGTCATAACGTTATCCGGTTTTTAATGTTATGCAATGCATTGATCACACAACATTAAAAATAAAGCCCATGGGAGATTGATCCAGTTTGCATGTTCCCTCCCCATGCAAATCGGCGGTCCTATCATGGGTTCACTGTTTGCTTGTGAAAGGAACGCACATTTCCTTTGCAAGCAAAGAGCGATCAACACCCCAACCAGAGTGCTGAACTCACACTGGCATCAGCCTGGGGTTGGGGAAAAGAAGTGACTTAGCCATCCAGGTGGTGGTGGTGGGGCATTCTGAAGAGAGGTTTGGGATCCTTTCCCAGACTTTCTTCAGACCACCACCACCACCCCCGGACTGGATAGCTAAGTCCCCTAGCATGTCAGGCCGGGGGGGGGGGTAATTCTGAAAAGAAGCTGGGAAAACGTTATTGGCTTCTTTTCAGAAACCTGCGCCTAGATTGCTAAGGGGCTTCTTGATCCAGGCGAGGGTGGGGGAGTTCTGAAGAGGGCTTGGGAGGCTTTTCCCAGCCTCTCTTCAGAAGCCCCGCCCCCAGGCCTGGATAGCTAAGCCCCGTGGAAGCTGGGAGTGGAGGTGTTTCTGAAAAGAAGCTGGGAAAATTTTTCCCCAGCTTCTTTTCAAAAACCTCAGCCTGGATGGCTAAGGGGCTTAGCAATCCAGGTGTGAGTGAGGAATGGCATGCAGACACGTGATCTCTCCCCAAGACCCCAGCTGTCCCAGCGATCGCGGGGACTGCTGGTGTGTTGGGGGAGAGATCATGTCTGTACAGGTTTTCTCCTGCAACATGCCTGCAGTTCCAGCAATCGTGTGCTGGGGTGTTGGGTGAGAGATTCTGCGCATGTATGGTTTCTCCCCCAACACCCGGGCAGTCCCTGCGTGCGATCGGTTTGCCAGTTTGGTTGGGGGGAGAATGAGCTCCGTACCCGCTCCCAAAACCAAACTGCCAATCAAAGTGGAAATCTCCTCCCCATGGCCTGCAGGGCTGGTCTCCAGCCCTGTTGCCTTTGGGGCAGAGGTCAACGCCGGGGAATTTGAGGCAAAAGTTTGCATTGCACAATGTTATGTTAACGTTCCGCAATGCAAATGTTTGCATCAAATTCCCCGATGTTAGCCGATTTTAGCATTATGCGATGCAAATGCTACCCGAGGTATTGCTCCTGTCCTTTTCCAATTTTGCATCCACTGCTGCATTTTCCAACTCTGTAAACACTTTAATTGCCTCTCTTTTACAGCTAAAACTATCTCAACTGGACTAGAGTGGCTCACTTTGAGACTAACTCGCTTAAAGAGAATTTTCTCCGAATGTTTGCTTCGCTTAACAACTAAAACCAACCAAAAACTCACTTAACAACTATATCGGCGTTCGCATTCCCCCCACCCCCCCCAGTCGAAGTCACAATTGGTCACTTACAATGGGGTTTCGCTTAAAGAGCAATCCTGTGGAACACATTGTGTTGTTTAAGCCAGGTACAGTAATACCTCATATAACATTAGTATCGAATAACACTAAAATCGCATAACATTAAGGAATCTGGGGGGAAGAATTGCATCAGATAACATTAAGATCCTATGGGATGCTTCAGATAACAACCGCGAAAGCCTGTGTGGTTACAATGTATCTCTATGGATCCCATAGAGGATCAGATAACACTAAAAATCATATAACACGAAGACTTGTGGAACCAGGTTTTAGTGTTATATGAGGTTTTACTGTACTACTGTATTTACAAACAGCAACAGCCAAAAGTTAGGATGGCAGCCAATTTCAAAAACCTCTCCATTTCTCTTCTTTTCTTTCTTCCCCTCAGAATTTCCAGAACTTTCCCCATCAATCATCCATTTTCCATCAATGCTAGTCCAATATGCTAATCAATAACCCATTCCCTAACACTTTTTTGCTGCCCTCTTCTGGCATGTGTTGCTGTCTTTGGCTGCACTTTTACAAAGGCAATTTTTATATCCATTCTCACCCAACACTCATACATCCATTTACCCTAAGTACATGCATTCCTTACAGGGCCCACTTGACTTCATTCTCCAGGATGTCTGGCTCAAGGTCAATGATCACACCATTGTGGTTGTCAGGGACATTAAGGTGCTTTTTGTAGAGTTTTTATGTGAATGTTTGCCATCTTTTCTTCATCTCTTCTTCATCTGTTAGATCCCTATTGTTTTTCTCCTTTATCCTGGCCATTTTTGCTTGATACATTCACTTAATTGCTCCAGTTTTTAAATTCTGTAGAGTTTTGTTTTTCTTGAACAGTATAAAAGCTGTGAAGAAATGTTCTTAGAAAACATTTCCAAACTCCCTAGGCCTCAGAGAAACAGGGAAAGACTTTATGATGTTTGAGGAGAATAAGATAGGAGGGTGTTTGTAATACACTAGAACCCCGGACAACCTTATGACATGGTTCCACAAGTCATGACGTCGTCCGGTTTTTAACGTTGTTCGATACATTGATCGAACAACGCTAAAAAAACCCTGAGAAGAGGCGCTCGCACATGCGCGAAAGGTGCGTCAGCGGGAGCCTCTTCTACCAAACGGGTAAAGCAACAGGCATCGCACGTCAAGGCAAGGGATCAAAGTGGGGGGTGGCACCCCCCGCTTTGATACCTTGCCTTGATGTGCGATGCCCGTTTTGGCACTTTGTGATGGGAGTTTGGGTGCCCAAACTCTCATCGCAAAGCGCCTAAACAAGGGTCGGCATTTCCTAATTTCCCCCTCCCCCAGGGGAGGGGGAAATTCGGAAAAGCTGACCCTTATTTATGCGAGCGAAACGGGGATCCCACGTCAAGGCAATTGCCTTGACCTGACGTGCGATCTGCGTTGCTATAGCGTGCTCAGGAAAGAGACGGCTTGGTCGAAATCCTCACCCTCGTGCAGGGGGAGGGAATTTCGGCCAAGCTGCCTCTTTCCCAAGCCGGGGAGACCCCACAGAGAGGTGACTCTCCTCACCCGGATCTCCCCAGCCTCGCAGCAAGCCGCTATGAGGCCGGGGAGACCCCGCGGAAAGGCGCCTCTCCTCTCCCGATGTTCCGAAAGGGTAAAGATCCTTATCTTTTCAGAACATCGGGTGGCTTGCAGGCGTGCGCGCGTCGGTGGGGGTTAGCTCAGGACACGGAGGTCCCCCCCCCCGTATCCTGCGCTAACCCCCACCGACGCGCGCCGCTCACCCGAAGTTTCAAAAGGGTAAGGATTCCCGTACCCTTTCCAAACATCGTGGCGGCGGGTGCTGGGGGGGGGTTGGATTGGGTAGATGTTCTACCCAATCCAACTCCCCCCTCCACGCATACGCTTGTTCTGAATAACGTGAAAATCACGTTATTCGATAAAATATTTTTTTGAAAATCTTGTTACGTTATGCGGTTTTTACGCTATACGGTACTCATGTTACCCGGGGTATTACTGTACACCGATTGCATAAATAGCATTAGGGAAGGTGAGGAGAATGATGGGTTATTATGTTCCCTCAGCACTCCACAATTTTACTTTGGGAAAATCTTCAAGGAGTTTAACTAAACACCAACACAATTCACTCACATGTGTGAATGCACACTAAATTTGTTTATTTTTATATACTGCTGCCCATTTCGAATGAGCAACAGTGGGCGGCATAGCAACAACAACATAGACTCTTAAGAATCCTTAATAAACACAAAAATTACCCCCACCCCATCAATTATTTTGAAAATTGCAGTTAAAAAGCAGGAAAAATGTGGAGAGGTCTACACTATATTAGCTAGCAGCGAGGGGGTCACCACGCCACCGGTGCCGCACATCTGCTCAGTCAGCCATGTTTTCAGCCCTTTCCCGAAGGGCAACAGCTCCATCTGGAGGCACAATTCGGTTGGTAAGAGGTTCCATAGGACACTGAAAAGGCCCTCCTTCTTGTGCTAGAGAGTCGGGCCTCTCTAGCTGATGGTATCTTGAGTGAGCCTCTCCTGTCCGCTCTGCTGGGACAGACAGATGTTCTTAGGGTGGTGTGGTCTCTTAAGTATCCCAAGACTGAGTCCACCTCTTGATAACAGTAGCAATAACATTTATATATTCCATGATTCTTGTGCTTGTCTCTGGACAGTTGACAGTTGATCTTCAGCCCGGTCCTGATCGAACTCAGAACATGTGCAGAGTATTGACTGGAGTCCGACAGTTAAACCATTGTACTAGTCACAATTGTTAATACAGTACCCAAATTTAAAAAGGCACTGTATTTAAACAGAAAGGGAAAAGGAGTGGTGTGTGTGTGTGTGGAGCCATCTGATCAGAGAAAGAAGAGTAGAGCTTAATAAATAGCCCATTTGTGTCATTTGAATTAATAGAAGCTATAAACAGCATGAAAATAAACTCAGTAGTAAAAAGTTATAAAAAGGATAATTTTTAGAGGGACATACAGATCTGATAAAAACGACCCATGGTGTTGGAGTGCATATTGATGATGCTGTATTATTAAAATGTTTATTTCTTCTTTTTTTTGTATTAGTGAGTTTCGTATTAAGCCTTCTTATGATTATAAGTTTTTGTCTTGTTTTTTTTCTTAAAAATTCAGTTTTTCAAATGATAAACCACTGTACCGTGAGGACTCATAATAGGTCTTTAATCTTTGGAAATGTACATGAAGAACAAACATGTCCTTCGTGATGTACAGGGTGTTTCTAATGAGTTAAATTGGCAAGAAACACCTGGCTTGCAACACCATTCTCTGTGCCCCTCCCCAAACGGAAGTTGACACATTTATTTCAAACATAAAACACACCTGTGCATGTGTAAATGCACCCTCAGCTGTGATAAAGGTGGAAGTGGTTGGATTTACGGCTGTCATAAACGCACCTCTTCTGCTTCCCGGGGGAATGGTCAGGCCTGGTTAGCTGCTCGGGGACATGGTCAGGCCTACAGAGCGAAAAGTTTGGGCACCCCTGTTTTGGAGGTATCACCAATAAGACACTTGATATCTCTTGGCACTGAGAGCAGTTGTCATGAAGCATTTTCAAATGTTGTCTTCTAATGTGCATCTCTCTTCCCTTCTAATTAGTCAGGATGAACTTTTGCATGCTTTCTCACTTCGACTGGCACTGGAATACACAGAATTTCTTAAATAAATACCATTGAAGTTTCTCCTTGGAATCGGTGTTAGCTTTTTTCCACCAAAGTATTGTAGGGGGTTGGGTTTTATGTTTCTCTCACCTCTCCTATTTAACATCTACATGAAGCCCCTGGGTGAGATCATCCATTCCTACAGGGTAAAATACCATCAGTTAGCACCCTCACCTGTGATAAAGGTGGAAGTGGGTGCATTTATGGCTGTCATAAATGCACCTCTTCTGCTTCCATGGGGAATGCTCAGGCCCATTTAGGTACCTGGGTCAGGGCTGCAGAGCGAAACATTTGGGCACCCCTGGTTTGGAGGTATCAGCAATAAGGCCCTTGATATCTCTTGGTACTGAGAGCAGTTGTCATGAAGGATTTTAAAATATTGTCTTCTAATGTGCATCTGTATTCCCTTCTAATTATTCAGGCACAGTGTAACATAAAAGAAAGGAATCACAGTGGAGATTCAGAGGTTATCAGGACCAACCGATGAGTAGAAGGCAGCATTTTTACAAATGAATTTCTAGATACTCTCCAGAATCGATTCTTCATCAGACATCAACTTTGTTTGAATTTTCAGGAGTTTCTCAAACTAGGCAATTAATCTGTTTTTCCCCACACAACTGCTGATATGGAATATAAAGCAACTTTTCAACTAGGAGGATATATTACAATTCGTGAAAGAACATATTCAGGAGAGAAGCAGTTCCAAGGCTTGAAATGTGGAAAAGGCTTCAGTGAAGGTGGAAGTTTTCCTACACACCACAAGATCCATGCATGTGAGTACCCTTTAAAATGCATGGAATGTGGAAAAAGCTTCAGTGAAACAGCAGAATTTGATTTACATCACAGGACCCACAGAAAAGATAAGGCTTTTGAATGCCTGCAGTGTGGAAAAAGCTTCAGTCAAAATGCACCCCTTGCGAGACATCACAGGACCCACACAGGAGAGAAGCCTTTTAAATGTCTGGAGTGTGGAAAAAGCTTCAGTCGACGTGAAAGCCTTGCTTCACAACATAGGACCCACACAGGAGAGAAGCCTTTTAAATGTCTGGAGTGTGGAAAAAGCTTCAGTCAAAGTGCAGCCCTTGCTTCACATCATTGGACCCACACAGGAGAGAAACCTTTTAAATGTGTGGAGTGTGGAAAAAGCTTCAGCCAAAGTGCACACCTTACTACACATCACAGGATCCACACAGGTGAGAAGCCTTTTAAATGTGTGGAGTGTGGAAAAAGCTTCAGCCGAAGTGCACACCTTACTACACATCACAGGATCCACACAGGTGAGAAGCCTTTTAAATGTGTGGAGTGTGGAAAAAGCTTCAGCCGAAGTGCACACCTTACTACACATCACAGGATCCACACAGGAGAGAAGCCTTTTAAACGTATGGAGTGTGGAAAAAGCTTCAGACACTGAGCAGACCTTGGTTCACATCATTGGACCCACACAGGTGAGAAGCCTTTTAACTGTGTGGAGTGTGGAAAAAGCTTCAGCCGAAGTGCACACCTTACTACACATCACAGGATCCACACAGGTGAGAAGCCTTTTAAATGTCTGGAGTGTGGAAAAAGCTTCAGCCAAAGTGAACACCTTACTACACATCACAGGATCCACACAGGAGAGAAGCCTTTTAAATGTCTGGAGTGTGGAAAAAGCTTCAGCCGAAGTGCACACCTTACTACACATCACAGGATCCACACAGGTGAGAAGCCTTTTAAATGTCTGGAATGTGGAAAAAGCTTCAGCCGAAATGAACACCTTACTACACATCACAGGATCCACACAGGAGAGAAGCCTTTTAAATGTCTGGAGTGTGGAAAAAACTTCAGTGACCATAGAAACCTTGCTAAACATCACAGGATCCACACAGGAGAGAAGCCTTTTAAATGCCTAGAGTGTAGAAAAAGCTTCAGTTGTGTAACTTCCCTGAACAGACATCACAGGATTCACACTGGTGAGAAAACTTTTGAATGCCTGGATTGTTGAAGAGGCTTAAGTGAGAGGAAGACTTACTAAACTTGTGACCAACATAGGAGAAAAACTTTAAATGACTGTCTCACAGAACTAGCCGGCCCCCTCTGCTCTGGCCCTCCTTAACCAAAGCACCCAGAGGGCGAGCTGGCCAGCAATACAGATAAACGGCCCTTAGCTGCTTCTCTTCCACAAGGAGGTTTAAACAGGTAGCATATTCAGGGGCTTGTGTGCGAATACATTGCATCTCTTACCCTTTAGTTCAATGAAGAGACGTTGTTGAAGCAAATGTAGGTTTATTGATCAGTCCATAGTCCATAAAAAAACAATGTAAGCAAAGTTCAGTAGCATTAATCAGTCCACAGACAGTCCAAAGGCAGAACAAAAACCAAGTACAGTCCTAGGTAATCATTTTTAAAGAGTAAAAGAGCAGTAGTCCCAGGGAAAGATGTTAACCCATCGATATCCAAAAAGCGAACCCCTGTTCTCCCCAAAATGGAGATTCTTGAATCAGGTGGGGTTTTTAGGCCAATCAGAGACAGCTCCTATAGAAGGAGAGATTTTCCCATAACATGGAAAGTGTTTTACATATATGTAGTGACAACAACAGAGAGCTCAGCTAGCTACAGATAGGAAATAGGAACACTGAACTGAAAACAAGCTGTCTCGTGACACGCAGTCTTGTGAGACAAAGAAGGGAAATGATTTTTGAGGCCTAGTGATACTAGGTCCTCTCCAGGCTTTGGGAACTTTAGGAAAAAGATGTCGTCCCACGACAGACTGGAATGTGGAAACTGTTTCAGTCAAAGTGCAAGCTTTGCTTCACATTACAGGATATACAGTTGGGAAGGGGTTTCAACACCTGGATGTGCTTTTTTATATATATAGGTATTTAAAACAAACATACAAGAACAAAAATACAGTATACATAAAAATAATCTCATAAAGAAAATAATGCATTCTCATGAAGGAATTATGTCCGGGGAGAAGCCATTTCAGTGCCTGCAGAGCAGAAGGATTATAATTCAAACTGCAAACTTTGAATTATACTGCACTTCCCACACACTGAAGAAGTCATTTAAATGCCTTGTGGAAAGAGCTTTAAATTGCAAAAAATCTTCACTTCTCATCAGTGACTTCATGACATGGAATTGTAATACTGTACTTATATTTTATGTTAAGAAAATGGATTCTCTTTTGTTAGAAAGTGTTAAGCTCTCAAGTATGCTTCTAGTAGCTGTTACGGTGTGTTTTACCAGCAGATGTTAGGATGTCTTGGAAGAGGAGCCATATCAGGCCAACAGGAGGCCATAACAAGAATGCTTTCTTTATTATCATGAGATGTACGGATGCTAGGTAACTGTAAACAATTAGCTGCAGGAACACTGTTAGAATGTTATGAGAATGTGGGGAACTGATGAGATGCTGTGTTGCATTGACTTCAATGACTCCTGATGCGGCACTTCAACAGTTAACCCTTGTACCCCAGTAAGCTAACCAGCACCCATCCTTGATCCAGTTCAAAAGTCTCCTGCTTTTGGGTTGTTTGTGACTGTCCCAGGTCACAAGATTGCATACGTGCCTGGGGGTTGTTTGTTATACATCTAAGCCATAAGACGGAATACTATATGAGGCACGCATACGATGCATTAACCAATCAGGCTGAAGTCCAGACTAACATGACCCAATCCCGGCCAATGTACTGAGCCTAAAATACCCAATCTGTGATTTTCTATGTGTTTCCTTATACGATTGTAACAATAAAAAGTCTCGAACGTTAGTTCAAGGAAAAGTATTCTCCGCTAGATTGGACTTAGTGTTGTGTGTTTCATGAAGCTTCATCCCTCCCTTCATCCAACATGAGAACATGCATTCATTTTGTGTTAAGACACCATTGGATTGGCTAATGCTAATGAGCTGTGCACTAGTCTGATCTTAACCTAGTGCTGGATGGAATTTGGAGTACATTCACATTAGATTACAGGATGTCACCTTGGAATGGTAAGACTACTGAAGAGGTGCAGAAATGAGTATTAATAATTAGTTAGAGATTAGACAGATTATTTTTATGTTTTGGGGAAAATCATACACTCATATGCTGCATAGGAGCCATATTCAAGATGATTTCATTAGAAATTGTTTGGGGTATGTAAATATATTGAATGGGGCAAAACCCTTACTTTATACCAAATAACTTATCTAATTTTGTAAATATTCATATAGAATGGCAAAAGAATAAAATGATTATATTATTGGTTCCAGCAAGAAGTTTGAACATGCAATAAAAGCCCTGGTTATGGACCCCTCAAGTAACAGAAAACCTGACCTACAGAAGAAAATACTGAAGAAACGGTGTCCCAATTTATGGGGGAAATGTGCAATACAGAAAGTTATTTTAGGGTGTTCTGATGCTTCCCAGGGCTGTGGGAGGGTGTTTGGAGTATTTCCGGAGCATTTTTGAAAAATGTCACTTTTTTGGCTCCAGGAGAAGCTTGCCCTGCAACTAAGAAGTGTTGTTAACCCCCCTCTCAATCTGTAGTTAGGCGGGGACCTTTCTTGCAGGTACCAGGGCTGGCCACTAGATGGAGGTGATAGAAATTGGAAGAATATTCCCTAAAAATAAAAATCAGCTTCAAAGCTCACTAAAAAGCCAAAAAAACTTTTTTCTCTTCCAAACTATTTCTAAAGTTCAGTTTGAATTTGTTTGCTTCATTTTACCACTTTAGAACAGAAATATTACAGGGCTTTTTGCCTCTTTTCTAACCCCTAGAATGTTCTTTATTTTCAATGCATTCCTATGGGAAATTGTGCTTTGTGTTACAGAAAAATCTTTTTACAAAAAACATTCTAGAATGGATTAATTCCGTAACCCGGGGTTCTACTGCACTCAAAATATGGAAAGTAGATTTTTATTTTGAACTTGATGGCTGTTAATAAAGAGAGATGGATCATAACTATCAATGGTGAATGAAAACGTGATTTTAGAGAGATGGGGAGGATTTCTGAACAGTGTATTAATGAAAATGAAAGGGCTTAAGCCAGAACAAGTAATATTCTATAATTTTATACAAATAATAATTGGTTATTGTAATATGTCCAATAAGCATGTGTAGACAATTTTTTGAATGTTTCATTTATAATGGTTTTGCTGTATATTTTCTTAAATATAATATTTGAAAGTACACCCCCTCTCCCTGACCATAGTTTGGGCACCCTGATCTACAATTTAATGTATGGTGTACTTCTGAGATGGAATGTTGCTTCATGTAAGCCATTTCATGTCTACCCTTGGTAAGTATCTGCATCCTCATCAGGAGCACACTTGAAAGAGAAAACTTTCTGGATTCGACCCAATGAACAGAAACATTTCCTGCTGCCATCCTAGTTTGGATAGTTCTGGCATGTATAATACTGTACTGGGTTCGTTGATTTCCATGGATTTGGGCTTTTGTGGAAGATCTTGGAACATTTCCTCTGTAGGGAATAATGCATGGTTCAAATGTGCAAAGAACTTCCGGAGACCCACAACCTCACTTCTTGGCAAGGGTTTCCCCCTTGGGAGAAGCCACTTTATTGCTTAGAGTAAGGGGTGGTGGAATTCTGCCACGCACATACCAGATTATTCACCAGAGAATACAAGGAATTCTTGGGAGTGATGAAAAGTCTTTAGACTAGTGTTTCCCAACCTTTGGTTCTTGGATTTCAATTCCCAGAAGCTGAAGTCAGTTGCCAAAAGCATTGATCACCCATTGTACTGACTTAGGCTTCTGGGAATTGAAGTCCAAGAAAGAAAAGATGCAATACACTGCTTTAGACTGCGAAAGTTCCTTAGGTTCCATCTAATAATCGATACAGAAGAGATGTCGCTTACATTCCAGGATGCAGGCAGCTCACCATATGGGTTGCCTAAACATCTCAAAAGTCATAGAAGAATGACATTCCAATGGTAACTTCAAGACTCTCCTGTTAGATGTCATAATTTTGAGACTCACCAGTATAGTAAAACCCTTTTTTGCTGCCTCTGTAACTCTCCTGGCCCAAATTAAATGTTGACTAAAATTCTATAGCATAACTCTTTGTGCAGAATGAAGATGATGTCATCATCCACCAGTCACCATTAATTAAGGGCTTACTTTAGTGGTCTCAGGGTGCAGGCAACCTGAGCCAGACTTGACCAGCTTTCACCAGAGTCTTCAGTAACCTGCTGGTTTGTATTTATGTATAAAGGTCCAGACTTTTGATGGAAGCATAATAAGCTTGAACTAGAGGACTGAATGAAGCATAAGTGGAAACAGTGTTTTATAAAGGACCGTTTCTATCTGATTTTGCTAGGATTGAGCAAAATAGGGACACAGTTTGCATACAACAAAGTCTGGTTCAATGTCATTTAATATGCTTCTCTGAGTGTGCATAAGAAAAAAATGCTTCTAAATTTTCATCCGTCGTAGTTACTGCCAGTTTTGTTCTTATCCTTTTAAGTTTTGAGATAACTCAGGTGTCCTGTGTTAATGTTATTGTTAGTAAACATTTGTATACTTTATATAGTTGTGTATATGGGGACTGTACATGTTATACTCTACTATCATCTCAAATGCACATTTTACGCACGGATTTCATTTATTTTTGGCATTGCACATTGAGAAGTCTGTATCCTCATCTTTGACTTCTGCAACTGCATTTACATTATCAGAAAACAAAACAAACAAAATGAAATAAAAAACACTGTAGCACTTTAAAGACTAACTGCTATATTTTTATTGTTAGCTTTCGTGGCTCAAGTCCACTTCATCAGACAAAGAGTGAAACTTATAGGCATGTTCTTTATATACCAAATTCAGGAGGTTGACGGGAGAAGGGGTGTGAGCAAGATGGGAGAAGGGGTGTGGGCAAGACGACAGACAAGCAAGCACAAGAATGCAGCTTCTCACAGCCATTAGCAACAATAAATTATTCAGATAAACTCCAAATGACTCCCTTTCAATCTCAAGGTTGCTGAGAAAGCCCACTATGGTATCTGATCAACTTGTGACTTGCATGGAGGGGGCGGACAAACCCCTGTACCTGGTTTCTTTCTGTTTTACTAAAGAGAATTGGCAGGAAAGGTAATATAAAATCATATAGCAATCTGTGTATCAAATTTGATAATGTCCCAGAAACCCTTCATTAATATTTAGCCCCCTGTGATGGGTATCTAACAGATGGATGTATTTGATTTCTGCTGTCTCCCTTTCAATCCTAGTTTTGTAAATTCTCTGTTCCAGAATTGCAACTTTCAGGTCTTGGATAGAGTGTCCAGTTAGATTGAAGTGGTTTGAGACAGGTTTCTCCGTGTTGCCATTCCGGATATCTGATTGGTGTCCATTAATCCTTTTGCGTAAAGATTGTCCTGTTTGTCCTACATAAAGCACGTTATCCAAGATGGGTTGGAGATCCCTCATTATGCAAGTGAGGGGTTTAAGTTGAGGGCTGAAGGTGACAACCAGTAGTGTGCGATTGCTTTCCCTTCTGGGCCTGTCTTGTAGTAGATCACTCCTGGGTATTTGTCTAGCCCGGTTGATTTGTTCTTTAACCATATTGGATGGGTATTGTAATTAGAGAAATGCATTTTATAAGTCTGTGAGCTTGGCATCTCTATCGTGTGGGTCTGAGCAGATACGATTGTACCTGAGGGCTTAGCTGAAGACAATGGATTTTGTTGTGTGTTCTGGATAGAAGCTGGAGGCATGCAGGTAGGTACATCTGTCTGTGGGTTTGCGATATAGTGTGGTACTAAAATGTCCATTTTGTAATTTCCCAGTGGTGTCCAGGAAATTTACTTGTTGTGTAGACTGGTCCAAACTGAGTTTGATATTTGGGTGAAAATTATTGAAGTCTTGGTGGAATTTCTCCAGGGTTTCTTTTCCATGCGTCCAGATCAAGAATATGTCATCAATGTATTTACAATTTCTTCAATGTCTCTGTCATCCTTTTCATATTCATAGGTATCAGAACTTTCAAGCACATATGAGAACTATGTCAGTAAGAGTAAAAGAACATAATTATAAACTTTTATGGCAGTGGTACCTGACCCCAATTAAGTTGCATCAAATAGATAACAAGATAAGCAATTTATGCTGGAGATGTAAACAATCAACGGGAACATATACGCATATGTGGTGGAGTTGCAATGGGGTGAAAGAATTTTTGGGGAAAGTAGAAAAAGAGATTAGAAATATGTTTGGAATGGAACTGGAGTTGGGGCCAGAAGTGGATAAATTTAAAATGTGTAATGATGAAAAGGAATTAATTACTGTACTGTTATCAGCAGCGAGACAATGTATTGCAAAGAACTGGAAAAATGAAGTACCACTAAAAGTAGATGATTGGTATAAAGAAATGTGGCAATTAGCACTCAATGATAAGTTAACCTCGGAATTGAATGTTAGAAAAGGCATAGTTCACGAAAATAGATTCTGGAGGATCTGGCGACAATTTGTGGAATATGTAATAATTAAAGATAAAAGGTATCAAGCCTGTACCAGATCAAATTAATTTTTGGAAGATGTGAACTGTTAACCTCCCGGACAATGTACATAGCACAGTGGTGAATTATAGAAGATTGATGTACTAGTTGTAAAAGAAATTGATAAGAGTATTAAGCAATATAGTGTTAGAAATCAATAATATATAAGCCTTTGTAGAAATGTTTTTTTTTGTTTTTTTTTCTATTTTGTACTTGTATTTTACTGATGCATTCTTTGTTAATTTTTTGTGTAGCTTTTCTGTTGTATTTCTCTTTTTTTGAAAATTTACAAATAAAATATATAAAAAACAAAAAAACCCAATGTAGTTCAATACATTTACTCTTACAGGAATCTTCAGGGGAAGATCAAAGTTGTTCATCATCACACTGTCCTCCTGCCATCTTTTTACTTTCTTTAAACATTTATTTTAAAATCAGTTTCAGTTGGCATATCTTTAACGGTCTCTCTCTCTCTCTCTCTCTCTGTTGGAGACAGGCTGGTAGTTGGTCATAACCACAGGGTCAAGGGATGGCTTCTTTAGGAGGGGGCGCATCAAAGCATGTTTTAAGGTAGCTGGAAAATACCCCTTCCAAAGCGAAGAGTTAATAATGGCCTCGACCCAACCACTTGTCACCGCCCTGGCAGATTTCACCAGCCAGGCAGGGCATGGTTCTGATTCACATGCAGTGGCACAAACTGATCCCAGAAACCTGTCCACTTCCTCAGGTACAACTGGATCAAACCGATACCAGATAACATGACCAGACTGCACTTTGGACAACCCCAGATATTTTCATGCCGGGGTTCAACTTTGACTGAATCGGGGGGGGGGGGGTCAAGGAACGTCTCAGGCTAATCGAGTTGCTGATCCAGAGGACAAACACCCAGTTCCCTTTTAATCCATCAGGATCCACCAGTCATTGGGGGAAGACCAATTGAATAGGCCCTACCTCCCTGTACTGAAGCCCCATCCCCAGAAAGTCCAGAGTCACCAGATAGTGATCCGACCATGGCATAGGAGTGATGTCTGATTTTTGTATACTATATTCAGGTCACTCTGTCACTGCTCCAACAAGAAAATGAGATCTGGGGTGTGGCCACTGTTCCTAGTTGGGTCCCAAATTACTTGAGTCAGGCCCACAGCTGCCATGGAAGCCATGAACTCCCGAGCTGCCAATGAGCCAACCCCCAGTGAAGGCAAGTTAAAATCCCCCAGAACCATAAGTTTGGGGAACTCCAATGCCAACATGGCGACGGCTTCAAGGAGCTGAGGCAGGGAATTGCTACCTTGCAGGAAGGCAGGTACAGGAGCAAGATTCCCAAGCACAGGAGAAGGGCCTCACAACTCGGGACTTGGGGAGATGTGGCTCTGGCGACTCCCAGTGACTCCCTGGCTACAATGGCAATGCCAACACCCCTCCCATCACCCCTAAGCTGGTGCCAAATACCAAACCCAGCTGGACACAGTTTTGACAGAGGAACCCTGTCCTCTGGTGCCAGCCAGGTTTCAGTGATGCATGCCAGGTCGGCCCGATCCCCCATAATAGAATCTGAAATCAGGGGAGCCTTATTGCAGCCTTACCTGGCGTTCATCACCAGCAGCCTAAGGGAGGGGATTCTCTGGATCAGCTGCACAGGAACCAAAGTTGTAGCCAGGGGGCTGGAACAGGGTAGTGTGGCCTGCCCCTCTGCTCCTGCCATATGGCAACATGCCTGTCACAATACCAATTTGGGCCCCAGGAACCTCATTGCTTGCTCCAGATGGAGCACTGTTCCCTATCCCTGGCTGGTAGGTTCTTCTCCCCTCTCTTCCCACACCTATTCCCAGGCAGAAAAACCAAGGAGAAGACCAGCACCTGTTATCATAACAGATACCTGTCACTCCAACATTCCAGGGCCCTGGGCGGCCTTCCCAGCCCCAAAGGGCGCCTCTGGTGGGGCACATACTGCATGACAGAGTGAGCTCCCTCCCGTCTGTCCCAGCTCCTGCCAGCCAAGCAGTTTGAAAGCAAGAAATTACAAGTAGATAAATAGGGACCACTTCGTTCGGAAGGTAAACAGCGTTCCGTGCACTCGTGTGTTGAGGCATGCCTGCCACATGTCCACGGAAACGTCTGCAGCTGGGTAGCCTCCAAGGGCAGGAACAGGAGAAAGTGGGGTGGGGTAGGGTGGGTGTCGGAGTCTTAATTAAGGCTCCAGGCAGATGAGGAAGTGGAAAGTCTTCTCTCTCCCCACCTGTTGAACCCCTGCCTGTCTTGAGGGAAGGGGGAGGAACATATCTCTCTCTGAGGTAAAATCTCTGACTAGCCTTGAGGAGAAGCAGTTTCTTCCCTTTCCCACCAAGAAAATCCCCTTGCCAGGTGTCACGAACCAGCCGGCCCCCTCCTTCTGGAAAACCCCTGGAAACCAAAACCAAAACAACCGAGGCGGGCTGGATGGCTATTTAGAACAAAGTTACAACTTTTCAGCTGCTTATCAGCTTAAGGGGTTTCTAATTTGGTAGCGTGCACAAAGGTGTGTGTGTGAAAACAATGCAAATGCTCTTACCCTTTTTAGTCCAATGAAGACAAATTGTTCAGAAAAAATGATGAAGATTTATTAATCAGGTTCATAAAGCATGAAAGTCAGTAGCACAGGTCAGTCCAATAAAGTCCACAGGCAAATCTAGGTAACCATTTTTAAGGAGCAAAGATGCATAGCTCCTAGGCTAAAGAATGCTAGCCCATTGAGATTCAGAAACAAAGGCTCTCTAATCAAAAACAGGTCTTAACTCATGGAGAATCAAAGAAGAACTCCTTCTGCTCTCCAAAATGGAGAATCTGCAGTCAGGTGGGACTGCTTTAACCAATCACGAACAAAGAACAACTTTCTCAAAACAACAGTGGTTGTTTACAGAGAATGCTGTGGCATGTAGACAAAACATGGGGTCTTAGTGAGATAACACGGGTACACTGACACTGTAAACATGGTTGAAAAAACATGCTGTTTGTAACTCAGCCTTCAGGCTCAGAGAAGACAAAGGATTTCTGAGGCCTATTTGAAAATTGGCAATTTCAAGTCTTGGGAGACATTAGGAAATAGGTTGATTTCCTGACACCAGGATACGGGGGAGGGGCTTCAGAAACAATAGTGCCCCCAGACCACTTCCCCTCCTGGGAATATTTTGCAAGGGTGCTGAGGAGGAGGAGGTGCCTTTGATCCTCTTCTGGGGTGAGAAAAAGAGCTGGGGCATAATGGGGTGGTGGTGGAGATAAGTGGGGTTGGTATATTCCCCCCTCCCTTGGCCTTCAGCTTCCTCCCATTGAAGGTCCAAAGCTGAGGAAGGGAGGACTGTGCTGCTTCTGCCGCCTGAGGCACCCAGCCACTCACCCTTCAGGGGTCTAATCTTTTCTCTCCCTCCCCAATTCCATGTGGGGCCTCTTTCCAACCGCTCCCGCCCCGAAGCTGTTCTTTGGGCACTCAGTGGCTTTCCTCATACTTTCCCCCAAGGAGGCTTATCTGGCATGGAGTGCGGGTGAGACGTGTGGGGTGGGGGAGAAAAAGGCCTCCCCCCCATTAGGGCTTCCCCTTTCTGTTATCCTCCCCACTTTTGGTTTTGAAAAAGGGGGGAACAAGCAAAGAAATCAAGAAAAGCCTTGCGCAACCATAAACTGCCAGCGCAGGGCTGCAAAAGACAAACGGACATCCCGTTCCTCACGTACGCAGCCAGCGAATTAAAAGGGAAACAAAGGTTGCAACTGGTGACTTCTCTCCTCCACGGGCTCTCATTTAATTAAACGATTAAGACATATTGATTCTAACATCTCTCTCTTTGTCTTTGCCTAAGTACACGCCAGACGCTAAGCCGATTGCGTCCGGAGGGTTCATTCATGCCGGATCCACAGTTTTCCCGCCGCTACGCGCGATTGGCTGCCAGTTCTGCTTGCCCGTCTCCCATTGGAGGAGACGCGCTGGCCGCTCCCGCCTCCTGCCCCTTTGACTCAGCCAGCAGGGAACAAAGAAGATACATCGTTTCCCCTTGTAAATAGCTGTGAAACCACAAGAATTTTTATTGCCCTAACTTGCTACAATGTAATTCTTCTGCTGCTAAACGGGTTTCTCCGCAAGTGATGTAATCTGTCTATTCTGTATAACGAAAATCCCCTAGTTCACTGCTGCTTTTGTTTTGTGTTTACATGTAATTAAAATATGTTAATTGCCTTTCCTCCTCCCCAGTTTCAGTCCCCTCCCCTTAGCACGTAGAAGTTAGCTTAGCAAAATGGATATATATCTCTTTAAGGGGGGTGGTGGGGATCTTTGGTTCACATAATTTAGTGGGCTGAGATCACGAGCGATTGTTCCTCGGAACGATTGAGGGAAAGATAGCTATTCTTAGTTGTAGGTCTGGCCAGACTATAACCCTGATAGCTTTCCTTTGCATTTGCTCCCAATAAATCATTTTGTTTCGATTGAACTATCTGTCTCGTTATTCAGTTCTTAAGATTTTCTAATACCTCTGCCAGAGAACGTACCTGGGCACCCAGAAATTGGGTAACACCCTGAAGGCAGGGGGGGTAGGGCAGTGGTTCTCAACCTGCAGCCTGTGGGCCAGATGACACCTATAGCACCATTTCATGCCCCCCCACTCCACCACACCAGGAAGTTCCATGTGGTGGAGGAAGGCAAAATGGCCATCCAGCCCCCAATGCTGTCTGAGGAAGCAAGACCCAACCTCTGGCTTGAAAAGGTCGAGAACTCCTGGTTAAGGGTTTAGTTCTGTCTCTTTTCGTGTTTGTGTGAACGAGGTTGTTCTTGGGAATGGGATTAGAGAGATGGAGTTGGAGATTTTACTGAAATGCCACCCCATCCCCCACTCATTAGGAAAAGGGGGGTGTCTTTTCCAGTTCAATCTGGATGAACTTGATGGCCTTTGCTTCGATGACTACCTCCAACTCCTTGCTAAGTGCTTCACTAACTTTCTCTATCGTAGTTAGTTCATCAAGGTCCAGAATTTCAATTGTCTTCTCATCATTTTGACTCACTACACTCACTGAATTGCCCAGCTTTCGGGTAATGGCATTTACCTCCTGGGTAGTTGCAGCAGACTTCCTCAGCTTCAAGAGCAGATTTCCAGCCACTTTTCCTCCTCACCTTCATCACATTCTCTCCCACCTCCTTCAAGGACGGGTCGTCCTTGTTGCAACATATCTATTCCCTTCTTCAGTGGTGCTAAAACAGAGGCAAAATGGCATGGATGATGGAAGCTGTAGTCTGGATGGACAGTTTTGCACCCAAACTGTGGATGGAAAGATTTGAGAAAGTAGGAGACATTATATGTTTTCGGATTCCAAGGCATCTGTGGCAGGGTCTTCCTAGGGAATCTGGGTCTTGGCTTGTACTGTACTTGCGGTTGGTGCATTTGAGGAAAGGAGTGGGGATTTTCCGTTATCTGTTTTGGGATTACTACCCCTGAAGGTATGGCTGGTTTAGGATTCTGGGACTTGTAGTAGCGGGGGAGGGGGAGGGGGAATGGGACAAAGGGAACCATTTCCAAACACTGCCAGGGGATTCTGTTTTCCCACCTCCTTCCCTAAGGACTCTGGTTGGTTGCTTTTTCTTCCAGGTCAGGGTGACACGAACAGTGTTACATTCCTGAGCACGGAAGGAATTCATATTTGTTCATATTCATATTCATTCATTCATATTTGTTTATCGCCCTCCTCTCTGAAGGGACCCAGGGCGATTTCCAACAGTTTTTAAAAAACTTAAAAAAATTAAAAACTTTAAAAAATTAAAAACTTAATAAAAAGCTAGGTATTATAACTTGGACATACTGGGGGTCAAACCATCCAACTGGCTGGGGAAATTGAACCATCTACTCCCCAGACCAGACACCGTGGTTTTCACTCCTTTTCTAAAGGACAGCAACTCCGTCTGCAGGCATAGCTCTATCGGGAGGAGGTTCCACAGGGCCAGAGCAGACACCGAGAAGGCCCTCCTCCTAGTGCCAGAGAGATGCGACTCTCTGGCTGATGGCACAACCAGAGAGCCTCTCCGGTCCGCTCTGGTGGGCCGGGTAGATGTCCTTGGGACGATGCGGTCTCTCAAGTAACCTGGACCACTACCATAAAGGGCTTTAAAGGTAATAACCAGCACCTTGAATTGCACCCGGAGGCAAACTGGGAGCCAGTGCAGCTCCCTCAGCAGCGGTGAGGCACGGGCATAACGCCCGCATCCCAACACTACTCATGCAGCTTCATTCTGGACCAGCTGAAGCCTCTGAATGGTCACCAAGGGCATCCCCATGTAGAGTGCATTACAATAATCAAGTCTGGAGGTGACCAAGGCATGTGTGACCATGAGCAAGGAGTCCTGGTCTAGGAACGGCCATACCTGGTGAATCACATGAAGTTGTGCAAAGGCCCTCCTAGCCACGACTGCCACCTGCTCTTTGAGCAGTAGTCGCGAGTCCAGGAGATGCCCCAAGTTACGTACCGGGTCTGTTTGGGGCAGAACTGCCCCATCCAGAACCAAAGGTGGTAGTTCCCGAGATAACACAGGACCCCCAACCCACAGCCACTCTGTCTTGCCAGGATTCAGTTGTAGCCCATTGTCCCCCATCCAGACCTTGACAGCCTCCAGGCACCTGGAAAGGACTTCCACTGCATCGCTAGTGTCCCCACGGGCTGAGATATACAGTTGGGTATCATCTGCATACTGATGATACCTCACCCCATGAGAACGGATGATCTCACCCGGCGGTTTCATGTAGATATTAAATAGGAGAGGTGAGAGCACCAAGCCCTGAGGCACCCCGTATTGGAGCCACCTAGGACTGGACATCTCACCCTCCAACCACACCGACTGGGTCCGGCCCCTCAGAAATGAGGAAAACCAAGCCAACACTGTGCCTTGGATCCCCAATCCTTGGAGCCTTCCCAGAAGGATACCGTGGTCGACGGTATCGATCGCCGCTGAGAGGTCAAGAAGAGCCAGGACAGTTGGACGTCCGCCATCCTGCTCCCTCCAGAGGTCATCCACCAGCGCGACCAATGCAATTTTCCGTCCCATATCTGGGCCTGAATCCTGACTGAAAAGGATCCAGATACAGTAATACCTCAGATAACGCTAAGACTTGGTTCCACAAGTCTTGGTGTTATTTGATTTTTAGTGTTATCCGATCCATGTTAAAATCCTATGGGATGGATCGGATAACGTTAAAGCTCCATAGAGATACATTGTAACCACACAGGCTTTAGCGGTTGTTATCAGATCCATCCCATAGGACCTTAACGTTATTTGATCCAATTCTCCTCCACAGATTACTTAACGTTATGCGATTTTAGCGTTATCCGAAGTAAACGTTATCCGAGGTAAACGTTATCCGAGGTAAACGTTATCCGAGGTATTACTGTAATCCGCTTCATCCAGGAACTCCTGTAACCGCCATGCCACTGCCTTTTCCAATACTTTACCCAAAAAGGGTAGATTGGATACTGGTCGAAAGTTGGCCATTATGGTTGGGTTGAGGGAAGGCTTTTTCAGGAGGGGGCGCACCAATGCATGTTTGAAAGATGCCGGAAAAGCCCCCTCCTGGAGTGAGGAATTAATAATTGCCTCGACCCAGCCGCCAGTCACCATCTGGGGAGACTTAACAAGCCAGGCGGGACAAGAGTCTAATGTACAGTAGCACGGACAGCTTCCAGGAGCCTGTCCACTTCCTCAGGGACAACTGGATCGAACCGATCCCAGATAACATGGCAAGACTGTACCTCAGACAACCCCAGCTCTATGTTTTCCATGCCAGGATTCAACTTCAGGAGAATCTAAGCGATTTTCTCTGTCAGATAATCCACAAAAACCTCAGCCGAACTCTGCCACCCGGGGTCCGCCCCCCCCCCCCCTACCCTGGAGGGACCTTGTCACCCGGAACAGTGTAGCTGGGTGGTTATCTGCGAAGGCAATGAGTGAGGTGAAATACTGGCGTTTCACCCCCTCCATCGCCACTAAGTAGGCTTTAATAGTAGCTCTAGCTAGTGTTCGGTCAGACTCACTTCGTGTCTTCATCCAGTGGCGCTCTTGGCGTCTCTTAGCCCGTTTGAGCACTCTAAGCTCCTCTGTGAACCACGGTGACGAATGGTGCCCATGAGCACGGAGAGGCTGTAGTGGAGCGATTACATCCAAGGCTTGTAAACGTATATGCCCCGAATACCAACCAGGCAGAATTTTTAGAAAAATTAAGAATAATTTTACAGAAAGAAGGAACGAGGAATATGATTATTGGGGGGGATTTTAATTTGATAAGTTCCGAGATTGACACTACAAGTATTAAGAAGAGGAGTAATAAATATACTTTAAGAGATTGGACAAAATTAATGAATGTAAAAGATGTATGGAGGGAACTCAAAGGACAGGAAAGGGACTATACTTACTATTCTCAAGTTTATGATACGTATTCAAGGATAGATTATATATTTGTAACGCAAGGGTTATTGAAAAACATAGAAGATATTAAAATAGGGACATTCAGAGAATCAGATCATGCCAAGATGAGTATAGATATAAAATTGGATGAAGGCGATGGGAAAAGATATGTTTGGAGATATGATTCAAAATTATATAAAGAGGATAGCATGAAAAAACAAATTATGGAGAAATGGGATGAATATTGGACATGGAATGATAATAATGAGGTCAGCTCAGGAGGGGTATGGGACACAATGAAAGCGATTTTCAGAGGAGAATCAATAAAATTGAGCAGTTGGAAAAAGAAACGGAACATCAATAGAACTCAGGAATTGGAAACACAATTAAAACAACTTCATCGGGAATATATAAAGGGTAAAGATCAGAGGGTACTACAGCAGATACAGAAAGTAAAGAAAGAATTGGAAGCCCAGGATATGGAAAGGGTAAAAAAAGACTTGATATTTTTAAAAAGAGAATACTATGAGCACAGTAATAGAAATTCAAAGTTATTAGCAAAAGCAGCGAGGGATAAAAAGAACAAAGGTCAGGTAGGAGTATTGGTAAACGAGAAGGGGAAGAGATGCAATAGAAGGAAAGAGAAAGTGGAAATAATAGAGGCTTTTTATAAGGAGTTATACTCAAAGAAGCAGGTAAATTTGAACAAATTGGAGGATCATTTCAAAAAATATAATACTTTTTTAATAACAGAAGAACATAGAAATATGATGGAGGAACAAATATCCGTAAAAGAAATTGAGAATGTAATTAATAAATTAAAATTGGATAAAGCGCCAGGAGAAGATGGGCTTCCCGCTGAATTTTATAAGGATTTTAAGTTTTGGGTTGTTCCGAGATTACACAAATTATTTAATGGGATTTTAGAGGGAGAATCAACACCCGAATCTTGGAATAGATCTATTATCGCATTGATTCCTAAGCCAGGGAAAGATTTATATAAAATAGAATCATATAGGCCGATATCCTTAATTAACCAAGATGCCAAAATTTTTTCCACAATAATGGTGACCAGGCTAAATAGCTTCATAGCCAAATACATAAAAGACGATCAAGCAGGGTTTATAAAGGGTAGGTACATGTCAGACCTTACAAGGAGAGTAGTGGATTTATTGGATATAGCTGAAAGGCAAAAGGATAGGGCAGGTTTCTTAGCCCTGGATATTTTTAAAGCATTTGATTCTTTGCAATGGGCAACAATACATGAGGTAATTAAACAATATGGATTTGGGGACAAATTTCAAAAAGTTATCAAGAACTTATATAAACAGGGAATAGCAACAGTGAAATTCAATGATAGCTATACAGGAGAAATAAAATTGGAGGCTGGAACTAGGCAGGGCTGCCCATTGTCGCCCACATTGTTTGTTTTGGCTATGGAACTATTGGCGAATTTAATACGGCAAGATAAAGAAATTGTTGGAATTGAAGGAAATAAAATAAATTTGTATGCCGATGACACACTAATCACAATTAAACAACCAATACAAGGAATATTAAGGATTAACAAACACTTGAAAACTTTTGAGGAAATGACAGGTTTAAGGGTGAACTGGGATAAGTCTGAGATGATTCTAATCAATGGGAGTAAGAAGGACGAAGAAGAAATAAAGCAAAAATTTAATATTCAAATTCCGGATAAGGTGAGATATTTAGGGGTAATACTTGCTAGGAAAACTGGGGAACTTAAGGAATTGAACTATGGAAAACAAATGAAAGAGATAGATAAAAAGATATTACAGTATAACAAGCTGAATTTGTCTTGGTTTGGCAGGGTGGCAATGTGTAAAATGATGTTGTTACCTAAATTAAATTTCTTATTTGATGCTCTGCCATTAAAACACACAGAAAAAGAATTGGAAAAATATCAAAATACTATAAACAGATTTTGTAATGGGAAAAGAAAAGCAAGGATATCTAAGATTCTATGGTATATATCACAAAAAGAAGGGGGACTGGGTATTCCGAATATTAGCAAGTATTATAGAGCCTTTCAATTACGAAATGTTATTAAATTATTAAATAGAGAAGAGCCGATATGGGGAAAATTAGAAACAAAAGAGATTTCTAGGAAAGGGAAGGCATTCTTTTTATGTGGTGATAAGGACAAAAAAATGAGGATTCAGGGCAAGATGATAAGAGCAACAATAGAAGAATGGAACAAAGTAAGAAAGGAACTTATTCCAGGGATCTCAATGGTTACAGAATTAGAAGATTTTAACAACTTTCCGATAAAAATAGAAGGTAGGATTAAGGATATCTTATTAAAAAATGGGGTCTCTCTGTTGAAGGACTGGATTAGAATTTGTAGGGATCTGGAGAGGAGAAAGGAACTCTATCTGCAACTGGAGCTGGATTGGTTTAAAGTCCTCCAGATAAATAATTGGAATAAGAAATTTCTTTTTGAAATGGGATCAGATAGGGAACTTACAGAATTTGAAACATTGCTGGCCAAATTGAGAAAAGGAGACATAGGTTTAAAAGGGATAGTTAGTCAAATATATAAAATTTTAAACAAAGGAGGGAAGGCTCAACAAGTATTGAAAGATAGCTGGGAGCAAGAACTGAACATAACAATTAACGAGAAGACTTGGGGGAAAATGTGGAGAAGACGTATTATGAGATCTATGTCGGTAAGAGTGAAGGAACATAATTATAAACTAATTTGGAGATGGTATAGAACCCCAGTAAAACTGCATCTAATGTATAAAGATGTGAGTGAGAAATGTTGGAGATGTAAAAAAGATAGAGGCACATATGAACACATGTGGTGGTCTTGTGAGGCTTTGAAGGACTTTTGGGGAAAAATAGAGGTTGAAATTAAAAATATATTGGATTTGCAGGTTGAACTGGGCCCAAATACAATCCTGTTAACTGAGATGGATAAATATAAAATGAGTGAAGATAAGAATGAATTGATGGCGATAATGTTATCAGCGGCCAGACAATGTATTGCTAGAAATTGGAAAAATAATGAAAACTTACAAAGAAGGAATTGGTATAATGAAATGTGGGATTTGGCACTCAATGAGAAGCTCACTTGGGAGATAAATTTTAAAAAGGGTAAAGTAACTGGTAATAACTTCTGGAGGACTTGGAAACCTTTTATTGATTATGTAACAGTAAAAAATCAGGGCATACTCCCTGCATCTGAGCAAAATGATTTTTGGAAAACATAAGTAAACATAAATCCTCGGACATTGTACATATCACAAGGGTGGTTTTAAAGATAAGAAGAAAAATTGAGATAGAGAATAACATATATTGGTTATGAGGTGATAGATGGAAATATAATTTGAAGATTGATGTAGTAAACAGTGTTTTATAATGAGGTAATAATTTTTGATGGATGTCAATAATGCAGTATTGTTATATATGAGAGATTATATTTTCCTTTTTGAACTCTTTGTTTATGTTCTTTAGTTATGTAATTCTTTTTGTTTTATGTATGTGTCTTGCTTTGTATTATTTTATATACCCAATAAAATAAAAATTAAAAAAAAAAAAAACATCCAAGGCTGCCACTGCCCTCTTGTTCCAGAGGTCAACCAGCTCCTCAGGTGAATCGTTACGCCGGTCCGGAGGAATATCCCCCAGTTCCCTTTGGAATCCATCAGGATCCAGCAGTCGCCGGGGGCAGGCCAATTTAATAGGCCCCACCTCCCCACGGAGAAGCCTCGCCCCCAGGAAGTCCAAAGTCACCAGAAAGTGATCTGACCATGGCACAGGTGTAATGTCTAGTTTCTGCAATTTCAGATCACTCTGCCACCGCTCCGACAAGAAAACTTAAGTCCAGGATGTGGCCACTGCTCCTGGTTCAGGCCCTGAATTACCTGAGTCAGGCCCACAGCTGCCATGGAAGCTATGAATTCCCGAGTCACCTATGAGCCAATCCGCAACGATGGCAATTTGAAGTCCCCCAAGACCATTAGTCTGGGGAACTCCAACGCCTGCATCGTGATGGCCTCAAGGAGCTCAGGTAGGGAACCTGCTACCCTGCAGGCAGGCAGGTACAGAAGTAGGATTCCCTGCCGACTCTTAGAGCCCACGCGCAGGAGCAGGGCCTCACAACCCGGCACTTGTGGAGCGGTGGCTCTGGCGACTCCCAAGGAGTCCCTGGCCACCATGGCGATGCCCCTGATCCTCCCCTCCTCCCTAGGCTGGTGCCAAATACCAAACCCGGCTGGACAAAGGTCTGCCAGAGTTATGCCATCCTCTGGTCTCAGCCAGGTTTAGGTGATGCATGCCAGGTCGGCCTGCTCCCCCAAGATGGAATCTGCTAGCAGGGGAGCCTTATTACAGACCGACCTGGCATTCATCAGCACCAGCCTAAAGGGGGGGGGGGGGTGTCACTCTGGACAGGGAACCCAGGAACCGGAGGTGTCGCCAGGGGACTGGAACGCGGGACAGCAGTTAGACATCTGACCCGTGTTCCTCGGGTAGTGATGAGATGCGGGCTGGTAGTGATGGGATGCACGTGTGGTGATGGGATGCGGGCAGTGGTGGGATGTGAATTTTTTTACTACCCCACCATGATGTTATCACAGTGTGGGCGGAGCTGACATCATGACATGATATTGTGCGCGGGGCTAAAGAAAAAATATATAAAAATAATAAAATAAAAATAAACACACACATACACACACACCTCAACCCACCCACCCACAACACAAACCCGTAAATAAAATAAACAAATAAATAAAATTAAAAATACATTAAAATACAACCACCCACCCAAACACAAATCAACCAGAACTTTTAAGCCAGATGTTAAAGCGTATTCTGGCTAATCTTTCTCACACTAGGTCAGATGGAAGGAACTACAAAATGAACTCGCCACAAGATGGCTTCATTTTGGCACTTTTCAACAGTTAAAGAAGTTAGGTACTAAGTCTTTGCCTTACCAGTTCTCTAGGATAATATGCCTTAATGTAAATGTAAAACAGCTGTACCTTGTTAAGTGTTCTCTAATTGGAAAAGCAATTGGAACAGCACTGGTATAGCTTATTAATGAGGTAACTCCAAGACTTTGCTTAAAAACCCCAAGCCAGGCTGCCAGGCCTGCCAGCTGCCAGGCCTTTTTAGGAACTGTGGTAGTACGTCAATATAGGTAAATGTATTAAATACACATTAAAATACACACAGACACACCACATCCTAAGGTGAGTCACTTATCCTCGAGAGCAGGCTATAGGGAGCTTCAGGCTAGCAGCTTCTCTTCCTCCTGCCCGCTTGGGAGGACAGCAAGGAGGCCGTGCATACGCGCCAAGCACTGTAAGTGTACATGCACACCAAGTGCTTGGTGCGCATGCGCAGTGCTGGAACGAATGAAAAGGTAAGCCCCAAAGGTGGTTTCCCCCCCAAAAAAAAAAACACCTGCTACTGGTTCTCTGGGACACTGGGAAAAGTTACTACCGGTTCTGGCAAACTGGTGCGAACCTGTTACATCCCATCACTGGATGTGGGTGTTATGCCCGTGCCTCACCATTGCTGAAGGAGCTGCACTGGCTCCCATTTTGCCTCCAAGTGCAATTCAAGGTGCTGGTTATTACCTTTAAAGCCCTATATGGTAGTGGACCAGGATACTTAAGAGACCGCATCGTCCCAAGGACATCTGCCCTTCCCACCACGACGGACAAGAGAGGCTCTCTGGTTGTGCCATCGGCCAGAGAGGCGCATCTCTCTGGCACTAGAAGGAGAGCCTTCTCTGTGTCTGCCCCGGCCCTGGGGTACCTCCTTCCAATAGAATTATGTATGCAGACGGAGCTGCTGTCCTTTAGGAAAGGAGTGAAAACCTGGCTGGAAGGTCAGGTCTGGGGGATGGATGGTACAATATCCCCAGTTGGCTAGATGATCTGACCCCCAGTGCCTCTCTGCCACAACCCCCAGTTTTTAACCTTTTTAAATTTTTAATCTTTTAAAAATGTTTTTAATTTGTTTGTTTTGGATGATATGTTGTGAATCACCCTGAGTCGCTTCAGGGAGGAGGGCGTTGAACAAGTGAGAAATAAATAAATAACGGGTAGAGATCTTTAAAAGGGGGCAACTCATTTACTTTAAAAAGGGGGCAACTAAGCCAGTAGTTCACAACCTTTCCCCCATGCTCCACCTAAGCATGACATATAATACTTATTGTTCAAAAAGTGAACTACAGTAAAACCCCGAGTTACGAAGAAAATCGGTTCCATGGCTTCCTTTGTAACTTGATTTTTTCATAAGTCGAGTCATCACCAAAGAGGGAGCTACGGGGTGAGATGGAGCCCAGTCCTATGCTCCAAATCATCCCACAGCTCCTTCGCAGCCATACTGGGGAGAAACCGTCGTCCCTCCGCAAGGCAGCCGCCTGGATCTGAAGGGGAGCCCAGGTTGAAGAGTGGAAAAGTCTTTCTGCTCTTCAGACTTCACTCCTACTGCTGTCCCAGTCTCCAATCCATGGATCCAGGTGCTTGCCTTGCGGAGGGGCGACGGTTTCCATCGGCCCCAGCAAGGCAAGTGCCTGCATCCCACAGCTCCAGGGACCTGCCTTGCAGAGGGGGTAAGGGAAGCCCTCCCCACTACGCAAGGTAGCCGACTGGATTGCTAAGGGCTTAGTGATTCAGACGGCTGCCTTGCGGAGGAGGCGGGTTTTCCTAGCCCCTTCGCAAGGCAGCCGTCTGGGTCACTAAACCCTTAGCGATCTAGCCAGTTGCCTTGTGAAGGGTCTGGGAAGACGCCCACCTCCTCCTCAAGAAAACCAGCTGTATCAGACCTCATACAAACACCCCGGTGCCTTCACAACCTCCGATCTGGCTGGGAGAGGACTGCGAGGGTGAAACAAGCCCACTCCGAAGAACGGAAAGGCTTTCTGCTTTTCGGTCCCATCCCCCCCCCCCCGGGTCCCTTCCCAACCTCCAATCTGGTTGGGAAAGCACCGTGGGGGTGAAACAAGCCCAGTCCAAAGAGTGGAAAGGCCACTAACTTGGTCTTCTAAGCATTTTTTGTTCAGTCACACAGTGGACTCCGGCCCTTTGAGACCCCATGGACCATAACACGCCAAGCTCCTCTGCCATCTGCCATTTCCTTAGTCCACCCAGATCAACACCAACGGTGTCAATGATGCCATCTAACCATCTCACCCTCTGACGCTCCCTTCTCTTTTTGCCTTCAGTCTTTCTCAGCATAAGGCCCTTCTCCAATCTGTCGTCTCTCCTCATTTGGTGGCCAGAGTACTTGAGCTTCAGCTTTAGTATCTGTCCTTCCAAGAAACATTCAGGGTTGATTTCCTTCAGGATTTGCAGATCTCATCTCCTTGCAACTCAGGGGATGCAGCTCAATTAAACCATTGTACCAGTCAAAATTCTTAATACAGTCCCCAAATTAAATAAGGTATTTAAACGCAAGACAAAAGGTGTGGGGGTGGAGCCATCGGACCAGAGAAACAAGAGTGGGGCTTACTAAATAGCCCATTTGTGTCATTTGAATTAATAGAGGCTATAAACAGCATGAAAATGAATTAAAAAGTTATAAAAGGGATATTTTTTAGAGGGACATATGAATATGATACAAACGACCAATGCAGCTGGAGTGCATATTGTTGATGCTGTATTATTAAAACGTTTATTTCTAAATAGAAAATGAGATTAAGAATATATTGGATATGCAACTCGAATTGGGGTTGGAAACAATTTTGTTAACGGAGGTAGATACATATAAAATGAGTAATGATAACAAGGACTTGATGGCTGTAATGTTATCAGTGGCCAGACAGTGCAGAGCAAAAGATTGGAAGAATAGTGAAAAGTTAAGAATACAGGATTGGTACAAACAAATGTGGAACTTAGCTCTTAATGAAAAACTTACCTGGAAAATAAACCTTAGAAAGGGTAAAGTGAAGGGGAATGGTTTCTGGAGGATCTGGAAACCATTTATAGATCTTACGCTGGTTAAGAAGAAAGGCATGGTCCCTGCACCGGAACAAAATGATTTTTGGAAACTATGAGGATACATAATTCCCCGGACAATGTATATAGCACATGGGTGATAAAAATGATGTAAAATGTAGCAGTGTAAGAAAATATTATGTATGAGAAAGAAAAAGAAAAATGAGGGCAAATTTTGTTGATGTGTGAATTGGTACATTTATTCTTTTTAATTTGTAACTGAAACTGAGGGATGTTCATTTATACTTATTTAACGAGTAGCGGAGCTTTAATGTATTGCTACTGGAGTTATTTTATTTTATGATTTTTATGATTTTTTATATATATCTGTAATTGTTTTTCTTTAAATACCTAATTTAAAAAACGTTTATTTGTTTTGTGTATTAGTGGGTTTCGTATTAAGCTTTCTTATGATTATACGTTTTTGTGTTGCATTATGTTTTTCTTAAAAATTCAGTTTTAGAAATAATAAGGCACTGTACCATAAGGACTCATAATAGGTCTTTTAATCTTTGGAAATGTACATGAAGAACAAACATGCCCTTCGTGATGTATAGGGTGTTTCTAGTGAGTTAAATTGGCAAGAAACACCCGTCTTGCAACAGCATTCCACGTCGTCGTCCCCATGGAAGTGGCCACATTTATGTCAAACATAAAACACACCTGTGCATGCGTAAATGCACCCTCACTTGTGATAAAGGTGGAAGTAGGTGCATTTACGGCTGTCATAAATGCACTTCTTTCACGTCCAGGGGGAATGGTCCGGCCCTCTCAGCTGTAAAAGGACATGGTCAGGCCTGCAGATCAAAAAGTTTGGGCACCCCTGGTTTTGAGGTATCAGCAATTAAGCACTTGATATCTCTTGGTACTGAGAGCAGTTGTCATGAAGGATTTTCAAAGGTTTTCTTCTAATGTGCATCTCCGTTACCTTCTAATTATTCAGGATGAAGTTTTGCATGCTTTCTCACTTTCACTGTCAATGGAATACACTAGCTTTCTAAAATAAATAACTACCATTGAAGTTTCTCCTTGGAATCGAAGTTAGCTTTTTTCCACCAAAGTATTGTAGGGGGTTCGGTTTTGTGTTGCTGAGTCTTCTGTAGTTTCTTTGTACATTTCCAAATAATCTTTCTTACTTCCCCAGGCACAGTGGGAACACAAAAGAAAGGAATCACAGTGGAGATTCAAAGGTTATCAGGACCAACCGATGAGTAGAAGGCAGCATTTTTACAAATGAATTTCTAGATACTCTCCAGAATCGATTCTTCATCAGACATCAACTTTGTTTGAATTTTCAGGAGTTTCTCAAACTAGGCAATTAATCTGTTTTTCCCCACACAACTGCTGATATGGAATATAAAGCAACTTTTCAACTAGGAGGATATATTATTGTGGGAAGAATGACAGGACACCAAGATCTTCATGCAAGCGTTCTGATTTTATTCTCCCCCAAAAAACCTTTCTATATAGGAATACAAAAGCTTACCCAAGCATTTTGATTACGTAGTGTTTTTTCCCAAAGACGTTTATGCCTTCCTGTTTTGTCTTATGCCAGTGTGAGAACCATGCTTGTGGAAACTTCACTTTGAGACCTATCTCCCAGGACCAGATGCCAGAGACAGGATGTTTATACGTGTATGACGTATTTGTTTTTAGGCAAACAGAGAAAGGAAATAAGCAATAATTCTTCCACATGGTCAGCCAATATTTCAGAATCTGCAATTTTCCTTCATCTCCCCCTGTTCTTTTAATGCCTGATATTTAAAATATATGCGCCGTTCTTTAGCACGAACGCTTTTGTATGTGGCCTGATCAATGGTATGCTGACACACTTGGCACAAAGAGGGAAGACATTGCATGAAACAACAGGCACAGAGGAGTACCATAAAGGCAATCAAGCAATATTGTACAATGGTACGGATCCATCCAACAGGCAACCGAATATGGGCATAGTTGAATGAGACTTTCTCATAGGAAGAGCATTTCCACTTAGGGGTTCCAAAATCCACCAAGCCCCTTTTTATCTTGGTGGCAGTGCCATTGACTATTAAGGCACAAGTGTTATTCACAGCATTGACTACATTGGGCGAATAAAGGGAGATGGCTCCCTGATCCAAGGTCTTGCTAATCCGGCCCCAGGAGGGCATCTTAGCATACCTCATTTCAGAAGCAGTGAAAAAATCAACAAGACTACTTTCATAGTGGATCAGATCTGGGGATTTGCAGACAGGCACCAGGCAGGTACTCAGAAGGCCATGCAAATCCGGAGCCTGATCCATACAGAAAGTGGAGACATTTACTTCTTGAGCCAAGCGGGCCCAAAGGTTAAATTTCATTCTGTCATTAAGTGACTTAGCTTGCCCCAAAGTAGGGCTACATAAAAGGCAAAGACACAATATAATCATAGAGTTCATGTTAATGCAAGCAATGATGGCAGCAAAGAAAGCTTCCGGTGTTGGTTCAGTCTTCTGGCCCTCCAGCAGATTCTGTGCATCCCGGCTCAGGTTTTTCACTGCCCCCCAAGTTACCTTGTTCGCTGGAGACATCCCTCGCTTCCGATCCTTGGTCACTGCTGTTGGTGCTGTGAGGTGTAGGGTCTGGTTGAACTGCGGTATCGGGTTGCTCAGACCTTGATGCCATGCCATGGTAAGGTCGGACGCACTTTGCAGGAACCCACACTGGGCCAGAAGGTTCAGATATAGCAGCAAAGCCACGGCCCCAGACCAGAAGAGGGCATGGACCCCGCCACTGCAAATCAGGTAACTTCCGATACAAGACCAAGGGCCGGGCTGGTGGGGGAGCAGTACTGCCAAAATGCTGCTGAGCACGGGTGCGAAGACCTGGAGGCGAAGAAAAATGAGTTAAATTGAGGTAGTTGATGGTGAAAAGAGCAGAAGCACAACACGCTTCATGGTCAGTGAGTGTGTTCGGCCCCTGGGGGGCGTAGTCCCCCTTTTCTTTTAAATGAGAGAGAGTTGTTTTTACGGTACGGTTTGTGCGTTCCATGATGGCTTGACCCGTGGAATTGTATGGAATGCCAAATGTATGATGGATGTCCCACCGCTTGCAGAAGAGAGCGAACTGCTCAGAGCAATAGGCAGGACCATTATCTGTTTTTAGAGCTGCAGGCTTTCCCATGACAGAGATAGCTCGCGTCAAATGGGAAACCACATGCTTTGCCTTTTCCCCTCTCTGTGGGGTGGCATGAACAAACCCAGAGAACGTATCGACGCAGACATGAAGATACTTCCAAGGTGAGAAGGGAGGGAACTGGGTGACATCCATCTGCCACAAGGCATTAGCCTGTAGCCCACGTGGATTAACCCCTTCCCTGGGATGATTCATAGTTGAACTACAGTGAGAACACTGGGTAACTATGGCACGAGCCTCCGAGAGGGGCAGGCCAAACTCTTTAACCAAAGCCTGTGCATTTTGATGATGCACTTGATGACTTTCCACAGCTGTATACATCTGCATAGGCTGAAGCAGGGAATCGGCATACTCATTTCCTGCCGTGAGTGCACCAGGGAGATTCTGGTGACTTCGGATGTGGGCAACATAGACAAGGGACGTGCGGGCCTGAAGAAGACCCTGCAACTCCTGCAGGAGATGCAAGATCTCTCGCGTGGCATGTGGGGAAATGTAGGAAAAGTCAATCTGAGACAACAAATTAACAACATACAAACTATCTACAATGAGATTAAGGCGCCGATCAGGGAAGGTGGCAAAAGCAAGGACTACAGCAGCTAGTTCAGCGCGCTGTGTGGTGGTTTGTATCTCAGTATACTTGCTCTGCCAGCCCCCATCACGATCTTGCCAAGCAATGACCCCTCGGGTCATGGAGCATGTGCCATTTGCCTGACTTCTTCTTAATTACAAATACAGGTGTATTATATGGACTAACAGAGGGTTCTAAATGACCTTGTTGCAATTGTACTGCAATTATCTCTTCAAGGGCATCTAACTTCTCCTTGGTCATTGGCCATTGCTCCACCCAAACAGGTGTCTCCATCAGCCAGGAGAGTGCGATGGCGCGTGGTTTCTCAACCTCACTCATCACAAAGGATGGTGGTCCCTACTTGCTGCAAGATGTCCCGACCCCACAGATTCACACCAATATCAATAACAGTGGGTTGTATGGAACCAAGCAATTTACCTGAATCCGGGTGGAAGACCCGGAGCCTTCGTGCACTTACCTCCGCCTGGGTGATGCCACCTACCCCGTATACTGGTGGAGCAGGTACCCTTGGCCAGCTCGGATCCCAACTTTGCTCTCGAATCAAAGAAATGTCGGCACTGGAGTCCAGAACCCCAGTGAGGACCTTGTTCTCCACCCGGAGTGTGCGGGTGGGCTTCTTTTCCGCTATACGAGTAATGAACAAAACCTGACAATAAGACTGTTCAGTGGTTATCTTGCATGGCTTATCAGCTTGGTACTCCAAAGTCAATGGTATGCCAGGCTCAAGGTGTGCAATGCCTATGGGCACCTTGACCTTCTGCTTTTGTGCAGTCAAAGAGGGCACTATAATACCTGACGTTCTTTCTTTGACAGGAATTTTAGGTAAGGCTGACACATAGACAGCCTCATGTGGTGTGATTTGTGAGACTTCTTGTGTAGCATGCAGATACACAGCCAATGGAATGGACATGTCAGGTGGATCCTGTTGATTGTGGGGGTCGGACCACACACCCCTTCCTAGTTTCCCGACTGAGATCCAGTGGGATTTCCTGACTGAGATCCAGAGGGGGGGTTGGAACGGCACTGATTGGCCCAATGATAGCCTTTCTGGCAACGTGGGCACTTCTTTGAGGGCTTTTTCTGTTGGCCATTAGACCCCTTATAGGCTCCACCGCCCGGTGCCCTGCATTCAGACTTAAAGTGGCCAGGCTTGTTAGAATTAAAGCAGTTGCCTTTCTTGGCCATTCCTGTGTGAAGGGCAGCGGCCAGCAGTGCCATTTCATGTGTCTTGCTACCCACATCAGCACATGCCCGTAACATGTCTGCTAAGGTATAGCCTTCTCTACTAATAATCCCAACCAGTGCCTTTCTACAATCTGTGCTGGCGTTCTCATATGCTAACTTCAGTAGCAACTCCTCCTGTGCTTCTGGATTATCCAACTGCCTACCTATAGCTTGTTTCAATTTATCCACGAAGGCAGTGTATGGCTCATTAGCTCCTTGTTTCACTGCTGTGAAAGATTTGCCAGAGGCTGACCTACCAGGGACCCTCTTTAATGCGCGTGTAATACACACGCCTGTTGCCCTTAGGTGGTCATCTGTAAGCTCCATTTGTGCCCTAGCATCAGAGAATTGACCAGAGCCATACACTTGTTCAGCCGTGATCTGGGCAGTTTGCCCCCGAAAGGCAGCTTGCCGGAATTCGCTGTCAAAAACAACGTACTGGGCGGGCGTTAGGACCATGCGGAAAAGGTTTTTCCAATCTAAGGGCAGCATAGTATAGGCCTGCATTAACCCTTCGAGTACTCCTTGGAAATAGGAACTTTGAACGCCGTCCTCCCGTGCTGATTTATTGCATTCACGGAGGACAGAGAAAGGAAGGGGTTTATACTCCAGGTTTACAATAGGGTTTCCATGCCCATCAAAATTGTCAGTCTCCATGCGTGTTAAGGGAAACAGACTCGGTACACCACCACCCCATTCCTCAGTCATGTTGATGTCACCGGCCATCCAGGCACGGCGTAGACTATCTTCCACCACACCTCCCTTAGGAGGAGGCGTGGGGTGAATTGGTGGCGGCGCTGGCGGGGCCCCCAGAGGAGCATTAGGTGGTGGGGCAGAGGGAGGAATCAATTTGTATGATGGCCCTTTCTTGAGTTCTGTGTCCATGTCGGCCGTAGCAACAGCTTGGAACAGAACATTATCGGGTATGGTAAGCTTGCTGAGAGCTTTTAAGATCTTAGTGCAGGTCAGAATATGGCCAATGGCTGCACGAGGTTCTTGTTGTAACTCTTTGGCTACTTTCTGCCATGACTCAATTCTTAAAGTCCCATGAAGAGGGAACCAGGGGCAAGAAGACGCTATCTCCTGCAGAAGATCGCAAGCTTCCTGCACCCCTACTGGGTCACCCCATGTCCCTGTCACCTTCGCTAATTCCTTTGCATGTTCCTTTACTTCTTGTGATGCATAGGACCCCATACTGACCCAAAGGGAGGCTTACCTGTGTGCACGGACTGTTCCTAGTCGAGGGTCGTAGGGCTGATCGCTTCTCTTTTTCACGAATCACGTCGGGGTCACCAAAGATGTGGGAAGAATGACAGGACACCAAGATCTTCATGCAAGCGTTCTGATTTTATTCTCCCCCAAAAAACCTTTCTATATAGGAATACAAAAGCTTACCCAAGCATTTTGATTACGTAGTGTTTTTTCCCAAAGACGTTTATGCCTTCCTGTTTTGTCTTATGCCAGTGTGAGAACCATGCTTGTGGAAACTTCTCTTTGAGACCTATCTCCCAGGACCAGATGCCAGAGACAGGATGTTTATACGTGTATGACGTATTTGTTTTTAGGCAAACAGAGAAAGGAAATAAGCAATAATTCTTCCACATGGTCAGCCAATATTTCAGAATCTGCAATTTTCCTTCATATTATAATTCGTGAAAGAACATATTCAGGTTACAGTGAAGGTGGAAGTCTTCCTACACACCACAAGATCCATGCAAGTGAGAACCCTTTAAAATGCATGGTATGTGGAAAAAGCTTCAGAAAAAAGCACAATGTGATTTACATCACAGGACCCACACAAAAAATAAGCCTTTTGAATGCCTGCAGTGTGAAAAAAGCTTCAGTCGGAGGGAACACCTTGCTTCACATCATAGGACCCACACAGGAGAGAAGCCTTTTAAATGTGTGGAGTGTGGGAAAAGTTTCAGTGATGGTAGAAGCCTTGCTTCACATCATAGGACCCACACAGGAGGGAAGCCTTTTGAATGCCTACAGTGTGGAAAAAGCTTCAGTGACAATAGAAATCTTGCTAAACATCACAGGATCAATACAGGCGAGAAGCCTTTTAAATGTCTGGAGTGTGGAAAAAGCTTCAGTCGGAGGAAACACCTTGCTTCACATCATAGGACCCACACAGGCGAGAAGCCTTTTAAATGTATGGAGTGTGGAAAAAGCTTCATTGATAGTGCAAACCTAGCTTCACATCATAGGACTCACACGGTCGAGAAGCCTTTTAAATGTCTGGAATGTGGAAAAAGCTTCAGTCAAAGTGCAAACCTTGCTTCACATCATAGGACCCACACAGGTGAGAAGCCTTTTAAATGTCTAGAGTATGGAAAAAGCTTCAGTCAAAGTGCACACCTTGCTTCACATCATAGGACCCACACAGGAGAGAAACCTTTTAAATGTCTGGAGTGTGGAAAAAGCTTCAGTGACAGTGGAAGCCTTGCTAAACATCACAGGATCCACACCGGAGAGAAGCCTTTTAAATGTGTGGAGTGTGGAAAATGCTTTAGTCAAAGTGCATATCTTGCTTCGCATCGTAGCACCCACACAGGCGAGAAGCCTTTTAAATGTCTGGAGTGTGGAAAAAGCTTCAGTGACAGTGGAAGCCTTGCTAAACATCACAGGATCCACACAGGACAGAAGCCTTTTAAATGTCTGGAGTGTGGAAAAACCTTTAGTCAAAGTACACACCTTGCTTCACATCATAGGACCCACACAGGCGAGAAGCCTTTTATATGTCAGGAGTGTGGAAAACGCTTCAGTCAAAGCACAACCCTTGCTTCACATCATAGGACCCACACAGGAGAGAAGCCTTTTAAATGTCTGGAGTGTGGAAAAACCTTCAGTCAAAGTACACACCTAGCTTTACATCATAGGACTCACACAGGCGAGAAGCCTTTTAAATGTCTGGAGTGTGGAAAAAGTTTCAGTAATGGTCGAAGCCTTACATCACATCATAGGACCCACACAGGCGAGAAGCCTTTTTAATGTGTATAGTGTGGAAAAAGCTTCAGTCGTGGAAACCTTGCTAAACATTACAGGATCCATACAGGAGAGAAACCTTTTAAATGTCTGGGGTGTGGAGAAAGATTCAGTGACAGTGTTTGCTTTGCTAAACATCACAGGCCCCACACAGAAGAGAAGCATTTTAAATGCCTAGAGTGTGGAAAAAGCTTCAGTTGTATAGCTTACCTGAATAGACATCACAGGATACACACAGGTTAGAAAGCTTTTGAATGCCTGGATGGTTGAAAAGGCTTAAGTGAGAGGAACACTTACTAAACTTGGGACCAACAAAGGAGAAAAACTTTTGAAATGACTGGAGTGTGGAAAATGTTTCAGTCAAAGTGCAAGCTTTGCTTCTCATCACAGGATACACAGTTTGGAAGGTTGTTGAACACCTGGATGATCTTTTGACTGAATGTCCATCTAATAAACTCTGAAAGAATTTAGTCAGTGGGAAATCTTCTAAATGTGTGGAAGTTTTTAAAGTGTGGTAGATTCTTCTGTCAACATGTTTACTCCTTCTGCTTCATATTTCAGTACATTGATAGACAAAAATGTTTTTTCATTGTATAGAGTGTTGGACAACCTTAGGTCTGGAAAGACATTCTATTACTCGTGAAGGAATTATGTCAGGTGAGAAACCATTTCAATCACTGCAAAGCAGGAGGATTATAATTCAAACTGCAAACTTTGAAGTATACTGCACTTCCCACACAGTGAAGAAGTAATTTAAATGCCTCGTGGAAAGATCTTTAGATTGCAAAAATTCTTCACTTCTCATCAGTGACTTTATGTCATGGAATTGTAAAACTGTACTGTACTTATATTTTATGCTAAGAAAATGGCTTCTCTTTAGCTAGAAATTATTAAGCTCTCATGTATGCTTCTAGTAGCTATTATGGTGTGTATTACATGCAGTTGTTAGGTTGTCCTGGAAGAGGAGCCATATCAGGCCTTAACAAGTATGCTTTCATTGTTATAATGAGATGTAAGGATGCTTGGCAACTGTAAACAATAAACTGCGGGAACACTGTTAGAATGTTATTAGAATGTGGGGAACTGATGAGATGCCTTGTTGCAGTGACATCAAAAGACTCCTGGTGCAGGACTTCAATAGTTAACCCTTGTACCCAAGTAAGCTAGCCAGCGCCCATCTGTGATCCAGTTCAAAAGTCTCCTGCTTTTGGGTTGTTTGTGACTGTCCCAGGTCAGGAGATTGCATAGGTGCCTGGGGGTTGTTTGTTACACATCTAAGCCATCGGACTGAATACTATAGGAGGCACGCATTAACCAATCAGGCTGAAGCCCAGACTAACATGACCCAATCGCAGCCAATGTACTGAGCCTAAAATAGCCAATCTGTGATTTTTTTACGCAAGTTTTCCTGATATCGGGCATGCCCAAACTACAGCCCGTGGGCCTAGTCCGGCCCCCGACACCAATTCATCCGGCCCCCGATGCCCTCCCCACTCTTGAAAGTGGACGGGGAACAAATATGTGCTTGGTTGCTCTGCTAAGGAGGGGAAGGGCCGAGCTGAAACCTGTGGCTTCCTATTTGTTGGAAGAGGTGGAGGGAACGGTAGCGAGGGAGAGGAGCTGCCAGTGTGCACACTGCCGCACAGAGCCCGGGTGGCGGGCGGGAGGGAGAGGTTTGCTGGGGTATTGTTTCATATGCAAATGCTGCGCTGTGGAGGCGAAGCTCCAACAAATTGAATGCTCATGGAGAGCATGCAGCAGCAAACACCCTCCGTTTGCATAGGATAGCAATGCTCCAGCAAACCGCTGCCGATCTCACACATCCCGGGCTGTGCAGTGGTGTGTGTGCATGGGGGCGAGCATGTCTCTGCTTTTGAAACCGGCAGCTTCTCTTTCTGGCTGGGGCTTTTGTATTGTCCTCCTCCTCTCAGCTGCTTTACCTGGCTTGATTCAGGGGCTTGACTTGGCTTGACTAAGTCTTCCTTCCCTTGCGTTCTTGGGGTCCTCCCTGACTTCCTGTGAGCTGCATGGCCAATAGGAAGCCACCGGGGTCCCCTCAAGCAGGAGTGGCCCCTCATTTCTTTCACCCTCCTCCTGCCCAAGAATCTAGGAGCATTTCTTTCCTCCCTCCCTCATTTCTTCCTTCTTCTCTTCTTTCTTCCCTCCTTCCTTCATTCCCTCCTTTTATTTTCTGGTTTGTTGTTTTTTGTTTGTCTTTGGAAGGGTAGGAGGAGACCGCTGAGGCCGGGAGAGGGAGGGAGGGCTTGGTGGTTGGATGTACCATTGAAAAAATATGCCGGCCCCCAGAGCCACTGAAAAATTGTGATCCGGCCCCCAGGTTAAAAATGATTATAATATTGGTTCCAGCAAGATTGAACATGCAATAAAAGCCCTGGTTATGGACACCTTATGCAGTGGTGGGCTCTCAAAATGTTTACTACCATGCTGTGGGTGGAGCTGATGTCGTGGGCGGAGCTGATGTCATGACATCATGGGTGGAGCCAACGTCATTATATGGGCAGAGCCAAAGTAAAAAAATAAAATAAAAATACAGTACACATACAAATAGAAATAAAAAACACATTAGAACACAAATTAAAATAGACATTGAATACACATAAAAACACACTACATAAAGCACAGACACACCTCAACCCACCCACCCCAACAAACCTGTCACCCTGGTCGAGGAGCAGCAGGCAGGCAAAGCTGTGGCGCGGCCAGGCCTGGCCAGGCCCGGCAGTGCAATGCAGCACAGCCTAGTCCAGCAGTGCAGCCTGGCCTGGCCCAGCGGTGCGTCAAGGAAATGCCACCGCTGCTGCTGCTCCAGGTGCTGTGCCCTTTCTGGGCAGCCCAAAATGGCTGCTCAGAAGTGCGCATGCATCAAAACTCCATCTGACTCATGTGCACTTCTATTTTTCAGTGAGCATGCGTCAAATGGAGTTTTGACGCATGCGCACTTCCGAGCAGTCATTTTGGGCTGCCCAAAAAAGCAGTACAGAGAGGTGACCAAACCGGTCAGCCGGGGTTTTACTACCCACCTCCCCAGCGATCCCCTCCGGGTTTCTGCTACTGGTTTGGGTGAACCGGTCCGAACCAGGAGCAGCCCACCACTAGCGTTATGTAACAGAAAACTTAGCCTACAGAAGAAAATATGTCCTGATTTATGGGGGAAACGTGTGATACAGAATGTTTTGCAGGGTGTTCTGATGCTTCCCAGGGCTGTGGGAGGATGTTTGCAGTATTTCCGGTCCATTTTTGAAAAATGTCACTTTTTAGCACCAGGAGAAATTTGTCCGGCAACTAAGAAGTGTTGTTAATCCCCACCCCCACCCCCCACCCCCCGATCAGTTCTTAGGCAGGGAATTTTCTTGCAGGTACCAGGGCTGGCCATTAGACGGTGGTGATAGAAATTTGAAGAATATGCCCTGAAAATAAAAAGCAACTTCAAAGCTCATTAAAAATAAAAAAAACTTTTTTCTCTTCCAAACTCTCTAAAGTTCACTTTGGAATTTTTTTCTGTTTTTGCCCCTTTAGAACAGAAAAATTACAGGGCTTTTTGCCTCTTTTCTAAATTGCAGAATGTTCTTTATTTCCAATGCATTCCTATGAGAAATTGTGCTTTGCGTTACAAAAAATTTGCTTTACAAAAAATGTTCTAGAATGGATTTATTCCATCACCTGGGGTTCCACTGTACTCAAGAAATGGAAAGGAGATTTATATTTTGAACTTGTTAGCTGGTAATAAAGAGATATGGATCATAACTATCAATGGTAAATGAGAACATGTGATTTTAGAGAGATGGGGAGTATTTCTGGACAGTGTATTAATGAAAATGAAAGGGCTTAGGCCAGAACAAGTAATATCCTATCACAGGTTAAGGGGCCAATGTGGAAATTAAATTACTGTATTTGTAATGATATACAAATAATTATGGTTATTGCCAGTGAGGGGATGTTACCGGTTCGGATCGGTTCGCCCGAACCATCAGGAGGAGGTCACCGGGGTGGGTGTGTAGTTTGGGCACCCCTGATCTACAATATAATGTATGGTGTACTTCTGAGATGGAATGTTGCTTCATGTAAGCAATTTCATGTGTACCCTTGGTAAGTATCTGCATCCTCATCAGGAGCACACTTGAAAAAGAAGACTTTCTGGATTCTACCCGATGAACAGAAACATTTCCTGCTGGTATCCTAGTTTGGATAGTTCTGGCATGCGTAATAATGTCCTGGGTTTGTTGCTTTCCATTGATTTGGGCTTTTGTGGAAGATTTTGGAACATTTCCCCTGTGGGGAATTATGCACGATTCAAATGTGCAAAGAACTTAAGGGGAACCACAACCTCACTTTTTGGCAAGGGGTTCCCCCATGGGAGAAGCCACTTAATTGTTTAGAGTAAGGGGTGGTGTAATTCTGTCACACACACAGAATACAAGGAATTCTTGGAGTGATGAAAAGTCTTTAGTGTTTCCCAACCTTTGGGTCTTGGACTTCAATTCCCAGAAGCCTAATCAATTCCCAAAAGCACTGATCACCCATTGTACTGACTTGGGCATCTGGGAATTGAAATCCAAGAATGAAAAGATGCAAGACAGTGCTTTAGAAAGCTCCTAAGGCTCCATCTAAAAACCGATACAGAAGCAATGTCACTTAAATTCCAGGGTGCAGGCAGCTCACCATATGGGTTGCCTAAACATCTCAAAAGTCATAGAAGAAATTCCAGTGGTAACTTCAAGACTCTCCTGTTAGATGTCATAATTTTGAGACTCACCAGTATAGTAAAACCTCACCCTTTTTGCTGCCTCTGTAACTTTCCTGGCCCAAATTAAATATTGACTAAAATTCTATAGCATAACTGTGCAGAATGAAGATGTCACCATCCACCAGTCACCATAAACTAAAGGCTTACTTTAGTGGTCTCAGGGTGCAGCCAACCGGAGCCAGACTTGACCAGCTTTCACCAGAGTCTTCAGTAACCTGCTGGTTTGTATAGTTATGTATAAAGGTCCAGACTTTTGATGGAAGCATAATAAGCTTGAACTAGAGGACTGAATGAAGCATAAGTGGAAACAGTGTTTTATAAAGGACTATTTCTATCTGATTTTGCTAGGATTGAGCAAAATAGGGACACAGTTTGCATACAACAAATTCTGGTTCAATGACATTCAGTATGCCTCTCTGAGTGTGCATAAGAAAAATGCTTCTAAATTTTCATCCGTAGTAGTTACTGCCAGTTTTGTGTTTATCCTTTTAAGTTTTGAGAAAACTCACAGGTGTCCTGTGTTAATGTTATTGTTAGTAAACATTTGTATACTTTATTAAAGTTGTGTATATGGGGACTGTACATGTTATACTCTACTAAGCAAATTTTATGCACGGATTTCATTTATTTTTGGCATTGCACATTGAGAAGTCTGTATCTACATCTTCGACTATTGCAACTGCATTTATATTTTCTTCAATGTCTCTGTCATCCTTTTTGTATTCATAGGTATCAGAACTTTCAAGCGCACCAGTGGTGTTGTCTTGCTCTATGGATTTCCTACTTATATTGAGCCAAACATTTGTGAAGGACATCGTTTTTTCCCTAAGTTTGTCTAGTGAAGCCATCAACTTACAAATTTTGTCCAATGCATTTGCTGGAAGTTTGTCTTTGATTTCAGTAAATCCTTTGGGGTCGAACAAAGCCAAGTAGAAGTGCAGACCTACAGGAATCTTCAGGGGAAGATCAGAGTTGTTTATCATCACACTCTTCTCCTGCCATCTTTTTTACTTTCTTTAAACATTTATTTTGAAGTCAGTTTCAATTGGCATATCTTTAAGGGTATCTCTCCCTCTCTCCCTTACAAGATGGTTCATTTTTTTCTGTGAATTTTAAAACAAATATTTTGGCTGCAGCCAAACTTTCGTCAAATCTGTTTCGTACTGCTCTCGACCTTGAAACAGCAGACTCTACCGACCTTCATGCATGAGTGTGGTCTAGAATTTTGGTTTGGAGAGTCACACAATGGTGGTGTGACCTTACAGATTTGGAGAAAAGTCAAAGCTGTAACTATTGTTTCAAAACTGAAAATGTATGAAGAAGTCCTGAGGCATCCTCCCTTACCTTGGGATTAAATTATTTTGCCTGAAATGCTCTTGGTGGGATTGGGCCAAAACTATTGAACACACTTAGCTAAGATTTACAACATGTGGCATCTTATGAATTGTCGAGTGATGATTCAGATCCAGAGAAAGAGAGAGCCCACCTGCTTTGCCAAATGCTGGAGGGATTTGGTGAGTTTTCTCTGGGTCCCAAGAAAGCGAGAAATGATCAGCTCAGCTTCCCTCCTTCCCTTTGGGGAAAACAGATAAAAATGATTATTACTATTTGGGGGGGAGGGGTTCCTAGGATGAAGAAAACCGAAAACATTTCCTTAAACTACATTCTTTTCTGTGGAGGTCAGTTCTGTTACTTCTTTGCTCCCTTTGTCTGTCCCTTCATCTGTTAACCCAGCTCCTGCCAACCTAGCAGCTGGAAAGCCAAGAAATGGCAAGTAGGTAAATAGATACCACTTTGACAGGAAAGGTAACAGGATTCCATGTGCTTTGGTTTTTTATCATGCCTGCCATGTGACTGCAGAAATGTCAGCAGACACAGATAGTGCTGGCTGTTGCCTGTAAACAGAGATGAGTTGGATACAACTGGCTTTCCAGCAGGGGAGACCTTTACCTTTTTTGGCTCAAAAACAATCATTGAACTGAAAGGAAAATGAGCTGCTTCAGCCTGGAATTTTTACAAACTCCCATCCCAAAAGCCTCTTTTTAATTTAAACAGTCTTTTTCTCACATCATGCAGAGAGCTGCACTATTCTTTTTGGGGCATCAAAATTGTAGGGCTGGCCTTGTTCATTTTGTTCCTTACCATACGCCAGGGGTTCCCAAACTAAGGCCCATGGGCCAGGTCCAGCCTATGACACCATTTCATGTGGCCCACTACCCCTCCAAGGGAATTTGAGAAACAAAATGGCCTCCCCTTTGAAGCCGTTGGTTCAAAATGGACACCTCCGTTGGGTGAGCCATTCCAAATTGCGATCTGATCCTCGAAGCTGACTGAGAGCAAGCGTGTGACCCGGCACCCGGGATGGAAAGGTTGGGAACCCCTCAATGGCATAGCATGGGTTTCAGCTGCCTAGGGCGTAGGCCAAATTAGCTGCAGCCACCCCTCCATGCAATGCCATTGCACTGTGCTCAGTGAGGGGATGTAGCAGGTTCACACCATTTCAACAGAACTGGTAGTAACTTTTCCTAGTGTCCCAGAGAACTGGTAGCAGGTTTTGGGGGGAACCACCTTCGGGGCTTACCTTTTCACTAGTTCCCCCACTGCGCATGCGCACCAAGCACTTGGTGTGTATGCATGCCTACAGTGCTTGGCACGTTTGCACGGCCTCCTTGCTGTCCTCCCAAGCGGGGAGGAGGAAGAGAAGCTGCTAGCCAGAAGCTTCTGATAGCCTGCTCCCCAGGGTAAGTGACTCACCTTTGATTGTGGTGTGCCTGTACCTTAGTACCACCCTTCCTAAAAAGACCTGGCGGCCGGCAGGCATAGTAGCCTGGCTTGGGGTTTTTAAGCAAAGTCTTGGAGTTACCTCATCAATAAGCTACACCTGTGCTGTTCCAATTGGAGAACCCTTAAGGAGGTACAGCTGTTTTACATTAAGGCATATTATCCTAGAGAATTAGTTAGGCAAAGACTTAGAACTGCTCCCCCCCCCCCCAAATTTAATTAAGCCTTTCTAGATACAGTAAAACCTCATATAACACTAAAACCTGGTTCCACAAGTCTTCGTGTTATATGATTTTTAGTGTTATCTGATCCTCTATGGGATCCATAGAGATACATTGTAACCACACAGGCTTTCGCGGTTGTTATCTGAAGCATCCCATAGGATCTTAATGTTATCTGATGCAGTTCTTCCCCCCAGATTCCTTGATGTTATGCGATTTTAGTGTTATTCGATACTAATGTTATATGAGGTATTACTGTATATGAGAAAAAGGAAAGACTGCCCTCTCCCCACCTGTTGAACTTCTGCCTTTCCTGGCTGAAGAGGGAGGGAGGAAGCAATCCTCCGCTTCCCGCCAATAAATCTGTTGCCAAGATACGGGGAGGAGGGACTTCAGAAACAAAGGTGCCTCAGCCACGCCCCCTCCTGGGATTGTGTTTGCGCAGGCGCTGAAGGACATCCGGGCTCTTTTCCAGGCAGCTGCAGGAGGAGGAGGCGAAGCCTTTGATCTTCTATCTAGGGTGAGAAAAAGGGGATAAGTCAGGGATTGGGGGGGGAAGAAGACTATTATCTCCCCCCTCCATTGGCGTTCATCTTCCTCCCATTGAGGATGGTGTGTGTTGGATATTTAAAAGTCTAAGCGGCGGGAAAATCGCTGCTTCCTATTGGTCAGTGGGCTGGGTCAAGCAGGGTATTTAAACCCTTGCTGACCCAGCCGTTGTTGTTGTTGTTTCCAGCGGTCACAATAAACATACGTGTTGTTGGTTCACCATAAATGGCGTCCGTGTCCTCACTCCCGCGCAACGATCTCTGGATCTAACACTGGCGACGAAGGTGGGATTCTGAGGAACGGACAGAACCAACACACGCCAGAGCCACCACTCTCGAAGCCACCTCGCCATGGCTACTTACGTCCCTCCGGCACCCTTCCAGCCGAAGGACGAGAGATGGAAGAGCTATATGGACCGGTTTGAATTCTCCCTCATGGCTGCAGAGCTGGGAGAGATCGCACCGGAGCGGAAGAAAGCGTTCTTCCTGACCCATTGCGGGCCCAAAGTTTACGAAGTGGCCCAGTCCCTGGTGGACCCCACGTCAATTCTGGACGTCTCGTGGGAAGCGCTACAGCGGGCCCTCAAGAATCACTACGCGCCGGAGCCCTCGAGATTCGTGTTCAGACTTCAGTTCCGGGACCGATTCCAGATGTCGGGGGAAACCATCGGCGAGTACGTGGCCGCCCTAAGGACAGCAGCCGTTCCGGCGGTCTTCGGGGCATTTCTCGAGGACTCCCTAACCGAGCAGCTCATCAGGGGAGTCCGCGACAACAAACTTCGAAAGAGACTACTGGCCCGGAGAGACCTGACCCTGGCCGCGGCCATCGAGGAAGCCAGAGCCTTCGAACTCTCGGCGACAACAACATCCTCCTTCAACCGGCCCCCGTCGGCGCCCCGCCAAGCCTCCACTCACCATCAAGAGGTCGTTCCCGATGAGGACGAAGATGAAGAAGCGGAGGTGTGTGCGACCGACGGGGGAAACTCGGGCAGGAGCGGTCAGCGCTGCGCTAGCTGCGGAGGGCCACACCAGCGGGCACATTGCCGCTTCAGGGACGCCATCTGCCATTTTTGCGAAAAGAGGGGACACATTGAAAAGGTCTGCCGGGCCAGGCAAGCGGAGAGCCAAGCTGACCGGCACATTCAAAAGTTCCCGCCGGGCAAGATGGCCGCCAACCAGAGGGCGAATCAGAGGCGCCAAGGACGACACAGCGGCAAATTCGAAGATGCCGAGACGCACACGCTAACGATAAGCCACACCGCCACACAAAAAGGGGGAAAGTACCACACCACAGTCACGATCGACGGGGCTGAGTGTCCCATGGAGGTCGACTCTGGGGCCGCCATATCCATCATCCCGTGGCAGTGGATGAAGAAGGCATTCCCGTCCCTGAAGGTAGCGGACCTCCAGACTCAGCGGATCCGGATCAAGGACTGCCAGGGCAGATTCCTCTCCGTCGCAGGGCAGAAGTGGGTCCAAGTTAAGTACGGACCAAAAGAGGAACGCCTCCCACTGACCATCGTCCACGGCAACATTCCAACGCTGCTAGGCACGAACTGGTTCCCCGCCCTGGGACTGTCCATCGCCGGCATCCACAACACCGCGACTGACCAGCCCGGAGACGCCTCGCTGAGAAACGACCTGATGACCGAATTCCAAGACGTTTTCGGGGAAGGCTTAGGCAGGTATGTGGGGTCCCCTATTTCTTTTGCGCTCAACCCAAGCGTCGCCCCCATTAGACTCAAGGCTCGGAGGGTTCCGCTGGCACTTAAACCCAGGGTCGAGAAGGAACTCGACAAACTGGTGGCCCAAGGAATCCTCATCCCCGTGGACCATGCTAGGTGGGAGACCCCCATAGTGACCCCCATCAAGCCGGACGGGTCAGTGCGCATCTGTGCAGACTACAAATGCACAATCAACAAGGCTCTAGAGCCGAGCGCGTACCCGGTTCCCGTCATAGACCACTTACTCCATTCGCTGGGTCCTGGCAAGATCTTTGCCAAGCTAGACCTGGCCCAAGCCTACCAACAGCTCCCGGTGGACGACGCCACGGCCGAAGCCCAAACCATTGTCACACACCGGGGGGCATTCAAGTGCACGAGGCTGCAGTTTGGGGTCAGCATAGCTCCGGGACTGTTTCAGAGCACGATGGAACGGCTCCTCCAAGGACTCCCGGGGGTGGTCCCATATTTTGACGACGTACTGATAATTGCAGGCGATTCCGGACAGCTAAAGGACAGGGTCGCCGCTGTCCTGGCTAAATTCAGAGCCGCTGGGCTCAAGGTAAAAAAGGACAAGTGCCTGCTGGGGGTCCCCTCCGTGGATTTCTTGGGATTCCGCATTGACGCCAAGGGCATCCACCCGACAAAGGGGAAGGTAGAGGCAATCCGGAACGCCCCGGCCCCAAAAAACAAGCAGGAGCTGCAGGCATTCCTGGGTCTCCTGAATTTCTACGCGGCCTTCCTGAAAGGGAAGGCCACGGCGGCTGAACCCCTACACAGACTGTTAGCGGCAAGGGCAGAGTGGGTGTGGGGTCCCGAACAAAAGTCGGCCTTCGCCACTGTAAAGAATCTCCTCTCCCAGGACAGTTTCCTGATACAGTACAACGCGACCCTGCCACTGGTCCTCGCCTGCGACGCGTCTCCCTACGGCGTCGGCGCGGTCCTGGCCCACCGTCTACCCAACGGCCTCGAGGCGCCCATCGCCTATTATTCCAGGACCATGTCGCCGACAGAGAGGAACTACGGCCAGATTGATAAGGAGGCGCTGGCGGCAGTGGCAGGGGTAAGGAAATTTCATGATTACTTGTATGGCCGGGACTTTGAACTCGTGACTGATCATAAACCCTTGTTGGGACTTCTGGCTGGTGACCGGCCTACACCCTCTGCTTTGTCTCCCCGGATGCAACGTTGGGCCCTTTTCCTGTCGGGGTACTCATACACCTTGGTCTACCGCCCCGGGAAACACATGGGCAACGCTGACGCCTTAAGCAGATGCCCCCTTCCAACCCAGGAAGGCGCGGAAAAGGGGGAGGCATCGGTTCTTGCCCTAGACGTCCTGGATTCTTCTCCCACTACATCGGCCGAGGTTGCCAGGGAAACGGCGAGAGACGCCGACCTACGGACTGTGTCCAGCTGGGTTCGCCGGGGTTGGCCGGACAAGGGGGAAGGGGAATTCAAGGTATTTTACGACAAAAGGAACGAGATGTGTTACGTGGGGGGCTGTTTGCTGTGGGGGGACCGGGTAGTGATTCCCAGGAAACTCCGTCCCAAGGTCTTAGACACTCTGCACACCAGCCACCCGGGAATAGTAAAAATGAAAGGATTGGCCCGAAGTTACGTGTGGTGGCCCGGCATTGACAAAGACATAGAGTCATGGGTGGCCAAATGTACACCTTGCCAATCATCACGGCCCAATCCCCCGGCAGCCCCGATCAGGGAATGGGAACAACCCGCGGGCCCATGGCAGAGGATTCACATTGACCTCGCCGGCCCATTCCATGGCCAAACGTTCCTGATTGTCGTGGATGCATACTCAAAATGGTTGGAAGTCCGACTCTTGAGTAGCACCACAGCTAGGACAATAATCAGGCAACTCAGACAAATCTTTGCCACGCACGGCATCCCCGACACACTCGTCTCCGATAACGGGCCTCAGTTCACGGCCACGGAGTTCGAGCAGTACCTGGCATCCCTGGGAACCAGACACGCTCTCACATCCCCGTTCAGGGCACAAGGGAACGGGCAGGCAGAGAGGTTCGTACGAAGCGCAAAGGAAGCCCTGGGAAGGCTAGGTCCGGGGGACTGGCAGGAACGCGTGGACACGTTCTTGTTGGCCCAACACAACCTTCCCTGCGCTGCCACAGGAAGGGCCCCCGCGGAGTTACTCATGGGTAGGAGACTCCGCTGTCATCTCGATCGGTTACATCCCAGGTACTCCCCAGACAAATTCAAGGGAGATCCACCACAGGGCAGGACACTAGCCATTGACTCGCCAATCTTTGCCAGGAACTATGCGCCCGGCCCACCGTGGGAAGAGGGAACCGTCAGCGAGATGCTGGGTCCCTACACCTACATGGTTCGCCTCGCTGATGGTCGGACATGGAAACGCCATGTCGACCAACTCAGGAGGCGAACAAGCCCCGACACGGATAGCAACCTTCCCCAGGGAGTGCAGACCGGCGCTGAGCCAGACATGCACCCGATGGACGAACCGGTCACCGACCCGGTTCGGCCAGAGGACACCCCCCGTTACGCAGCACCACCACCAGTCAACTTACCGTGTGGAGCAGGCTCACCCCCGGTCACCGCGGAGCCCGACGGTCGTATCCCGGAACCGCCAGCGGCCCAGCCGGGGCAGAGCGAGAGCGACAGGTCCGCTCTGCTCGATGCCCCAGCGCCGATTGAACTGCGCAGGTCCGATCGTGTACGGACACGCCCCCGTCACCTGAACGATTATATATGTAAATAGCGGACTAAGGCATTCTGGGGGGAAGGGGTGTTGGATATTTAAAAGTCTAAGCGGCGGGAAAATCGCTGCTTCCTATTGGTCAGTGGGCTGGGTCAAGCAGGGTATTTAAACCCTTGCTGACCCAGCCGTTGTTGTTGTTGTTTCCAGCGGTCACAATAAACATACGTGTTGTTGGTTCACCATAAATGGCGTCCGTGTCCTCACTCCCGCGCAACGATCTCCGGATCTAACAGTGTGTGTGTATGAGAAGAACCCAAAGATGAGGTAGGGACGTCTCTGTTCCTTCTGCCGCCTGAGGCCCCACCCGCAGGTCCTCACTTCAGGGGTCTCATCCTTTCTCCCCCTCCCCAATTCCATGTGGGGCCTCTTTCCAACCTCTCCCTCCCAGAGCCTCTTCTTTGGGCACTCAGTGGCTTCCCCCCCTGCTTCCCCCCAATGAGGCATATCTGGCATGGGGGGGGGAGGGAGACGTGGTGGGGGGGTGAGGGGGAGGAAAAGGCCTCCCTCCCGCCAGGTCTTCCTCTTCTGTCGTCCTCCCCACTTTGGGTTTTGTGGGGCGCAGAATCACTTAGAGGGGGGGCAGGACAACCCACCCCCTTCATATAGCCCTGCAGAGAGACGATATGGGGGGGGGGGCGCAGGGAAGCATTTCTTTTCCCCACCTTTCCCCTTGTCAGTCTGGGTGGGGCAAGAGATTGTCCTGCTCTTCACTCCCCCCCCCCTTTGTTTAATAACAGTATCTTGCAATTTGAAGTGACCTCCCTTCCTTCCTCCATTGTCTCCCTTTGGAGTATCTCCCAGGAAGATCCTTCACAGAGGGAAGGGGAAGGGTCTCCTTAAGGGTTTTCCCCACCATTCAGGACACCCAGAAGGCAGAGGGGGGGTTGGGGCAGTTGTTCTCAACCTGCGGCCTGTGGGCCAGATGTGTTTTTAAGTTTCTAAGCTTCTTTTAAAACTTTTAGTTTCTAAATTGGTTTTAAATTGTTGTCTTGGTTGTTGTGTTGGGAATCGCCCTGGGTCCCTTCGGGGAGGAGGGCGATAAACAAACTTAAATAAATAAATAAATAAGTAAATGTGGCCAATGGCACCATTTGATGTGCCACTTTATGACTCCACAACACCAGGAAGTTCCATCTGGTGGAGAAAGGGCAAAATGGCCGTCCAGCCCCCAATGCTGTCTGAGGGAGCGTGATCCAATCTTTGGCTTGAAAAGGTTGAGAACTCCTGGTTTAGGGTTTAGTTCTGTTTCTTTGCATGTTTGTGTGAACGAGGTTGTTGTTGGAAGTGGAAAGAGAGAGATGGGGCTGGAGATTTTACTGAAATGAGCCCCCCCCCCCACTCATTAGGAGACATGAAAGGGGAGGGGTCTTTTCCAGTGCAATCCGGATGGACTTGATGGCCTTTGCTTTGATGGTTACCTCCAATTCCTTGCCAAGTGCTTCACAAACTTCCTCTATCATACTCAGCTCATCAAGAGCCTGAATTTCAATTGTCTTCTCATCCTTTTGACTCACTGTGCTGAATTTCCCAGCTTTCCCGTAGTTGCAGCAGATTTCTTCAGCTCTAAGAGCAGATTTCCAACCACTTTTCCTCCTCACCTTCATCACATTCTCTTCCACCTCCTTCAAGGACGGCTCGTCCTTCAATTGTCTCAACATATCTCTTCCCTTCTCCAGTTGTGCTAAGACAGAGGCAAGTGGCAGGGAAGATGGACGTTGTAGTCTGAATGGACAGTTTTGCACTCAAACTGTGGAGGGAAAGATTTGCAATTCTAGGGGGCATTATATGTTTTTGGACTCCAAGGCCCCTGTGGCAGGGTCTTGGTAGGGAATCTGGGCATTGAAGTAGTACTGTACTTGGGATTAGTGCATTTAACGAAAGGAATGGGGATTTTCAGGGATCTGTTTTGGAATTACAACCCCTCAAGGTATGGCTGGTTTAGGATTCTGGGACTTGTAGTGCATTTCCAATCACTGTGAAGGGACCTTGTTTTCCCACCTCTTTCTCTAAGGACTCTGTTTGGTGGCTTTTTTCCCAGGTCAGGGCAAAACAAACAGCGTTACATCCCTGAACACGGAAGGAAGGGGACCATTTTCATCCTCTCCTGGCAGTTACTTTTTCCTGAGGAGGTCTGGTAAGCATCCTTTGAAGTCTGCTCCACCTTCGTTAACTAAATAATACTATACCGGATTAGAGATCTTTAAAAGGGGGCACCTCATTTACTTTAAAAGGGGGCAACTAAGCCAGTGGGTCAAAAGCTACGCGCCCTACCTAAGCAAGTCATGTACCAGTAATAATTATTCAAAAAGTGAACTACAGTTGTGCCTTGCTTAAAAAGCATAATGCGTTCTACAGGATAGCTCTTTAAGCAAAACATCATTGTAAGTGAACAATTGTGACTTCTGGTGGGGGGGGATTGTGTACCCTGATTTATTTGCTAAGTGAGTTTTTGGGTTTTTTTAGTTGTTAAGCAAAGCGAAGATTCAGTTACTCTTTAAGCAAGGTGCTCTTTACGCAAGGTTTGACTGTATTTAGGAAGCCTAAAAGGCCATTAACTTGGTCTTCTAAACATTTTTTGTTCAGTCGCACAGTGGAGTATGGCCCTTTGAGACCCCATGGACCATAATACGACAAGCTCTTCTGCCATCTGCCATTTTCTTAGCCCCCCAGATCTACACCAACTGTGTCAACGATGCCATCTAATCATCTCATCCTTTCACACCCCCTTCTCTTTTTGCCTTCAATCTTTCTGAACATAAGGGCCTTCTCCACTCTCTCCTCATGAGGTGGCCAAAGTACTTGAGTTTAAGCTTTAGTGTATGTCCTTCCAAGGAACAGTCAGGGGTGATTTCCTTCAGGATTGACGGACTTGATCTCCTTGCAGCCCAGGGGACTCTCCAAAGTCTTCTCCAGCACCACAGTTTAAAGGTGTCAATTCTTCTGCGCTCAGCCTTCCTTATGGTCCAGCTCTCATCTATACATAATGACAGGAAAGACGATTGCTTTAACTATGCAGGCTTTCGTTGGCAGTTTGATATCTCTATTTTTTATTATGCTGCCCCTTTTCGACCTGCGATCCACTCCCACTCCCCCCGCTTTCCTTAGCTAGCCTGGGCAGGAAAGAAAGACGGGCCGCTACAGTGACTTTTGATCTTGGGAGGGGAGAGGATGAGACAGGTAAAAGAAAGGAGGCGGAGGCGGCTCAGACTTTGCAAGCAGCAGGAGACTGAATGACCGACCGACCGCCTGTAGCCCTGCAGGGAGTGCCCCCCCCAACTTGCTTAGGCTCCGATAGGGAGGGCCCCGTACTGCACTGACGGGAAAGGAAGCCGCATTTTGTGGTCGCTGGCCACCCCACCCACTGTGATCACATAGAAGGCAAGCAGCCCCCCCCCCATCATGGTCCCAAGAGTCCACCTCTTGATAACAGTAGCAACAACATTTATATACTCCATGGTGCTTGTACAGTCTTTGGACAGTTGACATAACATAACCACAGAATTTAGACATTACCCCTGTGCCATGGTCAGATCACTATCTGGTGACTCTAGACTTTCTGGGGACGAGGCTTCACCGCAGGGAGGTAGGGCCAGTTAAATGGGCCCGCCCCCGGCAACTAATGGATCCGGAAGGATTCCAGAGGAAACTGGGGTGTTTTACTCTTGACCTGCAATGCGATTCGTCTGAGGTCCAAACACCAGCATTTGGGAAACACTGCTGTAGTTAAACACAAGGCAAAAGGAGGGAGGCTGGAGCCATCCGATCAGAGAAACAAGAGCGGGCCTTACTAAATAGCCCATTTGTGTCATTCGAATTAATAGAAGCTATAAACAGCATGAAAATAAACTCGGTAGTAAAAAGTTATATAAAGGATAATTTTTAGAGGGACATACGAATATGATAAAAATGACCCATGGTGCTGGAGTGCATATTGTTGATGCTGTATTATTAAAATGTTTGTTTCTTTTTTTGTATTAGTGAGCTTCGTATTAAACTTTCTTATGATTATAAGTTTTTGTCTTGTATTGTTTATTTTTCTTAAAAATTCACTTTTTCAAATGATAAACCACTGTACCATGAGGACTCATAATAGATCTTTAATCTTTGGAAATGTACATGAAGAACAAACATGTCCTTCGTAATGTACAGGGTGTTTCTAATGAGTTAAATTGACAAAAAACACCCGGCTTGCAACACCATTCCCCCAGTGGAAGTGGACACATTTATGTCAAACATAAAACACACTTGTGCATGCGTAAATGCACCCTCACATGTGATAAAGGTGGAAGTGGGTGCATTTATGGCGGTCATAAACGCACCTCTTCTGCTTCTAGGAGAAATGCTCAGGCACATTCAGCTACCTGGATCAGCCCTGCAGAGCGAAACGTTTGGGCACCCCTGGTTTGGAGGTATCAGCAATAAGGCACTTGATATCTCTTGGTACTGAAAGCAGTTGTCATGAAGGATTTTAAAATATTGTCTTCTAATGTGCATCTCTATTCCCTTCTAATTATTCAGGCACAGTATAACAGAAAAAGGAATCACAGTGGAAATTCAAAGGTTATCAGGACCAACCGAAGAGTGGAAGGCAGTATTTATACAAACGAATCTCTAGATTCTCTCCAGAATCGATTCTTCATTACACATCAACTTTATTTGACTATTCAGGAGTTTCCATCTCAAACTAGGCAGTTAATCTGCTTTTTTCCACACAACTGCTGATATGGAATATAAAGCAACTTTTCAACTAGGAGGATATATTACAATTCGTGAAAGAACATATTCAGGAGAGAAGCAGTTCCAAGGCCTGAAATGTGGAAAAGATTACAGTGAAGGTGGAAGTCTTTCTACACACCAGAAGATCCATGCAAGGGAGTGCCGTTTTAAATGCATGGAATGTGGAAAAAGCTTCAGTAAAACAGCAGAATTTGATTTACATCACAGGACCCACACAAAAGATAAGTCTTTTGAATGCCTGCAGTGTGGAAAAACCTTCAGTCGACGGGAACACCTTGCTAGACATCACAGGGCCCATACAGGAGAGAAGCCTTTTAAATGTCTGGAGTGTGGAAAAAGCTTCAGTCGAAGTGAAAGCCTTGCTTCACATCATAAGACCCACACAGGAGAGAAGCCCTTTAAATGTCTGGAGTGTGGAAAAACCTTCAGTCACAGTGCAAACCTTGCTTCACATCATAGGACCCACACAGGAGAGAAGCCTTTTAAATGTCTGGAGTGTGGAAAAAGCTTCAGTCACAGTGCAAGTCTTGCTTCACATCATAGGACCCACACAGGAGAGAAGCCTTTTAAATGTCTGGAGTGTGGAAAAACCTTCAGTCACAGTACAAGTCTTGCTTCACATCATAGGACCCACACAGGAGAGAAGCCTTTTAAGTGTCTGGAATGTGGAAAAAGCTTCAGTGACAGTGGAAGCCTTGCTAAACACCACAGGATACACACAGGAGAGAAGCCTTTTAAATGTGTGGAGTGTGGAAAATGCTTCAGTCACAGTTCACACCTTGCTTCACATCATAGGATCCACACAGGAGAGAAGCCTTTTAAATGTCTGGAGTGTGGAAAAAGCTTCAGTGACCATGGAAGCCTTGCTAAACATCACAGGATCCACACAGGGGAGAAGCCTTTTAAATGTCTGGAGTGTGGAAAAAGCTTCCGTCGAAGTGCACACCTTGCTACACATCACAAGATCCACACAGGAGATAGGCCTTTTAAATGTCCGGAGTGTGGAAAAAGCTTCAGTCAAAGTGCAGACCTTGCTAGACATCACAGGATCCACACAGAAGAGAAGCCTTTTAAATGTCTGGAGTGTGGAAAAAGCTTTAGTCGAAGTGAAAGCCTTGCTTCACATCATAGGACCCACACAGGAGAGAAGCCTTTTAAATGTCTGGAGTGTGGAAAAAGCTTCAGTCACAGTGCAAACCTTGCTTCACATCATAGGGCCCACACAGGAGAGAAGCCTTTTGAATGCATACAGTGTGGAAAAAGCTTCAGTGACAGTGGAAGCCTTGCTAAACATCACAAGATTCACACAGGAGAGAAACCTTTTAAATGTCTGGAGTGTGGAAAAAGCTTCAGAAACAGCGGAAACCTTGCTCAACATCACAGGATCCACACAGGAGAGAAGCCTTTTAAATGTCTGGAGTGTGGGAAAAGCTTCAGTGACAGTGGAAGCCTTGCTAAACATCACAGGATCCACACAGGAGAGAAGCCTTATAAATGTCTGGAGTGTGGAAAAAGCTTCAGTGACAGTGGAAGCCTTGCTAAACATCACAGGATCCACACAGGAGAGAAGCCTTATAAATGTCTGGAGTGTGGAAAAAGCTTCAGTGACAGTGGAAGCCTTGCTAAACATCACAGGATCCACACAGGAGAGAAGCCCTATAAATGTCTGGAGTGTGGAAAAAGCTTCAGTGACAGTGGAAGCCTTGCTAAACATCACAGGATCCACACAGAAGAGAAACCATTAAAATGCCTGCTGTGAGAAATTTTTTGCTTCTAGAAGGTTTGAGGAATGAACTGAGAGGGAGAGACAAAGGATTTTTATAATGACGGACAATATCGATACCTAAAAGAGAACTGTGACAGAGTTTCCTTCTTTGTGCTCAAACGAAACCTAGCCAGAACGAGAAGCAAGTTTTTCCAAAGTGATTAGCAGATTTGGATTTTTGCTTGCTCTTTTCTCTCTCTCCATCCTCTTGGTTTAATTGGCACATTTTTAAAAATACTGACGGGATTATTTTTTTTTTAATCGACTGGATTTTTTTTTTAAATTGATTGGATTAATTTTTCAATTGACATCTAAATTGATATCTAAATTGATAATCACTACTACATTAATTTGGGGGCAATCAATTTGAATTTTGAAGTGTGGGTGATTGAATTAATTGAATTAACTGGGATTATTAAAGGGGATTGGCAATTAAAAGTTCAAACTAACAGTTGGATAAAATTGACACACAGTTTAATTAATTTGGCAATTCTCAACCGATCAACTGGTTAGTTTGACTTTTTAAAGTTAATACAGGTTTATAATTTATATTGAATTGGTTTATTAGAATATTGAATATTAATTTTGGATCCTTGATTATCAGATATTATAATTAATTGATAGAATGGAGGGAGGTAAGGGAAAGGAGGAAGAGGAGGTTGTTAGGACAAAGACAAGAAGGGAAAAGAAAGAGAAAGAGAAGGACCAGAAGGATCAGAAGGACAAGGAAAGACAGACACCGTCCCCGACAATGGAAATGCCGGTATCAACATCGGGCTCTCAACTGGCTGGAGGAACCAGTATATCCAATTTATCCGAAAGGATGGACAATATAACAGTTATTTTGCAGAATCTGGCCAAAGGCATGTCAGACACTCAGGCAACAATGCAAAAGTTGAATGAAATGGTGGAAAATAACAGTGAAGAAATGAAAAAGGATAGGGAGCTGGCCAGGTTACAGCACGAGAGCCTGGCCAGGACCCTATCAGACATGCAAAAAGAGGTGTCAGAGAACACACAAAAAATTAAGAAAATCACAGACACTATGCAAACCGACTTACAACAAACCAACATAACAGTGAATGAACTTTTGATTCAAAAACATGTAATTGCTTCAAGGGTATCTGTACAAAAGAAGAAAATGATGATGGTGGAGGAGGGGTGGAGAAAACAAAACATTGTGATCCGTAAAATGGTGGAACGGACGCCAGACAAGCTGAAGGAAAGGGTACTAGATTGGCTGAATTCATTAAAAATGGGAAAAGATTTTGTTCCAGAGGAAATTGGAGCTGTATTTAGAGTGGGGGGAAGACGAGATAGGAGATCACCTAGGAATGTTTTGGTCAAGTTTGCAAATTGGGTGGATAAGTTGAAGGTGATGGCTTTTATTAAACAAGCGGGGTCTGGCGTCCTAAAGATAGAGGGGGTTGATGTGGAAATCTACAATGATATAGCGCCTGAGGAGAGAAAATGGAAATATATGATGAAGCCGGTTACGAAATTGTTGATTGCAAATGATATCAAATATGGTTGGAGGTTTCCACAACAACTGAGATTTTTTTATGATAAAAAATGGCACATTCTGGATGAGAAGACTGATGTGTTGCAATATTTGACACAGATCGGTTTGATCAAGGTGGCATCAAAGGAGTGGATTGCCTTGAGAACAGACTTATATACAGTTGGAGTGTTAGGGCCAGTTCTGAATGTGGAGGAGGAGGTAGGAGGAGCAGAGGGTGGAGCAGATCTTTCAGGGACACCAAGCGTTGGGATAGTAGAATGATTATATCAAATAAAGTTTACATATTGGCGGAGGGTGGGAGCATATAGAAGAGCATTATGCCACTACTCTCCGGTCCCCCCTCCCCTCTTTGGAGGACAGAGGTGGCATCTTCAAGAAAGGTGTGGGGAGGGTAGTTGAAGACAAAAGAATAGGTAAGTTTTTTGTTTTTTTCTTCTCTTTTTCTTTTTTATTTACTTCTATTAACATTTCTGTTTTATTGGTAACAGGCTGTTTTATTGGTAAATAGGCTAAATGGTTTCATAGCTAACTATATAAAAGAGGATCAAGCAGGGTTTGTAAAAAATAGATATATGTCAGACTTAATAAGGAGGGTTGTGGACCAGTGATGGGATGATAAAAAATTTTATACCCCACCCTGACGTCATCACAGTGGGGGCGGAGCTAACGTCATGACGTCATGGGTGGAGCCAACGTCATGACATCATGACGTTGTAGGCGGGGCCAAAAATAAAATAAATAAAATAAAAATAAAACACACACACACACACCCCTCAACCCCCCCCCCACAAAACCGTTAATAAAATAAATAAATAAAATAATAATTAAATAAAAATACACCCAAACACCCACCCACCCCAAACACAAACCCCACTTACAATGGGGACCGTTGGGGCTGGCCCCCAGCCTTGGTGCCCGGCGCCGCGCCTAGCCGGGCGGCCCACGCTCCCGGCCGCAACGCTCCATGGGCGGCCCCGACCACTCGCACCTCCGTCCGCTCGCCCGCCCGGCTGGCCGTCGGGGGCTCTCCGCCGCCTGTTGCCCCTGGCAGCGGCTTTCAGGGGGCGGCAAAATGTCCCCTCCCCACCCTTTTGCTGGCGAGGAGGAGAAAAAGTGTTTTTTTTTAGGCGGACAATTCAAGGAGGGGCCCGTCCGCCGGGCTGGCTGTCGGTCGGGGGCTCTCCTGGCGGGCGGCCCGCGTGCGCGCACACGCTGCCCACCTCCTCCTGCCCAGCCAGCCCCCAGGGGCTCCCCGCCACGGCGCCACCCACCCCCGACGAGAGAGCTGGGCGGGCGACCGGGTGTGCCCCTCCTTGAATTGTCCGCCTTTTTCTCCTCCTCGCCAGCAAAAGGGTGGGGAGGGGACATTTTGCCTCCCCCTGAAAGCCGCTGCCAGGGGCAACAGGCGGCGGAGAGCCCCCGACGGCCAGCCGGGTGAGCGAGCGGATGGAGGTGCGAGCGGACGGAGGTGTGTGGCTTGGGGCGCCCGTGGAGCGTTGCGGCCGGGAACGCTGGGCCGCCCGGCTAGGCACACCGCCGGGCGGCGAGGCTTGGGGCGCCCGTGGAGCGTTGCGGCCGGGAACGCTGGGCCGCCCGGCTAGGCACACCGCCGGGCGGCGAGGCTTGGGGCGCCCGTGGAGCGTTGCGGCCGGGAACGCTGGGCCGCCCGGCTAGGCACGGCTCCTCCTCCTAAGCCCTCCGGAACTGCCGGAGCCACTCCAAAATGGTCCGGCTCCGGCAAAAACAAGTGCGCATGCGCAGAAACAGAATCTGACGCATGCGCAATTTAAAATTGCAGCACGCATGCGTCAGATTGACTTCTGCGCATGCGCACTGAATTGGAGCCATTTTGACTCCAATTTAAAAAAATTTTTTTTCTTTTTTTCAGGCGTCCGGAACCGGACGCCTTAAAAATAGATTACCCTCTCGGAGAACCCTCCGAAATTGTTCTTACCGGTTCCAGGGAACCGTCTGGAACCGGTGACATCCCATCACTGTTGTGGACCTACAGGACCTAGTGGAAAGGAGAAAAGAAAAGGCGGGTTTCTTAGCGTTGGACATTTTTAAAGCCTTTGATTCGTTACAATGGACAACAATTCATGAGATGATCAGATTGTATGGATTTGGAGAAAAATTTCAAAGAATAATTAAAAATTTATACAAACGGAATAGCAAGGGTTAAATTTAACGATAATTATACTGGGGATATAAAGCTAGAAGCTGGAACAAGGCAGGGCTGTCCACTGTCACCAACGTTATTTATATTGGCTATGGAATTTTTGGCAAATTCTATTCGACAGGATGAGGAAATAATTGGAATTGAAGGGAATAAAGTAAGTTTATATGCAGACGATATTATTAACGGTAAAACATCCAATAAAAGCAATCTCAAGGATAAATGAGCATTTGAAAGGATTTGAGGAGGTAACAGGATTAAGAGTTAATTGGGATAAAACAGAAATATTAGTTAACGGGAATAAAGAAGATGAGGACTTAATAAAAAGGAAATACAATATACAAATTACACATAAGATGAGATACTTAGGGATAACGTTAACTAGGAAAATTGGGGAGCTTAAAGAAATGAATTACGGGAAACAAAAGAAAGCTTGAGAAGAAAATAATACAATATAACAAATTAAATCTGTCATGGTTTGGCAGAGTAGCTATGTGTAAAATGATGCTGTTGCCTAGATTGAATTTTTTGTTTGATGTTTTACCATTAAAACATACAGATAAAGAACTAAAAGGGTATCAAAATATTATAAATAGGTTTTGCAATGGAAATCGAGGAGCCAGAATAGTTAAGATGCTGTGGTATTTACCACAAAAAGAAGGGGGTTTGGCTATTCCTAATATTAGTAATTATTATAGAGCCTTTCAAATAAGAAATACCATTAAATTATTAATTAAGGAAGAACCAATTTGGGGTAAAATTGAAAGAAAGGAATTTCTGAAGATTGGAAAAGTTATGTTATTAGGGGGAGAAAAAGATAAAAATGGAAATAAGATTCAGGGAATGATGTTAAAAGCAACCATAGAGGTCTGGAATAAGGTAAGGAAAGACTTTATTCCAGGAATTTCACCGGTGTGTGAATTAGAGGATTTCAATAATTTTCCAGTAAAAATAGACGGGAGGATTAGGGATATCTTGTCGGAAAATGGGGTTCTGTTCGTGAAGGATTGGGTTAAAACTTGTAAAGATCAAGAAAAAAGAAATGAGCTTTATTTGGAATTGGATTGGTTTAAGATCCTACAGATGAATAATTGGAACAAAAGGTTTTTCTCAGAAGGTGGGTTAGATAGGGAAAGCACGGAATTTGAGGTAATGCTGATAAAACTAAGAAAGGGCAGTGTGGAAATTAAGGGAATTGTAAGCAAAATTTACAAGATCTTGAACAAAGGTGGAAAAATACAAGAGGTTTTGAGACAAAGTTGGGAGCAAGAATTGAATGTAAAAATTACAGGAAAAAATGGCAAAAAATGTGGAGTAGAAGGATTATGGGAGCTATGTCAGTTAGAGTAAAAGAGCATAATTACAAAATGATTTGGAGATGGTATAGGAACCCAAAAGGGTTGCATCAAATGTATAGTAGTTTGAGTGACAAATGTTGGAGATGTAAAAAAGTAAGAGGAACATATGAACACATGTGGTGGAGTTGTGAATGTTTAAAAAATTTCTGGGGGAAAATAGAAAATGAGATTAAGAGCATACTAGATATGCAATTCGAATTGGGGTCGGAAACAATCCTGTTAACAGAGATGGATAAATACAAGATGAGCAATGATAATAAGGAACTGATGGCTGTAATCTTATCAGTGGCCAGACAGCGCATAGCAAAAAACTGGAAGACAAGTGAAAACTTAAAAAATAGAGGATTGGTATAAACAAATGTGGGATTTAGCTCTCAATTAAAAACTCACATGGGAAATAAATCTTAGAAAAGGTAAAGTGAATGGGGATGGGTTTTGGAGGATATGGAAACCATTTATAGATCATACGCTGGTTAGGAGGAAAGGCATGGCCCCTGTATCGGAACAAAATTATTTTTGGAAATTATGAGGTTACATAATTCCCCGGACAATGTATATAGCACAAGGGTGATAAATATGATGTAAATTGTAGCAGGGTAAGAAAATATTATGTATTAGAAAAAGTAAAATGAGGATAAATTTTGTTGATGTATGAATTGATATATTACTTGTTACTACTTTTAAATGTTACTGAGGGATATTTATTCATATTAGATTAATTGGTGTGGAGATTTAATGTTGCATTGTTGCCTGAGTTATTTTATCTTTTTACTTTCATATTCTCTTTATATTCTTATATATGTTTTTGTAACTGTTTTTCTTTTGATACCTAATAAAAGAATTTAAAACTTAAAAAAAAATTTTTTTTGAATGCCTGGATGGTTGAAAAGGCTTAAGTGAGAGGAAGACTTACTAAACTTGTGACCAATATAGGAGAAAAACATTTTAAATGACAGGAATTTGGAAAATGGTTCAGTCAAAGTGCAAGATTTGCTTCACGTCACAGGATACACAGTTGGGAAGGGTTTTGAACACCTGGATGTGCTTTTGACTGTCTGTACATCTAATAAACTTTGAAACAATTAAGTCAGTGTGGAAGCTTTTAAATGTGTGGAAGATTCTTCTGTCAACACGTGTACTCCTTTTCCTACACATTTCAGTATGTAGACGGACAAAATGTTTTTCAGTGTATTGAGTGTTGGACGATCTTAGGTCTGGAAAGACATTCTATTGCTCATGAAGGAATTATGTCCGGGGAGGAGCTATTTCAGTGCCTGCAGAGCAGAAGGATTATAATTCAAACTGCAAACTTCAAATTATACTGCAGTTTGCGTACAACAAAGTCTAGTTCAATGTCATTCAATATAGCTCTCTGAGTGTGCATAAGAAAAAAATGCTTCTAAATTTTCATCCGTCGTAGTTACTGCCAGTTTTGTTCTTATCCTTTTAAGTTTTGAGAAAACTTACAGGTGTCCTGTGTTAATATTATTGTTAGTAAACATTTGTATACTTTATATAGTTGTGTATATCGGGACTGTACATGTTATACTCTACTATCATCTCAAATGCACATTTTATGCACGAATTACATTCATTTTTGGCATTGCACATTAAGTCTGTATCCTCATCTTCGACTTCTGCAACTGCATTTACATTTTCTTCAATGTTTCTGTCATCCTTTTCGTATTCATAGATATCAGAACTTTCAAGCGCACCAGTGGTGTAGTCTTACTCAGGATTTCCTACTTATATTGAGCCAAACATTTGTGAAGGACATCGTTTCTTCCCTAAGTTTGTCTAGTGAAGCCATCAACTTACAAATTTTGTCCAATGCATTTGCTGGAAGTTTCTCTTTGATTTCAGTAAATCTTTTGGGATCAAACAAAGCCAAGTAAATGTACAGACCTTGTACAAAATGTACAATTTTGTTTCACGAATTGGTTTTCCATTGTTTGAGTGACTGTATTTACAATGTAGTTCAATAAATTTACAGGAATCTTCAGGGGAAGATCAAAGTTGTTCATCATCACATTCTTCTGCCATCTATTTTACTTTCTTTAAGCATTTATTTTGAAATCAGTTTCAGTTGGCATATCTTTAAGGGTCTCTCTCTCTCTCAAGGTTGGAGACAGGCCGGTAGTTGGTCATAACCGCAGGGTCAAGCGATGGCTTCTTTAGGAGGGGGTGCATCAAAGCATGTTTTAAGGTTGCAAGGAAAATACCCCACCCAAAGCGAAGTTAATAATTGCCTGGACCCAACCACTTGTCACCGCCCTGGCAGATTTCACCATTCAGGCAGGTAATGGTTCTGATGCACATGCAGTGGCACACACAGATCCCAGGAGCATGTCCACTTCCTCAGGGACAACTGGATCAAACCAATACCAGATAACATGACCAGACTGCACTTTGGACAACCCCAGACCTAATATTTCCATGCCAGGGTTCAACTTTGGCCGAATCTGAGGGGGTCAACCAGCATCTCAGGCAAATCGATTTGCTGATCCAGATGACAAACACCCAGTTCCCTTTTAATCCATCAGCATCCACCAGTCACCAGGGGCAGACCAATTGAATAGGCCCTACCTCCCTGCACTGAAGCCCCATCCCCAGAAAGTCCAGAGTCACCAGATAGTGATCCGACCATGCCACAGGAGTGATGTCTAATTTCTGTAAACTCAGATCACTCTGCCACTGCTCCAACAAGAAAATGAGATCCAGGGTGTGGCCACTGTTCCTAGTTGGGTCCCAAATTACTTGAGTCAGGCCCACAGCTGCCATGGAAGCCATGAACTCCCAAGCTGCCAATGAGCCGACCCCCAGTAAAGGCAAGTTGAAATCTCCCAGAACCATAAGTCTGGGGAACTCCAACACCAACATGGCGACGGCTTCAAGGAGCTCAGGCAGCGAATCTGCTACCTTGCAGGAAGGCAGGTACAGGAGCAAGATTCCCTACTGACCTTTAGGGCCCAAGCACAGGAGAAGGGCCTCACAACCCGGAACTTGGGGAGCTGTGGCTCTGACGACTCCCAGTGACTTCCTGGCTACAATGGCGACGCCACCACCCTCCCATTCCCCCTAGGCTGGTGCCAAATACCAAACCCAGCTGGACAGTTTTGGCAGAGGAACCCCGTTCGCTGGTGCCAGTCAGGTTTCAGTGATGCATGCCAGGTCAGTCCGATCCCCCAGAATAGAAGCTGAAATCAGCGGAGGCTTATTGTAGACTGACCTGGCATTCATCACCAGTAGCCTAAAGGAGGGGATTCTCTGGATCAGCAGCACAGGAACCAGAGGTGTAGCCAGGGGGCTGGAACAGGGGACAGATATTACACATCTGTCCCGTGTTCTCCGAGTGTGGCCTGCCCCTCGGCTCCCACCATACGGCAACATGCCCGTCACAATACCAATTTGGGCCCCAGGAACCTCATTGCTTGCTCCAGACGGAGCGCTGTTCCCTCTCCCTGGCTAGTAGGCTGTTCTCCCCTCTCTCCCTCATCCCCATTCCCAAGCAGGAAAACCAACATGAAGACCAGCACCTGTTATCATAACAGATACCTGTCACTCCGAGACCCCAGGACCCTGGGCGGCCTTCCCAGCCCCAAAGGGCGCCTCCAGTGGAGCACATACTGCATGATGGAGTGAGCTCCTTCCCGTCTGTCCCAGCTCCTGCCAGTCGAGCAGTTTGAAAGCAAGAAATTACAAGTAGATAAATAGGGACCACTTCGTTCAGAAGGTAAACAGTGTTCCGTACAGCCGCGCATTGAGGCATGCCTGCCACATGTCCACGGAAACGTCTGCAAATGAACATAGTGCTGACCCTTTGGCTATAAACAGAGATGAGCACTGAACACTAGAGTCAGATACACCTGGCTTTCGAGCATGGGTCACCTTTATCTCTACCAGCCATGTGACTCCGTCTATTGGCGATTTTTGATATTGGTTTATGAGGCAGGAAGAACAGCACCACCACCCTCACCACTGAAGGATTTGCTCCACTGGCTCTTCCTCCAACTACCATTTCTGAGTCCCTTTCAGTCCTGGTGTGGGAGTGAACAAATATATTATTTCCCCTCCTTAATCCTGGCTCTTCTTTCTCTCCCCCCCCCCCCAATATTTCCCCTTCTGAGGAAAGGAAAGAAATAAAGTTAGGCGGGGGAGTTTATTCCTCTGTAACCCACAATTTCACCCTCCCTTTGAGGGTGAATTAATTAAGCCTTTCTAGATAGATGAGAAAAGGGAGATTCCCTCTCTCCACCTGTTGAACTTCTGCCCGTCATGGCAGTTGGGGGGGGGGGAGGGAGGGAGGAAGCAATCTTCCCCCTCCCTCCTTCCCGCCTAGAAAATCCGTCGCCAAGATACAGGGGAGGGGCTTCAGAACCAATGGCGACCCAGGCCGCGCCTCCTCCTGGGATTGTGTTTGCGCAGGCGCTGAGGGACATCCGGGCTCTTTTCCTTCTTTCCCAGGCAGCAGCAGGAGAAGCCTTTGATCTTTTAGGGTGAGAAAAAGAGGGGGGGTCACGGATTGTGGAGGGGGGAGGAGGAAAGAAGGGGGTTGGACTATTCTCCCCCCCTCCGTTGGCCTTCATCTTCCTCCCTTTGAAGTTGGGGGACGGGAGAGAAGAATCCAAAGGTGAGGTAGGGTCGTCTCTGTTCTTTCTGCTGCCTGAGGCCCACCCATCATCCTCACTTGAGGAGTCTCATCCTCTTTCTAACACCCCCCCCCAATTTCATGTGGGGCGTCTTCCTCTTTCTCCCATTGAATATTTAACCGGGGGGGGGGGGGAAGGACAAGGAGTGTCCATAAATAAGGAAGGGTCTACGTTGCTCCTTCTGCCACCAGAGGCCCATCCATCATCCTCACCTCAGGGGTATCATCTTTTTCTCCCTCTCCCCCAAATTCCATCTGGGGCCATTTTTCAAATCTCTTCTCTGCGGCTGTTTTTTTTTTTTTTTTTTGGGGGGGGGGTCGGAGCCTTCTCCCTTTTCTCCCCTAAGGAGCCCAACCTTGTGGCGGGGGGGGGGGAGAAAAAGAAGGCTCCCTGCCCCCCCTCCAAGACCTCTTCCCTCCCTTGAGCTTCTCCTTCTGCCCCCCATAGCCTCCCCCCCTTTGGGGCTCTGTCCCTCCCCTCCTGTGTCCCTTCCTAGCTTCCTTTTATTTGTTCATGGAGATTTTACTGCCCCACAGGATACGAAAACCAGAAGGGAACTTCAGGCGGCAGAGGTACATAGGTCGCTTCTCCCGTTCGCGGCCAAGCCTCCTAAGGGTAGGAACAGGAGGGGGTGGGGTAGGGTGGGTGTCGGAGTCTTAATTAAGGCTCCAGGCAGATGAGGAAGTGGAAAGTCTTCCCTCTCCCCACCTGTTGAACCTCTGACTGTCTTGAGGGAAGGGGGAGGAACATATCTCTCTCTGAGGTAAAATCTGTGACTAGCCTTGAGGAGAAGCAGTTTCTTCCCTTTCCCGCCAAGAAAATCTGTTGCCAAGATACGGGGAAGGGGCTTCAGAAACAATAGTGCCCCCAGACCCTCTCCTGGGAATATTTTGCAAGGGCGCTGAGGAGGAGGAGGTGCCTTTGATCCTCTTCTGAGGTGAGTAAAAGGGGTCGTGTGATAAATGGGGGGTGGGTGGAGATAAGTGGGGTTGGTATATTATCCCCCCACTCCATTGGCCTTCACCTTCCTCCCATTGAAGGTCCAAAGCTGAGGAAGGGACGGTGCTCCTTCTGCCACCTGAGGCCCCACCCACCCATCGTCACTTCAGGGGTCTCATCTTTTCTCTCCCTCCCCAATTGCATGGGGGCATCTTTCCAACCCCTCCCTCCCTGAGGCTCTTCCTTGGGCACTCAGTGGCTTTCTTCCTGCTTCCCCCAAGGAGGCTTATCTGGCATGGGGTGGGGGGTGGGGTGAGGCGGAGAAAAAGGCCTCCCTCCCTTTAGGGCTTCCCCTTCTGTCATCCTCCCCACTTTTGATTTTTTGGGGGGCAGAATCCCTTAGAAGGGGCACAGGATATCCCCCTCTTTATATTTCTGTGCATAGAGAACCTATTGCGGGGGGGGGGCATTTCCTTTCCCCACCTTTCACCTTCTCAGTCTGGGTGGTGTGGGGTAAGATATTGTCTCACTCTTCATCCCCCCCCCCCCCAACACACACACTTTGTTTAGTAACAGTATGTTGGAATTTGAAGTGACCTTCCTTCCTTCCTCCATTGTCTCTCTTTGGAGTATCTCCCAGGAAGATACTTCCAAGAGGGAAAGTAAGGGTCTCCTCAATAGTTTAGCCCGCCATTGAGGACACCCAGAAGGCAGAGGGGGTTTAGGGCAGTGGTTCTCAACCTGCGGCCTGTGGGCCAGATGTGGCCTATGGCCACATTTCATGTCCCCTGCTCCACCACACCAGGAAGTTCCATATTGTGGAGGCAGGGCAAAATCGCCGTCCAGCGTTACCCGACCTCTGGCTTGAACAGGTTGAGAACTCCTTTGCAAACAAAGGGCAATCAACACCCCAACCCAAGCGCTGAACCCACACTGTCATCAGCACTGGGGTTGGGGGAAAGAGCGGGCATAGCCATCCATGATAACATTGTAATTTGGTTCCAAAGGTCATAACGTTATCCGGTTTTTAATGTTATGCAACGCATTGACCACACAACATTAAAAATAAAGCCCATGGGAGATTGATCCAGTTTGCATGTTCCCTCCCCATGCAAATCGGCGGTCCCAGCATGGGTTCACTGTTTGCTTGTGAAAGGAACGCACATTTCCTTTGCAAGCAAAGAGCGATCAACACCCCAACCAGAGTGCTGAACTCACACTGGCATCAGCCTGGGGTTGGGGAAAAGAAGTGACTTAGCCATCTAGGTGGTGGTGGTGGTGGGGCATTCTGAAGAGAGGTTTGGGATCCTTTCCCAGCCTTTCTTCAGACCACTACCACCACCCCTGGACTGGATAGCTAAGCCCCCTAGCATGTCAGGCCGGGGTGGGGGGGTAATTCTGAAAAGAAGCTGGGAAAACGTTATTGGCTTCTTTTCAGAAACCTGCGCCTAGATTGCTAAGGGGCTTCGTGATCCAGGCGAGGGTGGGGGAGTTCTGAAGAGGGCTTGGGAGGCTTTTCCCAGCCTCTCTTCAGAAGCCCCGCCCCCAGGCCTGGATAGCTAAGCCCCTTGGAAGCTGGGAGTGGAGGTGTTTCTGAAAAGAAGCTGGGAAATTTTTTCCCCAGCTTCTTTTCAAAAACCTCAGCCTGGATGGCTAAGGGGCTTAGCGATCCAGGTGTGGGTGAGGAATGGCATGCAGACACGTGATCTCTCCCCAAGACCCCAGCTGTCCCAGGCGATCGCGGGGACTGCTGGTGTGTTGGGGGAGAGATCATGTCTGTACAGGTTTTCTCCTGCAACATGCCTGCAGTTCCAGCAATCGTGTGCTGGGGTGTTGGGTGAGAGATTCTGCGCATGTATGGTTTCTCCCCCAACACCCGGGCAGTCCCTGCGTGCGATTGGTTTGCCAGTTTGGTTGGAGGGAGAATGGGCTCCGTACCCTCTCCCAAAACCAAACTGCCAATCAGAGTGGAAATCTCCACCCCATGGCCTGCAGGGCTGGTCTCCAGCCCTGCGGCCTTTGGGGTAGAGATCAACGCCGGGGAATTTGAGGCAAAAGTTTGCATTGCACAATGTTATGTTAACGTTGCGCGATGCAAATGTTTGCATCAAATTCCCCGATGTTATCCGATTTTAGCATTATGCGATGCAAATGCTACCCGAGGTATCGCTCCTGTCCTTTTCCAATTTTGCATCCACTGCTGCGTTTTCCAACTCTGTAAACACTTTAATTGCCTCTTCTTTTACGGCTAAAACTATCTCAACTGGACTAGAGTGGCTCACTTTGAGACTAACTCGCTTAAAGAGAATTTTCTCCGAATGTTTTTTTCGCTTAACAACTAAAACCAACCAAAAACTCGCTTAACAACTATATCGGGGTTCGCACTCCCCACCCTCGAAGTCACAATTGGTCACTTACAATGGGGTTTTGCTTAAAGAGCAATCCTGTGGAACACATTATGTTCTTTAAGCCAGGTACTACTGTATTTACAAAAACAACAGCCAAAAGTTAGGATGGCAGCCATTTTCAAAAACCTCTCCATTTCTCTTCTCTACTTTCTTCCCCTCAGCATTTCCAGAACTTTCCCCATCAATCATCCATTTTCCATCAATGCTAGTCCAATATGCTAATCAATAACCCATTCTCTAACACTTTTTTGCTGCCCCCTTCTGGCATGTGTTGCTGTCTTTGGCTGCACTTTTACAAAGGCAATTTTTATATCCATTCTCACCCAACACTCATACATCCATTTACCCTAAGTACATGCATTCCTTACAGGGCCCACTTGACTTCATTCTCCAGGATGTCTGGCTCAAGGTCAATGATCACACCATTGTGGTTGTCAGGGACATTAAGGTGCTTTTTGTAGAGTTTTTATGTGAATGTTTGCCATCTTTTCTTCATCTCTTCTGCATCTGTTAGGTCCCTATTGTTTTTCTCCTTTATCCTGGCCATTTTTGCTTGATACATTCACTTAATTGCTCCAGTTTTTAAATTCTGTAGAGTTTTGTTTTTCTTGAACAGTATAAAAGCTGTGAAGAAATGTTCTTAGAAAACATTTCCAAACTCCCTAGGCCTCAGAGAAACAGGGAAAGACTTTATGATGTTTGAGGAGAATAAGATAGGAGGGTGTTTGTAATACACTAGAACCCCGGACAACATTATGACATGGTTCCACAAGTCATGACGTTGTCCGGTTTTTAACGTTGTTCGATACATTGATCGAACAACGCTAAAAAAAACCTGAGAAGAGGCGCTCGCACATGCGCGAAAGGCGCGCCAGCGGGAGCCTCTTCTACCAAACGGGTATAGCAACAGGCATCGCACGTCAAGGCAAGGGATCAAAGTGGGGGGTGGCACCCCCGCTTTGATATCTTGCCTTGACGTGCGATGCCCGTTTTGGCACTTTGCGATGGGAGTTTGGGTGCCCAAACTCCCATTGCAAAGCGCCTAAACAAGGGTCGGCTATGAGGCCGGGGAGACCCCGCGGAAAGACGCCTCTCCCGATGTTCCGAAAGGGAAAAGATCCTTAACTTTTCGGAACTTCGGGTGGCTTGCAGGCGTGCGCGCGTCGGTGGGGGTTAGCTCAGGAGACGGAGGTCCCCCCCGTATCCTGCGCTAACCCTCACCGACGCGCGCCTCTCGCCCGAAGTTTCGAAAGGGTAAGGATCCCCGTACCCTTTCCAAACATCTTGGGGGTGGGCACTGGGGTGGCATAGCAACAACAACATAGAACATTAGACTTATGAATCCTTAATAAACACAAAAATTACCCCCACCCCATCAATTATTTTGAAAATTGCAGTTAAAAAGCAGGAAAAAAGTGGAGAGGTCTACACTATATTAGCTAGCAGCGAGGGGGTCACCACGCCACCGGTGCCGCACATCTGCTCAGTCAGCCATGTTTTCAGCCCTTTCCCGAAGGGCAACAGCTCCATCTGGAGGCGCAATTCGGTTGGTAAGAGGTTCCATAGGACACTGAAAAGGCCCTCCTTCTTGTGCTAGAGAGTCGGGCCTCTCTAGCTGATGGTATCTTGAGTGAGCCTCTCCTGTCCGCTCTGCTGGGACAGACAGATGTTCTTAGGGTGGTGTGGTCTCTTAAGTATCCCAAGAGTCCACCTCTTGATAACAGTAGCAATAACATTTATGTATTCCATTATTCTTGTGCTTGTCTCTGGACAGTTGACAGTTGACCTTCAGCCCAGTCCTGATCAAACTCAGAACATGTGCAGAGTATTGACAGAGTCCAACAGTTAAAGCATTGTACTAGTCACAATTGTCAATACAGTACCCAAATTTAAAAAGGCACTGTATTTAAACACAAGGCAGAAGGAGTGGGGTGTGTGTGTGTGGAGCCATCTGATCAGAGAAAGAAGAGCAGAGCTTAATAAATAGCCCATTTGTGTCATTTGAATTAATAGAAGCTATAAACAGCATGAAAATAAACTCAGTAGTAAAAAGTTATAAAAAGGATAATTTTTAGAGGGACATACAGATATGATAAAAACGACCCATGGTGTTGGAGTGCATATTGATGATGCTGTATTATTAAAATGTTTATTTCTTCTTTTTTTTCTATTAGTGAGTTTTGTATTAAGCCTTCTTATGATTATAAGTTTTTGTCTTGGTCTTTTTTTCTTAAAAATACAGTTTTACAAATGATAAACCACTGTACCGTGAGGACTCATAATAGGTCTTTAATCTTTGGAAATGTACATGAAGAACAAACATGTCCTTCGTGATGTACAGGGTGTTTCTAATGAGTTAAATTGGCAAGAAACACCTGGCTTGCAACACCATTCTCTGTGCCCCTCCCCAAGCGGAATTTGACACATTTATTTCAAACATAAAAAACACCTGTGCATGTGTAAATGCACACTCAGCTGTGATAAAGGTGGAAGTGGTTGGATTTACGGCTGTCATAAAGGCACCTCTTCTGCTTCCCGGGGGAATGGTCAGGCCTGGTTAGCTGCTCGGGAACATAGTCAGGCCTACAGAGCGAATGGTTTGGGCACCCCTGTTTTGGAGGTATCACCAATAAGACACTTGATATCTCTTGGTACTGAGAGCAGTTGTCATGAAGTATTTTCAAATGTTGTCTTCTAATGTGCATCTCTCTTCCCTTCTAATTAGTCAGGATGAACTTTTGCATGCTTCCTCACTTCGACTGGCACTGGAATACACAGGATTTCTTAAATAAATACCATTGAAGTTTCTCCTTGGAATCGGTGTTAGCTTTTTTCAACCAAAGTATTGTAGGGGGTTGGGTTTTATGTTTCTCTCACCTCTCCTGTTTAACATCTACATGAAGCCCCTGGGTGAGAACATCAATTCCTACAGGGTAAAATACCATCAGTTAGCACCCTCACCTGTGATAAAGGTGGAAGTGGGTGCATTTATGGCTGTCATAAATGCACCTCTTCTGCTTCCAGGGGGAATGCTCAGGCCCATTTAGGTACCTGGGTCAGGGCTGCAGAGCGAAACATTTGGGCACCCCTGGTTTGGAGGTATCAGCAATAAGGCACTTGATATCTCTTGGTACTGAGAGCAGTTGTCATGAAGGATTTTAAAATATTGTCTTCTAATGTGTATCTGTATTCCCTTCTAATTATTCAGGCACAGTGTAACATAAAAGAAAGGAATCACAGTGGAAATTCACAGGTTATCAGGACCAACCGAAGAGTGGAAGGCAGTATTTATACAAATGAATCTCTAGATACTCTCCAGGATTGATTCTTCATTAGACATCAACTTTATTTGACTTTTCAGGAGTTTCCATCTCAAACTAGGCAGTTAATCTGCTTTTTTCCACACAACTGCTGATATGGAATATAAAGCAACTTTTCAACTAGGAGGATATATTACAATTCGTGAAAGAACACATTCAGGAGAGAAGCAGTTCCAAGGCTTGAAATGTGGAAAAGGCTTCAGTGAAGGTGGACGTTTTCCTTCACACCACAAGATCCATGCATGTGAGTACCCTTTTAAATGCATGGAATGTGGAAAAAGCTTCAGTGAAAGAGCAGAATTTGATTTACATCACAGGACCCACAGAAAAGATAAGGCTTTTGAATGCCTGCAGTGTGGAAAAAGCTTCAGTCAAAATGCACCACTTGCTAGACATCACAGGACCCACATAGGAGAGAAGCCTTTTAAATGTCTGGAGTGTGGAAAAAGCTTCAGTGGACGTGAAAGCCTTGCTTCACATCATAGGACCCACACAGAAGAGAAGCCTTTTAAATGTCTGGAGTGTGGAAAAAGCGTCAGTGACAGTAGAAGCCTTGCTTCACATCATAGGACCCACACAGGTGAGAAGCCTTTTAAATGTCTGGAGTGTGGAAAAAGCTTTAGTCAAAATTCACTCCTTGCTTCACATTATAGGATCCACACAGGAGAGAAGCCTTTTAAATGTCTGGAGTGTGGAAAAAGCTTCAGTCGAAGTGAAAACCTTACTACACATCACAGGATCCACACAGGAGAGAAGCCTTTTAAATGTGTGGAGTGTGGAAAAAGCTTCAGAAGAAGTGCACACCTTACTACACATCACAGGATCCACACAGGAGAGAAGCCTTTTAAATGTCTGGAGTGTGGAAAAAGCTTCAGTCAACGTGAAAGCCTTGCTTCACATCATAGGACCCACACAGGTGAGAAGCCTTTTAAATGTCTGGAGTGTGGGAAAAGCTTCAGTCGAAGTGATAACCTTGCTTCACATCATAGGATCCACACAGGTGAGAAGCCTTTTAAATGTGTGGAGTGTGGAAAAAGCTTCAGTGACAGTGGAAACCTTGCTACACATCACAGGATCCACACAGGAGAGAAGCCTTTTAAATGTCTGGAGTGTGGAAAGAGCTTCAGTCAAAATGCACCACTTGCTATACATCACAGGACCCACACAGGAGAGAAGCCTTTTAAATGTCTGGAGTGTGGAAAAAGCTTCAGCCAAAGTGCACACCTTACTACACATCACAGGATCCACACAGGTGAGAAGCCTTTTAACTGTGTGGAGTATGGAAAAAGCTTCAGCCGAGGTCCACACCTTACTACACATCATAGGATCCACACAGGTGAGAAGCCTTTTAACTGTGTGGAGTGTGGAAAAAGCTTCAGCCGAGGTCCACACCTTACTACACATCATAGGATCCACACAGGAGAGAAGCCTTTTAAATGTCTGGAGTGTGGAAAAAGCTTCAGTCGAAGTGAAAACCTTGCTTCACATCATAGGATCCACACAGATGAGAAGCCTTTTAAATGTGTGGAGTGTGGAAAAAGCTTCAGTGACAGTGGAAGCCTTGCTAAACATCACAGGATCCACACAGGGGAGAAGCCTTTTAAATGTCCAGAGTGTAGAAAAAGCTTCAGTGACAGTGGAAGCCTTGCTAGACATCACAGGATCCACACAGGAGAGAAGCCTTTTAAATGTCTGGAGTGTGGAAAAAGCTTCAGTCGAAGTGAAAGCCTTGCTTCACATCATAGGACCCACACAGGTGAGAAGCCTTTTAAATGTGTGGAGTGTGGAAAAAGCTTCAGCCAAAGTGCACACCTTACTACACATCACAGGATCCACACAGGAGAGAAGCCTTTTAAATGTCTGGAGTGTGGAAAAAGCTTCAGTCGAAGTGAAAGCCTTGCTTCACATCATAGGATCCACACAGGTGAGAAGCCTTTTAAATGTGTGGAGTGTGGAAAAAGCTTCAGTGACAGTGGAAGCCTTGCTACACATCACAGGATCCACACAGGAGAGAAGCCTTTTAAATGTCTGGAGTGTGGAAAGAGCTTCAGCCGAAGTGCACACCTTACTACACATCACAGGATCCACACAGGAGAGAAGCCTTTTAAATGTCTGGAATGTGGAAAAAGCTTCAGTCAAAGTGAGAACCTTGCTTCACATCATAGGATCCACACAGGTGAGAAGCCTTTTAAATGTCTGGAGTGTGGAAAAAGCTTCAGTGACCGAGGAAGCCTTGCTAAACATCACAGGATCCACACAGGAGAGAATCCTTTTAAATGTCTGGAGTGTGGAAAAAGCTTCAGTGACAGTGGAAGCCTTGCTACACATCACAGGATCCACACATGATATCGAATAGAAATAATAAGAATAAAATATTGATTAAATATTGCTTGCTGCTACAGAAACTAAAGCTAACATTGAAGCGACGTGGCAAGATTGGAATTTTGTTTATGAAGGAAAACTATTATGCTCATATGTAAGCTCGCATGATCATTGAGTAATGTTGAAATTGTACCAAATGTCAGCTTGAACTTAGTAATGGTTAGAATACCACAGGCCTTGCGTGGGCGAAGTTAGAAAACTAAATATGTGCCAAAAGTATACAGAATGTTATATAAATGTAAGACAACATCTGTAACCGATAAAGACCTGGTCATGTTTCATAAGAAATATATTTTTAATGGTTCCCAGTGGTATCTAAAAGAACTGGCATAAGTATTCTTTTGCAATCCTTGTGCTTGGCCTCTGTACTTGATCTCTGTACTTGGCCAACAAATGTAATGATGAAAATATGTAGAAATGATTTGTACAAATTAACTCAAAAGGGTCACGGTGATCGGGTGAAATGTCTTGAGTAAACCAGAAGGGGGAGAGAAACTATAAAAGGCTCTGTCTTTCAATGGATGTTATTCTCATCTTTGGAGTGAATACACTCATGAGAATCATTATTATGCATAATAAAATCTTCTCTGTTTGACCAAAAGGGAATGCTGTTTTGTCCCATCTTAAATGCTATAACATTTTTGGCACCCCCAGATCGGACTATTCAGTAGGAGCGGTTGGCTCTTCATGGACGCCTGCCTCGGTGAGTATCGACGCCTCCCCAGAGAAATCTCCAAAGGCGGCTGACAAGTCCTTTGCAATTTGTCCGGAGTTTTTCGGTGGAGGGGCGGCGTGAAACACCGGCGAGCAGAGCAGTCAAGAATCCACAAGGGTCAAACAGACAAGATACATCGTTGGTACCGGAAGTTCCAGGCAAGTATTTTGGGGTTCAAGTCCCTGTATTTTGGGAATTTTCAGGTTATAATCACATACAAGGTCCAGGGTTTAAGTCCCTTGGGGTTCAAGTCCCTGTTTTGGGCCAGTGATTATAGGAAACAGATGGCCGAGTTTCCTTGAAGGGCGGAGGGCGATCCGAACCCTTCATTTAATGTTGAAATACAGAATTGTACTTTCAAAGGTTTTAGTTAAATGCCTGCAAACTGTCTGGTTTTATAAGCCTGTGAACTGTCTGGTTTTATAAGTCAAATTGTTTGATTGTTTTAGTATTGTTTAAGTTAAATGTTGTCTGTTTGTTTAAGTAGAAATAAGTAGAACTGAAAATGGGAGGGGGAGGAAGTAAAAACACACCGTTAGAATTAATGGTAGAACATTTTAAAGAGGTCTATCCATTGGAATGTGATCCAGATACATTAAAAATTTACTGCCGCAATGAATGGCCGACCTTTCCTGAGATTAATTGGCCAGAAGATGGGTCATTTAGTCCAGACCTTATTAATAAAGTAATGATCCGAATTGTACAAGACCGTCATTGGGATCAATATGAATACGGGTCGGCCTGGAGAGCAGCAGTAAATAGAGACCCCCCTTTTCCATGGATTAAACAGAACCAAATTCAAATAGCTAAGATGTGTTTGGCACAAGCCAAACGAAGGAATGAGAAAAATAGTGCAGTCTTGTTTTCAGCAGCTCTGATGACAGCTGGAAACAATCAGACAGCAGCTGGAAAGAATAATAAAGTTTACACAGAACATACATTGAGCCAACAAGGGAAAATTAAACCAATATTGAGCCAAGCTGAAAAAGAAATAAGACCTCCACCGTATATTCCAAATATATATCCTTCCTTAGACAGCTCACATGTTTCAACCGATTCAGATAGTTCTACCGCTACTATAGTTAGTCTTTCTCCCAATAAACTAAGAGACGGGAAAATAAGAGGGGAACAAATCGCCCCACTTAGGGAAATTGTACAAACAGTTGTTGACCCAGAAGGACAAGTACAGACTAGAAAAATGGAACAATATTTACCTTTTCAAGTCGCAGATCTTATAAACTGGAAGCAGTATTATGGTCCATTTAATAAAAAGCCTGCTGAAATAGTGGATTTAGTATCCACAATTATGCAAACTCATTTGCCTAATTGGAGAGATATTCAACAGCTACTAATGACATTACTGACATTAGAAGACAGGGAAAAGTTTCGTATAGCTAAAGATAAGGTAGCTACCCTTGAATATCCAAATGACATGCAAATTGAACAACGCCAAAGAGCAATGGGAAGTGTGGACCCTCAATGGGATTTGGAAATTCCTGGGAACAGATTAGAATTGGAACGGTATCGTAAAATTGTTGTTGACAGTTTAAAAGAAGCCTCAAAGGGTCCTGTAAATTTTTCAAAGCCTGCCCTAGTAATGCAGCAGTCAGATGAATCTCCTGAGGGGTTTATGGCAAGGCTAATAGAGGCATACAAGGTTAACACGGGCTTGGATTTGGAAGATCCAGCCCATAGGATATTGCTAAATGAACGTTTCATAACCCAAAGTGCCTCAGACATTAAAAAGAAGCTACAAAAATTAGATGGAGCTTTGGGTATGAATACTTCTCAATTGATGGAGATAGCCAGGAAAGTGTTTTTAAACAGGGACCAGGAGGAGGAAAAAAAGCAGATTCTAAAGGAAAAACGTAAAGCTGAGACTTTGGCTTTAGCAATTGCAAATAATAGTAGTTCTCCCTTGAGGACAGACCAATGCCCCTATTGTAAGAGAATAGACCATTGGCAAAGGGAGTGCCCGCCGAAACAACCATCCAGAGGTAGAGGAGGTTATAGATACATGGAAGCAGAGAACTACGATGCCTATGATACACAGGATGGTGTTATAGGAAGGGCGGAAACACAGTGGGATGATTGATTAGGGCCTAGAGCTCAGGTCCCACTTCCCGAGCCCGGGAGCAGGACGATCAGTATTGAATCAATTACTGGCAGCAAAAAAAAAACTGAAGAAAATATAAAATATAAGGAATTAGGTATGTGGGATTTGTAGTGGTCAGTGACAGAAATTGGTTTCAAATTTTACTAATGGTATTGTATATTGTGTTTACTACCTTAAGTTAAATATTGGTTGCCCCTATATGAATTATTGTATGATAGACCACCTACTTTGTTTTGGCATATGTGTGAAGGGTGGCAAGATATGGCCTATGAGGGGGGAATGGGGACGAGGAAATTGTTGCAATCATTACAAGCTCATAATGAACATGTAAATAATTTAAGAATATATGTGCAAGAAATCAGCCCCCCTGTGATGATAGCCACCCACAATTTTAAATCAGAAGATAGGGTATGGTTCAAAATTATAAGGATGAACCCCTTTAAAAACACCAGATGCAAAGAACTCCAGACTGTTGTATTGTTTTTTTCTTTCTTGCAGTAGGGAAACTAAAAGGAAAATTCTGGATCCAATTGGACATGTTTGAAGTCTGCAGCAGAGAACAGTCCTGACCAGTACGCAGAGCTTCAGATCCAGAATCTAGGAAAAGGTGCTTACCAGGTGAAGCAAACGGAAAAGCCATCGGTCCTGAGATCCAAGCAGGATGCCTGAGCCGTAATATCAACGTAACAGATTAGAAGCACCTACACTAGTACCCCGAATAACGTTATGACTTGGTTCCACAAGTCCCGTCGTTATTCGGTTTTTAACGTTGTGCGATACATTGAACACACAATGTTAAAAAAAGCCCTGTTTCCCTGGAGGCTGCAGGAAGCGAGAACATCGGGATTTGAATCCTGACATTTTGGCTTGCTGCTGCCTCCAGGGAGGTGGGAGAACTTTGGAAACAGCTTGGAGCGGGTTTCCCCACCTCCCTGGACCCGGCGGGGGGGTCAGAGACCCCAAAATTGGTAAAAAAAACGTCCGTTTTTTTTTACCAATTTTGGAGTTTCTGACCCCCCCGCCGGGTCCAGGGAGGTGGGCAGACCTGATCCAAGGTGTTTCTGGGCTTCCCCGACGTCCTGAGCCAGTGCAGGAAGCCAGAATGTCAGAGTTCGAATCCCGATGTTCTGGCTTCCTGCACTGGCTCAGGACGTCGGGGAAGCCCAGAAACACCTTGGATCGGGTCCCCACACCTCCCTGGACCCAGCGGGGGGGTCAGAAACCCCAAAATTGGTAAAAAAAACGGACGTTTTTTTAACCAATTTTGGGGGCTCTGACCCCCCCGCCGGGTCCAGGGAGGTGTGGGGACCCGATCCAAGGTGTTTCTGGGCTTCCCCGACGTCCTGAGCCAGTGCAGCAAGCCAGAATGTCAGATTTCGAATCCCGATGTTCTGGCTTCCTGCACTGGCTCAGGACGTCGGGGAAGCCCAGAAACACCTTGGATCGGGTCCCCACACCTCCCTGGACCCGGCGGGGGGGTCAGAGCCCCCAAAATTGGTAAAAAAAAAACGGACGTTTTTTTTACCAATTTTGGGGTCTCTGACTCCCCCGCCGGGTCCAGGGAGGTGGGCAGACACGATCCAAGCTTTTTCTGGGCTTCCCCGACGTCCGGAGCCAGTGCAGCGACCCAGAATGTCAGGATTCGAATCCCGACATTCTGGCTTCCTGCAGCATAAAAGAGGGTGGGGGAAGTTCAAAATTAGCGCGCATCGGGTCTCCCGACCTCCCTAGAGCTGATGTGCGCTAATTTTGAACTTCCCCCACCCTCTTTTATGCTGCAGGAAGCGAGAACGTCGGGATTCGAATCCTGACATTCTGGCTTGCTGCACTGGCTCAGGACGTCGGGGAAGCCCAGAAACACCTTGGATCGGGTCCCCACACCTCCCTGGACCCGGCGGGGGGGTCAGAGCCCCCAAAATTGGTTAAAAAAACGTCCGTTTTTTTTACCAATTTTGGGGTTTCTGACCCCCCCCGCTGGGTCCTGGGAGGTGTGGGGACCCGATCCAAGGTGTTTCTGGGCTTCCCCGACGTCCTGAGCCAGTGCAGGAAGCCAGAACATCGGGATTCGAAATCTGACATTCTGGCTTGCTGCACTGGCTCAGGACGTCGGGGAAGCCCAGAAACACCTCCAGAGAGATCAGAGGACCCGATCTACAGCTGCAGGGTGGCTGGGGAAGCTGACGGGGACTCCCTGTCGGCTTCCCTAGCCACCCGCCCATGCCTCCGCAGCTGTGGGGTGGCTGGGTAAGCCGATGGGGGAGCCCCCCGTCAGCTTTCCAGCCTCCCCACCCCTGCCTCCGTAGCTGCAGGGTGGCTGGGAAGCTGAACGGAGAACCCCGTTCAGCTTTCCACCCACCCTGCTGCTAAGAACCACTGTATCGGATAACGTTAAAATCGCGTTACTCGATACAAGATGTTTCCGAAAATCTTGTAACGTTATGCGGTTTTAACGATATACGGTACTCGCGTTATACGGGGTATTACTGTATTTCCTTTCCCTAATGGGACATTCAACTTAAGTTACTGTACTTTGTTTATATCACACACAATTCATTTTCTACACAATTGAACATCACATAAAGAAGAAAGAAGAACACCCTGCTGGGAATTCCCCCTGGAAGCAATTCCCTCTACGCACAGGTGGAAGATAAGAGGACATGCTCCAAGCAAGTCTATATTTGGGACTTTTTATTATGTGTCTTGAACACATAGGAGGACAAATATTACAGAAAGAAATATTTGTATTGGTAATAGAGGCCAATGGAGGGCAGTACCAGATACCAAAGACATACTTATAACCCTTGAAGTAAGCAGCAACTATCCAGAAGCATGGGTAAACAATGGCCATAGAAATAACTCCAGAGGTATTTAATGAAATGTCTAAAGCAGGCAGCATATTAAAACACACTAACCATTAACTTAGTGGGAAGGACATGTTTCAGAAGGGAAGGAACTGTAGATGTTGGACATCTAATATGCCTTGGAACATGGGAAGAGGGTCAAATAACATGGAGATTTCCCTCCAAGTTACCCCCTCCGGTAAAATTTGATACCACAATCCTGAAGTACTTAAATTCTGCAGGTCCCTGGACTGCACTATGTACTGGATATGTGGAAGGCTAGCTTATGAAAAGTGATCTGCAAATTAGTCCGGAACTTGTGTTCTAGGGTAGAACAAACCATCTTTCTTTCTTAAGCCAATAACCAGTAGAGAGTTATTGAGCGTGTCTATCTATGATAGATTGGGAGCAGTAAGGAAAAGGAGGTCTGTTATGTACGAAAAGTGCTGAAACAGCTTTTTTTAGGCTCCCGTACTACCAATGAACACAGGCAAGCTCCGGACAACGGTGGAAAATCACAGTAAGCTAGCCTAGGAACACCTTTTGGTAAAAGGGGGGGGTCAGTGAAATTTTAATCTTAATAATTACTGCCGACACCTAGAAGAGTCAGAAACATTTCCTGCTGCCATCCTAGTTTGGATAGTTCTGGCATGTATAATACTGTACTGGGTTCGTTGCTTTCCATGGATTTGGGCTTTTGTGGAAGATCTTGGAACATTTCCTCTGTAGGGAATAATGCATGGTTCAAATGTGCAAAGAACTTCCGGAGACCCACAACCTCACTTCTTGGCAAGGGTTTCCCCCTTGGGAGAAGCCACTTTATTGCTTAGAGTAAGGGGTGGTGGAATTCTGCCACGCACATACCAGATTATTCACCAGAGAATACAAGGAATTCTTGGGAGTGATGAAAAGTCTTTAGACTAGTGTTTCCCAACCTTTGGTTCATGGATTTCAATTCCCAGAAGCTGAAGTCAGTTGCCAAAAGCATTGATCACCCATTGTACTGACTTAGGCTTCTGGGAATTGAAGTCCAAGAAAGAAAAGATGCAATACACTGCTTTAGACTGCGAAAGTTCCTTAGGCTCCATCTAAGAATCGATACAGAAGAGATGTCGCTTACATTCCAGGATGCAGGCAGCTCACCATATGGGTTGCCTAAACATCTCAAAAGTCATAGAAGAATGACATTCCAATGGTAACTTCAAGACTCTCCTGTTAGATGTCATAATTTTGAGACTCACCAGTATAGTAAAACTCACCCTTTTTTGCTGCCTCTGTAACTCTCCTGGCCCAAATTAAATGTTGACTAAAATTCTATAGCATAACTCTTTGTACAGAATGAAGATGATGTCATCATCCACCAGTCACCATTAATTAAAGGCTTACTTTAGTGGTCTCAGGGTGCAGGCAACCTGAGCCAGACTTGACCAGCTTTCACCAGAGTCTTCAGTAACCTGCTGGTTTGTATTTATGTATAAAGGTCCAGACGTTTGATGGAAGCATAATAAGCTTGAACTAGAGGACTGAATGAAGCATAAGTGGAAACAGTGTTTTATAAAGGACCGTTTCAATCTGATTTTGCTAGGATTGAGCAAAATAGGGACACAGTTTGCATACAACAAAGTCTGGTTCAATGTCATTCAATATGCTTCTCTGAGTGTGCATAAGAAAAAAATGCTTCTAAATTTTCATCCGTCGTAGTTACTGCCAGTTTTGTTCTTATCCTTTTAAGTTTTGAGAAAACTCAGGTGTCCTGTGTTAATGTTATTGTTAGTAAGCATTTGTATACATTATATAGTTGTGTATATGGGGACTGTACATGTTATACTCTACTATCATCTCAAATGCACATTTTATGCACGGATTTCATTTATTTTTGGCATTGCACATTGAGAAGTCTGTATCCTCATCTTTGACTTCTGCAACTGCATTAACATCAGAAAACAAAACAAACAAAATAAAATAAAAAACACTGTAGCACTTTAAAGACTAACTGCTATATTTTTATTGTTAGCTTTCGTGGCTCAAGTCCACTTCATCAGACAAAGAGTGAAATTTATAGGCATGTTCTTTATATACCAAATTCAGGAGGTCGACAGGAGAAGGGGTGTGAGCAAGATGGGAGAAGGGGTGTGGGCAAGACGACAGACAAGCAAGCACAAGAATGCAGCTTCTCACAGCCATTAGCAACAATAAATTATTCAGATAAACTCCAAATGACTCCCTTTCAATCTCAAGGTTGCTGAGAAAGCCCACTATGGTATCTGATCAACTTGTGACTTGCATGGAGGGGGGGGGCAAACACCTGTACCTGGTTTCTTTCTGTTTTACTAAAGAGAATTGGCAGGAAAGTTGTAATATAAAATCATATAGCAATCTGTGTATCAAATTTGATAATGTCCCAGAAACCCTTCACTAATATTTAGCCCCCTGTGATGGGTATCTAACAGATGGATGTATTTGATTTATGCTGTCTCCCTTTCGATCCTAGTTTTGTAAATTCTCTGTTCCAGAATTGCAACTTTCAGGTCTTGGATAGAGTGTCCAGTTAGATTGAAGTGGTTTGAGACAGGTTTCTCCGTGTTGCCATTCCGGATATCTGTTTGGTGTCCATTAATCCTTTTGCGTAAAGATTGTCCTGTTTGTCCTACATAAAGCACGGATGGACATTTCTGGCAAGAGATGGCATAAATCACATTGGCAGAAGCACAAGCACAAGTAAAACTGCCTTTAATGTTGTGTATGGTGCCATTGGGTCCAGTAATACTGTTTCCAGAGCGAATGTGGGGGCATAGTTGACATCTGGTTTTGCAGCAGGGTCTAGTTCCCATATCTGCTCCACTTCTGTGTAGTCTGTTGTGTGTCAATAGCTGTTTGAGATTGGGGGGTTGTCTATAAGCGAGTAGGGGTCTGTCACCAAGGGCTTTGGAAAGTGAAGCACTCATCCAAGATGGGTTGGAGATCCCTCATTATGTATGAGGGGTTTAAGTTGAGGGCTGAAGGTGACAACCAGTAGTGTGCGATTGCTTTCCCTTCTGGGCCTGTCTTGTAGTAGATCACTCCTGGGTATTCGTCTAGCCCGGTTGATTTGTTCTTTAACCATATTGGATGGGTATTGTAATTTGAGAAATGCATTTTGTAAGTCTGTGAGTTTGGCATCTCTATCGTATGGGTCTGAGCAGATACGATTGTACCTGAGGGCTTGGCTGAAGACAATGGATTTTGTTGTGTGTTCTGGATGGAAGCTGGAGGCATGCAGGTAGGTACATCTGTCTGTGGGTTTGCGATATAGTGTGGTACTAAGATGTCCATTTTGTAATTTCTCAGTAGTGTCCAGGAAATTGACTTGTTGTGTAGACTGGTCCAAACTGAGTTTGATATTTGGGTGAAAATTATTGAAGTCTTGGTGGAATTTCTCCAGGGTTTCTTTTCCATGCGTCCAGATCAAGAATATGTCATCAATGTATTTACATTTTCTTCAATGTCTCTGTCATCCTTTTCATATTCATAGGTATCAGAACTTTCAAGCACATATGAGAACTATGTCAGTAAGAGTAAAAGAACATAATTATAAACTTTTATGGCGATGGTACCTGACCCCAATTAAGTTGCATCAAATAGATAACAAGATAAGCAATTTATGCTGGAGATGTAAACAATCAACGGGAAGATATAGGCATATGTGGTGGAGTTGCAATGGGGTGAAAGAATTTTTGGGGAAAGTAGAAAAAGAGATTAGAAATATGTTTGGAATGCAACTGGAGTTGGGGCCAGAAGTAGTGTTGCTAACAGATGTGGATAAATTTAAAATGTGTAATGATGAAAAGGAATTAATTACTGTGCTGTTATCAGCAGCGAGACAATGTATTGCAAAGAACTAGAAAGTGAAGTACCACTAAAAGTAGATGATTGGTATAAAGAAATGTGGCAATTAGCACTCAAAGATAAGTTAACCTGGGAATTGAATGTTAGAAAAGCCATAGTTCACGAAAATAGATTCTGGAGGATCTGGCGACAATTTGTGGAATATGTAATAATTAAAGATAAAGGTATCAAGCCTGTACCGGATCAAATTAATTTTTAGAAGATGTGAACTGTTAACCTCCCGGACAATGTACATAGCACAGTGGTGAATTATAGAAGATTGATGTACTAGTTGTAAAAGAAATTGATAAGAGTATTAAGCAATATAGTGTTAGAAATCAATAATATATAAGCCTTTGTAGAAATGTTTATTTTTTATTTTTGTTTTCTATTTTGTACTTGTATTTTACTGATGCATTCTTTGTTAATTTTTTGTGTAGCTTTTCTGTTGTATTTCTCTTTTTTTGAAAATTTACAAATAAAATATATATATATAAAAAATGTAGTTCAATACATTGACTCTACAGGAATCTTCAGGGGAAGATCAAAGTTGTTCATCATCACACTCTTCTCCTGCCATCTTTTTTACTTTCTTTAAACATTTATTTTGAAATCAGTTTCAGTTAGCATATCTTTAAGGGTCTCTCTCTCTCTCAAGGTTGGAGACAGGCTGGTAGTTGGTCATAACCACAGGGTCAAAGGATGGCATCTTTAGGAGGGGGCGCATCAAAGCATGTTTTAAGGTAGCTAGAAATAAAATTAAATATTTGGGGATAACAATTTCGAACAAGTTTGGAGAACTTAAAGGGTTAAATTATGGCAAACAGAGGAAGGAAATTGAACAAAAAATAATTCGGTATAATAAGTTAAATTTATCATGGTTTGGACGGGTCGCACTAAGCAAGATGATGCTGTTACCCAAATTAAATTTCCTCTTTGATGCATTACCGATTAAGTTTACTGATAAAGAATTAAAGGAATACCAAAATATAATAAATAAATTTTGTAATGGAAAACAGGGTTTTAGGATAGGTAAAAAATTATGGTATGCATCTCAAAAGGAAGGGGGCTTAGGGATACCCAATATTCGTAATTACTATAGGGCTTTTCAGGTAAGAAATGTTATTAGAATCTTGAATAGGGAAGGAGTAATATGGGAAAAGATTGAGAAAGAAGAGTCTCAGAGATTTGATAAGTCAATACTTCTAAGTGAAAGAAAGGAAAATTACAAGCAAAATTATCGATGTAAGTTGACAAAAGTAACAATAGAAGAATGGAATAGAATGAAAAAGGAGCTTGCCCCAGGTACCTCGCCTGTTTTAGAGATAGAGGATATGAGTACCTTTCCAATGCAAATAGATGATAGGATTAGGAATATATTAGTAGAAAAGGAGGCTCTCTTGCTGAAAGATTGGATTAATATTTGCAAGGATAACGAAAGAAGAAGAGAATTATTTTCGTGCATGCAGTTAGATTGGTTCCAGACTCTCCAAATAAATAATTGGAATAAGAAATACTTGTTAGATAATAGTTTAAAGAGAGAATTAACTTCATTTGAAATAATGTTGACCAAGTTAAGGAGGGCTGACATAGGTATAAAAGGAATAGTAAGCAAGATTTATAAAATTTTGAATGAAAGTGGAAATATACAGGATGTTTTGAGAAATAAATGGGAATATGAATTAAATGAGATGATTTCAGTAGAAGACTGGAAGAGAAAATGGAAAAGAAGGGTTATGAGAACTATGTCTGTGAGAATGAAGGAACATAATTATAAGTTAATTTGGTGGTGGTATAGGACCCCAGTTGGGCTGCATCGTATGGACAGCAGGGTTAGTGATAAGTGCTGGAGATGTAAACAAGAGATGGGAACATATGTACACATGTGGTGGAATTGTAGATGTCTGCAAAAATTTTGGGAAAATGTGAAAAATGAAGTAAATAACATATTAGATAAGCAGCTCATATGGGGTCCGGATACAGTGTTATTAACAGAGGTTGATAAGTTCAATATAAGTAATGATAACAAGGAATTGATGTCTGTAATGTTGTCAGCTGCTAGACTTTGTATAGCGAAAAATTGGAAAAATGAGGCTTTGATAAAAATTCAAGATTGGTATAAAGAAATGTGGGAGCTGGCACTTAACGATAAACTTACTTGTGAATTAAATATAAAAAGGGGCAGAGTTAAAGTCAATAATTTCTGGAGAGTCTGGAAACCTTTTGTGGAACATGTGACGGTTAAGAAAAAAGGGGTCACTCCTGTACCGGAACAAAATGTTTTTTGGAAATTGTGAGTCTTTTTTTTTTACAAGCCCTTGGACATTGTAAATATCACAGGGGTGGCATTGAAGAGTGATTTGTAGTAGTGAAGGAAACCAAATGTATTAGAGAATTGGTCAATATGAATTATTAAGAAAGAACCATGTAATTTTTTTTTTTTTTTTTTATGTGTTTAATAGAGATAGTCTTTTTTAGGGAGGGTTGTATCTGGTTATGGGATGTACTTATATTGATTTAAATGTGAAGAAAGTGTTTCCTTTTTTAAGATTGATATTTTGTTTTTGTTTTCTTTTCTCTTTTTAGTCTGTTACTTTTGTATGCTTCTCATCTTTGTATGCTTTTTATATTTTCTTTTTCTGTATGTTTATTGTTTTAAATACCTACATAAAAATAAAATTAAAAAAAAAAATACCCCTTCCAAAGCGAAGAGTTAATAATGGCCTCGACCCAACCACTTTTCACCGCCCTGGCAGATTTCACCAGCCAGGCAGGTAATGGTTCTGATCCACATGCAGTGGCACACACAGATCCCAGAAGCCTGTCCACTTCCTCAGGGACAACTGAATCAAACCGATACCAGAGAACATGACCAGACTGCACTTTGGACAACCCCAGATCTAATATTTCCATGCCGGGGTTCAACTTTGACTGAATCTGCGGGTGTCAACCAGCGTCTCAGGCTAACCGATTTGCTGATCCAGAGGACAAACACTCAGTTCCCTTTTAATCCATCAGGATCCACCAGTCACCGGGGGCAGACCAATTGAATAGGCCCTACCTCCCTGCACTGAAGCCCCTTCCCCAGAAAGTCCAGAGTCACCAGATAGTGATCCAACTGTTACCTCAAATTTTAGGGCTTGGTTCGTTTCTTGGTGGAAACTGACACCGAGACATGGTTTTGATCAAAACAAAATTGGTTTTATTGGTATTAAGGGTTCTGCTCTACATTGACCAGTTTATAGATCAGAAATCTCCACCTCAAACGTTTTAATCCAAACCACACCCGGGAGCCTCATCACGACATTCTGTGACTCAGCTGAAAATCCCTCCCATCTCTCCAATATTTTATACACTTCTTACTGAAGAACACTTAAGCCTGGAATAATGAGTGGAAGGGTAAATGCTGTTTACTAAAATGGGGGCAATTAAAAAAGTCATTTACACTTCTTGACTGCATGTTACAAAAGCTTCAAAAGTAATTTCAAAAAATACACATGGCAGTTTACAGATACAATGGTTAATGATGAAATACTGTAAAAAGCTGAAATGTCTCAGTTCTTAAATTGTCACATTTCTTCTTGAGGTCAATCTAGGGTAAAGTTTCCATTGAACTGTCCTCTCTGGAGCTTTAGGAGATGGGAGATAAGACAAGAGATTAGTGCCATTGTTTCTGCTGGATGAGTCATCCCCCCTTCTGAGAAGCGACCACCTCCTATCAGTGATTTTATCCTAATGCAATTGCTCACATAGATTTTTGAGGCTTTTATATTAAGCCTTAAACTTGTTAGTAATTAAGAGTTGGTTGTTCCCCATATATTCTCTGCCTTGGCCAGTGTATAGCAATGTTTTAATTAAACTTTATTAAGGAGAATTAAATCAGACCAGATGTATAATTTCAGAATTCAGGCAACAAGCCTCTGCTTTGAGAAGAAATCTTCTGCTTGCCATCAGGAAAACCAGTTTTGCAAGAATTTCACACCTTGAGGCTTAGCCAATAGGATGAGTTTACATTCCTTGGCAATGGGAAGCCAACTCTTAATATTGCCAGAGTATATGTGACTAGTGGGCTCTTCCCATTTAATCCTTCCCCCCTTTGGAGAGGTTTCCAATTATGATTTTAAATTAAACCTTGTATGATTTTATTTCTTTTGCTAGCCATTAAACGTTGGCTTCTCCCCTATTTTTATACCTTTTCCCATGTGTGTACAGTTGTTTTTCTGATTGTAACTTTATTAAAGAGTTAAATAAAAAGATGTGTTGGAATCTCAAAATTTCATGCAACACGACTATGGCACAGGAGTGATGTCTGATTTTTGTATACTGTATTCAGGTCACTCTGCCACTGCTCCAAAAAGAAAATGAGATCTGGGGTGTGGCCACTGTTCCTAGTTGGGTCCCAAATTACTTGAGTCAGGCCCACAGCTGCCATGGAAGCCATGAACTCCCGAGCGGCTACGGTGCCAACCCCCAGAGAAGGCAAGTTGAAATCCCCCAGAACCATAAGTCTGGGGAACTCAAATGCCAACATGGTGATGGTTTCAAGGAGCTCAGGCAGGGAATCTGCTACCTTGCTGGAAGGCAGGTACAGGAGCAAGATTGCCAACTGACCCTTAGGGCTCAAGCACAGGAGAAGGGCCTCACAACACGGAACTTGGGGAGCTGTAGCTCTGGCGACTCCCAGTGACTTCCTGGCTACAATGGCGACGCCACCGCCCCTCCCATCACCCCTAGGCTGGTGCCAAATCAGTGGCGTCGCGCAGTCTTCAGCCGCCTGGGGCGAAGAACAAATTCGCCGCCGCCCCAGCTCGCTGCTGCCCCCCCCCGGACCCGGCGGCTGGGGTGGGAGGAGCAGGCAACATGCTCGAGACGGTGCTCTGTTACATTCTCCTGCCGCTAACGCGGCTCCTTCGGGTTTTCCAAGGTAATCCCCTTCCCTCACGCAGCCACCACCACCACGCTCGAGGAGAGCCCTCGCCTCGCGCGCTTGGCTTCGCGCCAACTGCGAGGCCGAGTCAGAGCTTGCTCTCCTGCTCCCAGAAGCCTTGGTCCAGGGGGAACCTTCGGCCTTGAAGGGAGCCAGGGCTCCTGGGAATTGAAGTTTTAGAACACCTGGAGGGCTGGGCTGTTTCCTCTCTGGGCCAGGTGTTCTTCGACTTCAATTCCCAGAAGCCCTGGCAGCCTCGAGCCGGGCGAGAGGGCGGTTGGCCAGAGTTTGACAGGAATCCCGATTGGAGTTTCACAGTCTCTGTCTCCCTCCTTTTCCCCCTCCCCAGTTTGGCGATTTAAAAACGGAGAACAGTTGCGAATGGGATGTGTGATTCAGAAGAAGGCAGCAGGTGGGCTGAAGTACAAGGGAAAGGGAAAAAGACACATATTATTGAAATGGTACCCGTGTTAGTCTGGGTTTCAAACATAGAGTTAAAAAAAACAAGAAAAAACGTTGTGGCACTATAAAGACTAACTGCCGTATTTTTAAATGTTAACTTTCGTGGATCAAGTCTACTTCGTCAGACAAATGTACTCTATGGTGTGTTTCTATAGTCCGCCCGCTCGCCCTCCTGGGGCCCTCCGCCACCCCCCACCCCCCCGACAAGCGCACCTCCAGCAGCTCGCTCGCCCGGCTGCCCGTCGGGGGTTCTCCGACGCCCCCCCTGGCGGGCGCCCTGCGTACACGCGCACGCTGCCCACCTCCTCCCGCCCAGCCAGCCGCCAGGGACTCCCCACCATGGCGCCACCCACCTCCGACGAGCGCTCCGTCGAGCGGCCCTCCAGGAAAAGGGCCGCCCTCCGCCTGGGAAGTCCTGCTTCCTAAGCCAAAGAGGGAGGCCAAAGCGGTGGGGAGGGGACATTTTGCCGGCCCCTGAAAGCCGCTGCCCGGGGCATCCGCCCCCCCGCCCCCACGCTACGCCACTGTGCCAAATACCAAAGCCAGCTGGACACAGTTTTGACAGAGGAACCCCGTTCTCTGGTGCCAGCCAGGTTTCAGTGATGCATGCCAGGTCAGCCCGATCCCCTAGAATAGAAACTGAAATCAGGGAGCCTTGTCGCAGACGGACCTGGGATTCAACAGCGGCAGCGTAAGGGAGGGGATTCTCTGGATCTGCTGCACAGGATCCAGCGGTGTATCCAGGGGGCTGGAACACGGGACAGATATTACACATCTGTCCCATGTTCCCCGAGTGTGGCCTGCCCCTTCGCTCCTGCCATACGGCAACATGCCCGTCACAATGACAATTTGGGCCCCAGGAACCTCATTGCTTGCTCCGGACGGAGCGCTGTTCCCTATCCCCGGCTGGTAGACTGTTCTCCCCTCTCTCCCCCACCCCCATTCCCAGGTGGGCGAACCGACAAGAAGACCAGCACCTGTTAAACCCCAGGGCCCTGGGCGGCCTTCCCAGCCCCAAAGGGTGCTTCTGGTGGGGCACATACTGCATGATGGAGTGAGCTCCCTCCAGTGATGGGATGACCCCGGTTCCATCCGGTTCCCTGGAACCGGTAGGAACAATCCCGGAAGGTTGTCCGTGAGGGTAGTCAACGCCTCAACGCCGGACGCCTCAACGCAAGAATTTTTTTTAAAAAAAATCAGAACCAAAATGGTTCCGATTTACTGCGCATGCGCAGAAACTCAATCTGATGCATTGCGCATGCGTCAGATTGAGTTTCTGCGCATGCACAATAAAATTGGAGCAATTTTGGCGCCAATTTTACTGTGCATGCGCAGAAACTCAATCTGATGAATGCGCAATGCATCAGATTGAGTTTCTGCGCATGCACAGTAAATCGGAGCCATTTTGGCTCCAATTTAAAAAAAATTGGCAGCGACGGTAGCGATAGTGGCGGCGGCAATGGCGGCGGCGGCGATAGTGGCGGCGGCAACACCGCCGGCGATTGCAACGGTGGCAGAGATGTTGGTGGTGGCGATACCGGCAGCATTGACGGCGGCAGCAACGGCGGCGATGGCGGCGACAGTGGCAATGGCGGCGGCGATAATGGCATCGTCATAGATGGCAACAGCGATGACTTTGGCGGCTGTGTGGGCAGGCGGCACCAGCCCTCAGAGGAGGGCACCTCCCCCGGGGCCGCCGAGCCCCAACAGGCAAGTTGAGGCCTGCCCTGCCCTGGCCGTCCGCCCTTTGCGCCCCCTCCCAGGAGTAAGTGAGGGGTTTGTGTTTGGGGTTGTATATTTATTTAATTTTAATTTTATTTATTTATTTAATTTATTTACAGGTTTGTGGGATGGGTGGGTGGGTCGGGTTGAGGGGGTGTGTGTGTATTTATTTTATTTTATATTTTATTTGAAGGCCCCCGCCCACAACGTCATGACGTCAGCTCCGCCCATGACGTCATGATGTCATGACATCGGCCACGCCCGTGACGTCATGGAGTGGTGGTAACAAATTTGTCATCCCATCACTGGCTCCCTCCAGTCTGTCCCACCTCCTGCCAGCGAGTGGTTTGAAAGTAAGAAATTACAAGTAGATAAATAGGGACCAATTCGTTCAGAAGGTAAACAGTGTTCCGTACAGCCGCGCATTGAGGCATGCCTGCCACATGTCCACGGAAACATCTGCAAATGAACATAGTGCTGACTCTTTGGTTATAAACAGAGATGAGCACTGAACACTAGAGTCAGATACACCTGGCTTTCGAGCATGGGTCACCTTTATCTCTACCAGCCATGTGACTCCGTCTATTGGCGATTTCTGATATTGGTTTATGAGGCAGGAAGAACAGCACCACCGCCCTCACCACTGAAGGATTTGCTCCACTGGCTCTTCCTCCAACTACCATTTCTGAGTCCCTTTCAGTCCTGGTGTGGGAATGAACAAATATATTATTTCCCCTCCTTAATCCTGGCTCTTCTTTCTCTCCCCCCCCACCCCCAAATATTTCCCCTTCTGAGGAAAGGAAAGAAATCAAGTTAGGCGGGGGAGTTTCTTCCTCTGTAACCCACAATTTCACCCTCCCTTTGAGGGTGAATTAATTAAGCCTTTCTAGATAGATGAGAAAAGGGAGATTTCCCTCTCTCCACCTGTTGAACTTCTGCCTGTCATGGCTGGGGGGGGAGGGAGGGAGCAATCTTCCGCCTCCCTCCTTCCCGCCAAGAAAATCCGTCGCCAAGATACAGGGGAGGGGCTTCAGAACCAATGGCGACCCAGGCCGCGCCTCCTCCTGGGATTGTGTTTGCGCAGGCGCAGAGGGACATCCGGGCACTTTTCCTTCTTTCCCAGGCAGCAGCAGGAGGAGCCTTTGATCTTTTAGGGTGAGAAAAAGAGGGGGGGTCACGGATTGTGGAGGGGGGGGAGGAAAGAAGGGGGTTGGACTATTCTCCCCCCCTCCGTTGGCCATCATCTTCCTCTCTTTGAAGTTGGGGGACGGGAGAGAAGAATCCAAAGGTGAAGTAGGGTCGTCTCTGTTCTTTCTGCTGCCTGAGGCCCACCCATCATCCTCACTTCAGGAGTCTCATCCTCTTTCTAACACCCCCCCCCCAATTTCATGTGGGGGGTCTTCCAAATCTCTTTCCCCCCCCTTGTTCTTTGGGCAGGGCCATTGCCATGGGGTAGCCTGGGAGGTCAGATTTGGGGGGGGGGAGAAATCGGGGTTGGACTATTCTCCCCCCCCTTTCCATTGGCCTTCCTCTTTCTGCCATTGAATATTTAACCGGGGGGGGGGGCGAGGACAAGGAGTGTCCATAAATAAGGAAGGGTCTACGCTGCTCCTTCTGCCACCAGAGGCCCATCCATCATCCTCACCTCAGGGGCATTATCCTCTTTTTCTCCCTCTCCTCCAAATTCCATGTGGGGCCATTTTTCAAATCTCTTCTCTGCAGCTGTTTTTGGGGGGATTCGGAGCCTTCTCCCTTTTCTCCCCTAAGGAGCCCAACCTTGTGGCGGGGGGGGGGGAAGAGAAAAAGAAGGCTCCCTGCTCCCCCTCCAAGACATCTTCCCTCCCTTGAGAGCTTCTCCTTCTGCCCCCCATAGCCTCCCCCCCTTTGGGGCTCTGTCCTTCTGCTCCTGCTCCTGTGTCCCTTCCTAGCTTCCTTTTATTTGTTCATGGAGATTTTACTGCTCCACAGGAAGGATACGAAAACCAGAAGGGAACTTCAGGTGGCAGAGGTACGTAGGTCGCTTCTCCCGCTTCACGGACTAGGAGTGAGGGGGAGAAAAAGGCCTCCCTCCCATTAGGGCTTCCCTTTCTGTCATCCTCCCCACTTTCGGTTTTGGGGGGGGCAGAATCCCTTAGAGGGGGCACAGGATATCCCCCTCTTCATATTTCTGTGCATACAGAACCTATTGTGGGGCAGGGGGAGCATTTCCTTTGCCCACCTTTCACCTTCTCAGTCTGGGTGATGTGGGGTAAGAGATTGTCTCACTCTTCATTCCCCCCCCCCCAACACACACACTTTGTTTAGTAACAGTATGTTGGAATTTGAAGTGACCTTTTTCTTCCTCCATTGTCTCTCTTTGGAGTATCTCCCAGGAAGATACTTCCAAGAGGGAAGGGGAAGGGTCTCTTCAAGAGTTTCCCCCGACATTGAGGAGGACACCCAGAAGGCAGAGGGGGTTTAGGGCAGTGGTTCTCAACCTGCGCCCTGTGGGCCAGATGTGGCCTATGGCAACATTTCATCTCCCCCCCTCCACCACACCAGGAAGTTCCATATGGTGGAGGAAGGGCAAAATCGCCGTCCAGCCCCCAATGTTATCTGAGGAAGCGTGATCCGACCTCTGTCTTGAACAAGTTGAGAACTCCTGGTTAAGGGTTCAGTTCTGTCTCTTTGCATGTTTGTGTGGAAGTGGAAAGAGAGAGATGGGACTGGAGATTTTACTGAAATGCCCCCCACCCACCCACTCATTAGGAGACATGCAGGGGGGAAAAAGGGGGGGGGTCTTTTCGAGTGCAATCCGGATGGACTTGATGGCCTCTGCTTCGATGGCTACCTCCAACTCCTTGCTAAGTGCTTCACAAACTTTATCTATCGTAGTTATTATTGTTGTTGTTGTTGTTGCTCGACTTTTATGCCACCCCACTCGCCTGTAGCGACTCTGTTATTTCATCAAGGTCCAGAATTTCAATTGTCTTCTCATCTTTTTGACTCACTACGTTCGCTAAATTGCCCAGCTTTCGGGTAATGGCACTTACCTCCTGGGTAGTTGCAGGAGACTTCCTCAGCTCCAAGAGCAGATTTCCAGCCACTTTTCCTCCTCACCTTCATCACATTCTCTCCCACCTCCTTGAGGGACGGGTTGTCTCTCATTTGTTGCAACATATCTCTTCCCTACTTCAGTGGTGCTAAAACAGAGGCAAAGTGGCAGAGATGATGGAAGCTGTCATCTGAATGGACAGTTTTGCACCCAAACTGTTGACGGAAAGATTTGAGATCGTAGGAGGCATTATATGTTTTCGGACTCCAAGGCATCTGTGGCAGGGTCTTCCTAGGGAATCTGGGCCTTGGAGTAGTACTGTACTTGGAGTTGGTGCATTTGAGGAAAGGAGTGGGGATTTTCTGTGATCTGTTTTGGGATTACAACCCCTGAAGGTATGGCTGGTTTAGGATTCTGGGACTTGTAGTAGCGGGGGGACGGGACGGGACAAAGGGAACCATTTCCAAACACTGCCAGGGGATTGTGTTTTCCCACCTCCTTCCCTAAGGACTCTGGTTGGTTGCTTTTTCTTCCAGGTCAGGGCGAAACAAACAGTGTTACATTCCTGAGCACGGAAGGAAGGGGCACGTTTTCATCCTCTCCTGGCAGTTACTCTTCCCTGAGGAGATCTGGTAAACATCCTTTGAAGTCTGCTCCCCCACCCCTGTCTTGTTAACTAAGTAATATTATAATGGGTAGTGATGGGATGCGGGCGGGTAGCGATGGGATGCACGGGTAGTGATGGGATGCACGGGTAGTGATGGGATGTGTGCGTTATACCCGTGCCTCACTACTGTTGAAAGAGCTGCACTGGCTCCCAGTTTGCCTCGGAGAGCAATTCAAGGTGCTGGTTATTACCTTTTAAGCCCTATGTTGTAGTGGACCCGGATACTTAAGAGACTGCATTGTTTCAAAAGCATTTGCCCGTCCCACCAGAGCAGACAGGAGAGGCTCTCTGGTTGTGCCATCAGCCAGAGAGGCGCACCTCTCTGGCACTAGAAGGAGGGCCTTCTCTGTGTCCACCCCTGGCCTAGGGAACCTCCTTCCAATAGAATTAGATATGCAGACGGAGCTGCTGTCCTTTAGGAAAGGAGTGAAAACCTGGCTGGAAGGTCATGTCTGGGGGATGGATGGTACAATATCCCTAGTAGGCTGGATGATCTGACCCCCAGTGCTTCTCTGCCACAATCCCCAGTTTTTAACCTTTTTAAATGTTTAATCTTTTAAAAATGGTTTTAAATTGTTTGTTGTGGATGATATGTTGTGAATGCCCTGAGTCGCTTCAGGGAGGAGGGTGTTGAACAAGTGTGAAAAATAAATAAATAAATAGTGGTTAGAGATCTTTAAAAGGGGGCAACTCATTTACTTTAAAAAGGGGGCAACTAAGCCAGTGGTTCACAACCTTTCCCCCATGCTCCACCTAAGCATGACATATATTTGCTTATTGTTCAAAAAGTGAACTACAGTAAAACCCCGAGTTACGAAGAAAATCGGTTCCATGGCTTCCTTTGTAACTTGATTTTTTTCATAAGTCGAGGCATCACCATAGAGGGAGCAACTGGGTGAGATGGAGCCAGTCCTATGCTCCAAATCATCCCGCAGCTCCTTCACAGCCATATTGGGGGGGAAACCGTCTTCCCTCCACAAGGCAGCCGCCTGGATCTCTGGTTCGGAAACTGGGACAGCAGTGAAGGTGAAGTCCAAAGAGTGGAAAGGCTTTTCCACTCTTCGGATTGGCTCGTTTGACACATGCGGTGCCGTCCCTGCCATATTGGAGGCTGGGAAGGCACCGGATGTGAAGGGGAGCCCAGACCGAAGAGTGGAAAAGTCTTTCCGCTCTTCGGACTTCACCCCCACTGCAGTCCCAGTCTCCAATCTTGGGATCCAGGTGCTTGCCTTGTGGAGGGCCGACGGTTTCCATTGCCCCCAGGCAAGGCAAGTGCCTGCATCCCAGTGCTCCAGACACTTGCCTTGCAGAGGGTGCGAGGGAAGCCCTCCCCCTTATGCAAGGTAGCCGACTGGATTGCTAAGGGCTTAGTGCCTCAGCCGGCTGCCTTGCGGAGGAGGCAGGGGTATTCCTAGTCCCTTCGCAAGGCAGCCACCTGGATCACTAAACCGTTAGCAGTCCAGCCACTTGCCTTGCGAAGTGTCTGGGAAGACGCCCACCTCCTCCTGAAGACAACCAGCTGTATCAGACCTCACACACACACCCCAGTGCCTTTGCAGCCTCCGATCTGGTTGGGAAAGGACTGTGAGGGTGAAACAAGCCCAGCCCAAAGAACGGAAAGGCTTTCTGCTTTTCAGTCCCGTCCCCCCCCCCCCCCCCGCCCTTCCCAACCTCATATCTGCCTGGGAAAGCACGTTGGGGGTGAAACAAGACCAGTCCGAAGAGTGGAAACGCCACTAACTTGGTCTTCTAAACTTTTTTTGTTCAGTCACACAGTTGAGTCTGGCCCTTTGAGACCCCACAACACGCCAAGCTCCTCTGCCACCTGCCATTTCCTTAGTCCACCCAGATCAACACCAACTGTGTCATTGATGCCATCTAACCATCTCACCCTCTGACGCTCCCTTCTCTTTTTGTCTTCAATCTTTCTCAACATAAGGGTCTTCTCCCCTCAGTCGTCTCTCCTCATTTGGTGGCCAGAGTACTTGAGCTTCAGCTTTAGTATGTGTCCTTCCAAGGAACAGTCAGGGCTGATTTCCTTCAGGATTTACAGATTTGATCTCCTTGCAGCTCAGGGGACTCCCAAAAGTCTTCTCCAGTGCCACAGTACAAAGGTGTTGATTCTTCTGCACTCAACCTTCCTTATGGTCCAGCTCTCATCCATACATTATTATAGGGAAGACCATTGCTTAACTATGGGGGCTTTTCCTGGCAGGGTGATATCTATACTTATGATTATGCTGCTTTTTATTTCATGGCTGCAGTCACCATCTGCAGTGATCCTGGTTCTCAAGAAGATAAAGGCTTCAGTGTTTCAATTTCTTTTTCACAGGGAGTGATGGGGCCTTATTCTTATGTTGAGTTTCAGGCCAGCCTCTCACCTCTTTTTTGTTGTTGTTCAGTCACACAGTCGATTCCGACCCTCTGCGACCCCATGGACCACTGTCCTCCAAACACTCCTGTCCTCCACCATCCCCCTCAACTCAGCTCTGTGCCCATTATCTCTACAATACCATCTAGCCATCTCATCTTGGCCCATCCCCTTCTTCTTTTGCCCTCGACCCTTCCAAGCATTTAGGCTTTCTCAAGTGAATCCTCTCTTCTCATTTGATGTCCAAAGTACTTCAGCTTCATCTTTACTATTTGACCTTCTAGGGAGCAGTCAGTGTTGATTTCTTCTAAGATGGACTTATTTGTTCTCCTCGCTGTCCAGGGCACTCTCAAAACCCTCCTCCAACACCACATCTCAAAGGCGTCTATTTTTCTGCGCTTAGCTTTCCTAATGGTCCAACTCTCACAACCATACATTGCCACAGGGAATACCATTGCTTTGACTATGCGAATTTTTGTTTTCAATGTGATGTCTCTACTTTTCACTATGTTCCCCAGGTTTCTCATCGCTTGCCTCCCAAGAATCAGTCGCCTTTTTATTTCATGGCTGCAATCACCATCTGCAGTGAGCTTTGATCCTAGGAAAGTAAAGTCTGTCACTGCTTCTACTTCTTCCCCATCTATTTTCCATGGACTGATAGGGCCTGTTGCCATGATCTTGGTTTTCTTGATATTGAGTCTCAAGCCAGCTTTTTCACTTTCTTCTTTCAACCTAATCAGGAGCTTCTTTAGGTCCTCCTCACTTTCTGCCATTAGGGTGGTATCATCTGCATATCTCAAATTGTTGATGTTTTTTCCCAGCAATTTTGATCCCAAATTGTGATTCCTCCATTCCTGCATTGCGCATTATGTGTTCTGTGTATAAGTTGAATAAGCAGGGTGACAAAATGCAACCTTGTCTTACTCCTTTTCCTATTCCAAACCACTCCGTCATTCCATTTTCTGTCCTAACTATTGCCTCTTGATTCATGTACAGATTTCTCATGAGGCCTATAAGGTGTTCCAGAATTCCCATCTCTTTAATTACTTGCCACATTTTGTTGTGGTCAACACAGTCAAAAGCCTTCGTGTAATCAATGAAACAGAAGTAGACTTGTTTCTGATATTCCTTTGTTTTTTCCATGATCCATCTTATGTTGGGGATGTGGTCTCTAGTCCCCCTGCCTCTTCTGAAACCCGCCTGCACTTCTGGTAATTCTCTCTCCACATACTGTTGCAGTCTATCCTGTATTATCTTGAGCATCACCTTGCTAGCGTGAGGGATGAGCGCAATTGTTCGATAATTTGAACATTCTTTGGCATTTCCCCTTTTTTGGGAGTGGAACGTATACAGATCTTTTCCAATCCTGTGGCCATTGTTGTGTTTTCCAAATCTGCTGGCATATAGAATGCAGTAATTTGATTCCATCATCTTGCAGGGCTTTGAAAAGTTCAACTTGGATACCATCAACTCCACTGGCTTTGTTGTTTGCAGTGTTTTTTAGGGCCTTTCTGACTTCACTCTCTAGAATGTCTGGCTCATGTTCAATGTTCTCATCATTGTGATTATCAGGGGTGTTGAGGTCCTTTTTGTAGAGTTCCTCTGTGTACTCTTTCCATCTTTTCTTAACCTCTTCCGCACCTGCTAACTCCTTGCCATCTTTGTCCTTCATCATGGTCAGTTTTGCTTTAAATGTTCCCTTGAGTTCCCCAATTTTTTTGAAAAAATCTCTAGTCCTACCCCTGATATTGTTTTCCTCTATCTCTTTGCACTGTTCATTCAGGTAGGTTTCCTTATCTCTCCTTGCTTTTCTTTGAAATTCTGTACTTAAGTGACTGTATTTTTTCCTTTCTCCAATCTGACAACCACTTAGCTTTCTTACGCTTCTTTTCTTTCGGTATGGTTTTCCTTGCTGCCTCCTGCATGATGTCCCGCATCTCTGTCCATAATTCTTCTGGCTCTCTGTCTATCTGGTCCAAGCCATTAAATCTGTTCCACACCTCCACTGTGTATTCCCAAGGAATGTTGTCTAGGTCATATCTGTCCGGCCTAATTGTTTTTCCTATTTTCTTTAGTCTAAGCCTGAAATTTGCAATCAGTAGGTTGTAATCTGAGCCACAATCTGCTCCTTGTCTTGTTTTTGCTGACTGTATGGAGGTTCTCCATCTTTGACTGCAGAGTATGTAATCAATCTGGTTTCGATGTTGACCATCTGGTAATGTCCATATGTAAAGTCTCCTTTTGTGTTGCTGGACCTCTTTAACCCTCATCAAAAGGCTGTTTAGGTCTTCTTCACTTTCTGCCATTAGAGTAGTGTCAGGTAGTAGAGTCATATCTCAGTAGTAGAGTAGTATCATGTCTCAGATTGTTGCTACAGTAAAACACCAGATAACGCTAAGACGTGGTTCCACAAGTCTTGGTGTTATCTGATTTTTAGTGTTATCCGATCCATGTTAAAATCCTATGGGATGGATCGGATAACGTTAAAGCTCCATAGAGATACATTGTAACCGCACAGGCTTTAGCGGTTGTTATCCGATCCATCCCAAAGGACCTTAACGTTATTTGATCCAATTCTCCACCCCAGATTACTTAACATTATGCGATTTTAGCGTTAATCCGATCCAATCGTTATCCGGTGTTTTACTGTATTTCTATTGACTTTTGCCCATATCAACCGAATGGCTGAAACTAGGATCCCAATGCAGGAATGGGAGGCTCAAGTGCAGGGTACAAGATCCCTAGGCAGGCCCCACATCACGTGGATTGATAACATCACAGATGCCCTTCATGTTTGCAGGAGTGCCCTGAGGCGAGCCACAGAGCTGTCCAAAGAGAGATCCCAATGGAGATCCTTTGTGGAATCATCTACACTGCAAGGTAGAAGAGGAGTCGATTAAATAGTTGAGTAAGAAAGCTTCTTCCAGCCCTGCATTATGCATGATGTACTCCACATATAAGTTAAAGAAGCAGGGTGATAATATACAGCCTTGTCATACTCCTTCTCCTATTCTACACCAGCTAGTTGTTCCATATCCTGTCTTAACTGTCATTCCTTGACCCACACGTTGATTTCTCCGAAGACAAATGAGTTGCCTGGGACTCCCATCTCATTAAGGACTTGCCACAGTTTATTGTGATCGTCACAATCAAAGCCTTAGGTGTAGTCAACGAAACGGAAGTAGATGTTTTTCTGGTACTCTCTTGTTTTCTCCCATGTTCCTGCAAATGTTGGCAATTTTGTCTCTAGTTCCCCTGCCACTTCAGAACCCAGCACATACTTCTGTAAGTTCTCGATCCACCGACTGCTGAAGCCTAGCATCTAAGATCTTGAACTTCACCTTGGTAGTGTGTGATATTAGTGCAATTGTATTATTTATTTATTTATTTATTTATTTATTTATTTATTTATTTATTTTATTTTATTTTATTTCTTCTTATTTGTTATCCCGCCCCAATCGAGCAAGCCCGACTCTGAATATTCTTTGGCATTGCTCATCTTTGGAATTGGAACATATACAATAGTACCTTGGATATCGTTGTGACTTGGTTCCACAAGTCATAACGTTATCCGGTTTTTAACGTTGTGCGATGCATTGATTGCACAGCATTAAAAAAAGCCCCATTCCTTTTCTGAAGAGGGAATGCATGGGATCTTCCTTTGCTCGTGAAAGAACGCACGTTTCCTTTGCAAGCAAAGGGCAATCAACACCCCAACCTGAGCACTGAAATCACACTGTCATCAGCACTGGGGTTGGGGCAAAGAGCGGGCATAGCCATCCATGATAACGTTGTAATTTGGTTCCAAAAGTCATAACGTTATCCGGTTTTTAATGTTATGCAATGCATTGATCACACAACATTAAAAATAAAGCCCATGGGGGATTGATCCAGTTTGCATGTTCCCTCCCCATGCAAATCGGCGGTCCCAGCATGGGATCGCCGTTTGCTTGTGAAAGGAACGCATGTTTCCTTTGCAAGCAAAGAGCGATCAACACCCCAACCAGAGTGCTGAACTCACACTGGCATCAGCCTGGGGTTGGGGAAAAGAAGTGTCTTAGCCATCCAGGTGGTGGTGGTGGGGCATTCTGAAGAGAGGTTTGGGATCTTTTCCCAGCCTTTCTTCAGACCACACCCACCACCCCCGGACTGGATAGCTATTCCCCCTAGCATGTCAGGCCGGGGTGCGGGGGTAATTCTGAAAAGAAGCTGGGAAAACGTTATTGGCTTCTTTTCAGAAACCTGTGCCTAGATTGCTAAGGGGCTTTGTGATCCAGGCGAGGGTGGGGGAGTTCTGAAGAGGGCTTGGGAGGCTTTTCCCAGCCTCTCTTCAGAAGCCCCACCCCCAGGCCTGGATAGCTAAGCCCCTTGGAAGCTGGGAGTGGAGGTGTTTCTGAAAAGAAGCTGGGAAAATTCTTCCCCTGCTTCTTTTCAAAAACCTCAGCCTGGATGGCTAAGGGGCTTAGTGATCCAGGTGTGGGTGAGGAATGGCATGCAGATGCGTGATCTCTCCCCAAGACCGCAGCTGTCCAAGGCAATCGCGGGGACTGCCGGTGTGTTGGGGGAGAGATCATGTTTGTACAGGTTTTCTCCTGCAACATGCCTGCAGTTCCAGCAATCGTGTGCTGGGGTGTTGGGTGAGAGATTCTGCGCATGTATGGTTTCTCCCCCAACACCCGGGCAGTTCCTGCGTGCGATTGGTTTGCCAGTTGGGTTGGGGGGAGAATGGGCTCCGTATCCTCTCCCAAAACCAATCTGCCAATCAGAGTGGAAATCTCCTCCCCATGCCCTACAGGGCTGGTCTCCAGCCCTGCGGCCTTTGGGGCAGAGATCAACGCCGGGGAATTTGAGGCAAAAGTTTGCATTGCACAATCTTATGTTAACGTTGCGCAATGCAAATGTTTGCATCAAATTCCCCGATGTTATCCGATTTTAGCATTATGCGATGCAAATGCTACCCGAGGTATTGTTCCTGTCCTTTTCCAATTTTGCATCCACTGCTGCATTTTCCAACTCTGTAAACACTTTAATTGCATCTTCTTTTACGGCTAAAACTATCTCAACTGGACTAGAGTGGCTCACTTTGAGACTAACTCGCTTTAAGAGAATTTTGTCCAAATGTTTGCTTCGCTTAACAACTAAAACCAACCAAAAACTCACTTAACAACTATATCCTCCTCCTGGGATTGTGTTTGCGCAGGCGCTAAGGGACATCCGGGCACTTTTCCTTTCCCAGGCAGCAGCAGGAGAAGCCTTTGATCTTTTAGGGTGAGAAAAAGAGGGGGGTCACGGATTGTGGAGGGGGGAGGAGGAAAGAAGGGGGTTGGACTATTCTCCCCCCTCCGTTGGCCATCATCTTCCTCTCTTTGAAGTTGGGGGACGGGAGAGAAGAATCGAAAGGTTAGGTAGGGTCGTCTCTGTTCTTTCTGCTGCCTGAGGCCCACCCATCATCCTCACTTGAGGAGTCTCATCCTCTTTCTAACACCCCCCCCCCAATTTCATGTGGGACTTCTTCCAAATCTCTTTCCCCTCCTTGTTCTTTGGGCAGGGCCATTGCCATGGGGTAGCCTGGGAGGTCAGATGGGGGGGGGAAATCGGGGTTGGACTATTCTCCCCCCCCCCTCCATTGGCCTTCCTCTTTCTGCCATTGAATATTTAACCGGGGGGGGGGGGAGGACAAGAAGTGTCCATAAATAAGGAAGGGTCTACATTGCTCCTTCTGCCACCAGAGGCCCATCCATCATCCTCACCTCCGGGGTATCATCTTTTTCTCCCTCTCCCCCAAATTCCATGTGGGCCATTTTTCAAATCTCTTCTCTGCAGCTGTTTTTGGGGGGGTTCGGAGCCTTTTCCCTTTTCTCCCCTAAGGAGCCCAACCTTGTGGCGGGGGGGGGGGAGAGAGAAAAAGAAGGCTCCCTGCCCCCCTCCAAGACCTCTTCCCTCCCTTGAGAGCTTCCCCTTCTGCCCCCCATAGCCTCCCCCCCTTTGGGGCTCTGCCCCTCCCCTCCTGTGTCCCTTCCTAGCTTCCTTTTATTTTTTTAATGGAGATTTTACTGCCCCACAGGATACGAAAACCAGAAGGGAACTTCAGGCGGCTGAGGTATGTAGGTCGCTTCTCCCGCTGCACGGCCAAGCCTCCTAAGGGTAGGAACAGGAGGGGGTGGGTAGGGTGGGTGTTGGAGTCTTAATTAAGGCTCCAGGCAGATGAGTAAGTGGAAAGTCTTCCCTCTCCCCACCTGTTGAACTTCTGACTGTCTTGAGGGAAGGGGGAGGAACATATCTCTCTCTGAGGTAAAATCTGTGACTAGCCTTGAGGAGAAGCAGTTTCTTCCCTTTCCCTCCAAGAAAATCCGTTGCCAAGATACGGGGAAGGGGCTTCAGAAACAATAGTGCCCCCAGACCACTTCCCCTCCTGGGAATATTTTGCATGGGCGCTGAGGAGGAGGAGGTGCCTTTGATCCTCTTCTGGGGTGAGAAAAAGAGGGGTGGGGGATAAATGGGGGGGTGGAGATAAGTGGGGTTGGTATATTCCCCCCCACTCCATTGGGCTTCACCTTCCTCCCATTGAAGGTCCAAAGCTGAGGAAGGGACGACGGTGCTCCTTCTGCCACCTGAGGCCCCACCCGCCCATTCTCCCCACTTTCGGTTTTTTGGGCGGCAGAATCCCTTAGAGGGGGCACAGGATATCCCCCTCTTCCTATTTTTGTGCATAGAGCATTTCCTTTGCCCACCTTTCACCTTCTCAGTCTGGGTGATGTGGGGTAAGAAATTGTCTCACTCTTCATCCCCCCCCAACACACACTTTGTTTAGTAACAGTATGTTGGAATTTGAAGTGACCTTCCTTCCTTCCTCCATTGTCTCTCTTTGGAGTATCTCCCAGGAAGATACTTCCAAGAGGAAAGGGGAAGGGTCTCTTCAAGAGTTTCCCCCGACATTGAGGACACCCAGAAGGCAGAGGGGTTTTAGGGCAGTGGTTCTCAACCTGCGCCCTGTGGGCCAGATGTGGCCTATGGCAACATTTCATGTCCCCCCCTCCACCAAACCAGGAAGTTCCATATGGTGGAGGAAGGGCAAAATTGCCGTCCAGCGTGACCCGACCTCTGGCTTGAACAGGTTGAGATCTCCTTTGCAAGCAAAGGGCAATCAACACCCCAAACCGAGCGCTGAACCCATACTGTCATCAGCACTGGGGTTGGGAGAAAGAGCGGGCATAGCCATCCATGATAACATTGTAATTTGGTTCCAAAAGTCATAACGTTATCTGATTTTTAATGTTATGCAATGCATTGATCGCACAACATTAAAAATAAAGCCCATGGGGGATTGATCCAGTTTGCATGTTCCCTCCCCATGCAAATCGACGGTCCCAGCATGGGATCACTGTTTGCTTGTGAAAGGAACGCACATTTCCTTTGCAAGCAAAGAGCGATCAACACCCCAACCAGAGTGCTGAACTCACACTGGCATCAGCCTGGGGTTGGGGAAAAGAAGTGACTTAGTCATCTAGGTGGTGGTGGTGGGGCATTCTGAAGAGAGGTTTGGGACCCTTTCCCAGCCTCTCTTTAGAACATACACACACCCCCGACTGGATAGCAAAGCCCCTTAGCAAGTTAGGCCGGGAATGGGGGGTGTTTCTGAAAAGAAGCTGGGAAAACTTTTTTAGCTTCTTTTCAGAAACCTGTGCCTAGATTGCTAAGGGGCTTCGTGATCCAGGCGAGGGTGGGAGAGATCTGAAGAGGGCTTGGGAGGCTTTTCCCATTCTCTCTTCAGAAGCCCCGCCCCCAGGCCTGGATAGCTAAGCCCCTTAGAAGCTGGGGGTGGAGGTGTTTCTGAAACGAAGTTGCGAAATTTTTCCCCCAGCTTCTTTTCAAAAACCTCAGCCTGGGTGGCTAAGGGGCTTAGCGATCCAGTTGTGGGTGAGGGGTGGCATGCAGACGCATGATCCAGGTGTGGGGAGAGATCATGCGTCTGCATGCCACCCCTCGACCCCAGCTGTCCCAGGTGATCGCGAGGACTGCCAGTGTGTTGGAGGACAGATAGTGTTGCATGCACAGTATTTCCCTCAACACCCCGGCAGTCCCAGTAATAGCTGAGACTGCCAGGGTGTTGGGGGAGAGATCATGTCTGTGCAGGTTTTCTCCCGCAACACACCAGCAGTTCCAGCTATCATGTGCTGTGGTGTTGGGTGAGAGATTGTGCGCGTGTACGGTTTCTCCCCCAACACCCGGACAGTCCCTGCGTGCGATCGGATTGCCAGTTCATTTGGGGGGAGAATGGGCTCCGTACCCTCCCCCAAAACCAAACTGCCAATCAGAGTGGAAATCTCTGCCCCATGGCCTGAAGGGCTGTTCAGAGATCAACACCTGGGAATTTGAGGCAAAAGTTTGCATTGTACAACGTTATGTTAACGTTGTGCGATGCAAATGTTTGCCTCAAATTCCCTGATGTTATCCTATTTAGGCATTATGCGATGCAAATGTTACCCGAGGTATTGCTCCTGTCCTTTTCCAATTTTGCATCCACTGCTGCGTTTTCCAACTCTGTAAATGCTTTAATTGCCTCTTCTTTTACGGCTAAAACTATCTCAACTGGACTAGAGTGGCTCACTTTGGGACTAACTCGCATAAAGAGAATTTTCTCCGAATGTTTGCTTCGCTTAACAACTAAAACCAACCAAAAACTCGCTTAACAACTATATCGGGGTTCGCACTCCCCACCCTCGAAGTCACAATTGGTCACTTACAATGGGGTTTCGCTTAAGAGCAATCCTGTGGAACACATTATGTTCTTTAAGCCAGGTACTACTGTATTTACGAAAAGCAACAGCCAAAAGTTAGGATGGCAGCCATTTTCAAAAACCTCACCATTTCTCTTCTCTTCTTTCTTCCCCTCAGCATTTCCAGAACTTTCCCCATCAATCATCCATTTTCCATCAATGCTAGTCCAATATGCTAAACAATAACCCATTTCCTAATACTTTTTTGCTGCTCCCTTCTGGCAGGTGTTGCTGTCTTTGGCTGCACTTTTACAAAGGCAATTTTTATATCCATTCTCACCCAACACTCATACATCCATTTACCCTAAGTACTGTACATGCATTTCTTGCAGGGCCCACTTGACTTCATTCTCCAGGATGTCTGGCTCAAGGTCAATGATCACACCATTGTGGTTGTCAGGGACATTAAGGTGCTTTTTGTAGAGTTTTTCTGTGAATGTTTGCCATCTTTTCTTCATCTCTTCTGCATCTGTTAGATCCCTATTGTTTTTCTCCTTTATCCTGGCCATTTTTGCTTGATACATTCACTTAATTGCTCCAGTTTTTAAATTCTGTAGAGTTTTGTTTTTCTTGAACAGTATAAAAGCTGTGAAGAAATGTTCTTAGAAAACATTTTCAAACTCCCTAGGCCTCAGAGAAACAGGGAAAGACTTTATGATGTTTGAGGAGAATAAGATAGGAGGGTGTTTGTAATACACTAGAACCCCGGAAAACGTTATGACATGGTTCCACAAGTCATGACGTTGTCTGGTTTTTAACGTTGTTCGATACATTACAAAAAAAACCTGAGAAGAGGCGCTCGCACATGCGCGAAAGGCACGCCAGCAGGAGCCTCTTCTACCAAACGGGTATAGCAACAGGCATCGCACATCAAGGGAGGGATCAAAGTGGGGGGTTGCACCCCCCGCTTTGATACCTTGCCTTGATGTGCGATGCCCGTTTTGGCACTTTGCGATGGGAGTTTGGGTGCCCAAACTCTCATCGCAAAGCGCCTAAACAAGGGTTGGCATTTCCTAATTTCCCCCTCCCCCAGGGGAGGGGGAAATTCAGGAAAGCTGACCCTTGTTTATGCGAGCGAAACGGGGATCACACGTCAAGGCAATTGCCTTGACGTGCGATCTGCGTTGCTATAGCGTGCTCAGCAAAGAGACGGCTTGGTCGAAATCCTCACCCTCCCGCAGGGGGAGGGAATTTCGGCCAAGCTGCCTCTTTCCCAAGGTGAGGAGAATGATGGGTTATTATGTTCCCTCAGCACTCCACAATTTTACTTTGGGAAAATCTTCAAGGAGTTTAACTAAACACCAACACAATTCGCTCACATGTGTGAATGCACACTAAATTTGTTTATTTTTATATACTGTTGCCCATTTCGAATGAGCAACAGTGGGCGGCATAGCAACAACAACATAGAACATTAGACTCTTAAGAATCCTTAATAAACACAAAAATTACCCCCACCCCATCAGTTATTTTGAAAATTGCAATTAAAAAGCAGGAAAAATGTGGAAAGGTCTACACTATATTAGCTAGCAGCAAGGGGGTCACCATGCCACCGGTGCCACACATCTGCTCAGTCAGCCATGTTTTCAGCCCTTTCCCGAAGGGCAACAGCTCCATCTGGAGGCGCAGTTCGGTTGGTAAGAGATTCCATAGGACACTGAAAAGGCGCTCCTTCTTGTGCTAGAGCAAGGGTGCCCAAACTTTTCGGCCTGGGGGCCGGATAACATTTTATCAGATGCTCCGAGGGCCGAACTATCTCTCCATGGTACATACATCCACCCAGCCTTGCCCCCGCCCCTGCCGCCACCACTAACGCCTTTGCTGCTGGCTCCTCTTTCGCCGGATCCTCCTTCGCCGCCTTCGCGGTGTCCTTTAAAAGTGTCCTTTTAAAAAAATATGACAGATCCTAGAAACTCACATGCAGCTTGGTCATTGTGGCATCCAAGGAGCTGTTGTTGTGTTCCAAAGCTTCAGGTAGGTGGGATTTTAATTAGCAATGAAAAGTCATTAGCCTTAGAAAAGATCCGCTTCCTGACATGATGTCAGGAAGCAGATCTTTTCTAAGGCTAGTGACTTTTCATTGCTAATTAAAACCCCACCTACCTGGAACTTTGGATTTTAATTAGCAATGAAAAGTCATTAGCCTTAGAAAAGATCCTCTTCCTGACATGATGTCAGGAAGCAGATCTTTTATAAGGCTAATGACTTTTCATTGCCAATTAAAACCCCACCTACCTGAAACTTTGGATTTTAATTAGCAATGAAAATTCATTAGCCTTAGAAAAGATCCGCTTCCTGACATGATGTCAGGAAGCAGATCTTTTATAAGGCTAATGACTTTTCATTGCCAATTAAAACCCCACCTACCTGAAACTTTGGAATTTAATTAGCAATGAAAAGTCATTAGCCTTAGAAAAGATCCACTTCCTGACATGATGTCAGGAAGCAGATCTTTTATAAGGCTAATGACTTTTCATTGCCAATTAAAATCCCACGTACCTGGAACTTTGGAATTTAATTAGCAATGAAAAGTCATTAGCCTTAGAAAAGATCTGCTTCCTGACATCATGTCCTGCCTGGCTTGCTGCAGCCTCAGAGGATGGGGGAACTTCAAAATTAGCGCACATTGGGTCTCCCAATCAATTTAAAATCAGGAATTACACAATGCACAGCCATAATACTGTAAATCAATTTTGACTTCCAACTTATACCAATACTTGAATCAGTGTAAAATAAATCACTTCAGACCAGTGATAGTGAACCTTGGCACTCCAGGTGTTCTTGGACTTCAATTACCAGAAGCCTAAATCAGCACTTCTGGTGATCAGGACATCTGAGAATTGAAGTTCCATAACACCTGAACTACCAAGGTTTGCCATCACTGGTTTAGACTTTGTGCCCACTCCTGTTAATGTTTACCTGGGAAAGACCAGATAAACTTGCAGCAGGAGGCGACATAGATTACAGCTGATTGGCAGAGGCAGCATTAACAGATCTGCTGCATCTCTCTGCAGCTGCAGATCAGCTGACACCAGTTACTACCAATCAGTGGGAGCCCCTCTGCTGCTATGGTGCATTTTTTTTTTAAAAAATATTTATTCAAAGTGTCATAGCACTAGGACTCTTCAAATAAACAATTTTTTAAAAAAGAATTACTGGTGGGAATAGCAGTTTGTCTTTAAAGTGCTACTGTGTATTTTATTTTATTTGTTTTGTTTTCTGAGATAGCTAGGAATGGTCTCCCTTGATCAGCTGGAGTCTGTTTTCAGTGATCAGTGGCTTTGATCTGCCCTGGTAGTGCAGACAGATTTCCAGCTGATGAAGGAGAACATAACCATTTGGTCCACAGCATCTCTGATGCCATCGTGACTGCCAATCGGCTTACCTGGGACATCTCTATACCGCCAGTCAGCTGATGAATGGGAAATCTCATGGCGGCAGCGGAGATGCCACTGATTAGCTGGGGACAGTTTGCCCCATCAACTGGAGCTACCTCTGCTGCCAGAGTAGAGTGCAGCCACTATAGACATACAGTGTATCTAAATAGCTTTACAGTACTGCATATATACATATGGGACTGCAGTGGCTCAAGTCACTAAGATGCTGACTGGGAGGCGGAAGGTCAGCAGTTCGATTCCCGAGTACTGCAGGACGGAATGAGCTCCCGTCTCTGTCCCAGCTCCTGCCAACCTAGCAGTTCAAAACCAAGAAATTGCAAGTAGATAAATAGGGACCAGTTCGGTGGGAAGGTAACAAGTGTTCTGTGGGCTGCAGTGTCTAGTCATGCCTGCCATAAGACCACGGAAATGCCTGCAGAAGCAGACAGCGCTAGCTCTTTGGATTTGAAACAGAGATGAGCACTGACCCCTAGAGTCGGATGCGACTGGCTTTCGAGGAAGGGAAACCTTTACCTTTACGATTGCAAGTAGATAAATAGGGACCAGTTCGGTGGGAAGGTAACAAGTGTTCTGTGGGCTGCAGTGTCTAGTCATGCCTGCCACATGACCACAGAAATGCCTGCAGAAGCAGACAGCGCTAGCTCTTTGGATTTGAAACAGAGATGAGCACTGACCCCTAGAGTCGGATATGACTGGCTTTCGAGCAAGGGAAACCTTTACCTTTACGATTGCAAGTAGATAAATAGGGACCAGTTCGGTGGGAAGGTAACAAGTGTTCTGTGGGCTGCAGTGTCTAGTCATGCCTGCCACATGACCACAGAAATGCCTGCAGAAGCAGACAGCGCTAGCTCTTTGGATTTGAAACAGAGATGAGCACTGACCCCTAGAGTCGGATGCGACTGGCTTTCGAGGAAGGGAAACCTTTACCTTTATGATTGCAAGTAGATAAATAGGGACCAGTTCGTTGGGAAGGTAACAAGTGTTCTGTGGGCTGCAGTGTCTAGTCATGCCTGCCACATGACCACAGAAATGCCTGCAGAAGCAGACAGCGCTAGCTCTTTGGATTTGAAACAGATGAGCACTGACCCCTAGAGTCAGATACGACTGGCTTTCGAGCAAGAGAAACCTTTACCTTTATGATTGCAAGTAGATAAATAGGGACCAGTTCGGTGGGAAGGTAACAAGTGTTCTGTGGGCTGCAGTGTCTAGTCATGCCTGCCACATGACCACAGAAATGCCTGCAGAAGCAGACAGCGCTAGCTCTTTGGATTTGAAACAGAGATGAGCACTGACCCCTAGAGTCGGATGCGACTGGCTTTCGAGGAAGGGAAACCTTTACCTTTACGATTGCAAGTAGATAAATAGGGACCAGTTCGGTGGGAAGGTAACAAGTGTTCTGTGGGCTGCAGTGTCTAGTCATGCCTGCCACATGACCACAGAAATGCCTGCAGAAGCAGAAAGCGCTAGCTCTTTGGATTTGAAACAGAGATGAGCACTGACCCCTAGAGTCGGATACGACTGGCTTTCGAGCAAGGGAAACCTTTACGAAATTTAATGCATTCTCCAGGGCTTTTGTAGACTAACTCCTATATTTAAATTTGAGCTGTATTTAAATTTGAGGTGGATTTGAGATCAAATCCACCACATCAGGCAGAAGAGCAAAGCTTCGTGGGTTGAATTTGTAAGAGCACATCAACTCTACAGGCACACAATGACGGGGCAAGCCTAAAGGTAAAGTAACGTCTCTTTTTGCAACTGATGAAAAATCCCGGGTTATTTAAACCTTTGCAATTGCAAAAGGTTGCAGAGCAAACTTCTTTGCACAAGGATTGGCCACAAACGAGCTGAAAAGCAACATTTGTTGCTTCTGACAGTAAGGGAACATCCCGGGGGTCTTATTCAAACCTCCTACAAAAGGCTGCAAAACAAACTTCTTTTGCCCAGCCAATGGATGGGTGGATGCATTATTATGCATTGTGGCACCTGATAAGTTGTGAACTTTTTTTGCTTCTCTTCTGATATCTTTTTTTTTCAATATACGGAGCCTGACAAAGAGATTTGAAGAACTCTAAACCTCGCTTCCCTCCCCCTCCCCCCTGCTCCTGGCTTTCTTTTTTAATTGCTTTAAATCAGGCATGCCCAAACTACTTACTTTTGCTCCGACTGAAGTCCCTCTCTCCACTCTTAACAATAACAGAATCACCTCTGGCGTATTGATTCAGCCATTCTAAAGTAGATTCGGCAGAACTCATAGTACTAAGCAGGAGGAGGAAGGAACTAGGTAAATCACTCTTTCACTGACTTGTGATCCCTCCGCCCCAAAAAAAAGTTCACCCAAAAAATTTTTTTTTTAAATAAAATAAAATTATAAGAGTTCTTATACCGGATGAAATGGCCTGGTGGGCCGGATGCGGCCCACGGGCCGTAGTTTGGGCATGCCTGTGCTAGAGAGTCGGGCCTCTCTAGCTGATGGTATCTTGAGTGAGCCTCTCCTGTCCGCTCTGCTGGGACAGACAGATGTTCTTAGGGTGGTGTGGTCTCTTAAGTATCCCAAGAGTCCACCTCTTGATAACAGTAGCAATAACATTTATATATTCCATGATTCTTGTGCTTGTCTCTGGACAGTTGACCTTCAGCCCGGTCCTGATCAAACTCAGAACATGTGCAGAGTATTGACTGGAGTCCGACAGTTAAACCATTGTACTAGTCACAATTGTTAATACAGTACCCAAATTTAAAAAGGCACTGTATTTAAACACAAGGCAAAAGGAGTGGGGTGTGTGTGTGTGGAGCCATCTGATCAGAGAAAGAAGAGCAGAGCTTAATAAATAGCCCATTTGTGTCATTTGAATTAATAGAAGCTATAAACAGCATGATAATAAACTCAGTAGTAAAAAGTTATAAAAAGGATAATTTTTATAGGGACATTCAGATATGATAAAAACGACCCATGGTGTTGGAGTGCATATTGATGATGCTGTATTATTAAAATGTTTATTTCTTCTTCTTTTTTTTTGTATTAGTGAGTTTCGTATTAAGCCTTCTTATGATTATAAGTTTTTGTCTTGTATTTTTTTTCTTAAAAATTCAGTTTTACAAATGATAAACCACTGTACCGTGAGGACTCATAATAGGTCTTTAATCTTTGGAAATGTACATGAAGAACAAACATGTCCTTCGTGATGTACAGGGTGTTTCTAATGAGTTAAATTGGCAAGAACCACCTGGCTTGCAACACCATTCTCTGTGCCCCTCCCCAAGCGGAAGTTGACACATTTATTTCAAACATAAAACACACCTGTGCATGTGTAAATGCACCCTCAGCTGTGATAAAGGTGGAAGTAGTTGGATTTACGGCTGTCATAAACGCACCTCTTCTGCTTCCCGGGGGAATGGTCAGGCCTGGTTAGCTGCTCGGGGACATGGTCAGGCCTACAGAGCGAAATGTTTGGGCACCCCTGTTTTGGAGGTATCACCAATAAGACACTTGATATCTCTTGGTACTGAGAGCAGTTGTCATGAAGTATTTTCAAATGTTGTCTTCTAATGTGCATCTCTCTTCCCTTCTAATTAGTCAGGATGAACTTTTGCATGCTTTCTCACTTCGACTGGCACTGGAATACACAGGATTTCTTAAATAAATACCATTGAAGTTTCTCCTTGGAATCGGTGTTAGCTTTTTTCCACCAAAGTATTGTGGGGGGTTGGGTTTTATGTTTCTCTCACCTCTCCTATTTAACATCTACATGAAGCCCCTGGGTGAGATCATCGATTCCTACAGGGTAAAATACCATCAGTTAGCACCCTCACCTGTGATAAAGGTGCATTTATGGCTGTCATAAATGCACCTCTTCTGCTTCCAGGGGGAATGCTCAGGCCCATTTAGGTACCTGGGTCAGGGCTGCAGAGCGAAATATTTGGGCACCCCTGGTTTGGAGGTATCAGCAATAAGGCACTTGATATCTCTTGGTACTGAGAGCAGTTGTCATGAAGGAGTTTAAAATATTGTCTTCTAATGTGCATCTGTATTCCCTTCTAATTATTCAGGCACAGTGTAACATAAAAGAAAGGAATCACAGTGGAAATTCACAGGTTATCAGAACCAACCGAAGAGTGGAAGGCAGCATTTATACAAATGAATCTCTAGATACTCTCCAGGATTGATTCTTCATTAGACATCAACTTTATTTGATTTTTCAGGAGTTTCCATCTCAAACTAGGCAGTTAATCTGCTTTTTTCCACACAACTGCTGATATGGAATATAAAGCAACTTTTCAACTAGGAGGATATATTACAATTCGTGAAAGAACATATTCAGGAGAGAAGCAGTTCGAAGGCTTGAAATGTGGAAAAGGCTTCAGTGAAGGTGGAAGTTTTCCTACACACCACAAGATCCATGCATGTGAGTACCCTTTTAAATGCATGGAATGTGGAAAAAGCTTCAGTGAAACAGCAGAATTTGATTTACATCACAGGACCCACAGAAAAGATAAGGCTTTTGAATGCCTGCAGTGTGGAAAAAGCTTCAGTCAAAATGCACCCCTTGCTAGACATCAAAGGGCCCACACAGGAGAGAAGCCTTTTAAATGTCTGGAGTGTGGAAAAAGCTTCAGTCGACGTGAAAGCCTTGCTTCACATCATAGGACCCACACAGGTGAGAAGCCTTTTAAATGTGTGAAGTGTGGAAAAAGCTTCAGTGACAGTGGAAGCCTTGCTAAACATCACAGGATCCACACAGGAGAGAAGCGTTTTAAATGTCTGGAGTGTGGAAAAAGCTTCAGCCGACGTGAACACCTTATTACACATCACAGGATCCACACAGGTGAGAAGCCTTTTAAATGTGTGGAGTGTGGAAAAAGCTTCAGCCGAAGTGCACACCTTACTACACATCACAGGATCCACACAGGAGAGAAGCCTTTTAAATGTCTGGAGTGTGGAAAAAGCTTCAGTCGAAGTGAAAACCTTGCTTCACATCATAGGATCCACACAGGTGAGAAGCCTTTTAAATGTCTGGAGTGTGGAAAAAGCTTCAGTCGAAGTGAAAACCTTGCTTCACATCACAGGATCCACACAGGAGAGAAGCCTTTTAAATGTCTGGAGTGTGGAAAAAGCGTCAGTGACAGTAGAAGCCTTGCTTCACATCATAGGACCCACACAGGTGAGAAGCCTTTTAAATGTGTGGAGTGTGGAAAAAGCTTTAGTCAAAATTCACTCCTTGCTTCACATTATAGGATCCACACAGGAGAGAAGCCTTTTAAATGTCTGGAGTGTGGAAAAAGCTTCAGCCGAAGTGAACACCTTACTACACATCACAGGATCCACACAGGAGAGAAGCCTTTTAAATGTCTGGAGTGTGGAAAAAGCTTCAGTCGAAGTGAAAACCTTGCTTCACATCATAGGATCCACACAGGTGAGAAGCCTTTTAAATGTCTGGAGTGTGGAAAAAGCTTCAGTGACCGTGGAAGCCTTGCTAAACATCACAGGATCCACACAGGAGAGAAGCCTTTTAAATGCCTAGAGTGTAGAAAAAGCTTCAGTTGTGTAACTTACCTGAACAGACATCACAGGATTCACACTGGTGAGAAAGCTTTTGAATGCCTGGATTGTTGAAGAGGCTTAAGTGAGAGGAAGACTTACTAAACTTGTGACCAACATAGGATAAAAACTTTAAATGACTGTCTCACAGAACTAGCCGGCCCCCTCTGCTCTGGCCCTCCTTAACCAAAGCCCCCAGAGGGCGAGCTGGCCAGCAATACAGATAAACTTCCCTTAGCTGCTTCTCTTCCACAAGGTTTAAACAGGTAGGGTATTCAGGGGCTTGTGTGCGAATACATTGCGTCTCTTACCCTTTAGTTCAGGCATGCCCAAACTACGGCCCACAGGCCGGATCCGGCCCACCAGGCCATTTCATCCAGCCCCCGACATGGTATAGGAACTCTTATAATTTTATTTTATTTTTTTTTTTAAATTGCAGACTTTTTTTTGCGGAGGGATCACAAATCAGTGAAAGACAGTGATTTGCCTAGTTCCTTCCTTCTCCTGCTTAGTACTAGGACTTCTGCCGAATCTACTTTAGAATTGCTGAATCCCTCCGCCTAGGTGTTTTGGCTGTTAAGAGTGGAGAGAAGGAGAGACTGAGGCCATCCGGGAGCTAAAAGTAAGTGTCCACCATTTTTTCTTAGCCTTCCGCTTATTCAGGGCTGGGGGGGAGAATGGTTTCTTCTGGGAGAGGGAGAAAGAGGTGTGGGGGGGGAGAGAAAGAGGTAGGTGTGTGTGTGTGTGTGTGTGTTCAGGATTACAAGCAGTTTCTTCTGGGAGAGGGAGAAAGAGGTGTGTGCGGGGGGGGGGGGAGAGAAAGAGGTGTGTGTGTGTGTGTCTCCCGACCTCCCTAGAGCCAATGCGTGCTAATTTTGAACTTCCCCCACCCTCTTTTAGGCTGCAGCAAGCCAGAATGTCGGGTTTCGAATCCTGACATTTTGCCTTGCTGCAGCCTCCAGGGAGGTGGGAGAACTTTGGAAACAGCTTGGATCGGGTCTGCCCACCTCCCTGGTCCCAGCGGGGGGGTCAGAAACCCCACAATTGGTAAAAAAAAAAAACCGTCCGGTTTTTTTTTACCAATTTTGGGGTTTCTGACCCCCCCCCCCGCTGGGTCCAGGGAGGTGGGCAGACATGATCCAAGCTGTTTCTGGGCTTCCCCGACATCCTGAGCCAGTGCAGCAAGCCAGAATGTCAGAGTTTGAATCCCAACATTCTGGCTTGCTGCACTGGCTCAGGACGTCGGGGATGCCCAGAAACAGCTTGGATCGGGTCCCCTGCCTGCTCCAGAGAGTTCAGAGGACCCGATCTACAGCTGCAGGGTGGCTGGGGAAGCTGACGGGGACTCCCTGTCGGCTTCCCTAGCCACCTGCCCTTGCCTCCGTAGCTGCAGGGTGGCTGGGAAACTGAACGGAGAACCCCGTTCAGCTTTCCACCCACCCTGCTGCTAAGAACGACTGTATCGGATAACGTTAAAAATCGCGTTATTCGATACAAGATTTTTCCAAAAATTTTGTCACGTTATACGGTTTTAGCGCTATATGATACTCACGTTATACGGGGTATTACTGTATTGGTATAAGTTGGAAGACAAAATTGATTTACAGTATTATGGCTGTGCATTGTGTAATTCCTTATTTTAAATTGATTGGGAGACCCAATGCGTGCTAATTTTGAAGTTCCCCCAAACTCTGAGGCTGCAGGAAGCCAGGCAGGACATGATGTCAGGAAGCAGATCTTTTCTAAGGCTAATAACTTTTCATTGCTAATTAAAATCCAAAGTTTCCGGTAGGTGGGGTTTTAATTGGCAATGAAAAGTCATTAGCCTTATAAAAGATCTGCTTCCTGACATGATGTCAGAAGCAGATCTTTTCTAAGGCTAATGACTTTTTATTGCTAATTAAAATCCAAAGTTTCAGGTAGGTGGGGTTTTAATTGGCAATGAAAAGTCATTAGCCTTAGAAAAGATCCGCTTCCTGACATCATGTCAGGAAGCGGATCTTTTCTAAGGATAATGACTTTTCATTGCTAATTAAAATCCAAAGTTCCAGGTATGTGGGGTTTTAATTGGCAATGAAAAGTCATTAGCCTTAGAAAAGATCTGCTTCCTGACATGATGTCAGAAGCAGATCTTTTCTAAGGCTAATGACTTTTCATTGCTAATTAAAATCCAAAGTTTCAGGTAGGTGGGGTTTTAATTGGCAATGAAAAGTCATTAGCCTTAGAAAAGATCTGCTTCCTGACATCATGTCAGGAAGCGGATCTTTTCTAAGGCTAATGACTTTTCATTGCTAATTAAAATCCAAAGTTCCAGGTATGTGGGGTTTTAATTGGCAATGAAAAGTCATTAACCTTAGAAAAGATCTGCTTCCTGACATGATGTCAGAAGCAGATCTTTTCTAAGGCTAATGACTTTTCATTGCTAATTAAAATCCAAAGTTTCAGGTAGGTGGGGTTTTAATTGGCAATGAAAAGTCATTAGCCTTAGAAAAGATCTGCTTCCTGACATCATGTCAGGAAGCGGATCTTTTCTAAGGCTAATGACTTTTCATTGCTAATTAAAATCCCACCTACCTGAAGCTTTGGAACACAACAACAGCTCCTTGGATGCCACAATGACCAAGCTGGATGTGAGTTTCTAGGATCTGTCATATTTTTTTAAAAGGACACTTTTAAAGGACACCGCGAAGGCGGCGAAGGAGGAGCCGGTGAAAGAGGAGCCGGCGGCAAAGGCGTTAGTGGTGGCAGCGGAGGAGCCGGCGGCAAGGCTGGGTGGATGTATGTACCATGGAGAGATAGTTCAGCCCTCGGAGCCTCTGATAAAATGTTATCCGGCCCCCGGGCCGCAAAGTTTGGGCACCCTTGCTTTAGTTCAATGCAGAGACGTTGTTGAAGCAAATGTAGGTTTATTGATCAGTCCATAGTCCATAAAAAAACAATATAAGCAAAGTTCAGTAGCAATAATCAGTCCACAGACAGTCCAAAGGCAGAACAAAAACCAAGTACAGTCCTAGGTAATCATTTTTAAAGAGTAAAAGAGCAGTAGTCCCAGGGAAAGATGTTAACCCATTGATAACCAAAAAGCGAACACCTGTTCTCCCCAAAATGGAGATTCTGGAATCAGGTGGGGTGTTTAGGCCAATCCGAGACAGCTCCTACAGAAGGAGAGATTTTCCCATAACATGGAAAGTGTTTTACATATATGTAGTGACAACAACAGAGAACTCAGCTAGCTAGATAGGAAATAGGAACACTGAACTGAAAACAAGCTGTCTCGTGACACGCAGTCTTGTGAGACAAAGAAGGGAAATGATTTTTGAGGCCTAGTGATACTAGGTCCTCTCCAGGCTTTGGGAACTTTAGGAAAAAGATGTCGTCCCACGACAGACTGGAATGTGGAAACTGTTTCAGTCAAAGTGCAAGCTTTGCTTCACATCACAGGATATACAGTTGGGAAGGGTTTTCAACACCTGGATGTGCTTTTTTATATATATAGGTATTTAAAACAAACATACAAGAACAAAAATATACATAAAAATAATCTCATAAAGAAAATAATGCATTCTCATGAAGGAATTATGTCCGGGGAGAAGCCACTTCAGTGCCTGCAGAGCAGAAGGATTATAATTCAAACTGCAAACTTCGAATTATACTGCACTTCCCACACACTGAAGAAGTCATTTAAAAGCCTTGTGGAAAGAGCTTTAAATTGCAAAAAATCTTCACTTCTCATCAGTGACTTCATGACATCGAATTGTAATACTGTACTTACATTTTATGTTAAGAAAATGGATTCTCTTTTGTTAGAAAGTGTTAAGCTCTCAAGTATGCTTCTAGTAGCTGTTACGGTGTGTTTTACCAGCAGATGTTAGGATGTCTTGGAAGAGGAGCCATATCAGGCCTACAGGAGGCCATAACAAGAATGCTTTCTTTGTTATCACGAGATGTACGGATGCTAGGTAACTGTAAACAATTAGCTGCAGAAACACTGTTAGAATGTTATGAGAATGTGGGGAACTGATGAGATGCTGTGTTGCAGTGACTTCAATGACTCCTGGTGCGGCACTTCAGCAGTTAACCCTTGTACCCCAGTAAGCTAGCCAGCACCCATCTCTGATCTATTTCAAAGGTCACCTGCTTTTGGGTTGTTTGTGACTGTCCCAGGTCAGGAGATTGCATAGGTGCCTGGGGGTTGTTTGTTATACATCTAAGCCATAAGACTGAATACTATAGGAGGCACACATACGATGTATTAAACAATCAGGCTGAAGCCCAGACTAACATGACCCAATCCCGGCCAATGTACTGAGCCTAAAATACCCAATCTGTGATTTTCTGTGTAAGTGTTTCCTTATACGATTGTAACAATAAAAAGGCTCAAACGTTAGTTCAAGGAAAAGTGTTCTCCGCTAGATTGGACTTAGTGTTGTGTGTTTTTAATGAAGCTTCATCCCTCCCTTCATCCAACATGAGAACATGCATTCATTTTGTGTTAAGACACCATTTGATTGGGTAAAGCTAATGAGCTGTGCTCTAGTCTGATCTTAACCTAGTGCTGGATGGGATTTGGAGTACCAGTACATTCACGTTAGGATTTCAGGATGTCACCTTGGAATGGTAAGACTACTGTGGAGATGCAGAAATCAGTAATAATAATCAGTTAGAGATTAGACAGATTATTTTTATGTTTCGGAGAAAGAGCTTGCTGGCATGTCTGACATTTTTGATTGGTGTTGACGATGTTCAGTTTTTTATCGTGAACCTGTAAACCTACTGAATATCTATGCTTTACCTATCCTTTTTATTCTAAATAAATAGCTTTTTTTTATCAAACGAGTGGTTAATTTCAAGGAGGGGTGAGAGAAGAAAGTGTTTCCAAGCCTTTGCTACAATAGGCTGCTGCTACCACAATAAAAAGTTTATTCTCTCGGCAGAGGTTGCTTTAAAGCTGGTCATACCTCTGACCTGGTTAATGTTAAGGGCTACCTACAGGCAGGAACACGGGAGAATCGGGGGGGGGGGGGGGGTTAGCTGCAGTCCCTGTCAGATATGGATAATGTGTATCTGAATAGATGGTTGACAGTACACACTGGGAGAAAATCATACACTCATATGCTGCATAGGAGCCATATTCAAGATGATTTAATTAGAAATTAATTGGGGTATGTAAATATATTGAATGGGGCAGACCCCATACTTTATACCAAATAATACTTACCTAATTTTGTAAATATTCATATAGAATGGCAAAAGAATAAAATGATTATATTATTGGTTCCAGCAAGAAGATTGAACATGCAATAAAAGCCCTGGTTATGGACACCTCAAGTAACAGAAAACTTGACCTACAGAAGAAAATACTGAAGAAACGGTGTCCCAATTTATGGGTGAAATGTGCGATACAGAAAATTATTTGGGAGAAGCCACTTTATTGCTTAGAGTAAGGGGTGGTGGAATTCTGCCACGCACATACCGGATTATTCACCAGAGAATAGAAGGAATTCTTGGAGTGATGAAAAGTCTTTACACTAGTGTTTCCCAACCTTTGGTTCTTGCATTTCAATTCCCAGAAGCTGAAGTCAATTGCCAAAAGCACTGATCACCCATTGTACTGACTTAGGCTTCTGGGAATTGAAGTCCAAGAAAGAAAAGATGCAAGACACTGCTTTAGACTTCGAAAGCTCCTTAGGTTCCATCTAAGAATCGATACAGAAGAGATGTCGCTTAAATTCCAGGGTGCAGGCCGCTCACCATATGGGTTGCCTAAACATCTCAAGAGTCATAGAAGAATGACATTCCAATGGTAACTTCAAGACTCTCCTGTTAGATGTCATAATTTTGAGACTCACCAGTATAGTAAAACTCACCCTTTTTTGCTGCCTCTGTAACTCTCCTGGCCCAAATTAAATGTTGACTAAAATTCTATAGCATAACTCTTTGTACAGAAAGAAGATGATGTCATCATCCACCAGTCACCATTAATTAAAGGCTTTCTTTAGTGGTCTCAGGGTACAGGCAACCTGAGCCAGACTTGACCAGCTGTCACCAGAGTCTTCAGGAACCTGCTGGTTTGTATAGCTATGTAAAAATGTCCAAACTTTTGATGGAAGCATGGTAAGTTTGAACTAGAGGACTGAATGAAGCATAAGTGGAAACAGTGTTTTATAAAGGATCATTTCTATCTGATTTTGCTAGGATTGAGCAATATAGGGACACAGTTTGCGTACAACAAAGTCTGGTTCAATGTCATTCAATATAACTCTGAGTGTGCATAAGAAAAAAAATGCTTCTAAATTTTCATCCGTTGTAGTTACTGCCAGTTTTGTTCTTATCCTTTTAAGTTTTGAGAAAACTTACAGGTGTCCTGTGTTAATGTTATTGTTAGTAAACATTTGTATACTTTATATAGTTGTGTATATGGGGACTGTACATGTTATACTCTACTATCATCTCAAATGCACATTTTATGCACGAATTACATTCATTTTTGGCATTGCACATTGAGAAGTCTGTATCCTCATCTTCGACTTCTGCAACTGCATTTACATTTTCTTCAATGTCTCTGTCATCCTTTTCGTATTCATAGGTATCAGAACTTTTAAGCGCACCAGTGGTGTAGTCTTACTCTATGGATTTCCTACTTATATTGAGCCAAACATTTGTGAAGGACATTGTTTCTTCCCTAAGTTTATCTAGTGAAGCCATCAACTTACAAATTTTGTTCAATCCATTTGCTGGAAGTTTGTCTTTGATTTTAGTAAATCTTTTGGGATCAAAAGGACAAACACCCAGTTCCCTTTTAATCCATGAGCATCCACCAGTCACCGGGGGCAGACCAATTGAATAGGCCCTACCTCCCTGCACTGAAGCCCCATCCCCAGAAAGTCCAGAGTCACCAGACAGTGATCCGACCATGGTACAGGAGTGATGTCTAATTTCTGTAAATTCAGATCACTCTGTCACTGCTCCAACAAGAAAATGAGATCTGGGGTGTGGCCACTGTTCCTAGTTGGGTCCCAAATTACTTGAGTCAGGCCCACAGCTGCCATGGAAGCCATGAACTCCCGAGCTGCCAATGAGCCGACCCCCAGGGAAGGCAAGTTGAAATCCCCCAGAACCGTAAGTTTGGGGAACTCCAATGCCAACATGGCAACGGCTTCAAGGAGCTGAGGCAGGGAATTGCTACCTTGCAGGAAGGCAGGTACAGGAGCAAGATTCCCAAGCACAGGAGAAGGGCCTCACAACTCGGGACTTGGGGAGCTGTGGCTCTGGCGACTCCTAGTGACTTCCTGGCTACAATGGCGATGCCAACACCCCTCCCATCACCCCTAAGCTGGTGCCAAATACCAAACCCAGCTGGACACAGTTTTGACAGAGGAACCCCGTCCTCTGGTGCCAGGCAGGTTTCAGTGATGCATGCCAGGTCGGCCCGATCCCCCATAATAGAATCTGAAATCAGGGGAGCCTTATTGCAGCCTTACCTGGCATTCATCACCAGCAGCCTAAAGGAGGGGATTCTCTGGATCAGCTGCACAGGAACCAAAGGTGTAGCCAGGGGGCTGGAACAGGGGAGTGTGGCCTGCCCCTCGGCTCCCGCCATACGGAAACATGCCTGTCACAATACCAATTTGGGCCCCAGGAACCTCATTGCTTGCTCCAGATGGAGCGCTGTTCCCTATCCCTGGCTGGTAGGTTCTTCTCCCCTCTCTTCCCACCCCTATTCCCAGGCAGAAAAACCAAGGAGAAGACCAGCACCTGTTATCATAACAGATACCTGTCACTCCAACATTCCAGGGCCCTGGGCGGCCTTCCCAGCCCCAAAGGGCGCCTCTGGTGGGGCACATACTGCATGACAGAGTGAGCTCCCTCCCGTCTGTCCCAGCTCCTGCCAGCCAAGCAGTTTGAAAGCAAGAAATTACAAGTAGATAAATAGGGACCACTTCGTTCGGAAGGTAAACAGTGTTCCGTGCACTCGTGTGTTGAGGCATGCCTGCCACATGTCCACGGAAACGTCTGCAGCTGGGTAGCCTCCAAGGGCAGGAACAGGAGGAAGTGGGGTGGGGTAGGGCGGGTGTCGGAGTCTTAATTAAGGCTCCAGGCAGATGAGGAAGTGGAAAGTCTTCCCTCTCCCCACCTGTTGAACCTCTGCCTGTCTTGAGGGAAGGGGGAGGAACATATCTCTCTCTGAGGTAAAATCTCTGACTAGCCTTGAGGAGAAGCAGTTTCTTCCCTTTCCCACCAAGAAAATCCCCTTGCCAGGATACGGGGGAGGGGCTTCAGAAACAATAGTGCCCCCCGACCACTTCCCCTCTGGGAATATTTTGCAAGGGCGCTGAGGAGGAGGAGGTGGTGCCTTTGATCCTCTTCTGGGGTAAGAAAAAGAGCTGGGGGATAAACGGGGTGGTGGTGGAGATAAGGGGTTGGTATATCCCCCCCCCCCCCCATTGGCCTTCACCTTCCTCCCATTGAAGGTCCAAAGCTGAGGAAGGGAGGACTGTGCTGCTTCTGCCGCCTGAGGCCCCCAGCCACCCAGCCACCCACCCTTCAGGTGTCTCATCTTTTCTCTCCCTCCCCAATTCCATGTGAGGCCTCTTTCCAACTGTTCCCGCCCCGAAGCTGTTCTTTGGGCACTCAGTGGCTTTCCTCCTGCTTTCCCCCAAGGAGGCTTATCTGGCATGGAGTGGGGGTGAGACGTGTGGGCCGGAGGAGAAAAAGGCCTCCCTCCCATTAGGGCTTCCCCTTCTGTTATCCTCCCCACTTTTGGTTTTGTGGGGGGCAGAATCCCTTAGACTGGGCACAGGACAGCCCCCTCTTCATATTTCTGTGCACAGAGAACCTATTGGGGGGGGGGGAGCATTTCCTTTGGCCACCTTTCACCTTCTCAGTCTGGGTGGGGTGGCGTAAGAGATTGTCTTGCTCTTCACTCAGCCCCTCTCCACTTTGTTTAATAAGTATGTTGGACTTTGAAGTGACCTTCCTTCCTTCCTGCATTGTCTCTTTGGAGTATCTCCCAGGAATATGATTCCAAGAGGGAGGGGGAAGGGTCTCCTCAAGAGTTTCCCCCGTCATTGAGGACACCCTGAAGGCAGGGGGGGGGATAGGGCAGTGGTTCTCAACCTGCAGCCCGTGGGCCAGATGTGACCTATGGCACCATTTCATGCCCCCCCACTCCACCACACGAGGAAGTTCCATGTGGTGGAGGAAGGCAAAATGGCCGTCCAGCCCCCAATGCTGTCTGAGGGAGCAAGACCCAACCTCTGGCTTGAAAAGGTTGAGAACTCCTGGTTAAGGGTTTAGTTCTGTCTCTTTGCGTGTTTGTGTGAACGAGGTTGTTCTTGGGAATGGGAATAGAGAGATGGGGTTGGAGATTTTACTGAAATGCCACCCCATCCCCCACTCATTAGGAAAAGGGGGGTGTCTTTTCCAGTTCAATCTGGATGAACTTGATGGCCTTTGCTTCGATGACTACCTCCAACTCCTTGCTAAGTGCTTCACTAACTTTCTCTATCGTAATTAGTTCATCAAGGTCCAGAATTTCAATTGTCTTCTCATCATTTTGATTCACTACACTCGCTGAATTGCCCAGCTTTCGGGTAATGGCATTTACCTCCTGGGTAGTTGCAGCAGACTTCCTCAGCTTCAAGAGCAGATTTCCAGCCACTTTTCCTCCTCACCTTCATCACATTCTCTCCCACCTCCTTCAAGGATGGGTCGTCCTTCATTTGTTGCAACATATCTATTCCCTTCTTCAGTGATGCTAAAACAGAGGCAAAATGGCATGGATGATGGAAGCTGTAGTCTGGATGGACAGTTTTGCACCCAAACTGTGGATGGAAAGATTTGAGAAAGTAGGAGGCATTATATGTTTTCGGACTCCAAGGCCCCTGTGACAGGGTCTTCCTAGGGAATCTGGGTCTTGGCTTGTACTGTACTTGCGGTTGGTGCATTTGAGGAAAGGAGTGGGGATTTTCCGTTATCTGTTTTGGGATTACTACCCCTGAAGGTATGGCTGGTTTAGGATTCTGGGACTTGTAGTAGCGGGTGGGGAGGGGGAATGGGACAAAGGGAACCATTTCCAAACACTGCCAGGGGATTGTGTTTTCCCACCTCCTTCCCTAAGGACTCTGGTTGGTTGCTTTTTCTTCCAGGTCAGGGTGACAAGAACAGTGTTACATTCCTGAGCACGGAAGGAAGAGGCACGTTTTCATCCTCTCCTGGCTGTTACTCTTCCATGAGGAGATCTGGTAGGCATCCTTTGAAGTCTGCTCCTCCCTGTCTTGTTAACTAAGTATTTTATTATTTATTTGTTTGTTTGTTTGTTTGTTTGTTTATTCATATTTGTTTATCGCCCTCCTCTCCGAAGGGACCCAGCTTTAATAAAAAGCTAGGTATTATAACTTGGACATACTGGGGGTCAAACCATCCAACTGGCTGGGGAAATTGAACCATCTACTCCCCAGACCAGACCCCGTGGTTTTCACTCCTTTTCTAAAGGACAGCAACTCCGTCTGCAGGCATAGCTCTATCGGGAGGAGGTTCCACAGGGCCGGAGCAGACACCGAGAAGGCCCTCCTCCTAGTGCCAGAGAGTTGCGCCTCTCTGGCTGATGGCACAACCAGAGATCCTCTCCGGTCCGCTCTGGTGGGCCGGGTAGATGTCCTTGGGACGATGCGGTCTCTCAAGTAACCTGGACCACTACCATAAAGGGCTTTAAAGGTAATAACCAGCACCTTGAATTGCACCCGGAGTCAAACTGGGAGCCAGTGCAGCTTCCTCAGCAGCGGTGAGGCACGGGCATAACGCCCGCATCCCAACACTACTCGTGCAGCTTCATTCTGGACCAGCTGAAGCCTCTGAATGGTCACCAAGGGCATCCCCATGTAGAGTGCATTACAATAATCAAGGCTGGAGGTGACCAAGGCATGTGTGACCATGAGCAAGGAGTCCTGGTCTAGAAACGGCCATACCTGGTGAATCACATGAAGTTGTGCAAAGGCCCTCCTAGCCACGACTGCCACCTGCTCTTTGAGCAGTAGTCGCGAGTCCAGGAGGAGCCCCAAGTTACGTACCCCGTCTGTTTGGGGCAGAACTGCCCCATCCAGAACCAAAGGTGGTAGTTCCCGAGATAACACAGGACCCCCAACCCACAGCCACTCAGTCTTGCCAGGATTCAGTTGTAGCCCATTGTCCCCCATCCAGACCTTGACAGCCTCCAGGCACCTGGAAAGGACTTCCACTGCATCGCTAGTGTCCCCACGGGCTGAGATATACAGTTGGGTATCATCTGCATACTGATGATACCTCACCCCATGAGAACGGATGATCTCACCCGGCGGTTTCATGTAGATATTAAATAGGAGAGGTGAGAGCACCGAGCCCTGAGGCACCCCGTATTGCAGCCACCTAGGACTGGACATCTCACCCTCCAACCACACCGACTGGGTCCGGCCCCTCAGAAATGAGGAAAACCAAGCCAACACTGTGCCTTGGATCCCCAATCCTTGGAGCCTTCCCAGAAGGATACCGTGGTCGACGGTATCGATCGCCGCTGAGAGGTCAAGAAGAGCCAGGACAGTTGGACGTCCGCCATCCTGCTCCCTCCAGAGATCATCCACCAGCGCGACCAGTGCAATTTTCCGTCCCATATCTGGGCCTGAATCCTGACTGAAAAGGATCCAGATACAGTAATACCTCAGATAACGCTAAGACTTGGTTCCACAAGTCTTGGTGTTATTTGATTTTTAGTGTTATCCGATCCATGTTAAAATCCTATGGGATGGATCGGATAACGTTAAAGCTCCATAGAGATACATTGTAACCACACAGGCTTTAGCGGTTGTTATCGGATCCATCCCATAGGACCTTAACGTTATTTGATCCAATTCTCCTCCACAGATTACTTAACGTTATGCGATTTTAGCGTTATCCGAAGTAAACGTTATCCGAGGTAAACGTTATCCGAGGTATTACTGTAATCCGCTTCATCCAGGAACTCCTGTAACCGCCATGGCACTGCCTTTTCCAATACTTTACCCAAAAAGGGTAGATTGGATACTGGTCGAAAGTTGGCCATTATGGTTGGGTCGAGGGAAGGCTTTTTCAGGAGGGGGCGCACCAATGCATGTTTGAAAGATGCCGGAAAAGCCCCCTCCCGGAGTGAGGAATTAATAATTGCCTCGACCCAGCCGCCAGTCACCATCTGGGGAGACTTAACAAGCCAGGCGGGACAAGAGTCTAATGTACAGTAGCATGGACAGCTTCCAGGAGCCTGTCCACTTCCTCAGGGACAACTGGATCGAACCGATCCCAGATAACATGGCAAGACTGTACCTCAGACAACCCCAGCTCTATGTTTTCCATGCCAGGATTCAACTTCAGGAGAATCTGAGCGATTTTCTCTGTCAGATAATCCACAAAAACCTCAGCCGAACTCTGCCACCAGGGGCCCGCCCCCCCTACCCAGGAGGGACCTTGTCACCCGGAACAGTGTAGCTGTGTGGTTATCTGCGAAGGCAATGAGTGAGGTGAAATACTGGCGTTTCACCCCCTCCATCGCCACTAAGTAGGCTTTAATAGTAGCTGTAGCTAGTGTTCGGTCAGACTCACTTCGTGTCTTCATCCAGTGGCGCTCTTGGCGTCTCTTAGCCCGTTTGAGCACTCTAAGCTCCTCTGTGAACCACGGTGATGAATGGTGCCCATGAGCATGGAGAGGCTGTAGTGGAGCGATTACATCCAAGGCTGCCACTGCCCTCTCGTTCCAGAGGTCAACCAGCTCCTCAGGTGAATCGTTACGCCGGTCCAGAAGAATATCCCCCAGTTCCCTTTGGAATCCATCAGGATCCAGCAGTCGCCGGGGGCGGGCCAATTTAATCGGCCCCACCTCCCCACGGAGAAGCCTCGCCCCCAGTCTTTATATTTTGAACTTGTTGGCTGGTAATAAAGAGATATGGATCATAACTATCAATGGTAAATGAGAACATGTGATTTTAGAGAGATGGGGAGTATTTCTGGACAGTATATTAATCAAAATGAAAGGGCTTAGGCCAGAACAAGTAATATCCTATCACAGGTTAAGGGGCCAATGTGGAAATTAAATTACTGTATTTGTAATGATATACAAATAATTATGGTTATTGCCAGTGAGGGGATGTTACCGGTTCGGATCGGTTCGCCCAAACCATCAGGAGGAGGTCACCAGGTGGGTGTGTAGTTTGGGCACCCCTGATCTACAGTATAATGTATGGAGTACTTCTGAGATGGAATGTTGCTTCATGTAAGCAATTTCATGTGTACCCTTGGTAAGTAGTATATCTGCATCCTCATCAGGAGCACACTTGAAAGAGAAGACTTTCTGGATTCTACCTGATGAACAGAAACATTTCCTGCTGGTATCCTAGATAGTTCTGGCATGCGTAATAATGTCCTGGGTTTGTTGCTTTCCATTGATTTGGGCTTTTGTGGAAGATTTTGGAACATTTCCCCTGTGGGGAATTATGCACGATTCAAATGTGCAAAGAACTTAAGGGGAACCACAACCTCACTTTTGGGCAAGGGGTTCCCCCATGGGAGAAGCCACTTAATTGTTTAGAGTAAGGGGTGGTGTAATTCTGTCACACAAAGAGAATACAAGGAATTCTGGGATGTGATGAAAAGTCTTTAGTGTTTCCCAACCTTTGGGTCTTGGACTTCAATTCCCAGAAGCCTAATCAATTCCCAAAAGCACTGATCACCCAATGTGCTGACTTAGGCATCTGGGAATTGAAATCCAAGAATGAAAAGATGCAAGACACTGCTATAGAAAGCTCCTTAGGCTCCATCTAAAAACTGATACAGAAGCGATGTCACTTAAATTTCAGGGTGCAGGCAGCTCACCATATGGGTTGCCTAAACATCTCAAAAGTCATAGAAGAAATTCCAGTGGTAACTTCAAGACTCTCCTGTTAGATGTCATAATTTTGAGACTCACCAGTATAGTAAAACCTCACCCTTTTTGCTGCCTCTGTAACTTTCCTGACCCAAATTAAATATTGACTAAAATTCTATAGCATAACTGTGCAGAATGAAGATGTCACCATCCACCAGTCACCATTAACTAAAGGCTTACTTTAGTGGTCTCAGGGTGCAGCCAACCAGAGCCAGACTTGACCAGCTTTCACCAGAGTCTTCGGGAACCTGCTGGTTTGTATAGTTATGTATAAAGGTCCAGACTTTTGATGGAAGCATAATAAGCTTGAACTAGAGGACTGAATGAAGCATAAGTGGAAACAGTGTTTTATAAAGGACTATTTCTATCTGATTTTGCTAGGATTGAGCAAAATAGGGACACAGTTTGCATACAACAAATTCTGGTTCAATGACATTCAGTATGCCTCTCTGAGTGTGCATAAGAAAAATGCTTCTAAATTTTCATCCGTAGTAGTTACTGCCAGTTTTGTGCTTATCCTTTTAAGTTTTGAGAAAACTCACAGGTGTCCTGTGTTAATGTTATTGTTAGTAAACATTTGTATACTTTATTAAAGTTGTGTATATGGGGACTGTACATGTTATACTTTACTATGCAAATTTTATGCACGGATTTCATTTATTTTTGGCATTGCACATTGAGAAGTCTGTATCTACATCTTCGACTATTGCAACTGCATTTATATTTTCTTCAATGTCTCTGTCATCCTTTTCGTATTCATAGGTATCAGAACTTTCAAGCGCACCAGTGGTGTAGTCTTGCTCTATGGATTTCCTACTTATATTGAGCCAAACATTTGTGAAGGACATCGTTTCTTCCCTAAGTTTGTCTAGTGAAGCCATCAACTTACAAATTTTGTCCAATGCATTTGCTGGAAGTTTGTCTTTGATTTCAGTAAATCAAAGCCAAGTAGAAGTGCAGACCTACAGGAATCTTCAGGGGAAGATCAAAGTTGTTTATCATCACACTCTTCTCCTGCCATCTTTTTTACTTTTTTTAAACATTTATTTTGAAGTCAGTTTCAATTGGCATATCTTTAAGGGTATCTCTCCCTCTCTCTCCCTCACAAGATGCTTCAATTTTTTTCTGTGAATTTAAAAAAAAAATATTTTGGCTGCAGCCAAACTTTCGTCAAATCTGTTTCGTACTGCTCTCGACCTTGAAACAGCAGACTCTACCGACCTTCATGCCTGAGTGTAGGCTAGAATTTTGGTTTGGAGAGTCAGACAATGGTGGTGTGACCTTAGAGATTTGGAGAAAAGTCAAAGCTGTAACTATTGTTTCAAAACTGAAAATGTATGAAGAAGCCCTGAGACATCCTCCCTTACATTGGGATTAAAATATTTTGCCTGAAATGCTCTTGGTGGGATTGGGCCAAAACTATTGAACACACTTAGCTAAGATTTACAACATGTGGCATCTTATGAATTGTCGAGTGATGATTCAGATCCAGAGAAAGAGAGAGCTCACCTGCTTTGCCAAATGCTGGAGGGATTTGGTGAGTTTTCTCTGGGTCCCAAGAAAGCGAGAAATGATCAGCTCAGCTTCCCTCCTTCCCTTTGGGGAAAACAGATAAAAATGATTATTGGGGGGGGGGGGGGTTCCTAGGATGAAGAAAACCGAAAACATTTCCTTAAAGTACATTCTTTTCTGTGGAGGTCAGTTCTGTTACTTCTTTGCTCCCTTTGTCTGTCCCTTCATCTGTTAACCCAGCTCCTGCCAACCTAGCAGCTGGAAAGCCAAGAAATGGCAAGTAGGTAAATAGATACCACTTTGACAGGAAAGGTAACAGGATTCCATGTGCTTTGGTGTTTAATCATGCCTGCCATGTGACTGCAGTAATGTCAGCAGACACAGAGAGTGCTGGCTATTGCCTGTAAACAGAGATGAGTTGGATACATCTGGCTTTCTAGCAGGGGAGACCTTTACCTTTTTTGGCTCAAAAACAATCATTGAACTGAAAGAAAAATGAGCTGCTTCAGCCTGGAATTTTTACAAACTCCCATCCCAAAAGCCTCTTTTTAATTTAAACAGTCTTTTTCTCACATCATGCAGAGAGCTGCACTATTCTTTTTGGGGCATCAAAATTGTAGGGCTGGCCTTGTTCATTTTGTTCCTTACCATACGCCAGGGGTTCCCAAACTAAGGCCCGTGGGCCAGGTCCAGTCTATGACACCATTTCATGTGGCCCACTACCCCTCCAAGGGAATTTGAGAAACAAAATGGCCTCCCCTTTGAAGCCGTTGGTTCAAAATGGACACCTCCGTTGGGTGAGCCATTCCAAATTGCGATCTGATCCTCGAAGCTGACTGAGAGCAAGCGTGTGACCTGGCACCCGGGATGGAAAGGTTGGGAACCCCTCAATGGCATAGCATGGGTTTCAGCTGCCTAGGGCGTAGGCCAAATTAGCTGCAGCCACCCCTCCATGCAATGCCATTGCACTGTGCTCAGTGAGGGGATGTAACAGGTTCACACCATTTCACCAGAACTGGTAGTAACTTTTCCTAGTGTCCCAGAGAACTGGTAGCAGGTTTTGGGGGGAACCACCTTCGGGGCTTACCTTTTCACTAGTTCCCCCACTGCGCATGCGCACCAAACACTTGGTGTGTATGCATGCCTACAGTGCTTGGCGCGTTTGCACGGCCTCCTTGCTGTCCTCCCAAGCGGGGAGGAGGAAGAGAAGCTGCTAGCCAGAAGCTCCTGATAGCCTGCTCCCCAGGGTAAGTGACTCACCTTTGGATGTGGTGTGCCTGTACCTTAGTACCACCCTTCCTAAAAAGACCTGGCGGCCGGCAGGCCTAGCAGCCTGGCTTGGGGTTTTTAAGCAAAGTCTTGGAGTTACCTCATCAATAAGCTACACCTGTGCTGTTCCAATTGGAGAACCCTTAAGGAGGTACAGCTGTTTTACATTAAGGCATATTATCCTAGAGAATTAGTTAGGCAAAGACTTAGTACTGCTCCCCCCCCCCCCAATTTAATTAAGCCTTTCTAGATATATGAGAAAAAGGAAAGACTGCCCTCTCCCCACCTGTTGAACTTCTGCCTTTCCTGGCTGAAGAGGGAGGAAGCAATCCTCCGCTTCCCGCCAATAAATCTGTTGCCAAGATACGGGGAGGAGGGACTTCAGAAACAAAGGTGCCTCAGCCACGCCCCCTCCTGGGATTGTGTTTGCGCAGGCGCTGAAGGACATCCGGGCTCTTTTCCAGGCAGCTGCAGGAGGAGGAGGCGAAGCCTTTGATCTTCTATCTAGGGTAAGAAAAAGGGGATAAGTCAGGGATTGGGGGGGGAAAGAAGACTATTATCTCCCCCCTCCATTGGCGTTCATCTTCCTCCCATTGAGGATGGTGTGTGTGTGAGAAGAATCCAAAGATGAGGTAGGGACGTCTCTGTTCCTTCTGCCGCCTGAGGCCCCACCCGCAGGTCCTCACTTCAGGGGTCTCATCCTTTCTCCCCCTCCCCAATTCCATGTGGGGCCTCTTTCCAACCTCTCCCTCCCAGAGCCTCTTCTTTGGGCACTCAGTGGCTTCCCCCCAATGAGGGGGGGGGGGAGACGTGGTGGGGGGGTGAGGGGGAGGAAAAGGCCTCCCTCCCACCAGGTCTTCCTCTTCTGTCGTCCTCTCCATTTTGGGTTTTGTGGGGCGCAGAATCGCTTAGAGGGGGCGCAGGACAACCCACCCCCTTCATATAGCCCTGCAGAGAGACGATATGGGGGGGGGGAGGGCGCAGGGAAGCATTTCTTTTCCCCACCTTTCCCCTTGTCAGTCTGGGTGGGGTAAGAGATTGTCCTGCTCTTCACTCTCCCCCCCCCTTTGTTTAATAACAGTATCTTGGAATTTGAAGTGACCTCCCTTCCTTCCTCCATTGTCTCCCTTTGGAGTATCTCCCAGGAAGATCTTTCACAGAGGGAAGGGGAAGGGTCTCTTTGCTTAAGGGTTTTCCCCACCATTCAGGACACCCAGAAGGCAGAGGGGGGGTTGGGGCAGTTGTTCTCAACCTGCGGCCTGTGAGCCATGTGTGTTTTTAAGTTTTTAAGCTTTTAAAACTTTTAGTTTCTACATTGGTCATTTTGATGACCTTTTAACTGATGTTTTATTGGAGTAAACTGTTTCTTATGTTTTTATTTTTATTTTTAGTGTTTTGTAAGCTGCTCAGAGTCGGGTTCTCCCGATTGGGGCGGGGTATCAAGTGTAATAAATAAATAAATAAATAATAAATTGTTGTCTTGGTTGTTGTGTTGGGAATCGCCCTGGGTCCCTTCGGGGAGGAGGGCGATAAACAAACTTAAATAAATAAACAAATGTGGCCAATGGCACCATTTGATGTGCCACTTTCTGACTCCACCACACCAGGAAGTTCCATGTAGTTGAGAAAGGGCAAAATGGCCGTCCAGCCCCCAATGCTGTCTGAGGGAGCGTGATCCAACCTTTGGCTTGAAAAGGTTGAGAACTCCTGGTTTAGGGTTTAGTTCTGTTTCTTTGCATGTTTGTGTGAACGAGGTTGTTGTTGGAAGTGGAAAGAGAGAGATGGGACTGGAGATTTTACTGAAATGAACCCCCCCCCCCCTTTAGGAGACATGAAAGGGGAGGGGTCTTTTCCAGTGCAATCCGAATGGACTTGATGGCCTTTGCTTTGATGGTTACCTCCAACTCCTTGCCAAGTGCTTCACAAACTTCCTCTATCATACTCAGCTCATCAAGAGCCTGAATTTCAATTGTCTTCTCATCCTTTTGATTCACTGTGCTGAATTTCCCAGCTTTCCCGTAGTTGCAGCAGACTTCTTCAGCTCTAAGAGCAGATTTCCAGCCACTTTTCCTCCTCACCTTCATCACATTCTCTTCCACCTCCTTCAAGGACGGCTCGTCCTTCAATTGTCTCAACATATCTCTTCCCTTCTCCAGTTGTGCTAAGACAGAGGCAAGTGGCAGGGAAGATGGACGTTGTAGTCTGAATGGACAGTTTTGCACTCAAACTGTGGAGGGAAAGATTTGCAATTCTATGGGGCATTATATGTTTTTGGACTCCAAGGCCCCTGTGGCAGGGTCTTGGTAGGGAATCTGGGCATTGAAGTAGTACTGTACTTGGGATTAGTGCATTTAACGAAAGGAATGGGGATTTTCAGGGATCTGTTTTGGGATTACAACCCCTCAAGGTATGGCTGGTTTAGGATTCTGGGATTTGTAGTGCATTTCCAATCACTGTGAAGGGACCTTGTTTTCCCACCTCTTTCTCTAAGGACTCTGTTTGGTGGCTTTTTTTCCAGGTCAGGGCAAAACAAACAGTGTTACATCCCTGAACATGGAAGGAAGGGGTCCATTTTCATCCTCTCCTGGCAGTTACTTTTTCCTGAGGAGGTCTGGTAAGCATCCTTTGAAGTCTGCTCCACCCTCATTAACTAAATAATACTATACCGGATTAGAGATCTTTAAAAGGGGGCAGCTCATTTACTTTAAAAGGGGGGCAACTAAGCCAGTGGTTCAAAACCTACGCGCCCCACCTAAGCAAGTCATATACCAGTAATAATTATTCAAAAAGTGAAGTACAGTTGTGCCTTGCTTAAAGAGCATAATGCGTTCTACAGGATAGCTCTTTAAGCAAAACATCATTGTAAGTGAACAATTGTGACTTCTGGTGGGGGGGGATTGTGTACCCTGATTTATTTGCTAAGTGAGTTTTTGGTTGGTTTTAGTTGTTAAGCAAAGCGAACATTCAGTTACTCTTTAAGCAAGGTGCTCTTTACGCAAGGTTTGACTGTATTTAGGAAGCCTAAAAGGCCATTAACTTGGTCTTCTAAACATTTTTTGTTCAGTCGCACAGTGGAGTATGGCCCTTTGAGACCCCATGGACCATATCACGCCAAGCTCTTCTGCCATCTGCCATTTCCTTAGCCCTCCAGATCTACACCAGCTGTGTCAACGATGCCATCTAACCATCTCATCCTCTCACACCCCCTTCTCTTTTTGCCTTCAATCTTTCTGAACATAAGGGCCTTCTCCACTCTCTCCTCTCTCCTCATTTGATGGCCAAAGTACTTGAGTTTAAGCTTTAGTGTATGTCCTTCCAAGGAACAGTCAGGGGTGATTTCCTTCAGGATTGACGGACTTGATCTCCTTGCAGCCCAGGGGACTCTCCAAAGTCTTCTCCAGCACCACAGTTTAAAGGTGTAAATTCTTCTGCGCTCAGCCTTCCTTATGGTCCAGCTCTCATCTATACATTATGACAGGAAAGACCATTGCTTTAACTATGCAGGCTTTTGTTGGCAGTTTGATATCTCTATTTTTTATTATGCTGCCCCTTTTGGACCTGCGATCCACTCCCACTCCCACTGCTTTCCTTAGCCAGCCTGGGCAGGAAAGAAAGACGGGCCACTACAGTGACTTTTGATCTTGGGAGGGGAGAGGACGAGACAGGTAAAAGAAAGGAGGCGGAGGCGGCTCAGACTTTGCAAGCAGCAGGAGACTGAATGACCCACCACCCGCCTGTCGCCCTGCAGGGAGTGCCCCCCCCCCCAACTTGCTTAGGCTCCGATAGGGAAGGCCCCGGACTGCACGGATGGGAAAGGAAGCCACATTTTGCGGTCCCTGCCCACCCCACCCAATGTGATCACATAAAAGGCAAGCAGCCCCCCCATCGAGATCCCAAGAGTCCACCTCTTGATAACAGTAGCAACAACATTTATATACTCCATGGTGCTTGTGCAGTCTCTAGACAGTTGACATAACATAACCACAGAATTTAGACATTACCCCTGTGCCATGGTCAGATCACTATCTGGTGACTCTAGACTTTCTGGGGACGAGGCTTCACTGCAGGGAGGTAGGGCCAGTTAAATGGGCCCGCCCCCGGTGACTAATGGATCCGGAAGGATTCCAGAGGAAACTGGGGTGTTTTCCTCTTGACCTGCAATGCGATTCGTCTGAGGCTCTTGTCAACTCATGGAACGATAGAGTAACGGCAGACTTGGACGTGATCGCTCCACTGCGGCCTCTCCTTGCCTGGGGGCATCGATCATCCCCTTGGCTCACAGAAGAGCTGAGGGAGCTCAAACGGGCAAAGAGACGCCGAGAGCGCCGCTGGGTGAAGACCTGGAGTGAGTGATCGAACACTTGTTAGAGCTGCCATTAAAGCCTACCTAGTGGCGATGGGGCGGTGAAACGACAATATTTCACCGCCCTTATTGCCTCCGCAGATAATCGCACAGCAACCTTGTTCCGGGTGACCAGGTCCCTCCTTGGTGGGGGGTGTGGGTCTGGCCCTGGTTGGCAGGGATCGGCTGAGGCTTTTGCTGATTATCTGGTGGAGAAAATTGCTCAGATTCGCTTCAAGTTTAATCCCGGCGTGGAAGATATAGAACTGGGGTTGACCAGAGTTCAGTCTGGGCATGTTATCTGGGATCGGTTTGAGCCAGTTGGCTCTGAGGAAGTGGACAGGCTTCTTGGATCTGTTCGCGCCACTGCCTGTGAATTGGATCCATGCCCTGCCTGGCTACTCAAGGCATCTAAGTCTGTGTCAGGTGGTTGGGTCGAGGCAATTATAAATTCATCTCTGCAGGAGGGGTTTTTTCCAGCACCCTTAAAACATGCTTTGGTGCATCCCCTCCTGAAAAAGCCATCCCTTGACCCTATGGTACTTACCAACTACCAACCAGTATCCAACCCACCCTTTTTGGGTAAGGTCTTGGAGAAGGGAGTGGTGTGGCAGCTACAGGAAGTCCTGGATGAAGCAGATTATCTGGACCCTTTCCAGTCAGGATTCAGGCCCGGATATGGTACTGAAACTGCATTGGTCGCATTGGTGGATGATCTCTGGTGAGAACGGGATGGAGGTCATCCATCCGTCCTGGCTCTTCTTGACTTCTCAGCGGCTTTCGATACCGTCGACCACGGTATCCTTCTGGGAAGGCTCCAAGGATTGGGGATCCAAGGCACTGTGTTGGCCTGGTTCTCTTCATTTCTGAGGGGCTGGACCCAGTCGGTGTGGCTGGAAGGCGAGAGGTCCAGCCCTAGGCCTCTGCAATATGGGGTGCCTCAGGGCTTGGTACTCTCGCCTCTCCTATTTAACATCTACATGAAGCCACTGGGTGAGATCATCCGTTCCCATAGGGTGAGGTATCACCAATATGCAGATGATACCCAGCTGTATATCTCAGCCCGTGGAGATCCAATTGATGCAGTAGAAGTCCTATCCAGGTGCCTGGAGGCTGTCAGTGTCTGGATGGGGGACAACGGGCTGCAACTGAATCCCGGCAAGACTTAAGTGGCTATGGGTAAGGGGTCCTGCGCTATCTCTGGAGTTGCCATCTTTGGTTCTGGATGGAGCAGCTTTGCCCCAAACAGACCCGGTGTGTAATCCCGGGGTCCTCTTGGACTCACGACTACTGCTCGAGGAGCAGGTGGCAGTCGTGGCCAGGAGGCCTTTTGCACAACTTCGTGTAATACGCCAGCTACGCCCGCTCCTAGACCGGGACTCCTTGCTCATGATCACACATGCTTTGGTCACCTCCAGACTTGATTACTGTAATGCGCTCTACATGGGGCTGCCCTTGGTGACCATTCGGTGGCTGCAGCTGGTCCAGAATGCAGCTGCTCGGGTAGTGGTGGGGTGCGGGCGTTATGCTCGTGCCTCACTGCTGCTTCAGTGGCTGCACTGGTTGCCAGTATGTCTTCAGGTGCAATTCAAGGTGCTGGTTATTACCTTTAAAGCCCTACATGGTAGTGGGCCAGGATACTTAAGAGACCGCGTCACCCGAAGAACATCTGTCTGTCCCACCAGGGAGGATCGGAGAGGCTCTCTTATCATTCCATTGGCTAGAGAGGCGCATCTCTCTAGCACCAGAAGGAGGGCTGCCCCGGCCACTTGGAACCTCCTGCCAACTGAGTTACGTCTACAGACAGAGCTCCTGCCCTTTCGGAAGGGCCTAAAAACCTGGCTGGCAGGGCAAGTGCGGCTCCAGTAATATGGGGTCCCATGTTGGGTGGTTGATCTGATGGGACAGCCACCCCTCCCTCGCTCTTTTAAACCTTTTAAAACCTTTTAACTTTTTAAATCTTTTAGATTTTTGTAAATTCATAGTTTAATTCCTTTTTAATTGATTTTTAAGTAATTATGAACTTTAAGGTTTTAATTTATGAATTTGTAGGGGGACTGTTTAATTGTTTTGCATTGTTTATAGTCTCTCCCCCTTTTCTGTAAGCCACCTAGAGTCAGGTTTGCCTGATTGGGGCGGGATAATAAATCTAACTAACTAAATAAATAAAATAAACATTTTGCCCCCAACATTTTACCAACCTCAGAAGGATGGAAGTCTCAGTCAACCTTCAGCCCGGTCCTGATCGAACTCAGAACATGTGCAGAGTATTGACTGCAGTCCAACAGTTACACCATTGTACTAGTCACAATTCTTAATGCAGTACCCAAATTAAAAAAGTTACTGTATTTCAGTGGTTCCCAACAAGGGGTACACAGGCCACAGGGGGACTTCAATTCCCAGAAGCCTAAGTCAGTACATTGGCTGATCAGTGCTTTGGGGAAATGACTTAGGCTTCTGGGAATTGAAGTCCAAACACCAGCATTTGGGAAACACTGCTGTATTTAAACACAAGGCAAAAGGGAGGGTGGAGCCATCCAATCAGAGAAACAAGAGGGGGCCTTAATAAATAGCCCATTTGTGTCATTTGAATTAATTGAAGCTATAAACAGCATGAAAATAAACTCAGTAGTAAAAAGTTATAAAAAGGATAATTTTTAGAGGGACATACGGATATGATAAAAATGACCTATGGTGCTGGAGTGCATATTGTTGATGCTGTATTATTAAAATGTTTATTTCTTTTTTTGTATTAGTGAGTTTCGTATTAAACTTTCTTATGATTATAAGTTTTTGTCTTATATTGTTTATTTTTCTTAAAAATTCAGTTTTTCAAATGATAAACCACTGTACCATGAGGACTCATAATAGGTCTTTAATCTTTGGAAATGTACATGAAGAACAAACATGTCCTTCGTGATGTACAGGGTGTTTCTAATGAGTTAAATTGACAAGAAACACCCGGCTTGCAACACCATTCCACGTGGGGGCCCCCAGTGGAAGTGGACACATTTATGTCAAACATAAAACACACTTGTGCATGCGTAAATGCACCCTCACCTGTGATAAAGGTGGAAGTGGGTGCATTTATGGCTGTCATAAACGCACCTCTTCTGCTTCCAGGAGGAATGCTGAGGCACATTCAGCTACCTGGGTCAGGCCTGCAGAGCGAAACGTTTGGGCACCCCTGGTTTGGAGGTATCAGCAATAAGGCACTTGATATCTCTTGGTACTGAGAGCAGTTGTCATGAGGGATTTTAAAATATTGTCTTCTAATGTGCATCTCTATTCATTTCTAATTATTCAGGCACAGTATAACAGAAAAAGGAATCATAGTGGAAATTCAAAGGTTATCAGGACCAACCGAAGAGTGGAAGGCAGTATTTTTACAAATGAATCTCTAGATACTCTCCAGAATCGATTCTTCATTAGACATCAACTTTATTTGACTTTTCAGGAGTTTCCATCTCAAACTAGGCAGTTAATCTGCTTTTTTCCACACAACTGCTGATATGGAATATAAAGCAACTTTTCAACTAGGAGGATATATTACAATTCGTGAAAGAACATATTCAGGAGAGAAGCAGTTTCAAGGCCTGAAATGTGGAAAGGGCTTCAGTGAAGGGGGACGTTTTCCTACACACCACAAGATCCATGCAAGGGAGTTCCCTTTTAAATGCATGGAATGTGGAAAAAGCTTCAGTAAAACAGCAGAATTTGATTTACATCACAGGATCCACACAAAAGATAAGCCTTTTGAATGCCTGCAGTGTGGAAAAACCTTCAGTCGACGGGAACACCTTGCTAGACATGACAGGGCCCATACAGGAGAGAAGCCTTTTAAATGTCTGGAGTGTGGAAAAAGCTTCAGTCGAAGTGAAAGCCTTGCTTCACATCATAAGACCCACACAGGAGAGAAGCCTTTTAAATGTCTGGAGTGTGGAAAAAGCTTCAGTGACGGTGGAAGCCTTGCTAAACACCACAGGATCCACACAGGAGAGAAGCCTTTTAAATGTGTGGAGTGTGGAAAAAGCTTCAGTCAAAGTGCACACCTTGCTTCACATCATAGGGCCCACACAGGAGAGAAGCCTTTTGAATGTCTGGAGTGTGGAAAAAGCTTCAGTGACAGTGGAAGCCTTGCTAAACATCACAGAATCCACACAGGGGAGAAGCCTTTTAAATGTCCAGAGTGTAGAAAAAGCTTCAGTGACAGTGGAAGCCTTGCTAGACATCACAGGATCCACACAGGAGAGAAGCCTTTTAAATGTCTGGAGTGTGGAAAAAACTTCAGTCAAAGTAAAAGCCTTGCTTCACATCATAGGACCCACACAGGAGAGAAGCCTTTTAAATGCGTGGAGTGTGGAAAAAGCTTCAGTCACAGTTCACACCTTGCTTTACATCATAGGATCCACACAGGAGAGAAGCCTTTTAAATGTCTGGAGTGTGGAAAAAGCTTCAGTGACAGTGGAAGCCTTGGTAATCATCACAGGATCCACACAGGGGAGAAGCCTTTTAAATGTTCAGAGTGTGGAAAAAGCTTCAGTGACAGTGGAAGCCTTGCTAGACATCACAGGATCCACACAGAAGAGAAGCCTTTTAAATGTCTGGAGTGTGGAAAAAGCTTCAGCCGAAGTGAACACCTTACTACACATCACAGGATCCACACAGGAGAGAAGCCTTTTAAATGCGTGGAGTGTGGAAAAAGCTTCAGTCACAGTTCACACCTTGCTTTACATCATAGGATCCACACAGGAGAGAAGCCTTTTAAATGTCTGGAGTGTGGAAAAAGCTTCAGTGACAGTGGAAGCCTTGCTAAACATCACAGGATCCACACAGGGGAGAAGCCTTTTACATGTTCGGAGTGTGGAAAAAGCTTCAGTGACAGTGGAAGCTTTGCTAGACATCACAGGATCCACACAGAAGAGAAGCCTTTTAAATGTCTGGAGTGTGGAAAAAACTTCAGTCGAAGTGAAAGCCTTGCTTCACATCATAGGACCCACACAGGAGAGAAGCCTTTTAAATGTCTGGAGTGTGGAAAAAGCTTCAGTCAAAGTGCAGACCTTGCTAAACATCACAGGATCCACACAGGAGAGAAGCCTTTTAAATGTCTGGAGTGTGGAAAAAGCTTCAGAAACAGCGGAAGCCTTGCTCAACATCACAGGGTCCACACAGGAGAGAAGCCTTTTAAATGTCTGGAGTGTGGAAAAAGCTTCATTGAAAGTGCAGATCTTGCTAGACATCACAGGAGACACACAGAAGAGAAGCCATCTACATGCCTGCAGTGAGAAATTTTTTGAATGCCTGGATGGTTGAAAAGGCTTAAGTGAGAGGAAGACTTACTAAACCTGTGACCAATATAGGAGAAAAACATTTTAAATGACAGGAATTTGGAAAATGGTTCAGTCAAAGTGCAAGATTTGCTTCACGTCACAGGATACACAGTTGGGAAAGGTTTTGAACACCTGGATGTGCATTTGACTGTCTGTACATCTAATAAACTTTGAAATAATTAAGTCAGTGTGGAAGCTTTTAAATGTGTGGAAGATTCTTCTGTCAACATGTGTACTCCTTTTCCTACACATTTCAGTATGTAGAAAGATAAAATGCTTTTTCAATGTATTGAGTGTTGGACAATCTTAGGTCTGGAAAGATATTCTATTACTCATGAAGGAATTATGTCCGGGGGGGAGCCATTTCAGTGCCTGCAGAGCAGAAAGATTATAACTCAAACTGCAAACTTCAAATTATACTGCACTTCCCACACACTGAAGAAGTCATTTAAATGCCTTGTGGAAAGAGCTTTAAATTGCAAAAAATCTTCACTTCTCATCAGTGACTTCATGACATCGAATTGTAATACAGTACTGTACTTATATTTTATGTTAAGAAAATGGATTCTCTTTTGTTAGAAAGTGTTAAGCTCTCAAGTATGCTTCTAGTAGCTGTTATGGTGTGTATTACCAGCAGATGTTAGGATGTCCTGGAAGAGGAGCCATATCAGGCCTACAGGAGGCCATAACAAGAATGCTTTCTTTGTTATCATGAGATGTGTGGATGCTAGGTAACTGTAAACAATAGCTGCGGGAACACTGTTAGAATGTTATGAGAATGTGGGGAACTGATGAGATGCAGTGTTGCAGTGACTTCAATGACTCCTGGTGCGACACTTCAACAGTTAACCCTTGTACCCCAGTAAGCTAGCCAGCACCCATCTCTGATCTAGTTCAAAGATCTGCTTTTGGGTTGTTTGTGACTGTCTCTGGTCACAAGATTGCACACATGCCTTGGGGTTGTTTGTTACACATCTAAGCCATGAGACTGAATATTATGTGAGGCACGCATAAGATGTATTAACCAATCAGGCTAAAGCCCAGACTAACATGATGTCATGAGATGACATCTCTTTCCTCATGTTCCCAAAGCATGGAGGGGACCTGATTTCACTAGGCCTCAAAAATCATTTCCCTTTGTCTTACAAGACTGCGTGTCACGAGACAGCTTGTTTTCAGTTCAGTGTTCCTATTTCTTATCTGTAGTTAGCCTTATTGCGCTACCACAGAGACACTGTCTCCAAATGTCCCCATGTTTTGAGAAACTTTCTGTTTCAATAGGAGCGTACCCTGATTGGTTAGAAGGTACCCCACCTGACTGCAGAATCTCCATCTTGGGGAGAGCAGATGGAGTTCATTTTTGGATGTCTATGGGTTAACATCTATGCCTGGGGGACTGCTTCCCTTTTTTCTTTCAAAATGATTACTTAGGATCTTTACTTTTGGACTGTCTCTGGACTGTCTCATATGCTTTAAGAACCTGATCAATAAATCTATGTTTGCTTCAACAACGTCTCTTCATTAAAGGGTAAGAGATGCAATGCATTCACACACAAGCCTCTGAATATGCTACCTGATTAAAACCTCCTTGTGGAAGAGAAGCAGCTAAGGGCTGTTTAGCTGCATTGCCGGCCAGCTCGCCCTCTGGGGGCTTTGGTTTAGGAGGGCCAGAGCAGAGGGGGCCGGCTGGTTTCGTGACACATGACCCAATCAAGGCCAATGTACTGAGCCTTAAATAGCCAATCTGATTTTCTGTGTAAGTGTTTCCTTATACAATTGTAACAATAAAAAGGCTCGAATGTTCATTCAAGGAAGAGTGTTCTCCGCTAGATCGGACTTAGTGTTGAGTGTTTCATGAAGCTTCATCCAACATGAGAACATGCATTCATTTTGTGTTAAGACACCATTGGATTGGCTAATGCTAATGAGCTGCGCACTAGTCTGATTTTAACCTAGTGCTGGAAGAGATTTGGAGTACATTCACATTAGGATTTCAGGATGTCACTTTGGAATGGTAAGACTACTGAAGAGATGCAGAAATCAGTAATCAGTTAGAGATTGGACAGATTATTTTTATGTTTGGGAGAAGGAGCTTGCTGGCTTGTCTGATATTTTTGAGTGGTGTTGACGATGTTCAGTTTTTCATCGTGAACCTGTAAACCTACTGAAGATCTATGTTTTACCTATCGGTTTTATTCTAAATAAACCAAGAACTGTTTTATCAAACAAGAGTGATTATTTTCAAGGGAAGGTGAGAGAAGAAACTGTTGCTAAGCCTTTGCTACAATAGGCTGCTGCTACCACAATAAAAGGTTTATTCTCTCGGCTGAGGTTGCTTTAAAGCTGGTGATACCTCTGACCTGGTTAATGTTAAGGGCTAGCTACAGGCAGGAACATGGGAGAATCTAGGCAGGGGGGCTTGCTTAGCTGCAGTCCTAGTCAGATATGGGCAGTGTGTATCTGAATGGGTCGTTGACAGTTCACACTAGGAGAAAATCATACCTTGAGAGAGAGAGAGACCCTTAAAGATATGCCAACTGAAACTGATTTCCAAATAAATGTTTAAAGAAAGTAAAAACGATGGCAGGAGAAGAGTGTGATGATGAACAACTTTGATCTTCCCCTGAAAATTCCTGTAGAGTAAATGTATTGAACTACATCGGGTTTTTTTTTTGTTTTTTTATATATTTTATTTGTAAATTTTCAAAAAAGAAATACAACAAAAAAGCTACACAAAAAATTAACAAAGAATGCATCAGTAAAATACAAGTACAAAATAGAAAACAAAAATAAAAAATAAACATTTCTACAAAGGCTTATATATTATTGATTTCTAACACTATATTGCTTAATACTCATCAATTTCTTTTACAACTAGTACATCAATCTTCTATAATTCACCACTGTGCTATGTACATTGTCCAGGAGGTTAACAGTTCACATCTTCCAAAAATTAATTTGATCCGGTACAGGCTTGATACCTTTATCTTTAATTATTACATATTCCACAAATTGTCGCCAGATCCTCCAGAATCTATTTTCGTGAACTATGGCTTTTCTAACATTCAATTCCCAGGTTAACTTATCGTTGAGTGCTAATTGCCACATTTCTTTATACCAATCATCTACTTTTAGTGGTACTTCATTTTTCCAGTTCTTTGCAATACATTGTCTCGCTGCTGATAACATCACAGTAATTAATTCCTTTTCATCATTACACATTTTAAATTTATCCACATCTGTTAGCAACACTACTTCTGGCCCCAACTCCAGTTGCATTCCAAACATATTTCTAATCTCTTTTTCTACTTTCCCCAAAAATTCTTTCACCCCATTGCAACTCCACCACATATGCGTATATGTTCCCATTGATTGTTTACATCTCCAGCATAAATTGCTTATCTTGTTATCTATTTGATGCAACTTAATTGGAGTCAGGTACCATCACCATAAAAGTTTATAATTATGTTCTTTTACGCTTACTGACATAGTTCTCATATGTGCTTGAAAGTTCTGATACCTATGAATATGAAAAGGATGACAGAGACATTGAAAAAAATGTAAATACATTGATGACATATTCTGGATCTGGACGCATGGAAAAGAAACCGTGGAGAAATTCCACCAAGACTTCAATAATTTTCACCCAAATATCAAACTCAGTTTGGACCAGACAACACAACAAGTAAATTTCCTGGACACCACTGAGAAATTACAAAATGGACATCTTAGTACCACACTATATCGCAAACCCACAGACAGATGTACCTACCTGCATGCCTCCAGCTTCCATCCAGAACACACAACAAAATCCATTGTCTTCAGCCAAGCCCTCAGGTACAATCGTATCTGCTCAGACCCACACGATAGAGATGCCAAGCTCACAGACTTACAAAATGCATTTCTCAAATTACAATACCCATCCAATATGGTTAAAGAACAAATCAACCGGGCTAGACAAATACCCAGGAGTGATCTACTACAAGACAGGCCCAGAAGGGAAAGCAATCGCACACTACTGGTTGTCACCTTTAGCCCTCAACTTAAACCCCTCACATGCATAATGAGGGATCTCCAACCCATCTTGGATAAGAGTGCTTCACTTTCTAAAGCCCTTGGTGACAGAACCCTACTCGCTTATAGACAACCCCCCAATCTCAACTATTGACACACAACAGACTACACAGAAGTGGAGCAGATATGGGAACTAGACCCTGCTGCAAATCCAGACGTCAACTATGCCCCCACATTCGCTCTGGAAACAGTATTACTGGACCCAATGGCACCACACACAACATTAAAGGCAGTTTTACTTGTGCTTCTGCCAATGTGATTTATGCCATCTCTTGCCAGAAATGTCCATCCGTGCTTTATGTAGGACAAACAGGACAATCTTTACGCAAAAGGATTAATGGACACCAATCAGATATCCGGAATGGCAACACGGAGAAACCTGTCTCAAACCACTTCAATCTAACTGGACACTCTATCCAAGACCTGAAAGTTGCAATTCTGGAACAGAGAATTTACAAAACTAGGATTGAAAGGGAGACAGCAGAAATCAAATACATCCATCTGTTAGATACCCATCACAGGGGGCTAAATATTAGTGAAGGGTTTCTGAGACATTATCAAATTTGATACACAGATTGCTATATGATTTTATATTACAACTTTCCTGCCAATTCTCTTTAGTAAAACAGAAAGAAACCAGGTACAGGCGTTTGTCTCCCCCCTCCCCGACATGCAGGTCACAAGTTGATCAGATACCATAGTGGGCTTTCTCAGCAACCTTGAGATTGAAAGGGAGTCATTTGGAGTTTATCTGAATAATTTATTGTTGCTAATGGCTGTGAGAAGCTGCATTCTTGTGCTTGCTTGTCTGTCGTCTTGCCCACACCCCTTCTCCCATCTTGCTCACACCCCTTCTCCCGTCGACCTCCTGAATTTGGTATATAAAGAACATGCCTATAAGTTTCACTCTTTGTCTGATGAAGTGGACTTGAGCCACGAAAGCTAACAATAAAAATATAGCAGTTAGTCTTTAAATGCTACAGTGTTTTTTATTTTATTTTGTTTGTTTTGTTTTCTGATAATGTAAATGCAGTTGCAGAAGTCAAAGATGAGGATAGAGACTTCTCAATGTGCAATGCCAAAAATAAATGAAATCCATGCATAAAATGTGCATTTGAGATGATAGTAGAGTATAACATGTACAGTCCCCATATACACAACTATATAAAGTATACAAATGTTTACTAACAATAACATTAACACAGGACACCTGTGAGTTTTCTCAAAACTTAAAAGGATAAGAACAAAACTGGCAGTAACTACGACGGATGAAAATTTAGAAGCATTTTTTTCTTCTGCACACTCAGAGAAGCATACTGAATGACATTGAACCAGACTTTGTTGTACGCAAACTGTGTCCCTATTTTGCTCAATCCTAGCAAAATCAGATAGAAATGGTCCTTTATAAAACATTGTTTCCACTTATGCTTCATTCAGTCCTCTAGTTCAAGCTTATTATGCTTCCATCAAAAGTCTGGACCTTTATACATAACTATACAAACCAGCAGGTTCCTGAAGACTCTGGTGAAAGCTGGTCAAGTCTGGCTCAGGTTGCCTGCACCCTGAGACCACTAAAGTAAGCCTTTAATTAATGGTGACTGGTGGATGATCACATCATCTTCATTCTGCACAAAGAGTTATGCTATAGAATTTTAGTCAACATTTAATTTGGGCCAGGAAAGTTACAGAGGCAGCAAAAAAGGGTGAGTTTTACTATACTGGCGAGTCTCACATCTAACAGGAGAGTCTTGAAGTTACCATTGGAATGTCATTCTTCTATGACTTTTGAGATGTTTAGGAAACCCTTATGGTGAGCTGCCTGCACCCTGGAATTTAAGTGACATCTCTTCTGTATCGATTCTTAGATGGAGCCTAAGGAGCTTTCACAGTCTAAAGCAGTGTCTTGCATCTTTTCTTTCTTGGACTTCAATTCCCAGAAGCCTAAGTCAGTACAATGGGTGATCAGTGCTTTTGGCAATTGACTTCAGCTTCTGGGAATTGAAATCCGAGAACCAAAGGTTGGGAAACACTAGTGTAAAGACTTTTCATCGCTCCAAGAATTCCTTGTATTCTCTGGTGAATAATCCAGTATGTGTGTGGCAGAATTCCACCACCCCTATTCTAAGCAACAAAGTGGCTTCTCCCAAGGGGGAAACCCTTGCCAAGAAGTGAGGTTGTGGGTCTCCTGAAGTTCTTTGCACATTTGAACCATGCATAATTCCCTACAGAGGAAATGTTCCAAGATCTTCCACAAAAGCCCAAATCCATGGAAAGAAATTATACATGCCAGAACTATCCAAACTAGGATGGCAGCAGGAAATGTTTCTGTTCATTGGGTCGAATCCAGAAAGTTTTCTCTTTCAAGTGTGCTCCTGATGAGGAAGCAGATACTTACCAAGGGTAGACATGAAATGGCTTACATGAAGCAACATTCCATCTCAGAAGGACGCCATACATTATATCTGGGGTGCCCAAACGTTTTGGGCCGTCGGCCGATCATGTGGTTCAGGAAGCCAGTCACTAAGGCCCGGGCGCCGGGTGTGGCCAACACCAATGAATCCGCCCACGAAGCCCTCATCGCTCCTGGAAACGGAAGTAAAACGTACCCACGGGCCGGATGAATTGGCAACTGCATTTACATTTTCTTCAATGTCTCTGTCATCCTTTTCGTATTCATAGGTATCAGAACTTTTAAGCGCACCAGTGGTGTAGTTTTACTCTATGGATTTCCTACTTATATTGAGCCAAACATTTGTGAAGGACATTGTTTCTTCCCTAAGTTTGTCTAGTGAAGCCATCAACTTACAAATTTTGTCCAATGCATTTGCTGGAAGTTTGTCTTTGATTTCAGTAAATCTTTTGGGATCAAACAAAGCCAAGTAAATGTACAGACCTTTTTGTTTCACAAATTGGTATTCCATTGTTTGAGTGACTGTATCTACAAGGTAGTTCAATAAATTTACTCTACAGGAATCTTCAGGGGAAGATCAAAGTTGTTCATCATCACACTCTTCTGCCATCTTTTTTACTTTCTTTAAACATTTATTTTGAAATCAGTTTCATTTGGCATATCTTTAAGGATCTCTCTCTCAAGGTTGGAGACAGGCCGGTAGTTGGTCATAACCGCAGGGTCAAGCGATGGCTTCTTTAGGAGGGGGTGCATCAAAGCATGTTTTAAGGTAGCAAGGAAAATACCCCTCCCAAAGCGAAGAGTTAATAATTGCCTCGACCCAACCACTTGTCACCGCCCTGGCAGATTTCACCATTCAGGCAGGTAAAAATTCTGATGCACATGCAGTGGCACACTCAGATCCCAGGAGCCTGTCCTCTTCAGGGACAACTGGATCAAACCAATACCAGATAACATGACCAGACTGCACTTTGGACAACCCCAGACCTAATATTTCCATGCCAGGGTTCAACTTTGACCGAATCTGAGGGGGTCAACCAGCATCTCAGGCTAATCGATTTGCTGATCCAGAGGACAAACACCCAGTTCCGTTTTAATCCATCCAGATCCACCAGTCACCGGGGGCAGACCAATTGAATAGGCCCTACCTCCTTGCACTGAATCCCCATGCCCAGAAAGTCCAGTCACCAGATAGTGATCCGACCATGGCACAGGAGTGATGTTTAATTTCTGTAAATTCAGATCACTCTGCCACTGGTCCCACAAGAAAATGAGATCTGGGGTGTGGCCAGTTCCTAGTTGGGTCCCAAATTACTTGAGTCAGGCCCACAGCTGCCATGGAAGCCATGAACTCCCGAGCTGCCACGGTGCCGACCCCCAGTGAAGCCAAGTTGAAATCCCCCAGAACCATAAGTCTGGGGACCTCAAACGCCAACATGGCGACGGCTTCAAGGAGCTCAGGCAGGGAATCTGCTACCTTGCAGGAAGGCAGGTACAGGAGCAAGATTCCCAACTGACCCTTAGGGCCCAAGCACATAAGAAGGGCCTCACAACCCGGAACTTGGGGAGCTGTGGCTCTGACAACTCCCAGTGACTTCCTGGCTACAATGGCGACGCCACCACCCCTCCCATCCCCCTAGGCTGGTGCCAAATACCAAACCCAGCTGGACAGTTTTAACAGGGGAACCCCGTTCGCTGGTGCCAGCCAGGTTTCAGTGATGCATGCCAGGTCAGCCCGATCCCCCAGAATAGAATCTGAAATCTGGGGAGCCTTATTGCAGACTGACCTGGCATTCATCACCAGTAGCCTAAAGGAGGGGATTCTCTGGATCAGCAGCACAGGAACCAGAGGTGTAGCCAGGGGGCTGGAACAGGGGACAGATATTACACATCTGTCCCGTGTTCTCCGAGTGTGGCCTACCCCTCGGCTCCCACCATATGGCAACATGCCCGTCACAATACCAATTTGGGCCCCAGGAACCTCATTGCTTGCTCCAGACGGAGCGCTGTTCCCTATCCCTGGGTAGTAAGCTGTTCTCCCCTCTCTCCCTCACCCCCATTCCCAGACAGGAAAACCGACATGAAGACCAGCACCTGTTACTAATTCATAACAGATACCTGTCACTCCGAGACCCCAGGGCCCTGGGCGGCCTTCCCAGCCCCAAAGGGCGCCTCCAGTGGGGCACATACTGCATGACGGAGTGAACTCCCTCCCGTCTGTCCCAGCTCCTGCCAGTCGAGCAGTTTGAAAGCAAGAAATTACAAGTAGATAAATAGAGACCACTTCGTTCAGAAGGTAAACAGTGTTCCGTGCAGACACGCATTGAGGCATGCCTGCCACATGTCCACGGAAACGTCTGCAAATGAATATAGTGCTGACTCTTTGGTTATAAACAGAGATGAGCACTGAACCCTAGACTCAGAGTGAGATACACTTGGCTTTCGAGCATAGGCCACCTTTATCTCTACCAGCCATGTGACTCTGTCTATTGGCGATTTTTGATATTGGTTTATGAGGCAGGAAGAACAGCACCACCGCCCTCACCAGTGAAGGATTTGCTCCACTGGCTCTTCCTCCAACTACAATTTCTGAGTCCCTTTCAGTCCTGGTGTGGGAGTGAACAAATATATTATTTCCCCTCCTTAATCCTGGCTCTTCTTTCTCTCCCCCCCCCCCCCCCCAATATTTCCCCTTCTGAGGAAAGGAAAGAAATAAAGTTAGGCGGGGGAGTTTATTCCTCTGTAACCCACAATTTCACCCTCCCTTTGAGGGTGACTTAATTAAGCCTTTCTAGATAGATGAGAAAAGGGAGATTTCCCTCTCCCCACCTGTTGAACTTCAGCCCGTCATGGCAGTTGGGGGGAGGGAGGGAGGGAGCAATCCTCCCCCTCCCTCCTTCCCGCCTAGAAAATCCGTCGCCAAGATACAGGGGAGGGGCTTCAGAACCAATGGCGACCCAGGCCGCGCCTCCTCCTGGGATTGTGTTTGCGCAGGCGCTAAGGGACATCCGGGCACTTTTCCTTCTTTCCCAGGCAGCAGCAGGAAAAGCCTTTGATCTTTTAGGGTGAGAAAAAGAGGGGGGGTCACGGATTGTGCAGGGGGGGGAGGAAAGAAGGGGGTTGGACTATTCTCCCCCCCTCCGTTGGCCTTCATCTTCCTCCCTTTGAAGTTGGGGGACGGGAGAGAAGAATCGAAAGGTGAGGTAGGGTTGTCTCTGTTCTTTCTGCTGCCTGAGGCCCACCCATCATCCTCACTTCAGGAGTCTCATCCTCTTTCTAACCCCCCCCCCCCAGTTTCATGTGGGGCGTCTTCCAAATCTCTTTTTCCCCCTTGTTCTTTGGGCAGGGCCATTGCCATGGGGTAGCCTGGGAGGTCAGATTTGGGGGGGGGGGAGAAGGGAGGTTGGACTATTCCCCCCCCCTCCATTGGCCATCATCTTTCTCCCATTGAATATTTAAGGGGGGGGCGATGACAAGGAGAGTCCAAAACTAAGGAAGGGTCTACGCTGCTCTTTCTGCCACCAGAGGCCCATCCATCATCTTCCCCTCAGGGACATCATCTTCGTTTTCTCCCTCTCCCCCAAATTCCATGTGGGGCCATTTTTCAAATCTCTTCTTTTCTGCGGCTGTTTTGTGGTGGGATTCGGAGCCTTCTCCCCTAAGGAGACCAACCTTGGTGGGAGGGGTTTGAGAAAAAGAAGGCTCCCTGCCCCCCCCCCTTCAGGGTCTCTTCAACCCCCCCCCCTTTGGGACTCTGCCCCTCCCCTCCTGTGTCCCTTCCTAGCTTCCTTTAATTTTTTTAATGGAGATGTTACTGTCCCACAGGATACGGAAAGCAGAAGGGAACTTCAGGCGGCAGAGGCAGCTGGGTAGCCTCCAAGGGCAGGAACAGGAGGAAGTGGGGTGGGGTAGGGTGGGTGTCTGAGGCTTAATTAAGGCTCCAGGCAGATGAGGAAGTGGAAAGTCTTCCCTCTCCCCACCTGTTGAACCTCTGCCTGTCTTGAGGGAAGGGGGAGAAACACATGTCTCTCTGAGGTAAAATCTGTGACTAGCCTTGAGAAGAAGCACTTTTTCCCCTCATCTCATCAGGGGGAGAAAAAAGCCTCCCTCCCATTAGGGCTTCCCCTTCTGTTATCCTCCCCACTTTTGGTTTTTGGGGGGGCAGAATCCCTTAGACTGGGCACTGGACATTCCCCTCTTCATATTTCTGTGCACAGAGAAGCTACTGCCTTCTCCAAAACCTTGCTCAGGAATGTAAGGTAGGAGACAGGCCGGTAATTGGTCATAACCGCAGGGTCAAGGGATGACTTCTTTAGGAGGGGGCGCATCAAAGCATGTTTTAAGGTAGCAGGAAAATACCCCTCCCAAAACGTAGAGTTAATAATTGCCTCGACTCAACCACTTGTCACCGCCCTGGCAGATTTCACCATTCAGGCAGGTAATGGTTCTGATGCACATGCAGTGGCACACACAGACCCCAGGAGTCTGTCCACTTTTTCATGGACAACTGGATCAAACCGATACCAGTTAACATGACCAGACTGCACTTTGGACAACCCCAGATCTAATATTTCCATGCCGGGGTTCAACTTTGACCGAATCCGAGGGGGTCAACCAGCATCTCAGGCGAATCGATTTGCTGATCCAGAGGACAAACACCCAGTTCCTTTTGGAATCCGTCAGGATCCACCAGTCACCGGGGCAGAACAATTGAATAGGCCCTACCTCCCTGCACTGAAGCCCCATCCCCAGAAAGTCCAGAGTCAACAGATGGTGATCCAACCATGGTGCAGGAGTGATGTCTAATTTCTGTAAATTCAGATCACTCTGTCACTGCTCCAACAAGAAAATGAGATCTGGGGTATGGCCATTGTTCCTAGTTGGGTCCCAAATTACTTGAGTCAGGCCCACAGTTGCCATGGAAGCCATGAACTCCCGAGCTGCCAATGAGCCGACCCCCAGGGAAGGCAAGTTGAAATCCCTCAGAACCATAAGTTTGAGGAACTCCAATGCCAACATGGCGACGGCTTCAAGGAGCTGAGGCAGGGAATTGCTACCTTGCAGGAAGGCAGGTACAGGAGCAAGATTCCCAAGCACAGGAGAAGGGCCTCACAACTCGGGACTTGGGGAGCTGTGGCTCTGGCGACTCCTAGTGACTTCCTGGCTACAATGGCGATGCCAACACCCCTCCCATCACCCCTAAGCTGGTGCCAAATACCAAACCCAGCTGGACACAGTTTTGACAGAGGAACCCCGTCCTCTGGTGCCAGGCAGGTTTCAGTGATGCATGCCAGGTCGGCCCGATCCCCCATAATAGAATCTGAAATCAGGGGAGCCTTATTGCAGCCTTACCTGGCATTCATCACCAGCAGCCTAAGGGAGGGGATTCTCTGGATCAGCTGCACAGGAACCAAAGGTGTAGCCAGGGGGCTGTAACAGGGGAGTGTGGCCTGCCCCTCGGCTCCCGCCATACGGAAACATGCCTGTCACAATACCAATTTGGGTCCCAGGAACCTCATTGCTTGCTCCAGATGGAGCGCTGTTCCCTATCCCTGGCTGGTAGGTTCTTCTCCCCTCTCTTCCCACCCCTATTCCCAGGCAGAAAAACCAAGGAGAAGACCAGCACCTGTTATCATAACAGATACCTGTCACTCCAACATTCCAGGGCCCTGGGCAGCCTTCCCAGCCCCAAAGGGCGCCTCTGGTGGGGCACATACTGCATGACAGAGTGAGCTCCCTCCCGTCTGTCCCAGCTCCTGCCAGCCAAGCAGTTTGAAAGCAAGAAATTACAAGTAGATAAATAGGGACCACTTCGTTCGGAAGGTAAACAGTGTTCCGTGCACTCATGTGTTGAGGCATGCCTGCCACATGTCCACGGAAACGTCTGCAGCTGGGTAGCCTCCAAGGGCAGGAACAGGAGGAAGTGGGGTGGGGTAGGGCGGGTGTCGGAGTCTTAATTAAGGCTCCAGGCAGATGAGGAAGTGGAAAGTCTTCCCTCTCCCCACCTGTTGAACCTCTGCCTGTCTTGAGGGAAGGGGGAGGAACATATCTCTCTCTGAGGTAAAATCTCTGACTAGCCTTGAGGAGAAGCAGTTTCTTCCCTTTCCCACCAAGAAAATCCCCTTGCCAGGATACGGGGGAGGGGCTTCAGAAACAATAGTGCCCCCAGACCACTTCCCCTCTGGGAATATTTTGCAAGGGCGCTGAGGAGGAGGAGGTGGTGCCTTTCATCCTCTTCTGGGGTAAGAAAAAGAGCTGGGGGATAAACGGGGTGGTGGTGGAGATAAGGGGTTGGTATATCCCCCCCCCCATTGGCCTTCACCTTCCTCCCATTGAAGGTCCAAAGCTGAGGAAGGGAGGACTGTGCTGCTTCTGCCGCCTGAGGCCCCCAGCCACCCAGCCACCCACCCTTCAGGTGTCTCATCTTTTCTCTCCCTCCCCAATTCCATGTGAGGCCTCTTTCCAACTGTTCCCGCCCCGAAGCTGTTCTTTGGGCACTCAGTGGCTTTCCTCCTGCTTTCCCCCAAGGAGGCTTATCTGGCATGGAGTGGGGGTGAGACGTGTGGGCCGGAGGAGAAAAAGGCCTCCCTCCCATTAGGGCTTCCCCTTCTGTTATCCTCCCCACTTTTGGTTTTGTGGGGGGCAGAATCCCTTAGACTGGGCACAGGACATCCCCCTCTTCATATTTCTGTGCACAGAGAACCTATTGGGGGGGGGGGGAGCATTTCCTTTGGCCACTTTTCACCTTCTCAGTCTGGGTGGGGTGGCGTAAGAGATTGTCTTGCTCTTCACTCAGCCCCCCTCCAGTTTGTTTAATAAGTATGTTGGAATTTGAAGTGACCTTCCTTCCTTCCTGCATTGTCTCTTTGGAGTATCTCCCAGGAATATGATTCCAAGAGGGAGGGGGAAGGGTCTCCTCAAGAGTTTCCCCCGCCATTGAGGACACCCTGAAGGCAGGGGGGGGTAGGGCAGTGGTTCTCAACCTGCAGCCTGTGGGCCAGATGTGACCTATGGCACCATTTCATGCCCCCCCACTCCACCACACGAGGAAGTTCCATGTGGTGGAGGAAGGCAAAATGGCCGTCCAGCCCCCAATGCTGTCTGAGGGAGCAAGACCCAACCTCTGGCTTGAAAAGGTCGAGAACTCCTGGTTAAGGGTTTAGTTCTGTCTCTTTGCGTGCTTGTGTGAACGAGGTTGTTCTTGGGAATGGGAATAGAGAGATGGGGTTGGAGATTTTACTGAAATCCCACCCCACCCCCCACTCATTAGGAAAAGGGGGGGTGTCTTTTCCAGTTCAATCTGGATGAACTTGATGGCCTTTGCTTCAATGACTACCTCCAACTCCTTGCTAAGTGCTTCACTAACTTTCTCTATCGTAGTTAGTTCATCAAGGTCCAGAATTTCAATTGTCTTCTCATCATTTTGACTCACTACACTCGCTGAATTGCCCAGCTTTCGGGTAATGGCATTTACCTCCTGGGTAGTTGCAGCAGACTTCCTCAGCTTCAAGAGCAGATTTCCAGCCACTTTTCCTCCTCACCTTCATCACATTCTCTCCCACCTCCTTCAAGGGCGGGTCGTCCTTCATTTGTTGCAACATATCTCTTCCCTTCTTCAGTGGTGCTAAAACAGAAGCAAAATGGCATGGATGATGGAAGCTGTAGTCTGAATGGACAGTTTTGCACCCAAACTGTGGATGGAAAGATTTGAGAAAGTAGGAGGCATTATATGTTTTCAGACTCCAAGGCATCTGTGGCAGGGTCTTCCTAGGGAATCTGGGCCTTGGCTTGTACTGTACTTGCGGTTGGTGCATTTGAGGAAAGGAGTGGGGATTTTCCGTTATCTGTTTTGGGATTACTACCCCTGAAGGTATGGCTGGTTTAGGATTCTGGGACTTGTAGTAGCGAGGGGGAGGGGGAATGGGACAAAGGGAACCATTTCCAAACACTGCCAGGGGATTGTGTTTTCCCACCTCCTTCCCTAAGGACTCTGGTTGGTTGCTTTTTCTTCCAGGTCAGGGTGACACAAACAGTGTTACATTCCTGAGCACGGAAGGAAGGGGCACGTTTTCATCCTCTCCTGGCAGTTACTCTTCCCTGAGGAGATCTGGTAAGCATCCTTTGAAGTCTGCTCCCCCCTGTCTTGTTAACTAAGTATTTTATTATTTATTTATTTATTTATTTATTTATTTATTTATATTTGTTTATCGCCCTCCTCCCCGAAGGGACCCAGGGCGATTTCCAACAGTTTTAAAAAAAACTTAAAAAAATTAAAAACTTTAAAAAATTAAAAAACTGAATAAAAAGCTAGGTATTATAACTTGGACATACTGGGGGTCAAACCATCCAACTGGCTGGGGAAATTGAACCATCTACTCCCCAGACCAGACCTGACACCCAGGTTTTCACTCCTTTTCTAAAGGACAGCAACTCCGTCTGCAGGCATAGCTCTATTGGGAGGAGGTTCCACAGGGCCGGAGCAGACACCGAGAAGGCCCTCCTTCTAGTGCCAGAGAGATGCGCCTCTCTGGCTGATGGTACAACCAGAGAGCCTCCGGTCCGCTCTGGTGGGCCGGGTAGATGTCCTTGGGACGATGCGGTCTCTCAAGTAACCTGGACCACTACCATAAAGGGCTTTAAAGGTAATAACCAGCACCTTGAATTGCACCCGGAGGCAAACTGGGAGCCAGTGCAGCTCCCTCAGCAGCGGTGAGGCACGGGCATAACGCCTGCATCCCAACACTACTCGTGCAGCTTCATTCTGGACCAGCTGAAGCCTCTGAATGGTCACCAAGGGCATCCCCATGTAGAGCGCATTACAATAATCAAGTCTGGAGGTGACCAAGGCATGTGTGACCATGAGCAAGGAGTCCTGGTCTAGGAACGGACATAACTGGCGAATCACATGAAGTTGTGCAAAGGCCCTCCTAGCCACGACTGCCACCTGCTCTTTGAGCAGTAGTCACGAGTCCAGGAGGAGCCCCAAGTTACGTACCGGGTCTGTTTGGGGCAGAACTGCCCCATCCAGAACCAAAGGTGGTAGTTCCCAAGATAACACAGGACCCCCCACCCACAGCCACTCAGTCTTGCCAGGATTTAGTTGTAGCCCGTTGTCCCCCATCCAGACCTTGACAGCCTCCAGGCACCTGGAAAGAACTTCCACTGCATCGCTAGTGTCCCCACGGGCTGAGATATACAATTGGGTATCATCTGCATACTGATGATACCTCACCCCATGAGAACGGATGATCTCACCCTGCGGTTTCATGTAGATATTAAATAGGAGAGGTGAGAGCACCGAGCCCTGAGGCACCCTGTATTGCAGCCACCTAGGACTGGACATCTCACCCTCCAACCACACCGACTGGGTCCGGCCCCTCAGAAATGAGGAAAACCAAGCCAACACTGTGCCTTGGATCCCCAATCCTTGGAGCCTTCCCAGAAGGATACCGTGGTCGACGGTATTGAATGCCGCTGAGAGGTCAAGAAGAGCCAGGACAGTTGGATGTCTGCCATCCTGCTCCCTCCAGAGATCATCCACCAGCGCGACCAATGCAGTTTCCGTCCCATATCCGGGGCTGAATCCTGACTGAAAAGGATCCAGATACAGTAATACCTCGGATAACGCTAAGACTTGGTTCCACAAATCTTGGTGTTATTTGACTTTTAGTGTTATCCGATCCATGTTAAAATCCTATGGGATGGATCGGATAACGTTAAAGCTCCATAGAGATACATTGTAACGACACAGGCTTTAGCGGTTGTTATCGGATCCATCCCATAGGACCTTAACGTTATTTGATCCAATTCTCCTCCCCAGATTACTTAACGTTATGCGATTTTAGCGTTATCCGAGGTAAACGTTATCCAAGGTATTACTGTAATCCGCTTCATCCAGGAACTCCTGTAACCACAACAACAACAACAACAACCGCCATGCCACTGCCTTTTCCAATACTTTACCCAAAAAGGGTAGATTGGATACTGGTCGAAAGTTGGCCATTATGGTTGGGTCGATGGAAGGCTTTTTCAGGAGGGGGCGAACCAATGCATGTTTGAAAGATGCCAGAAAAGCCCCCTCCCGGAGTGAGGAATTAGTAATTGCCTCGACCCAGCCGCCAGTCACCATCTGGGCAGACTTAACAAGCCAGGCAGGACAAGAGTCTAATGTACAGTAGCACGGACAGCTTCCAGGAGCCTGTCCACTTCCTCAGGGACAACTGGATCGAACCGATCCCAGATAACATGGGAAGACTGTACCTCAGACAACCCCAGTTCTATGTTTTCCATGCCAGGATTCAACTTCAGGCGAATCTGAGCGATTTTCTCTGTCAGATAATCCACAAAAACCTCAGCCGAACTCTGCCACCCGGGGCCCGCCCCCCCCCCCACCCAGGAGGGACCTTGTCACCCGGAACAGTGTAGCTGGGCGGTTATCTGCGGAGGCAATGAGGGAGGTGAAATACTGGCGTTTCACCCCCTCCATCGCCACTAAGTAGGCTTTAATAGTAGCTCTAGCTAGTGTTCGGTCAGACTCACTTCGTGTCTTCATCCAGTGGCGCTCTTGGCGTCTCTTAGCCCGTTTGAGCACTCTAAGCTCCTCTGTGAACCACGGTGACGAATGGTGCCCATGAGCACGGAGAGGCCGTAGTGGAGCGATTACATCCAAGGCCGCCACTGCCCTCTCGTTCCAGAGGTCATCCAGCTCCTCAGGTGAATCGTTACGCCGGTCCAGAGAAATATCCCCCAGTTCCCTTTGGAATCCATCAGGATCCAGCAGTCGCCGGGGGTGGGCCAATTTAATAGGCCCCACGTCCCCACGGAGAAGCCTCGCCCCCAGGAAGTCCAAAGTCACCAGAAAGTGATCTGACCATGGCACAGGTGTAATGTCTAGTTTCTGCAATTTCAGATCACTCTGCCACCGCTCCGACAAGAAAACTTAAGTCCAGGATGTGGCCACTGCTCCTGGTTCGGGCCCTGAATTACCTGAGTCAGGCCCACAGCTGCCATGGAAGTTATGAATTCCCGAGTCACCTATGAGCCAATCCACAACAATGGCAAATTGAAGTCCCCCAAGACCATTAGTCTGGGGAACTCCAACGCTAGCATCGTGACGGCCTCAAGGAGCTCAGGTAGGGAACCTGCTACCCTGCAGGGAGGCAGGTACAGAAGTAGGATTCCCTGCTGACTCTTATATCCCACGCGCAGGAGCAGGGCCTCACAACCCGGCACTTGTGGAGCAGTGGCTCTGGCGACTCCCACGGAGTCCCTGGCCACCATGGCGACGCCCCTGATCCTCCCCTCCTCCCTAGGCTGGTGCCAAATACCAAACCCGGCTGGACAAAGGTCTGCCAGAGTTACGCCTTCCTCTGGTCTCAGCCAGGTTTCGGTGATGCATGCCAGGTCGGCCCGCTCCCCCAAGATGGAATCTGCTAGCAGGGGAGCCTTATTACAGACCGACCTGGCATTCATCAGCACCAGCCTAAGGGGGAGGGGGTCACTCTGGACAGGGAACCCAGGAACTGGAGGTGTCGCCAGGGGACAGCTTTAGTATCTGTCCTTCCAAGAAACATTCAGGGTTGATTTTCTTCAGGATTTACAGATTTGATCTCCTTGCAGCTCAGGGGTTGCAGCTCAATTAAACCATTGTACCAGTCAAAATTCTTAATACAGCCCCCAAATTAAATAAGGTATTTAAACGCGCAAGGCAAAAGGTGTGAGGGTGGAGCCATCGGACCAGAGAAACAAGAGCGGGGCTTACTAAATAGCCCATTTGTGTCATTTGAATTAATAGAAGCTATAAACAGCATGAAAATGAATTAAAAAGTTATAAAAGGGATAATTTTTAGAGGGACATATGAATATGATACAAACGACCTATGCAGCTGGAGTGCATATTGTTGATGCTGTATTATTAAAACGTTTATTTCTTTTGTGTATTAGTGGGTTTCGTATTAAGCTTTCTTATGATTATACGTTTTTGAGTTGCATTATGTTTTTCTTAAAAATTCAATTTTAGAAATAATAAGGCACTGTACCATGAGGACTCATAATAGGTCTTTTAATCTTTAGAAATGTACATGAAGAACAAACATGCCCTTCGTGATGTACAGGGTGTTTCTAGTGAGTCAAAAATTGGCAAGAAACACCCGTCTTGCAACAGCATTCCACGTCCTCGTCCCTGTGGAAGTGGCCACATTTATGTCAAATGTCAGGAAATGAACTTATTTCCTAAGGCTTGAAATTGCCAATTTTTCAAATAGGCCTCAGAAAAATCCATTTTTTTCTCTCTGAGCCTCAAGGCTGTGTAACTGCATGTTTTTCAACCATGTTTTTCAGTATTTCTTATCTTTTGTAAGCTAGCTGAGAGCCTAGCCGTGTTGTGTCTTTGCATAAAGGTAAACAACCATTGTTGTGAGAAAGTTTTCACTGTTACCTGATTGGTTAAAGCTAAACCATCTGACTGCAAATTCTCCATTTTGGAGAGAAGAAAGAGTTCGTCTCTGTTTCTTCATGGATTAAGACCTGTTTTTGATTAGAGAGCTTTTGTTTTGAATCCCAATGGGCTAGCATTCTTTAGCCTAGGAGCTAAGCACTTTTGCTCCTTAAAAATGGTTACCTAGGTTTGCCTGTGGACTTTATTGGACTGACCTGTGCTACTGACTTTTATGCTTTATGAACCTGATCAATAAATCTTCATCATTTTTCTGAACAACGTGTCTTCATTGGACTAAAAAGGGTAAGAGCTGCCTTTCACACACACAAATCTTTGAACACGCTACCAAATAAAAACCCCTTAAGAGCTGATAAGCAGCTGAGAGTTGGATCTCTGTTCTAATTAGCCGTCCAGCTCGCCCTGTGTAGGTTTGTTTTGGTTTCCAGGGGTTTTCCAGAAGTGTGGGGGCCGGCTGGATTGTGACATGTTGGCCTAGCGGTGCGATAAACGAACCCTGAAGACGTTTTTTTGTGTGTGTGTGCATGCTCTCAATCTCGGCCCAGCAAGAAGCAAGCTTCGTTTGTTTGGCTGAAAGCCTGCGTGTGTGCGTCTGCAGCAGAAGCTGAGAAACTGCATCCTTGGAATGTATTTTCCTGAGATAAGGGTGCTGAAAGGAAAGCAACTGATTGCTGTTTTGAGTTTTGAGTCGGATTCTCAAACTCCCAGATCGTGGGCCGTGGGCCGAGGGCCGTTTCCAGTGCTGGCAAGTCCAGAGGAACTGAGACGTCTTCCAAGCCTACAAGATGGAAGGTAAGCCAGTGGCTGATGAATGTACCCCCTCACCACAGTTAGCACCCCAAGACAGACTCCATTCCAGATGGGTTCTTGGAGAAGGTGCCCAGATGATGTTTAGCCAAAAGGAAGGGCCCAGGGTGGGTGAAGCTTGTCCAGATGACTTCTGAGACTTCCCCAGACGCCCAGCAAGCCCCAAGCCCTAAATAAGACTCTTTTGTGTTGAATTGGAGTCAAAGCTCCACAGAGTGCCTATTTTCACTCAGAAGCAGTTCCCTGAAGTGATTTTTCCCCAAAGCCAAGAAGGAGTGGAACCCTTCAGATAAGATTTATTTTCCTGCATTGAAGTTCCTAGTTGCTGATTACATGTGCTGTTTGGTCTTTGAAGACCTGGAGAAGTTGCAAATTGCCTCATTGTGTTTGAGATACCAGCTTAAAGGTGGAAGAGCTCCAACGGACTCCTCCACGTGTCCAAGGAAGAAGTTTGCTAGAGTGTGTGGGCCAGATCCACCACTCTGAAAAGTGTTATCTACAGGCTGTTACACTACGCTGTTTTGGTCAGCTAGTGGGAAGTGGGAAATAATTGCTGGATGCAGTGTTTCCCTGAGTTTTACTACCCTTCGAGAAAGCCAAGAGCTGAAGAGGGGAGTAGTCCGTAAAGATGGCAGTGGGAAGCCCAACTAGCGGTTTCAGCAATAGCAGAGGCCAGATCCAGATCCAGATTCCCGACGTACTGAGGAGAGTGAATGGAATTCTGCGCGCTCTTGAGTTGAGAAGCTAGTCAAGCCATCAATTCTGTTGCCTGTTTAGTTCCCAAACCTCACAGGGATGAGGGTGATGGGTTGTTTGATTGATTCCTTTGGACTGTGTTCTGATTAATGCCTTAAAGGTTGTTTCCTGAGTTTTTTTACTAGGAGATGCACATGTCCCTGACGTCTGAAAGAAAACCTGATAACGGAACTCTAAGTGGACTTTGTTCAACTGGTTGTTTAATTGTTTGCAGGTGCAACATCGAAGAAGAGGAAGAAAGGGGGAAAATGTTATTGTTTCTTGCTAATCATCTGTTTATTTTTCCAGAGGCTCGTACAAGCGGCCTCTGTGACATGTGTGGTGTTACTGACCTGTTTTCTGATTTAAAGGTTGTTCTGTTTGGGCAAAATGTGTTTTGGAAAGGGAAAACCTTTGGTACCTAAAAATGCCCAAGTCTTTTGTTCTGGCAAGGTTTTATACCTGAGTTTGCTTGCAATGCAGAATGTAACTTATGTAACGTGTACCTCCAGTAACTAAAACTGGAAGAAGCTTTAACGCTTGATATCCTACATATATAAGGGATAGCTTGTTTGCTCAATTGCTTTGCTCACATTAGTAAACAATGCCTTTTGGTAAAGTCAAACCCCCGGTTTGCCTTTCCAGAAAGGAGGGCGTGTCAGGAAATGAACTTATTTCCTAAGGCTTGAAATTGCCAATTTTTCAAATAGGCCTCAGAAAAATCCATTTTTTTCTCTCTGAGCCTCAAGGCTGTGTAACTGCATGTTTTTCAACCATGTTTTTCAGTATTTCTTATCTTTTGTAAGCTAGCTGAGAGCCTAGCCGTGTTGTGTCTTTGCATAAAGGTAAACAACCATTGTTGTGAGAAAGTTTTCACTGTTACCTGATTGGTTAAAGCTAAACCATCTGACTGCAAATTCTCCATTTTGGAGAGAAGAAAGAGTTCGTCTCTGTTTCTTCATGGATTAAGACCTGTTTTTGATTAGAGAGCTTTTGTTTTGAATCCCAATGGGCTAGCATTCTTTAGCCTAGGAGCTAAGCACTTTTGCTCCTTAAAAATGGTTACCTAGGTTTGCCTGTGGACTTTATTGGACTGACCTGTGCTACTGACTTTTATGCTTTATGAACCTGATCAATAAATCTTCATCATTTTTCTGAACAACGTGTCTTCATTGGACTAAAAAGGGTAAGAGCTGCCTTTCACACACACAAATCTTTGAACACGCTACCAAATAAAAACCCCTTAAGAGCTGATAAGCAGCTGAGAGTTGGATCTCTGTTCTAATTAGCCGTCCAGCTCGCCCTGTGTAGGTTTGTTTTGGTTTCCAGGGGTTTTCCAGAAGTGTGGGGGCCGGCTGGATTGTGACATCAAACATAAAACACCTGTGCATGCGTAAATGCACCCTCACTTGTGATAAATGTGGAAGTAGGTGCATTTACAGCTGTCATAAATGCACCTGTTTCACGTCCAGGGGGAATGGTCCAGCCCTCTCAGCTGTAAAAGGACATTGTCAGGCCTGCAGAGCTAAAAGTTTGGGCACCCCTGGTTTTGAGGTATCAGCAATTAGGCACTTGATATCTCTTGGTACTGAGAGCAGTTTGTCATGAAGGATTTTCAAAGGTTTTCTTCTAATGTGCATCTCTGTTCCCTTCTAATTATTCAGGATGAAGTTTTGCATGCTTTCTCACTTTCACTGTCACTGGAATGCACTGGCTTTCTAAAATAAATAACTACCATTGAATTTCTCCTTGGAATCGAAGTTAGCTTTTTTCCACCAAAGTATTGTAGGGGGTTCGGTTTTGTGTTGCTGAGTCTTCTGTAGTTTCTTTGTACATTTCCAAATCATTTTTCTTACTTCCCCAGGCACAGTGGGAACACAAAAGAAAGGAATCACAGTGGAGATTCAGAGGTTATCAGGACCAACAGATGAGTAGAAGGCAGCATTTTTACAAATGAATTTCTAGATACTCTCCAGAATCGATTCTTCATCAGACATCAACTTTGTTTGAATTTTCAGGAATTTCTCAAACTAGGCAATTAATCTGTTTTTCCCCACACAACTGCTTATATGGAATATAAAGCAACTTTTCAACTAGGAGGATATATTATAATTCGTGAAAGAACATATTCAGGGGAGAAGCAGTTCCAAGGCCTGAAATGTGGAAAAGATTACAGTGAAGGTGGAAGTCTTTCTACACACCACAAGATCCATGCAAGTGAGAACCCTTTAAAATGCATGGTATGTGGAAAAAGCTTCAGAAAAAAAGCACAAAAAATAAGCCTTTTGAAGGCCTGCAGTGTGAAAAAAGCTTCAGTCGGAGCGAACACCTTGCTTCACATCATAGGACCCACACAGGAGAGAAGCCTTTTAAATGTGTGGAGTGTGGGAAAGGTTTCAGTGATGGTAGAAGCCTTGCTTCACATCACAGGACCCACACAGGAGAGAAGCCTTTTGAATGTCTACAGTGTGGAAGAAGCTTCAGTGACAATAGAAATCTTGCTAAACATCACAGGATCCATACAGGCGAGAAGCCTTTTAAATGTGTAGAGTGTGGAAAAAGCTTCAGTCGGAAGGAACACCTTGCTTCACATCATAGGACCCACACAGGCGAGAAGCCTTTTAAATGTCTGGAGTGTGGAAAAAGCTTCACTGATAGAGCAACCCTTGCTTCACATCATAGGACCCACACAGTCGAGAAGCCTTTTAAATGTCTGGAATGTGGAAAAAGCTTCAGACAAAGTGCAAACCTTGCTTCACATCATAGGACCCACACAGGTGAGAAACCTTTTAAATGTCTGGAGTGTGGAAAAAGCTTCAGTCAAAGTGCACATCTTGCTTTGCATCATAGGACCCACACAGGAGAGAAGCCTTTTAAATGTCTTGAGTGTGGAAAAAGCTTCAGTCAAAGTTCACATCTTGCTTCACATCATAGGACCCACACAGGAGAGAACCCTTTGAAATGTCTGGAGTGTGGAAAAAGCTTCAGTGACAGAGCACACTTTGCTTCACATCATAGGACCCACATAGGTGACAAGCCTTTTAAATGTGCAGAGTATGGAAAATGCTTCAGTCAAAGTGCATATCTTGCTTCGCATCGTAGCACCCACACAGGAGAGAAGCCTTTTAAATGTCTGGAGTGTGGAAAAACCTTCAGTCGAAGTGCACACCTAGCTTTACATCATAGGACCCACACAGGCGAGAAGCCTTTTATATGTCTGGAGTGTGGAAAACGCTTCAGTCAAAACGCAACCCTTGCTTCACATCACAGGATCCACACAGGAGAGAAGCCTTTTAAATGTCTGGAGTGTGGAAAAACCTTCAGTCGAAGTGCACACCTAGCTTTACATCATAGGACCCACACAGGCGAGAAGCCTTTTATATGTCTGGAGTGTGGAAAACGCTACAGTCAAAGCGCAACCCTTGCTTCACATCATAGGACCCACACAGGCGAGAAGCCTTTTATATGTCTGGAGTGTGGAAAACGCTTCAGTCAAAGCGCAACCCTTGCTTCACATCATAGGACTCACACAGGCGAGAAGCCTTTTAAATGTCTGGAGTGTGGAAAAAGTTTCAGTAATGGTAGAAGCCTTACATCACATCATAGGACCCACACAGGCGAGAATCCTTTTTAATGTGTGTAGTGTGGAAAAAGCTTCAGCCGAAGTGGACACCTTACTACACATCACAGGATCCATACAGGAGAGAAGCCTTTTAAATGTCTGGAGTGTGGAGAAAGATTCTGTGACAGTGTTTGCTTTGCTAAACATCACAGGCCCCACATAGAAGAGAAGCGTTTTAAATGCCTAGAGTGTGGAAAAAAGCTTCAGTTGTATAGCTTACCTGAATAGACATCACAGGATACACACAGGTTAGAAAGCTTTTGAATGCCTGGATGGTTGAAAAGGCTTAAGTGAGAGGAAGACTTACTAAACTTGGGACCAACATAGGAGAAAAACTTTTGAAATGACTGGAGTGTGGAAAATGTTTCAGTCAAAGTGCAAGCTTTGCTTCACATCACAGGATACACAGTTTGGAAGGCTGTTGAACACCTGGATGTGCTTTTGACTGAATGTCCATCTAATAAACTCTGAAAGAATTTAATCAGTGGGGAAGCTTTTAAGTGTGTGGAAGTTTTTAAAGTGTGGAAGATTCTTCTGTCAACATGTTTACTCCTTTTGCTTCATATTTCAGTACATTGATAGACAAAAATGTTTTTTCATTGTATAGAGTGTTGGACAACCTTAGGTCTGGAAAGACATTCTATTACTCGTGAAGGAATTATGTCAGGGGAGTAGCCATTTCAATGCCTACAAAGCAGAAGGATTATAATTCAAACTGCAAACTTTGAAGCATACTGCACTTCCCACTCAGTAAAGAAGTAATTTAAATGCCTCGTGGAAAGAGCTTTAGATTGCAAAAATTCTTCACTTCTCATCAGTGACTTTATGTCATGGAATTGTAATACTGTACTGTACTTATATTTTATGCTAAGAAAATGGCTTCTCTTTAACTAGAAAGTATTAATCTCTCAAGTATGCTTCTAGTAGCTATTATGGTGTGTATTACACGCAGTTGTTAGGATGTCCTGGAAGAGGAGCCATATCAGGCCTTAACAAATATGCTTTCATTGTTATAATGAGATGTAAGGATGCTTGGTAACTGTAAACAATAAGCTGTGGGAACACTGTTAGAATGTTATTAGAATGTGGGGAACTGATGAGATGCCTTGTTGCAGTGGCATCAAAAGACTCCTGGTGCAGCACTTCAACAGTTAACCCTTGTACCCAAGTAAGCTAGCCAGCGCCCATCTCTGATCCAGTTCAAAAGTCTCCTGCTTTTGGGTTGTTTGTGACTGTCCCAGGTCAGGAGGTTGCATAGGTGCCTGGGGGTTGTTTGTTATACATCTAAGCCATGCGACTGAATACTATAACCAATCAGGCTGAAGCCCAGACTAACATGACCCAATCGCAGCCAATGTACTGAGCCTAAAATAGCCAATCTGTTATTTTTCTACGTAAGTTTTCCTGATATTGGGCATGCCCAAACTACAGCCCGTGGGTCTAGTCCGCCCCCCGACACCAATTCATCCGGCCCCCGATGCCCTCCCCACTCTTGAAAGTGGACGGGGAACAAATATGTGCTTGGTTGCTCTGCTAAGGAGGGGAAGGGCCAAGCTGAAACCAGTGGGTTCCTATTTGCAGGAAGAGGTGGAGGGAACGGTTGCGAGGGAGAGGAGCTGCCAGTGTTCACAATGCCGCACAGAGCGGGAGGGAGGGAGAGGTTTGCTGGGGTATTGTTCTTCTCCTATGCAAATGGAGCGGGCTTCCTGCTGCCGCTGCGCTGTGGAGGCGAAGCTCCAACAAATTGAAGGAGAGGCTCACGGAGAGCATGCAGTAGCAAACCCCTTCTGTTTGCATAGGATAGCAATGCTCCAGCATACCGCTGCCTATCTCACACATCCTGGGCTGTCAGCGGTGTGCACGCGCGGGGGCAAGCGTGTCACTGAAGCTGCTTTTGAAACCAGCAGCTTCTCATCTTCCTTGCTAGGGCTTTTCTATTGTCCTCCTCCTCCCAGGTGCTATACCTGGCTTGATTCAGGGGCTTGACTTGGCTTGACTAAGTCTTCCTTCTCTTGCGTTCTTGGGGTCCTCCTTGACTCTCCCTGCGCGCTGCGTGGCAAATTGGAAGCCACCGGAGTCCGCTCAAGCAGGAGTGGCGCCTCATTTCTTTCACCCTCCTCCTGCTCAGGAATCTAGGAGCATTTCTTTCCTCCCTCCCTCATTTCTTTCTTCTTCCCTCCTTTCTTTCCTCCTTCCTTCATTCCCTCCTTTTCTTTTCTGGTTTGTTTTGTTTTTTGTGTTTGTCTTTGGAAGGGTAGGAGGAGGCAGCTGAGGCGGTGGGAGGGAGGGCTGGTGGTTGGATGTATCATTGAAAAAATATGCCGGCCCCCAGAGCCACTGAAAAATTGTGATCCAGCCCCCGGGTTAAAAATGATTATAATATTGGTTCCAGCAAGATTGAACATGCAATAAAAGCCCTGGTTATGGACGCCTTATGCAGTGGTGGGCTGTCAAAATGTTTACTACCATGCTGTGGGTGGAGCTGATGTTGTGGGCAGAGCTGATGTCATGACATCATGGGTGGAGCCAATGTCATGATATGGACAGAGCCAAAGTTAAAAATACAGTACACATACAAATAGAAATAAAAAACACATTAAAACACAAATTAAAATAGACATTGAATACACATAAAAACACACTACATAAAGCAAAGATACACCTCAACCCACCCACCCGAAACAAACCTGTCATCCTGGTCAGGGAGCAACAGGCATGCAAAGCGGCGGCGCAGCCAGGCCTGGCCAGTCCCGGCAGTGCAGTGCAGCCTAGTCCGGCAGTGCGGCCCAGCCTGGCCCAGCGGTGCGTCGAGGAAAGGCTGCTGATCCTCCAGTCACTGCGCCTTTCTGGGCAGTCCAAAATGGCTGCTCAGAAGTGCGCATGCGTCAAAACTCCATCTGATGCATGTGCACTTCTATTTTTCAGTGAGCATGCGTCAAATGGAGTTTTCACGTATGCGCAGTTCCAAGCAGTCATTTTGGGCTGCCTATTATGATTGTGTAACTGTATATTTTGCATTCCTGTAAGCCACCCAGAGTCGCTGTATGCGAGTGGGGTGGAGTATAAGTCTAAAATAAATAAATAAATCCCATGACAGCGACTCGATTGAGATCCTAAAACTAGGGCTAAAAGGCACTGATAGCAGAGCAATAAAACTGTAAGTCACTCTGGATCCTTTCCACAGACTGTGCTGGGGACAAGCCTGAGAGCTGCAGATCTAGTCTGATGCCATGTTTTGCAGTCCAGCACAATACCTGTGGCTTGGTAACCCTGCAAGGCAGCTGGAGATGGTGGGCAACTGAATCAAGGTGCCCTAGACCCCACCCCACCCTACCTTCAAAGAAAAGAGACCCCTAGCTCACACCTTGCACACCCCATGGGATTCTGTTCTCACCCTGTTGGTCATCAGAATTCTGTTACTCGGCTCCATTTCCTGCTCGCCCATGTAGTGGAAATATGATGCAGCTGTGGAGATGTGCAGATGCTCTGTTCACACACCCTGTCCTATGATCAGGTAGGTAACCCTATCTGCATTGCCATCACCTTTTCCATTTTTGCATTAGCACACACATTAAACTGACCAAGTTAGTAGCTGTGGTACAGTAAAACCTCGGATAACGCTAAAACTTGGTTCCACAAGTCTTGGTGTTATCCAATTTTTAGTGTTATCCGATGCATGTTAAAATCCTATGGGATGGATCAGATAATGTTAAAGTTCCATAGAGATACATTGTAACCACACAGGCTTTAGCGGTTGTTATCCGATGCATCCCATAGGATCTTAATGTTATTCGATGCAATTCTCCCCCCCCCCCGATTACATTATGCGATTTTAGCGTTATCCGAGGTAAACATTACCCGAGGTGTTACTGTACTTCATTTGACATTCTAGGACAGGGGTTCCCAGCCTAAGGCCCCTGGGCCAGATCTGGCCTGCGATGCAATTTCATGTGCCCCCCAAGGGCATTTGAGAAACAAAATGGCCACCTCTTTGAAGCTGTTGTGGGGCGTGGCTTAGGATGGCATAGGAGAGGCTGCCATTGAGCCTAGCTCCACTAAGGAAATGCGATTTTAATGCGAAAATGAGGATTTAAACTTTAACAAACAAAATATAATTGAGGATATCAACGAATTAAACCCTGGGAAGGATTTTAGAACCGCTCTTACAACTGTGGAAGATCGGGGCTCAGAGGGATCGCTCTCTGGACGAGGAGCGGGACGGAGGTCTCCGCTGGAGGACTCGTACCCGCGGAACTGTTCGAGAGGGCTGCCCGAGGAGCCGGAGATCATGCGGAGCCAAAGCGACCGTAGCCGTAGTAGCAGTTGTGAAGTGGTGAGCGGTGCGGAGGCGCAGGGAGGAAGAGCGGAGAACGAGCGCTTGATGAATGGTGAGATCGACAAACTCAGGGGGTTAAAATAGCGGACAAAAAAGAGTTTTATTGCTTACCCAAGCTAAATTTTAACGTTAAGAGACTGTGCTGGAGAGAAGGAGTTGGGAGAAGGAGCCGGGAGAAGAAACGAGGCGTGTGTGGCTTTTTTTCTTTTTTCTCTCTTTGAAATGCATAATGGCGGCGACATTCTAACAAAGACCCGGAAGTGTGAGTGAGAAACCGAAACTTAAGGAGCCGCCCAGTGATGGGAATACAAAAAATTTTCTACCCCACCATGACGTCATCATAGTGGGGCGGAGCTAACGTCATGACGTCGTGGAGAGCCGACGTCATGACGTCATGGGCGGGGCCAAAAATAAAAATAAAATAAATAAAAATTAAATAAAATTAAATAAATTAATAAAATAGAATTAAAACAAACAAACACACACACACCTCAACCCACCCACCCACCCAAACAACCACAACACAAACCCATCGCCGCCGTCGCCCCAGGCCAGCGGAGCGCGCCTCCTCCTCCTCCGGTTCCAGCAGCGACGGCGGCAACGATGGCGGGAGGCGGCAGCAGCGGCGACAGTAGCAGCAGGCAGTGGCTCCGGGTCCGGTTTTTTAAAAATTGGAGCCAACATGGAGCGCCCCGCCTCCTCCTCGGTTCCGGCGGCGATGCGGACGGCAACGGCAGCAGCGATGGCAGGAGGTGGCAGTGGCGATAGAAGCACCAGGCAGCAGCGACGGGTGGCGGTGGCGACGGCAGCAGCAAGCGGCGGCAAGCGGCTCCACAGGAGGCTCCAGTCAGGGGCGGCCGGATCCAATTTTTTTTAAATTGGAGAAAAAATGGCTCCAATTTAGTGCGCATGTGTCAGATTGAGTTTCTGCGCATGCGCACTAAATTGGAGCCATTTTTGCCCCAATTTTTTTTTTAATTTTCCTCTCGGTGAGGCGTCCGATCCGGACGCCTCAAAAACGGTATTACCCCCACAGAGAGCCCTCCGGAAATCCTTATAACGGTTCTGTGGATCCGGTCAGAACCGGTGTCATCCCATCACTGGAGCCGCTTTAACGAAAGTTATAGCATAATAAGAGAGGACTTTATATATATATATATATATATATATATATATATATATATATATATATATATATATATATATATATATATATATATATATATATATAAAAGAAGATCGTTTCTTTTTTAAAAAAATTCTCTTTTTCTCTTAATTGATAAATACAGAAGATCTTTGGCTCAATGTAAGATGCAATATTATTTGACTGGGTTTTATGGCGGTAGCAACATAGAGGAGAAACGAAACTCAAAAAAGAACAGAACTTTTTTTATTTCCTTTTTTGTTGTATTGACTAGTTTTTTTCCTCTTTTTTATAGATACATAATATTTTTAAGAACAAAGATTGTTGAATTAAGTAGAACTGAGTGGTGTATTTTTTTCTCTTTCTCTTTTTCTTTTTTATTTCTCTTTTCTCTCCCCCCCCCCTTCTTATTTTTTTTTTTTAGGGGGGAGTGAGAGAGAGAACAGCGATTTTTTTCTATTTTTGTATTTTTCTATTTTTCTATTTTCTATTCTATTTCTATTTTCTTTTTCCTTTCTTCTCTTTTCTTTTCTCTTTTCTTGTTCTTGTATTCTCAAGTTTGTCTTTACTTCTTTGTACCTGTGTATGTAAAAAAAAAATTCTTTTTAGCAAATAATTTGTGTTCTTGTGTTATACCTCCCTTTTCCTTGAAATATACATAAGGTGATTCCTTTTTATTAGTTTGGTTCTCTCATATTTTATTCCCCTCCTCTGTTCCCTTCCCCCCTAATTAATTATAAAACATAAATTTAAAAAGTGGTGAGCTCAATCAAATTTGGCTTATTAATTTTATAAAGTCTTGGTATTAATTTAGAATTACATAGTTTAAATTGATTGATATTTATTTGAAAGTTACTTGATTGAAATATATTGATTAGAAATTAATTAGAGATAGTAGACATTGAATTGGGTGTAATAATTGAAATTGATTGATTTGATCTTGACTTTATTGATTTGAATTAATTGAAATTGATAAACTTATAAAATTTGATCTATTGAAAAGTATTGATAATTAATTGTTGATTATTAAAGATTTGAAATAAATTGTTTTTGTTAGTCTGCAGAATCAATTAGAAAATTGGTTGAATTGAATGTAATTAGTTAGAGATCTACAAAAGTTACTTTTATATTTAAAAAAAAGAGGGGGGATTTGATTCATAACATTTTAAAAAATTATATATATATATATATATATATATATATATATATATATATATATATATATATATATATATATATATATATATATATATATATATATATATATATATATATATATATATATATATATATATATATATATAGATTCTGCACACTAATTGAACATAAGTCATGGAGGGGGTAAGGGTAGGGAGAAGGAAGAAATTGTTAAACTTAAGAGACCTGAGACAAGAAGAAAGGAGAAGAAAGAGCAAAAGGATCAAAAAGAGCAAAGAGAACAGAGGGAACAAAAAGAACAAAGAGATGGACAAACACCACCACCGATGGCCGAGTCTTCTGTAGGAGAAAACGTGCATCTTTACGTAGAAATTGGGAAATTCATGAAGAAAGTTGAACACATGGAAAAATCGATGTCAGATAACTTTCAAAAGCTGAGGAAAGATATACAAATTAGCAACGAACAGATGAAGAAGGACAGAGAAATAACTACTGCTAATTTCCAAACCCTGGCTACAACACTCAATGATTTATCAAGGGAAGTGAAAGACAACTCAAAGAGGATTGAAAGTATGATGAAAAATACACGGAAGGATGTAAAAGCATTGCAACTTGATGTGAAAGAATTGGAGTCCAAAACAAAGGAAATTGATTGTAAAGTGGGATCACAAGAGAAAAGATTGGATTTGGTGGAAGAAGGTATGCGAAAGCAAAATATTGTAATTCGAAAAATGGCAGAACGAACGCCAGACAAACTGAAGGAAAGAATAGTTGATTGGCTAAACTCTCTCAAAATGGGAAAAGATTTTGTTGGAGAAGATATAGCAAGTGTTTTCAGAGTGGGGGGAAGGAGAGGGAAGAATTTTCAAAGAAATGTTTCGGTCAAATTTGCAAATTTGGGTGATAAGCTTAGGGTGATGGCTTTCATCAAACAGGCCGGTGCTGGCGTTCTGAAAATGGATGGGGCTGATGTGGAAATCTACAATGATATTGCTCCGGAAGAACGGGTTTGGAGATACAAAATGAAGCCAGTGACAAAACTTTTGAGAGCCAGAGAGCTCACGTATAATTGGAGATTTCCACAGCAAATATGTTTTTACTACAACAGAAAGATGCACGTTGTTGATTCAGAAATGGATGTATTAGAATATATGTGTCAGATAGGCTTGGTTAAAGTGGGAACACAAGAATGGATGACTTTAAGAAAAGAACTGTTGGAATCTGGAGCCATAAAAAGAGACAGATCTGGAGGAGGAGAAGAGGGAGCTATGGGAGGCACTGACGATTCTGCGAGTGTAGTAGTGGTAGAGTGAGCAAGTATTACTTTTCTTGATTTTTATTATTCTTCTTTTTCCAATGTTCCTTGTTTTTTCTCCTTTTAAACTAAAAAAAAGAAGAGAGAGAGGCTGGTGGAGATGGGCGGGCAAACATAGAGATCCCTAATAGATCATGCTATCCTTTACATGTTCTCACCTCCCCTCTTTGGAAGACAAAGGTGGAACTCTGAAGGGAAGAGTGGGGAGGGTCAACGACCGTGGTAGGAGAGGTAAGTTTTCTTTCCTGGTTAATTGTAGGTATGTAGTAGTTTTTTCTTGGTTTTTTAGTGTTGGGGGGTAGATTGCACGTCCAGGGAAGGTTCTTATAGGTCAAAATAGATTAATTATAGATGCTTAAAAGTATCAAGGTAGTATCATGGAATGTAAAAGGTACAGGCAATGTTTTGAAAAGGAAGAAATTACAGTTAGCGCTTAAAAAAGACAGACCGGATGTTATTTTCTTACAGGAAACCCATCAAAAATCTCCGGATGTAAATAAGTTATTCCTGAAAGGAACGCAAATTTATGAAACGGCCTGTGGTTCATCTAAGACCAGAGGGGTTGCAATTATGATTTCAGAAAAAGTAGGATTGAATATGACACAAAGCTTCTCAGACCCTGAGGGAAGATACTTGATAGTTAAAGGAAATATAGATGACGAAGAATTGGCTTTTGTTAATATTTATGCCCCAAATGAACATCAGGAGGAGTTCTTAAATAAAATAGGACAAATTATAATTAAAGAGGCAATGGTGAATATGATAATAGCGGGGTTCAATTTAATAAGATCAGAAATTGATAGTACAGGAGATAAAAGTAAAAAATACATATTAGATAATTGGATTAAATTAGTAGGTCTAAGAGACGTGTGGAGAGAGGTTAAAGGTATTGAACGAGGGTATACTTTTTTTTCTCAAGCGCATAATATGTACTCTAGAATTGATTATTTCTTCGTTACAGAGGGTATGATTAAATTAGTAGAAGATATAGAAATAGGTGCTTTTAAAGAATCGGATCATGCAAAAATAGTAATGGAAGTAAATCTGGAAGGGTCTGAAAGAAAAGTTTATAATTGGAGATATAATATGAAAATTTTTAAAGAACAAGCTGTTAAAAATCATATTATGGAAAAATGGGAAGAAAGTTGGAAATGGAATGACAACAATGAGGTTAATTATAGTACTGTGTGGGACACCATGAAAGCGATTGTTAGAGGGGAATCTATAAAAATTACAAGAAACAAGCAAAATAAAAGTAAACATCAGGAATTAGAAAAGCAACTTAAACAACTTCAAAGGGAACATGCAAGAACGAAAGAGCAGGGTGTATTTGAAAAGATTCAAAAAATTAGGAAAGAATCAGAAGGAAAGGATATAGAAATAGTCAAGAAGGGGGGTGGAGCCAAGATGGAGACCTGAGAGTTTGTTTTTTCTTCAGCTGCAAAAACGGAGCCACATTTTGTGGAATAAAAGTAGTTACAGTCTCTTTAAGAATGTAATAAAAGGATCATAAGGATTATAGAGTCAAGGGGAACTTTTTAAAAGCTGTTTTCAACCAAAAGTTTGTTGTGGCTGCTTCACCGGAGATAACGGAGATAAGGGACTCGAGCTGGCCGGCTGAACTGTAAGCATTTTAACGAAGTGGGGGTGGGGTAAAGACAATTCCAAGCCAATTTTAAGTCAAGGGAAAGTTTGGACATACTTTTTTCCTTAAAATTGTTGGCTTGAGTGTGTGGGAATGCGAATGCCGAGACGGAAGATAAGATATTTACTTTATTTCTTCCCGGCTGCTGCCTGGCAATTAACTTTTTAAAAAAAGTCCTCACCCCTTTACTTACCAACCATAAAACTTCGATAGCAGCCAATTAAACTGTTTAGATTCTGTATTGCCTTGAATATTTAAAAGTTGTTTTTAACTAAAAGATTGCTGTGACTGTTTCACCGGAGATAATGGACTCAAGCTGGCTGGCTGAATTGTAAGCATTTTAATGAAGTGGGGGTGGGGTGAAGACAATTCCAAGCCAATTTTAAGTCAAGGGAAAGTTTGGATATACTTTTTTTCCTTAAGATTGTTGGCTTGAGAAGCAAAAAGTCCTCACCCCTTCACTTACTAACTACAAAACTTCGATAGCAGCCAATTAAACTGTTTAGACTCTGTATTGCTTTGAATAATTGCTGGCAGAAGAATTGTTTTTTTTTTCCCCTCTTGTGGATACGGCTTACCGGAATAACAAAGTGAAATTGAGGATTGCTGTTGCTATCTTTGTTTGGTCTTCCCCTTCGGCTAAGTGATTTTTGGACTCCTGTTGCTGGATATTCATGGAACTTTAATAATTGTTTTCTGCTCTGGTGAATGTTATCTGGATGAGTAAAAGAAGGGATAAATCTTTGGAAGATAGACAAGATAACCCTGCTTGGGTAAGAATTGGACGTTTGACAAGAAGAGAGCAAGGAAGGGTGAAATCATTGAAGGAAGAAATTGATGAGGCGGAGGAATTGCAAAGATTAAGGGAGAAGGCTTATCATCAACAACAACAACGAGAACAGTTTCAACAACACAGAGACAAATCAATACAACGAAATCAAAAATCACATCAAGAGCAAGAAATGGAGTCAAAGGCTGAACAGGGGGCCATAAAAAAGAAAATAAGTGAAAAAGACAAACCTCAATCTGATTTAAGTGAAGTCTTGTCAACATGGATGAAACAACATGAAGAAAATGTTGAGAAAAATCATGACAAATTTAAACAATTGTTTGATAGACTACAGGCTGCAGAAATTCAACGAGTTAAGGAGCAACAAGAACTTATCGAGATCCTTCAAAAAGAAATAAAAGACTCGTCAACAAACTTGTTAAAAGACACATCTGAAGTAATGAACAAATTATTGAAGCAGATGGGGGAAATGAAAGAATCAATGGACACAGTAAAAAAGGAGATGGTGGAACTAAAACAAGTAGTTGTGGAGGTGAGAGAAAGAGAGAAAGAAAAAGCAAATAAATTGATTGACCATGAAAAAAGAATGGCATATCTGGAAGATCAGATAAGAAGGAAAAATGTGATAATTAGAAAAATCCCTGAGAATAAACCGGACAATTTGAAATTAAGACTGTTGACATGGCTGAATGAATTGAAAATGGGGAGGGATTTTGCACCTGAGGACATTGAGAGTGTGCATAGACTGGGTCCAAAGAAACATAAAACAGGTTCTAGAAATGTGCTTTTAAAATTTGCAGATTTGAGTGCAAAATTAAGATTGATGTCTTATATTAAAAATGCTGGTCCGGATATTCTCAAAATGGAAGGAGTGGATATTGAAATTTTCAACGATATAGCATTTGAGGAAAGAATTTGGAGAAATCAAATTAAGCCTGTTACAAAAAAATTGAGAGATAAAGGAATTTTATATAATTGGAAATTTTCAAAACAGATGAGGTTTGTGCACCTGGGGAAAACCTTTTATATAAAGGAAGATTCATACGTGTTGGATGTGTTAGTAGAAGCAAAGATTCTGGAAAACGGAACACAAGAGTGGAAGGAGCTCAAAGAAGCATTATCACTGGCAGGAGCAAACACAGCAAAAAAATCAGAATCCACAACTGAAGAGGCTCAAGGAGCAACTGGAGGCGATTAAGATAGTGTAACATCTGCAGCTGAAGTATTACTGAAGAATGATCAAGTTTTGTAACCACATGACTCCCCTCCCCCCCTTCTCTTATTAGTAGAGGTGCTTTTTTTTTTGAAAAAAGAAGGGGGTTATCAACTTTTTGTTTTTTATATGTATTTTTGTGTAATATATGTTAAATTGTGGGTAGTGGGTAACACGTCCTCTGAAGTCTGCCAGCTATTTCTTAAAAGGTTAAATAACGTTAAAACATGAAAAATATTAAGATATTGTCATGGAATGTGAAAGGGGCGGGGTGTCCTACTAAACGTAAACGATTGGAAATGGCCCTAAGAAAAGATAGAGCGGACATCATTTTTTTACAGGAAACGCATCAAAAAGCGGCGGATAAAAATAATTTGTATCTTGGTTGGACTCAGTACTATGAAAAGGCCTTTGGTTCTTCCAAGGCAAGGGGGGTGGCGATTATGATATCGAAAAGATTGGGATTTACGAAAACAAAAATGATAGGGGACCCAGAAGGCAGATATTTGATTATAGCTGGAAGTATAGAAGAAGAAGAAATATTGTTGGTCAATGTTTATGCACCAAATGAGAATCAAGACCAATTCTTGACTAAATTGAGTCATATTTTGATAAAAGAAAACTGTGATAGAATGATAGTTGCCGGAGATTTTAACCTAACAAGGTCAAATATTGATTGCACTAATATAACTAATTATAGAAAAGGATGGAAAGCTAAATTGTTGGATGAGTGGATAAAAAAGTTTGGACTGAAAGATTCCTGGCGAGAATTGAAAGGGGAAGAACGAATTTATACATATTATTCCCAGGTGTATAATTCATATTCTAGGATTGACTATGTATTTGTAACACAAAATATATTGAAGGATTTAAATGATGTAGAAGTAGGAATTTTTAAGGAATCGGATCATGCCAAAGTAATGGTGGAATTACAATTTAAAATAAATAAAAGTAATATAAGAACTTGGAGGTATGATCCGAAATTATTTAAAGACAAGGGGATAAAAGATCAGATAATGAAAAATTGGGAAGAAATTTGGAAAATTAACGATAACAATGAAACAAATTTTAATGTAATTTGGGATGCAATGAAAGGAGTATTCAGGGGTGAGTGTATTAAATTTAAGAGTTTAAAAAATAAACAATATAAAGATAGACAACTGGAGTTGGAAAAAGAGATTAAATTATTGCAAATTAAACATGCCAAAACAAAGGAGAAGAAGACCTTAGAAAGGATACAACTATTACAGAAGGAGATAGCAGGAAGGGATATTGAAAAAATTAAAAGAGATTTAATTTATCTGAAAAGGGAATATTTTGAGTATAGTGATAAAAGTTCAAAAATGTTAGCAAAAGCAGTGAAAGAAGAAGGAAAAAGGGGAGATTGGAACTTTAATAAGGGAGGATATGAAAAGGTGTAATAAAATAGTAGAGAAACTTAACATAGTTAAAAAAATTTATCAAAATTTGTACACAGATAAGAAAATAAATTTAAGCAAGTTAGAAAAATATCTACAAGAACACAAGGGGGAGAGTATAAAAGCAGAACATAGGGCTAAAATGGAAGAACAAATTACAGAGAAAGAGATATTAGATGTTATAAATAAATTGAAAATAGGGAAAACTCCAGGAGAAGATGGATTACCAGCGGAATTTTATAAAGAATTTAAACAAATTATTATTCCTAAATTAACCAGGCTATATAATTATATTTTGGAGGGGGGAGAATCTCCAAATTCATGGCTTAGATCTATCATAGTATTAATACCAAAACCAGGAAAAAATTTAGAACTGGTTGACTCATATCGTCCAATTTCTTTAATTAATCAAGATGCAAAGATTTTTACAGCAATTATGGCTAATAGGTTAAATAGTTTTCTGGGGGAATATATACATACAGATCAGGCAGGTTTTTTAAAGGAAAGATATATGTCTGATTTAATAAGAAGGGTGTTAAATTTGTTACAAATAAACAAGAGAAAAGAAGGTAAAATAGGATTATTATCTTTAGACATTTTTAAAGCTTTTGACTCTTTACAATGGGTCACTATTAGGGAAATAATTAAAAAAGTAGAATTTGGGGGAAAATTTAAAAATGTAGTCAATCAACTTTATAAAAGTAGTTATGCCAAGGTAAGAGTAAATGACTCATTTACAGAAGATATTGAAATTAAAGCAGGAATGAGACAAGGATGTCCTCTTTCCCCCATTTTGTTTATAATGGCTATGGAATTATTGGCTAGAGCTATAAGGAGTGATACGAACATAGAAGGGATAAATGGAACAAAAATAAGTTTGTATGCAGATGATACTTTAATTATAATGAAAGATCCTATAAAAATATGGAAAAGATACAAGATCATTTGCAAAAATTTGAAGAGATAACAGGCCTGAGAATAAATTGGGGGAAATCAGAAGCAATCTTTAGTAAATTAAATAAGGAAGAGATAGGGAGAATTAAGGAAAAATTTAAAATTCAAATTAGGAAAAGTATAAAGTATTTAGGAGTTAACATAGCTGACAATGTAGAGGATTTGAAGAAACTAAACTATGATAAAGTGAAAGAGGAAATTAAGAAGAAAATTGTTCGATATAGGGTATTGAAGACCTCCTGGTTTGGTAGAATAGCAATTTGTAAAATGAGTTTATTACCCAAGATTAACTTTTTATTTGAAGTCCTTCCAATTAAACAATCTGAAAAAGAACTAGGAGTTTTTCAAAATCTATTGAATGATTATTGTAATGGAGGGAAAAGAGCAAGAATACCTAAAAGCCTATGGTATAAACCGCAGAAAGAGGGTGGTTTGGGATTACCTAATATTAAATCGTATTACAGGGCGTTCCAAATTAAAGGCTTGGTAAAACTTTTAACGATAGAGGACCTCATATGGAGGGAGATAGAAATGAAAGATAGTAATGTGTGTGCAAAGGGAGAATTTCTGGAAAATACAGTTTTTGATTTAAAACCAAGAAATAATGTCCTAAAATCTATGATAAATGTTTGGATAAAGTTGAAAGATAAATTGGCACCAAACACCTCTCCAATATTAGAGTTGCAAGATCTTAAAACATTTCCAGTTAAAAATTTAGAATTAATAAAAAATATTATGTATAAATATGATATAATCTTATTAAAAGATTGGCTGGATCGAATTGAGAATGAAAAAACAAAAAAAGAAATTTATAAGGAATTAAAATTGAACTGGCTTCAGATACTAACGTTGGATAAGTGGAATAAACAATATAAAATGAAATTACAGCCAATAAGGCAGTTGACAGACTTCGAGGAGATGGTATATAAAATAAGAAGAGGTTCAATGGGGATAAAAGGAATAGTAAGTAAATTATATAAAATGATAAACAACATGGATGAATCCCAGGATACCCTTAAAAGAATGTGGGAATCGGACTTGAGTATTACTATTACAGATAAGAACTGGAAGAAAAAATGGAAAAGTAGGATGATGCGAAATCTGTCTACAAAAGTTAAAGAACACAACTACAAGATGTTGTGGCGATGGTATACGACGCCAGTTCGATTAAATCAAATAAATAGTAGCAATTCGAAAAAATGTTGGAGGTGTCATCAGGAAATTGGGACATACAAACATATGTGGTGGGATTGCAAAATTATTTATTTATTTATTTGCATTTAATTTGCATTTAATATCCCGCCCCAATCGGGCGAACCCGACTCTGGGCGGCTTACAGCATAGCTCATAATATATATGGCCTTAAAATTCATAAAATTCGTAAGAAATTCATTAAAAAATTTAAAACATTGAACAGTGAAAACGGATAAAAACCCATAATAACAGCTACCAGATGGGGGCGGATGGCTGCTCTTAAATTAGCCATCCTGGATGGGAACCTGCATTACTATGTCCCCACACTTGACCCGCCAGCCATGTCTTCAGGCCCTTTCGAAAGGGCAGAAGCTCCGCCTGCAGGCGCAGCTCTGTCGGAAGGAGGTTCCAAAGGGCCGGGGCGAACACAGAGAAGGCTCTCTTCCTGGTGCTCGTGAGGCGAGCCTGCCTAGCCGATGGAGTAACAAGAGAGCCCCTCCGGTCCGCCCTGGTGGGACGGGCAGACATTCTTAGGGTGACGCGGTCTCTTAGGTATCCTGGCCCACTACCATGTAGGGCTTTAAAGGTAATGACCAGCACCTTGAATTGCACTCGGAGGCAAACTGGCAACCAGTGCAGCTCCCGGAGCAGTGGTGAGGCCCGAGCATAACGCCCGCACCCCATCACTACCCGGGCTGCCGCATTCTGGACCAGCTGAAGCCTCCGAATGGTCACCAAGGGCAGCCCCATGTAGAGCGCATTACAGTAATCAAGTCTGGAGGTGACCAAAGCATGCGTGACCATGAGCAAGGCATCCCGGTCTAGGAGGGGGCGTAACTGGCGTATTACACGAAGTTGTGCAAAAGCCCTCCTGGCCACGGCTGCCACCTGTTCTTCGAACAGTAGTCGTGAGTCCAGGAGGACCCCCAGATTACGCACCGGGTCCTTCTGGGGCAAAACTGCCCCATCCAGTACCAAAGATGGCAACTCCTGTGATAACACAGGACCCCTCACCCATAGCCACTCAGTCTTGCCGGGATTCAGTTGTAGCCCGTTGTCCCCCATCCAGACCCTCACAGCCTCCAGGCACCTGGAGAGGACTTCCACTGCACCGCCTGGGTCCCCACGGGCCGAGATGTACAGCTGGGTATCATCTGCATATTGATGATACCTCACCCCGTGGGAACGGATGATCTCACCCAGCGGCTTCATGTAGATGTTGAATAGGAGAGGAGAGAGCACCGAGCCCTGAGGCACCCCATATTGAAGGGGCCTAGGACTGGACCCTTCCCTCTCCAAGCACACCGACTGGGTCCTACCCCTCAGAAATGAGGAAAACCAGGACAACACAGTGCCCTGGATCCCCAATCCTTGGAGCCGTCCCAGAAGGATACCGTGGTCAACGGTATCGAAAGCCGCTGAGAGATCGAGAAGAGCTAGAACGGACGGGTGGCCTCCGTCCCGCTCTCTCCAGAGATCATCCACCAAAGCGATTAGTGCAGTTTCCGTACCATATCCGGGCCTGAATCCTGACTGAAAAGGGTCCAGATAATCCGCTTCATCCAGGGCATCCTGTAGCTGCCGCGCCACAGCCTTTTCCAGGACCTTTCCCAAAAAGGGTAGGTTGGACACTGGACGGTAGTTAGACAGTACCGTAGGGTCGAGGGATGGCTTTTTTAGGAGGGGGCGCACTATGGCATGTTTGAAAGATGTTGGAAAAAACCCCTCCTTTAATGATGAATTGATGATCGCCTCGACCCACCCACCTGTCACGGCCTTAGAAGCTTTAACCAGCCAGGCCGGGCATGGGTCCAGCACGCTGGTCGTGGCGCGGACAGATCCAAGAAGCCTGTCCACTTCCTCAGGGCCAACTGGATCGAACCGATCCCAGATAACATGGCTAGACTGTGCCTCGGTCAACTCCAGTTCAACACCTTCCACGCCAGGATTAAACTCTGAGCGAATCTGAGCGACTTTCCCCGCTAGGTAATCAGCAAACGCTTCAGCAGATCCCTGCCAACCGGGGCCCGGCCCCCCTTTGCCAAGGAGGGACCTAGTCACCCGGAACAGGGCCGCTGGGCGGTTATCTGCGGAGGCAATGAGGGCGGTGAAATATTGGCGTTTCACCATCCTCATCACCACTAGGTAGTCTTTAATGGCTGCTCTAACCAGTGTTCGATCGGACTCGCTTTGGGTCTTTGCCCAGCGGCGCTCTCGGCGTCTCTTAGCTCGTTTCAGCTCCCTTAGCTCTTCTGTAAACCAAGGGGCAGATCGATCCCCACGAGCATGGAGAGGCCGTAGTGGTGCAATTACATCCAAGGCTGCAGTCGCTCTCCTGTTCCAGGAGAGAAATTTCCAATTTCTGGCATAAAATGGAACAAGAAGTAGAAAAATTTTTAAATATCCGTTTAAAGTTGAATGAAAAAATAGTATTATTAACGGATTTAGAGGATTTGAATTTAGAGGAAAATATAAAAGAGTTATTGTCTATTTTTTTGACATTGGCGAGACAACAAGTAGCCAGAAATTGGAAAGGTGATATGAATTTAGAAATTGGTAAATGGTATGTTGATGTTTGGGATATGGCATTAAATGAAAAACTTACATGGGAACTAAATATAAAAAGGGGGTTAATAAAACAAAATAGATTTTGGGACATTTGGAAGCCTTTTTTGCAACACACATTGATGGATAATAAAGGAGAAAAACCTGCTCCGAATACAATGTATTTTTGGCAGAATGAATGAGTTGTAAAAGGAGTGGCTGGTAGACTCAAGGACTGTAGTGCACTGGGTGGTAGGAACCATGTACAAAATATTAAAGTTGTAATATGGTGGTTAAAGAGGAGAATGGATATAAGGATGAAAATATACAGTATAGCAAATGTATAAAAAAATAACGTTTGATTACATTATATTATATTGACATGTATCTTTTTTTCTCTCTTCCTCTTCTCATTTTTTTTTAACGTTGTAGGATGTACGTGGGAACTACTTTTTTTTGTGTGTGTAATTGTTTCTTTTATGTTTTGTAGACTGTTTTGTTGGTTTATTTTTAATATTGCAAAAAAAAAAAAGAAATAGTCAAGAAGGATTTAATTTTTTAAAAAAGGGAATACTTTGAATATAGCAATAAAAACTCAAAATTATTAGCAAGGGTAGCTAAGGAAAAGATGGTTAAAAGTCAAATAGCTGTGTTAATAGACAAAAAAGGGAATAGGTGTAATAAGAGTGTGGAGAAATTAAAATTAATTGAAAGTTTTTATCGAGATTTGTATTAAAAAAGGGAAATAAATTTAGAAAAACTTCGAGAAGAATTTAAGAAACAACAAATAAATCAGGTATTAGAAGAACATAGAAACAAAATGGAGGAAAAAATTTCAGAAAAAGAAATTAGGGACGTAATTGGAAAATTAAAATTGAATAAGACCCTGGGGGAAGATGGGTTGCCGACAGAATTTTATAAAGATTTCAAGGAATCAATAATTCCAAGACTGCATAAATTGTTCAATAAAATTATGGAAGGTGAGGCAATACCAAACTCATGGAATAGATCAATTATCACATTAATACCGTAACCAGGAAAAGATCTAGAAAAAGTGGAATCCTATAGGCCAGTTTCATTAATTAATCAGGATGCTAAAATCTTCACAACAATACTAGCTAACAGATTGAGCAGTTTCATGCCAGAATATATAAATAGAGACCAAGCAGGATTTGTGAAAAATAGGTATATGTCAGACTTAGTAAGAAGGGTGGTGGATTTAATGGACATAACAGAAAGGAATAGAGAAAAGGTAGGATTTTTATCATTAGACATTTTAAGGTGTTTGATTCATTACAATGGGGAGCTATACATGAAATGATTAGATTATATGGATTTGGAAATAAATTTCAGGGGATAATTACAAAATTGTATCAAAAAGGGGTAGCAAGAGTTAAAGTCAATGATAAATTTACAGATGACATAAGATTAGAAGCGGGTACCAGACAGGGCTGCCCATTATCTCCAATCTTGTTTATAATGGCTATGGAATTTTTAGCTAATTCTATTCGTCAGGATGAAGAAATAAAAGGAATTGAGGGCAATAAAATAAATTTGTATGCAGACGATACACTTATTATTGTAAAGCATCCACTAAAGGCCTTAGAAAGAATACATTTGCATCTAAAAAGGTTTGAGATAATATCTGGGCTGAGATTGAATTGGGAAAAAACAGAAATGATATTCTGCAACGGAGAAAGGGAGGAACGGGAACGTATAAAAGAAAAATATAAAATACAGGTTAAAACTAATTTAAGATACTTGGGAGTGGTGATCTCAAGTAAAATTGGGGATCTTAAAAAATTAAATTATGGTAAACAGAAGAAAGAAATTGAAAGGAAAATATCCCAGTATAACAGGTTGAATCTTTCCTGGTTTGGTCGAGTAGCATTGAGTAAGATGATGCTATTGCCTAAATTAAATTTTCTATTTGATGTATTACCAATAAAACATAATGATAAAGAATTGGAAGAATATCAAAAAAATTATAAATAAATTTTGTAATGGAACTCGAAGAGCAAGAATACCTAAAAAGTTATGGTATTTATCGCAAAAAGAAGGTGGATTAGGAATACCAAACATACATAATTATTATAGAGCTTTTCAGGTAAGAAATGTTGTAAAAATACTAATTAGAGAAGAGGCAATTTGGGAAAATTTGGAAAAAAGGGAATATGCAAAAATTGGTAAAGCAATGTTTTTAAGCGAAGAAACAGGGAAAAAGAAGAAGAGTATCCAGAGCAATTTGATAAAAACAACTATAGAAGAATGGGAAAAGGTAAAAAAGAAACTTTTTCTAGGAACCTCACCAATTATAGAGTTGGAAGATTTTAATAACTTTCCAATTAAAATAGATGACAATATTAAAGCAATATTAGTAGAAAAGGGGGTATTAATGTTGAAAGATTGGATTAAGATCTGTAGAGATCCAGAAAAAAGGCAAGAACTCTTTGTACAAATGAAATTGAATTGGTTTAAGATTCTTCAGATAAACAATTGGAATAAAAGATTTTTACATTATAATGACTTAGAAAGGAAGCTCAGAGAATTTGAAGAGCTTTTGTTAAAACTGAGGAAAGGAGAGATGGGAATTAAAGGAATAGTAAGATCTATAAGATTATTAATGAGGAAGAGAAAATACAGGAAATTTTGAAAAACACTTGGGAACAAGAGTTGAATATGACAATATCTGAAGAAAATTGGAACAAAAAATGGAAAAGAAGAATAATGCGAACTATGTCTGTAAGAGTAAAAGAGCATAATTATAAGATGCTTTGGCGATGATATCTGACCCCAGTCAAGCTGCACCAGATGAATGATCAAATAAGCGATAAATGTTGGAGATGTAAACAAATAACGGGAACATATGTACACATGTGGTGGAGTTGTAACGTGTTAAAGGAATTCTGGGGGAAAGTAGAAAAGGAAATTGAAAACATAATGGATATGCGGCTGAATTTGGGACCAGATACCGTCTTGCTAACTGATGTGGATAAATTTAACTTGAACAATGACGAAAAAGAATAGATGGCTGTGATGTTGTCAGCGGCCAGACAATGTGTAGCAAAAAATTGGAACAATGATACATTGCTAAATATACAAGATTGGTATAAAGAATTGTGGGAATTAGCTTTAAATGATAAGCTCACATGGGAAGTAAATGTTAAAAAAAGGCATAGTTCAATCCAATAAATTCTGGAGAATCTGGAGACAATTTGTGGAATATGTGACTCTTAAAAAGAAAGGCATACAACCTGTACCAGAACAAGTAAATTTTTGGAAAGTATAATTTGTTTGGACCTCCCGGACATTGTAAATAGCACAGGGTGATGTTGAAAGAAATATCAATTCTTATATTTGTAATGAGTGAAGTAAAGATAACAGTAATAATAATAATAACAATAATTTTTTTAAAAAGACATGTAGAAAAATAGGGAATTGAAAGAAATATTAGTTTTGGTAGTGATATAGCTGAAGAATTTGTTCTTATCAAAATATATATTACAATAATGTACTTTTTTTGTTTACTATATGTAATTTTTTCCGATATTGTTGGATTATATGGTCTGTTATGTTTTTTTCTTCTGTAATGTCTTCTTTTCTTTGTAATTTTTGAAAATTTATAAGCAAAATATATATATATAAAAGATTACTTTACATTATGCGATTTTAGCATTATCCAAGGTAAACGTTACCTGAGGTATTACTGTACTTCATTTGACATTCTAGGACAGGGGTTCCCAGCCTAGTCCCCTGGGCCAGATCTGGCCTGCGATGCAATTTCATGTGCCCCCCAAGGGCATTTGAGAAACAAAATGGCCACCCCTTTGAAGCTGTTGTGACAAAATGGCCACCCACCCCTCCATCGTGTAGGCAGGGCAAAATGGCTATCCAGACCTTGAAGCTGACTCAGAGAGTGTGACCTGTCCCCTGACTTCTAAATGTTGGGAATCCCTATTCTAGGAGATGATATATATGAGATGACGTTCAATCACAACATATAACTTCATACTTTACATAGTGGTTGAAAGACATAGGGTGCGACTAGACAAGGGGATTTGAAGCAATCTGGGTTGTGTTTAAAAGGCTCTTACCTGTTTTATATAGGACCACATTGGCTTAGTGGTTAAGATGCTGAGCTTGACAACTGGAAGGTCAGCAGTTTGAAACTCAAGTGCTGCATGATGGAGTGAGCTCCCATTTCTGACCCAGCTCCTACCAACCTAGCAATTTGAAAAGAAGAAATTGCAAACAGATAAATAGGTACCACTTTGGCAAGAAAGTTAAGTGTTCTGTGTGCTCAGGTGCCTTGTCTCGCCTGCCACATGTTCACGAAAATGTCTGCATGCGCAGGCAGCACTAGTTCTTTGGCTGTAAATGGAGATGAGCGCCACCCTCTAGATTCAGAAAGGGAGACCTTCAGTGGTGGGATGTCAAAAATTTTACTACCCCACCATGATGTCATCACAGTGTGGGCGGAGCTAATGTCATGGGCAGAGCCAATGTCATGATCTCATGACATTGTGGGCGGGGCCAAAGAAAAAAAATAAAAACAAGCACACCCACACCCTTCCACCCACCCACAACACAAACCCGTAAATAAATTAAATTTGAAAAATACATTAAAATACACCCACCCACCCCAAACACAAATCAACCAGAGCTTTTAAACTAGAGCTTAAATCTTGTTCTGGCTAATCTTTCTCACACTAGGTCAGATGGAAGGAACTACAGAATGCACTCACCGCAAGATGGTTTCATTTTGGCACTTTTCAACCTATCAACAGTTGAAGTTAGGTACTAAGTCTTTGCCTAACCAGTTCTCTAGGATAATATGCCTTAATGCAAATGTAAAACAGCTGTACCTCCTTAAGGGTTCTCCAATTGGAACAGCACAAGTGTAGCTTATTGATGAGGTAACTCCAAGACTTTGCTTAAAAACCCCAAGCCAGGCCTGCCGGCCGCTATGCCTTTTTAGGAACTGTGGTAGTATGTCAATATAGGTAAAGGTATTAAATACACATTAAAATACACACACACAACATCCAAAGGTGAGTCACTTACCCTGGGGAGCAGGCTATAGGGAGCTTTAGGCTAGCAGCTTCTCTTCCTCCTCCCTACTTGGGAGGACAGCAAGGAGGCCGTGCATATGCGCCAAGCATTTTAGGCGTGCTTGCACAGCAAGTGCTTGGTGCACATGCGCAGTGGGGGAACCAGTGAAAAGGTAAGCCCCGAAGGTGGTTCCCCCAAAAGCTGCTACCGGTTCTCCGGGACACTGGGGAAAGTTACTACCGGTTCTGGCGAACTGGTGCGAACCTGCTACATCCCATCACTGTTTACCTTTATCTAATATATCCTGAGCTTGATTCTTATCTTAACGTGGAAGTTATTTCTTCTATGTCTATGAGAAGGATCCAGACAGCTCTTCAGAACACTCTAATTTCTCTCTCCCCCCCACACACACTTTTTATTAACATCCTCCTACAAACTCTTTCCTTGCTTCTCCTTTCACAGTGGCAAAGTCTTGGCAGACTGGGGCACAAATTGCATTGGCAATAAGCAGAGGCCAAATGGAACCAAACAGAGAGTATGGTAAAGCAGATATGAGAGAGCCAAAGGAAAAATCCAACAACAGCCCAAGAGTCAAGTCAGGCCAGTAACTAGTTGTTTGGAGTATCGAGAGTGTAACTAAAGTACATTTTTAAAGCAATGTAAGCGGCTACATTATTAATTTTTGTGTAAAGAGTCTAAAGCAGTGATTCCAAACAAGGGGACCATGCCCCACGGGGATTTCAATTCCCAGAAGCCTAAGACAGTAGATTGGCTGACCAGTGCTTTGGGGAATTGACTTAGGCTTCTGGGAATTGAAATCCAAAAACCAAAGGTTGGGAAACTGGTCTAAAGTTACTTGTCGAGGACATTTTGAGTGGACTTTTTCAAGTTTTATGCTATCCTTTTATCATGCCAGATGGACTGGCTGTGAAGGCGCAGCTTGTCCATATCCTCAAGGCTGCGGCAGTCCATTGCAGTCCTGGTGTTAAATCCTGCACGTCGCACTTCATTTGTGCCGTGGGCGATGGTTCCGAGATCATAGTGTGTGGGTCACTTCATGGCAAGATGGGATCCACCTTAAACAAATTCACGTCAGTGACATTTTTCCTGCTTCAGGAAAAAATGCATTCTTGGATATGAGTTGCATCGAGAGAAATATTGTTTCACCTTTTATATTTTTGTTTTTTCAAAGTGCACAATCAGAATTGGCCACGAGAGGGAACCAGAGAGCTCCCACACAATCTATGATCAAGTCAAGGATAACCCAACTGTTCATGTCAGCAAGGCTTTTCATAAGAGACCTTCCCAGTGGGTAGTGCACCTATGGATATGTAGTAGAAGAATGCTGGTTGGCTTTCTTGCCCCGAGGGGTGGGGTGGGAGTAGAACTATTTACATCATGCTTTTTGTGAGTTGTGGGTTTACCATATCTTGAGCAACAACTGAAACACCCAGAGACACCATTCATATAAATAGCTTAAGAAACCATGTGGGTAGCATGGCTATATTAGGAGCCACATCATCCCAGCTAAACAACCTCATCTGAGCTTGCTCTGAGAAGTATTGATAGGTGTTGACTCACCAGCCTGAGTTCTGTGTGAATTTTATTATTTGTTAAAGAGGAAGGGCTTCCTTGAGAGCCACCTGGCTCCTGTTCTCATGGCAGTCAGCCGCAAGGGTTCCTGTTCAGATATTCTTCCCTTCAGCCCTGCTTGCTTCTTTTGCTTCATTTTGTTGAATCTTCCCCTGCTTTGTGTATCGCCCAGTACAGCTGCCTTCAGGGGACGAAAGTATGAGACAATTGTGAAGTGGGACTGCCAGTTACCATCATGCCTTAGTCGACAAACATGAATATGAGCCAGTTACTCAGGTAAAAGGGAAGTGAGCATATAGCCTCCAGATCAGGTGGCTCACACAAGCTGCTGCTGCAAGTGCCATATCTGTTCTGGATATTGGCTATCATCATGTCAATAGTCTTCCTGTTCTTAGCTCCTTGGAACAGCAGTGGCAGAGTCTTTTATAGCTGCCCGCCAGTCTGCCCAGCTGTTCCGCATTTCCTCAAAGCTGAGGGCTGGCCAAGGAAAAATCCAGTGGCGGAGGCAGCGTTCTTGTAGCCTCCCGGTCACCCGGCAACAGCTGTTCCTCATTCTCTGAAGGCCAAGGGCTGGCCGAGGGAAAGTCCAGTGGTGGAGGCCAACCCCCATCAAGTAGGCAGGGCAAAATGGCCATCTGGCCTTGAAGCTGACTGAGAGCATGACCCTGCGCTCAGCTTGAAAAGGCTGGGAACCCCTGCTTTAGTCAAAGTCCAAGTTTCAAATCTATATAGCAACACTGCGAATATGTAACATTTCACTATTCGGATCTTTGTGGCAAGAGTTAGATCTCTACTGCATAACAAATGATGCATTTTTATGAAAGTGGGTCTTTTTCTATTTGTATTTTAATCTCTTACCTCGGGATCCCAATTTTCATTTAACATACTCCCCAAATAAACAATTTCATCTACTCTTTCGATTGATTGTGTTCCTGCCATTAGCTCGCCCTGAGTTGGTGTTTGGCTTATAACTAGCTATTTTGTCTTCTTGGTGTTGAGGTCCAAACCATTTCTGCTCTTGAAGCTCTAACTCAATCCAGCAACAGCTGAAGATCTGCAAGGTTTGTGGCCAACAACACTGCGTCATCAGCATATCGGATGTTATTCAGGTATTCCCCATTGATTTTAATGCTCATGTTTAAATCTGATAATGTTTCTGGGAAAAAAACCCTCTTTGAATATATATTAAACAGTGTTGGGACCAACACACAGCCTGCTTACACACTGCTTATACATCACCAAAAGGCATTGGATTTCACCTTGAATATTGAGTCAGGTTCTGGAGACCATACTTTATAAAGGATGCCAGCAAAGTGGAACAGGTTCAGAGGACTGGAAACCAACCCTTATGAAGAAAGACCGAAGGAAATAGGCATGTTTAGCCTTCAGAAAAGAAGAATTAGGAGAGATAGGGTAGCAATCTTCGACTGTTTGAAAGATTGTCATACAGAAGAGGAGCAGGATCTGTTCTCAATCATCCCAGAGTGTAGAACATGTAATAATGGGCTCAAGTTAGAGGAACCCAGATCTTGTTTGAATAGCAGGAAAAAACTTCCTGTTAGGGTAGTATGACAATGGAACCAGATACAGTTGTACCTCGCTTAAAGAGCATAATACGTTCCACAGGATTGCTCTTTAAACGAGCTTGCTCTTTAAGCGAAACACCATTGTAAGTGACCAATTGTGGGGGGGATTGAAAACCCCGAGTTATTTGTTAAGTTTTTGGTTGGTTTTATTTGTTAAGTGAAGCGAACATTCAGAGAAAATTGTGCTCTTTAAGCGAGGTGCTCTTTATGCGAGGTTTGACTGTACTTTGGGCAGTGACGAATGCTCCAACCCTGGAGGCATTTGGAAGAAAGTTAGACAACTACCTGTCAGATCTGCTTTGATTCAGATTCCTGCACTGAGGAGAGCTTTGTAAGCCCCTTCAATCTCAGTTATTCTTTGACTTTGTAATAATAAGCCTTGACTCTTTGCAGTGTAGCCAGTGGTGGTCAGCAACAGGTTTGCAACCCCCAGGCAGGGGGGCAGCAAAATCGTGGGACCTTCAAGAAGGGGGGTGGCAGAGTTGGGTGGCCACACCCACCTCCCTGCCCCACCCCGCCCATGTCCTCCTCCAAGTCCCGGCGGCCTTGCACAGCGGAGTCGATTGGTATTCAAATTTGACGTCAGGTTTTGTCCCTGCAAGTGGTTCAAGGTCTCCCTTGCTCAAAAGCCAGTCATATCCAACTCTAGGGTGCAGTACTCATGTTCATTTACAGCCAAAGAGCCAATCAGTGATGGGCTGTAACAGGTTCTCACCAGTTCTCCAGAACCGGTAGTAACTTTTCCCAGTGTCCCGGAGAACCAGTAGCAGCTTTTGGGGGGAACCACCTTCGGGGCTTACCTTTTCACTGGTTCCCCCACTGTGCATGTGCTCCAAGCACTTGGTGTGCATGCACGACTACAGTGCTTGGTGCGTATGCACGGCTTCCTTGCTGTTCTCCCAAGCGGGGAGGAGGAAGAGAAGCTGCCAGGGCAGGATGAGGACCTTGCCGCCCCTCCCCCTGTGCCCAGCCCAACATATTGTATTGTAATGTATTGTCTGTACTCTGTAAGCCACCCTGAGTCGCCACGGCGAGTGGGCGGCAATATAAATTTGAACTAATAAATAAATAATAAATAGCCTAAAGCACCATTGGTTTGTGTTGGGTGGGTGGATGGGTGGGTTGAGGGGTGTGTGTGTCCTTATTTTTATTTTATTTTATTTTTATTTTTTTTCTTTGGCCCCACCCATGACATCATGATGACATGATGTTAGCTCCGCCCACACTGTGATGACATCATGGTGGGGTAGTAAAAATTTTGACATCCCACCACTGGAGCCAATGCTGCCTGTGTTTGCAGATGTATACATGGCCATATGGCAGGCATGACTAGATCCCCATGACGTAGGCTCCACCCATGACATAGGCTCTGCCCACAATATAGGCTCCACCCACTGTGGTAGCATTATTATTTTTTTGCTGCCCACCACTGAGTGTAACCCACAGTTGAGGCACTAGACTAAGATACCATACATCCACTGTCTTCGAGGTAACTGCTGCATCAGCCGAAAAGAATTGATAGTTCCAGCCATGACAAGGCACTGCAGAAATGGTGGTAGTACCCAAGCTAATTTTTGTCATTGTGTGGGAGAATGCAGTGGTAAACTACTTCTGAACTTTTCTTACCTTGAAAAACCTTACAATGATGAAGTTTCACAGCAATTAAAAACAAAAGAAACCCAGCAATGGGGGGCAGAATGACCAGATTTATCAGTTTGGAAGGCTAGGTTATGTAAAAACATCTAAAGTGTTCCAAGGATGTGTCTTTGCTTTGATCAGACCTCATTCTGCATTTGTGATTTTTTTAAAAAAAATCTTATGAGTGATTTAAAGAATCCACATTGTACAGTGCCATACTGTATAGTCCTTTTTCCACTATATGAATTTTAATGCAGGGTGCGTTGAAAAATATAGAAGTATTTGAAGTGATGGTTTGTGGTGTGGTGGCTTATTTTTACTTTTTGCAGAATGTCAAGAATTTCCTGCATTGAGAAGACAACCAGCAAAGAAAATGAATAAAGAGCAAACGAGAGTATGAGACACATTGACTACTATCCTGACATGCATAATCACAATTAGCAGCAACAGTGTCAGGGATCTGGTTGCCTATGAGTTTGTGTGTCCAGTTACATCCAGCCACATAAGCAAGCCTGCAGTGGGAATACTCTACATCACTGTAGCCTAATTTGTGTTTCCAACATACTGGCTGTAAAACACAGAAAGCTGGGAAACATAGGTCATGTAATAAGGAATGAAAAATACAGATTGGTACAACTAATCATTCAGGGCAAAAGATGCATGACAAGAAGGACAGGAAGAACAAGAACTTATTGGTGGGGCAACTTTGGCTGGCCACTGTTTGGACACAACACATCATTGTTTTCAGTTGCTGCACCCAGGCGTCAGAATTGCCAGGATGTCATCCAGTAAGAGAGGAATGAGAAGGTGGAGAAGAAAAGATTTCAAAGTTCCCTTTTTGGGTTGGATCATGCATGCTGGAGAAGGAAGGCGGAGCTTAAGGCTCTGCTAGAGCTCTAGATTAGGTTCCAAGTTGTCTGTGCATGCAAGACTCGTTCTCTGACTGGACAAGACGTTAGGGGGAAAAGCAGGAGGAGAGCTCTATTTAAGAAAATATATGGGGAAAAGATCTACCGAGCACAACAGAGCAAAGTTTTGTAGCATTTTCTATGCTTTTATATGGCAAACCCTGAATTTTAGAACACCAGTGTTCCTAATTAACTCCTCCAAATCCCACACTGAGGGAATCCAGTTGAAGAATTATGCTGGCATAGATCCTTTAGGGACAGAGTTCTCAACCTTTTAAAGCCAGGATCCAGGTCACGCTCCCTCAGACAGCTTCGGGGGCCAGACGGCCATTTTGCCCTTCCTTCACCACATGGCACTTTCAGATGTTGTGGAGGTGGGCCACATGAAATTGTGTCTGGGGTTGCATCCGGCCCACAGACAGCAGGTTGAGAATCCCTGCATTAGGGTCTATTTCCATGGCCGGTGGCTTCCAATTTAAAAGTTGGGTGCTTGCCAAACCATTTGTTGTTGCATGTCGGTAAAGGTTTCCTTTGCTTGAAAGCCAGTCGTATCTGACTCTAGGCTTCAGTGCTCATCTCTGTTTCAAAGCCAAAGAGCTAGCGCTGTCTGCTTCTGCAAATATTTCAGTGGTCATGGGGCAGGCATGACTAGACACTGGAGCGCACGGAACACTATTTACCTTTCCTTGCAATTCCTTGTTTTTGAACTGCTAGGTTGGCAGGAACTGGGACAAAGATGGGACCTCATTCCGTCCTGCATTACTCGGGAATTGAACTGCTGACCTCCTGCCTGCCTATCAGTGTCTTAGCCACTTGAGCCACTGCCCAATGCCTATACCAAGGATTTAACTAAACCAAGGGCTTCCAGGTGAATGGCAGGTGAAGCCCCAACAACCCAGCTGAGGGCAGGCATCGGGCAAACAGCTTGCTTTGTCCCAAGTTGGCCTGGCTTCTACCCAGGCTCTGCTGCCAACTCCCTCCAACTCTGGATAGCTGGAATGCAGTTCATAGACAATGTCATGATGTCATGACATTGTGGGCGGAGCCAATGTCATGACATGGGCGGAGCCAAAGTAAAAAAAATTAAAAAATAAATACAAATACACATTAAAATACAAATTAAAATAAATACACATAATACATTAAATAGATAATACATTAAATACACATAAAAACAAACTACATAAAACACCTCAACCCACCCATCCACCCCCAAAAACAAACCCGTCACCTGGCCTGGGGTCAGGGAGTGGCAGGCAGGAGGTGTGGCCCAGCGGTGCTGGCGGCTCAGCCTGGCCCAGCGCGGCCTGGCCCGGCCTAGTGGTGCACTGAGGAGACCGCTGCTCCTCCAGGCGCTGTGCCCTTTCTGTGCAGCCCAAAATGGCTGCTCAGAAGTGCGCATGTGTCAAAACTCCATTTGACGCATGCACAGTTCTATTTTTCAGTGTGCATGCATCAAATGGAGTTTTGATGCATGCTTACTTCCGAGCAGCCATTTTGGGCTGCCCAGAGCTGTCATCTGGAGGGCAGCTGGAGAGGCGACCAAACCGGTTACCCGGGGGTTTGCTACCCCCTCCAGCGATCCCCTCCGGATGGCTGCTACAGGTTCGGGCGAACCGGTCTGAACCGGGAGCAGCCCACCACTGCTTACACTCATTTTACGTACAAACTGTTTTACGTAATAAAATTCTGGGGAAATCAGGTCCCATTTTACATTTAAAAAAATAATTTTATGTAACTGTTTTCTCCTGGGTTTGCTTCATTTTACGTAAAAAATTCATTTTTGGTACCAGTTTCCCCATAGTTCCTAATGGTTTGCTTCATTTTGTGTACAAAAATTCATTTTATGTAACGGTTTTCCCCAGTGTTCCTATGGGTTTGCTTCATTTTATGTAAAAAAAAAAACCCATGCTACGTAAAAAGCTACAGAATTGGATTTTTTTTACGAAAAACAGGGTTTCAAATAAATTAAAAAATAATAATCAAAACTCAGGGCTGTGGTGGCTTAGTGGTTAAGAAGCTCACCTTGTTAACTGGAAGGCTGGCAAGTTGGCAGTTCAAGACCCAGGCACTGCATGACGGATTGAGTGCCTGTCTCTGCCCAGCTCCTGGGGACATGAAAGGAGCCTCAGTTGGGCATTCCCTGAGTGGAGTTTCTTCCGCAAAAATCCTTTTAACCCAGAATAATTTTTGGCACAAAATTATTATTATTGATCAAAAGGCTACCACATGAAAAGTTTTTTCTTCCTTTTATCCTAATACAAGTCAGTTAGTTTTCTCATTGCATCTTGTTTTTTTCTACTGCCATGAGGGAAATTCTGGCTTGTGCCTGGTGCCTCAGGTGTCTGGTACTGATAAACCTACTTCAACACAATGTGGGAACAAACTGCAAAAACTCTCAAGCAAAATTGACTATAGCTTCTCAGGAACCACCCAACTCTGGCTCACTCCTTGCCTTGAGATGTTACTTCTCTTCCAGGAAAACTCTGCCAGTGCCTGGAAACTTTCATTCAAATCCTGGCATTTGGTAATCTCAGATGTTTGCTATTTGTGCAATTCCTGGATTGATTCATGATAAGCTGAAAATGATAGCATATATATTTAAAGGACCCAAGCCTACAAAGGAAAAAGCATTACTGTAATTAGATTTGCAAGCAACACTTAACATTACCATCCCCACCTTCTGTCCCTATCCATACTAACAAGTTTTTCTGCTGACTGCATTGAGCAAACAAATTTGTTGTCCCCTAGATGTTAATGGAGGAACTGTGGTGGCTTAGTGGTTAAGACACTGAAGGTCGGCAGGTCAGCAGTTCAAGATCCAAGGGCTGCACGACCGAGTGAACTCCCCTCTGTCCCAGCTCCTGCCAACCTAGCAGTTCAAAAGCGAGAAATTGCAAGTAAATAAACAGGTACCACTTTAGTGAGAAGGTAACAATATTCCATGCATTCCGATGTGTCTAGTTGTGCCTGCCATGTAAATGTCCACACGCAGACAGCACTGGCTCTTTGGCTGTAAATAGAGACGACCACCGTAGAGTCAGACACAACTGGCTTTCGAGCAAGGGCGGCCTTTACCAGATGTTAATGGACTTCAGATCCCCTCCTCACTGGCCGGCTAAGTTGCTGAGATATCCTGAGCGTTGGCATCTACCAGATTCTGGAGGTCCACATGTTCCTCACCCATTATAACAGAAATCTCACCATCAGAAACTGAGCAGGTGAGAAAGATGGAGGCTTCTGTACTGTGCCTCCTTTTTTTGAGATACCATACTTCTTAAGCCTCATCCTTGCCTGGCTTTGTTATGCCTTGAACCAGATGAACTGTGGATCCCAATAACTCTTTCAAGCAATATTATTTTCTATTGAATGGGTGGAGAGAGCTGCTGTTTTCATATTTCAGTATTTCATTTAACCATTTAATTGTGTCTTACTATCTAATTGTCTTTATAATGCTGCCGTCACCCATAGCCCCTGCTGGGTGAGAGCCTTGTCATGGCACGGGAGCTTGAGCAGTCCAAGTAGGCATGTTGCCCATCTCTTGTCAATGATGTTAGGCCGGGACCGGGACTAAAACTCACCAAAGCGTCCTCCATCAGATCCCTTGGGCAAAGTAAAAGTGAGAGGCACACGTCTTGGTCTGCCGAGTCAGCGGGTGACGTGATATCCAAATGGCTAAAAAACCACATGCACATGGATTTGATTTCTCAGGCCCATTTGCATGTGTACAATATCATCACAGAGATGTCTACCAATGTACAGACTCTTGGCTGAAATGATGACTTCAAGGTATCCAAGATATCACCCATAGGCTACATATTTAATGGGTGAAAATAAACATTTCTGATAGTTATTCAAAGGACTGCACTTTTGCTACAGGGAAGCAGATATAGTTTCACCTATGAGGTAAGATGATGTTCTCGAGGAAGGAATAAATATCCGGCCTACAGGCAATCTCACCCACCCACCCTCCAAGAAAGTGTGCTCCTGATCATGTGACAGAATGGAAGCTGTTCACTTTTTCACAACTTCCATTCATTTCAATGAGGTTTGTGTAGGACAAAGTTCCTGTAAATTAAGCTTCATCCTATAGATGTTGATAGAGGCTCGGCGTCATTTGGACCACATGTTCCCAAATAACTTGGGACAGATCAAGAAGTACAAAGCATGTGCTGGAAGAAATTTCTTTACAGTTCTACAGTCCAAGACCAGTTACAACAGTGTTTCCCAACCTTTGTTTTTTGGACTTCAATTCTCAGAAGCCTAAATCAATTCCCCAAAGCATTTCAGCCAATGTACTGACTTCGGCTTCCAGGATTTGAAGTCTCCCTGTGGGGCATGGACCCCAAATTGGGAACCACTGAGTTAGAAGGCATTGGCTCAAATACATTTTTCGTCATGTTAAGGATCAGTCCTTAATAACATCTAAATAGACAAATAATCTCTGTGGTATTCAAGGGACTGCAGTGGCCCAAGTGGTTAAGAAGCTGAACTCGAAGACTGGAAGATCAGAGTTCGATTCCCAAGTACTGCACGACAGAGTGAGCTCCTGTCTCTGTCCCAGCTCCTGCCAACTTAGCAGTTCGAAAGCAAGAAATTGGAAGTAGATAAATAGGCACAATTTCAGTGGGAAGGTAAACAGCATTCTATGCACTCAGCTATGCCTGCCACATGTCCACAGAAACCTCTGCAGACACAGACAGCGCTGTCTCTTTGGCTATAAACAGAGATGAGCACTGAATCCTAGAGTCGGATATGACTGGCTTTCAAGCAAGCGCAACCTTTACCTTTGCCTCTGTGGTATCAAATTTCTTGTCTACTACAATTTTGCATGCACTTAGCTACAAGTCTGTGCCAATCTACTATTTTAAAAAAAACCTGCAGTTTTGCATTTAAATACATACTTGTAAAGTTATTTTCTCTACAAACATGTAAAAATTTATCTCAAACTTTACTTTTAATTTTAAAAAAGTACTTTGATACTTCTTTTGAGAACTGTGGTAGCAAATCTGATAAGTGTAAAGAGTTATTAAGAACTAAATTCCAATGTGCCTCTTAGTCTACTACAGGTAAGGATACAGTTAAAAGAATTCCTCCGTTTTCCATTTACCCTTTAGATATTCATGTTCACGCAGAAACCTAAATTGTTCTCTTTTTAAAAAAAAGCATACTAAGGCTCTTTCAAATACCACATGACATAAAACAGGCCACTTTTTGACCCCTGCCCCCTCTGTAACTTTCCATGACCTTTGACCAACCCCCCATCATGTGGTTTGAAGATAGTTCTATGGCCAGCTGGATGTGGAAAGCAATGATAATTTTGGAGTCACGTGACTTCACACCGACCCCCCCCCCCCCGTGACTTTTGGTGGACCTTCCCCCACTAAAATGGTCACATGGTATTTGAACAACCCCCTACGATCAGTAAGCAAGCAAGCAGGTAGCATGGCCATCAATGTGCCAGCGTGACTTTTGGAAAGACAGCTTCATTGATGAGACTTGGTTTGAACTCTTCCAGATGAGCAAAATTCACTCTGGCTCTTCGCAAGAAAACAAACAAGCGGAAAAACAAAACCTACGCAGCCACGGCCAAAGGAGAAGCCAAAAACCCCAAATGTTGTGGTTTATGTTAAACCTTTACAAAAGAATACAATAAAGGATTCAATAAATAGAAAAAAATTACAAAATTACAGGATTTTTTTTCTTAATACAGGAAAACAAAGAAATAACACACACCCCTTTTCAAACTTTTTAAAAACTAACCTATTAACTGGCTCCAGAGCAGAGCTGTGCAACACACCAACATCTCCACCAACACTAAGGACCACACGGAGCGGAGCATAGGGTACAACCCTGCCCCATGGTTCCATGCGCACAAAAATAATAGAAAAAAAGGGGGGAGAAAGAGTGCCTTTAGGACACCCTTGCCTCTTCATATATTTATATATATATATATATATATATTAACTTTTTAAACATTATCTTGTCTTCACAATAATCTAATTATAGTAGCATGAGCTTGTTGTGGTTTGTTCCTGAGTAGATTTTTATCCAGAAAAAAAGGGAGTTTGGAACAGGATGTTTCTGGAAATGTTAGCTGCCCACCTGAGGCCACCTGGAACTTCTTCCTTCTCCATAGGACAGAATGGGTCTCCTACACTGAGTTAGGATGACTGTGTGAGAAATTCAGGGAGTTACTTAGGGCAGCAAGCTCTCATGGGAACCGAGAAAGCACAAAATGATCCAAGGAATACCTCCAAGATCTTTCCGAGGAATACCTGGGGGCACACTTCTTGAATGTGCCTCCCCAGGCTGCACAAACATCCTGAGGGGTAGCGAGAAATCACAGATAGGCCCAGCCACTTAGGAGGGCTGACCTGGATTGAAAGAGGGGAGGAGGTTTGAGGTATGGCCTGTCTTTTCACCAGCAGCTCCATGATTTCATACTGGGGAAGACAGAGTGGTATCCTTCAGTCATAGGAGTCTGAGGGGTGTCAACTGGAAACCAAGCTAAAGCAGGAGAGTGACAGAATCAGGGCTGTTGCTCTCCACAATAAGGTCTGTCCACCAATGTGTGACCCATGAGCCACAGCCAAGGGAAAGCTGAAATACTGACTAGTTTGGAAGGAGGTTTTTTTATGATGAGGCAGGGAGACACGTCTGAGAGCATGAGGGAGAACACGACAGGAAAAAAGCATGTGTAATTGAATGCAAAATCCCATTTGCTTGGAGCAAAAGTTGGCATTATACCAATTAATGTGCATGTGTTTGTATGGGGTGTGCCTGAGAGTACACTGGAGATGAGGTCTCCTCCAGAGGTGCCACTCCAAAAAAGAAAAGAAAAAGACACAGCAAGCTGCTGGCTCAGTGCACCTGATCCATCTATCCCCTTCACAGAATTCATAACACTCCCCCAACCCAAACAGCATCTTATTAATTGCCACCAAACTGGCAGTAACAGGGTCGCTCAGCAGGATGACACTCCAATACACTAATCCTGTGTAAGGACAATTTGTGCCAAGGCAGTCCAGACAGTGAAGATTTTCCTCTGGCAATAGGAGCTCGAAACCGGATGCTTCCCCAATGTGAATGCAGTCAGTGCAAGGAAGTATCCGGACTTGGTGGGTAACATATCCTTGTTCAGGATATGGGATGGGGTGGGATGACAGCTCATGTGTTGAATACACAGACTTTAAAACCGGTTGGGTATTGCAGACAGAAAGATATTTGGGGCCATGGAGACACTGGGAGGTAGAGACAGCTTGTGGGTATCTAAGCAAGGAAGAGGTCTAAAATCCATGCATCCCACCCCCTGACTTACATCGATGAGGCCAACCCACCCCCACCACTGTTTGAAATACAGAATTTGGAGCAGCAGCTGTGAAATTCCATGGAACTGGGTTCCTCCACCATCTGTCAGACCCTACTGGGTCCTGGGACCTTCGAACAGCAGGAAGGGACTCCTGCCATCCTCCTGCAGGTTAATACTGAAATTGGCAACTCCTACAACCAACAAAACCGGAGCCCCCGTTTCCTCCCTACCCAGGCAACAGGGCTGGAGCTTCAAACGTGGAGTGAGTCTGTGGCCAATCCAGGTATGGCAGCCTGGGGGGCTCCTGCCCCCAAAGCTGAAGAGTTTCACGGTACCGGTTGGTACATCACTGCCAGACAGAAGTCCGGTGCTCTCAAAGCTTCAGGCAAAGGATGTTGGAATCGAGGCAGAAATCTGGATCCACTTGGTCACCCCGCCCCAAGCACTCACTTCCCCAGCCAAAAGTGCTTCTGATCAAGGGGGAGAGACTGCCTGGCCCACTCCCGGCTCCTCCTGTCCCTTTGCCAAAGCACTCCCTCCCCAAAGTGCTGCCTTAACCAAAGCGTTCCCGCACCAGCAGCATCAGTTTCTTCTTGCCCTTGTAGGTCTGTTTGAGGTTGTCAAGAAACTGGCCAAAGCGCCGGTGCCCTTCGTGGGCCATAAGGAAGGTCTCGCGGGCTTTGCCCAAGAACTCAATGAACTCGCCGTAATGCCGGGGACTGATGTGAGTGAGTCGCGAGTGAGTGGTACTGATGTACGCTGCCATAGCCGCCTCCAAGAGCTGGCAGAGTGGGGCCTTGTCCATGGCAAAGAGCTTCCCTCCGGCACTGGCACCCCCTGTTCCCCGGCGGCCCCCGGCCAGCGAGGCAAGGGCGGGCGGAGGGAGGCTCCAGCGGTGCAAGATGTCAGAGAGCATTGGGGCGCACTGCACGCTCTTGATGACCAGAGGGACAATGGCGGCCAGCTCGTTCTTCCCCAGGGACTGGCTGAGGGAGCAGGCCCAGAGGACATCGTTGAGGGCTGGGTGGGTGTCCTGGTTGAAGGCAATGCTGAGGTGGGAGAAGGCCAGGGTGGCCAGCTTGTAGGCCCGTAAAGGCAACCCCCGGTGCTCCATGTACCGGGCCACGGTGAAGAGGTGAGAGTGGCCCATGCTAGCTGAGGCAGCCGAGTCTAACACAATCTGGTAGGCCGCCTCAAAGGCTGCGTGGTTCTTCTCACAGAGCGTCAGAGCGGGCAGTGCACAGTTCTGCGGGTCCTTCATGGCGCACTGCAGCGCCAGCGTCCGGGCGCAGCTACACAGCTCGTCCCGTTGTCCCGAGCTCAGGTTCAGCCTGAGCAGGGTGGCGTGTGTGGTGCCCGTGACAGCCACAATGGTTGTTGCCTCAATAGGAGTGAAAAGGGTATACCAGTTCTGCATGATATTCATCAGGGCCTGGACACCTGGAGGTGGATTTAAGGGGGAAAGAGAGGAAACGGTTGATCATAAAAGCCAAAAAAAAAAAAAACCCCAAACAAACCATATCCTCCCCCACCACCCCAAGAGGAAAGTCAGAAATTGGTGAGGAAAAGTGAAGACAAATTGAGAGCAAGATGGTTCCCTCTCTTACTGCCTTCTTTCTTCCCTTCACACTGCCAGCTCCCAATGGACCAGAATCGACAGACGGAAGGGGAAGCACGTGGTTGAACTATGAAGCCTGTTGCCCCCAAGAGGTACCAACAATCTCCAAGATGTGCAGCTTTAACAAGGGACAAATTCAAACTGATCAAAGCTACGAATGGCTACTAGAAGTGACCACTGTAGAACATGAACTGGATCCGGCCTACAGGCCATAGTTTGGGCACCCCTATCTTACTGCCCCAACGTTTCTGAGGAAGCTGAACATCTCCTCTTGTCGTTATATCCTGTCTATGGACTTGAACCACATGGTTCATCACCATGGAAACAGACTGCTGGACACGACAGGCTTTTGATCAGATCCAGATATGTTGCCCATCCAGGTTTTCCTGGAAGTAGCGGCAACAAGCACATTCCCTGCCAAGACTTGGAAAAGTTAAGTCTTTGGTGCTAAACTCCCAGAATTCCTTTGGCTGGTTGGTGCAACGATCAAACTGGCTGGGGAGAGGCCACCTTCCTGAAGCACTTTTAATCCTGGCATTTGCACCCACTCACCTATCTCCGTGGCGCAGCTGACCAGCCACCGCACCATTTCCCTGCGACGCCAGGTCATGGTGTTCAGGGTCATCCTCATCACCTGCAGGAATAGCAACAGCAAACAGGTCTCCTCAGGGAGTAACTAAGGACCCCACCCCCCGGTTGAAAGGAGGCAGAGTGCAGTTGTGACACACAAAACAGGTAAGACAGCAATCAGATTTCTGTTAACAAACTGCCCACCTTATGCAGCACCTTTTACTGACTCTATAGAACAGGGGTGCTCAAACTATGGCCTGTTGGCCGGATCCAACCCATGGGACATAGTTTGGGCCCCCCTGGTTTAAGTAGAGAAAGTGGCAGCCTAAAGTCTATCTCATCCTGTTGCAAAACATATGTTGTGACACAGATTGCAAGGCATGTTTTACTTCCGCTTCTGGTGGGAGGAACCATGTGACCGGCCCACTGAACCATGTGACCGGCCTGTGGCCTGAAAAGTTTGGGCACCCCTGCCATAGAACCTCTGCTTCCCAAGCTTCATATGGACTCACAGAAGGTCTGAAGTAAATCCTTCTTCTCACCCTATCCCCAGATGTGGCGAAATGGCCACAGAGCAAGTTTTCTTATTTGCAAACTATGGCTGAACCCTCCTGCTTTGGAGAATGGCACATGGCTCAACAGAAGATTAGTATGCATCACATCCTCCCCAGTCAGGAAAGCTGGCTCCCAAATGATCTAGCCAGAAGCTGATGATCCCAGAGCCATGGTTCCATTCATCATGCCAGGACACAGCCACAACCCTGTAGGATGGGCATCTGTACACAGGCATGGGCTGGGTCACCGGGGCAGGGGGATTCATCCCGGTGCGCCCTCACCTCTGGCACCCTGGGGTGCAAATAATAATTTTATTATTATTTTATCCACCCAGCATGCTGCACTTTAGATTAAACCATGCTCCAAGCTCCCTCCTTCAGCTTGGAGCAATGGTTCATTCTAAAGTACCGTGTGTCATGAAACGACTTATTTTCTAATGTTTCTCAAGGCAGTGTTTTCAGTTCAGTGTTCCTATTCCTTATCTCTAGCTAGCTGAGCTCCATGTTTTGACTCCACTGACTGTACACGTGTGTCAACAATCTTTGTTATGAGAAAGTTTTTCTCTGTTCCCTGATTGGTTAAAAGTATCCCACCTGACTGGAGAATCTCCATTTTGGAGAGAGGAGAGGGAGTTCGTTTTTGGATGTCTATGGGCTAACATCTTTCCCTGGGGGCTATGCCTTTTTTGCTTCTTCAAAATGGTTACATAATGTACCTGTGGACTGTTTGCTGGACTGTCTTATGCTACTGACCTATGCTTTATGAACCTGATCAATATACCTGATCAATAAACCTACGTTTGCTTGAACAACATCTCTTCATTGGACTAAAAGGTAAGAGAAGCAATGCACTCACACACAAGCCTCTGAATACGCTACCTGATTAACCTCCTTGTGGAAGAGAAGCAGCTAAGGGCTGTTTAGTTGCATTGCCGGCCAGCCCGCCCTCTGGGGGCTTTGATTTAGGAGGTCCAAGGCAGAGGGAGCCGGCTGGTTTCGTGACACCGTGTGCCGGGCACAGCAAATGAGGCGCTGTGGCCAAGCGGTTCTTGGGGGCAGCCTTCTCCCCCGTCCCTTGATCCCCACCCCTCGCCCCTGTCCAGCACCCTCCCATGGTGCCCAGAACACCCCTGTCTGTACCCAACACAATAATGGTTCCCATCACTACTGCCCCATTCCCAAACCAGAAGCCACGATCAAAGGGGCTCATTCTTGAACGTCCTCCAGATTGGAAGAGGGCTCAGTCCGCTCACAGGCTCCTCACCTGCAGACCAAGCTCCAGAGAAATGTTAAGCAAGGTGGTGTCCGGAGGGGTGTTGGCCGGCGTGGCAGTTTTGCAGGCATCCTGCGCCAGTTTGAAGAGCAAGGCTGGAGAATGGATGTGTTGCTGGATGGAGCCCAGGACCATACGCAGCCAATTGGGGTCACCTAGTGGGGGGGGGGGAGACAGGTATCATCATGCAGTGACACCCTCTTCAGGAGGGGAGGCGCTGAGGCTCCTAAATCCCTGGCCTAAACCCCACAGCTGGGACTAACCTTTAGCAGCAGTCAGCATGGCTGACGCGAGCTCGCACTGCCTGGTTTCCAGGTGGCCGAGGGTAAACCAGCGGGGGAAACGGTTGGCCATCATGGAGTCTAGCGGGTTCTGGTGCAAGATGTCGCTGGCTGGCAGCACCGTCTCCAACACAGGGAGCCTGCGGAGATTAATAGGAGAGCCAGGTTAGATTGCGGTAGTCAATGTTTGGGAAAAGTTACTTTTTGGAAACGAGAGCAGGGACTGGGATGTTCCTCTGCAGAAGTAATTTGTGGCATTTATGCAGAGCAGAATTTCTGAAGCGCCAAGTCCTCACTGTTCTCTCGCCACCTCCATCCACACACACACATCCCACGTACCAAAGTAACTTGTGACAATGCTCACTGACAGTTACTTTACTTGTTACTGCTTCATTCTTTGGTTTGATCTGGTGTTAGAACGATTAGCCCGCAAGGTTGCCACCTAGAGTACACCCAGATGTATTCAGCGGTGTGCTGGCCCACAGGGACTCATCCCGGTACGCCCCAACGACTAGCACCCCCCAGAGGCAGGCAGAGATAATGGGAATGTATAGGATTCCCCCCCAACCCCCCAATAGATGCCCCCATCACTTCCTATCCACCGCCCTCCCAAGGCGTCCAGCACACCCCTGGTTGTATTCACAATCTTCGAGGAGTCTCTTTCTGTGTACCCCTTACGTTTGGCCAATGACAAAGCCAAGAAAATAGCTTCATTTTGTCAGTCCAAGGTTTGATCGTAGCATGAAAGAAGACGAACACTTAAATCCTTCTCTAAGGTTGCCAGGGGTAAAGGGAGGTTTGTCCTGTCTTGAACTGGACAATACAAATCCTTAAACAGACAGACAGACAGACAGACAGACAGACAGACAGACAGACAGGAACATAAAAATCTGGAGCTGCTCAGAGCAACAGAGGACCTTTTCTGTAGAACCAGTGAGAACTGCCTTTGCCAGAAGCAGCTGCCTACACTTCTTGAAAAGTGGCCTAACGTGATCCACTGCTCTGTCAATGGGATACGCTAAGCACAGAGGAAATGTAGGCAGCTGCCTCCCAGGAGTTCTACTCTATAAGACAGGGGTGCCCAAACTAGGGCCCATGGGCCAGATCTGGCCCCCAACACAAATTCACCCAGGCCATGCCACGCTTGTTACTCCTGAAAGCGGAAGTAAAACACGCCTGTATGTGTTTTACTTTCATTTTCGGGAGCAACTAGGGCTGTGCGGGCCAGATAAATTGGCATCGGGGCTTGGATCCAGCCCACTGGCCATAGTTTGGGCACCCCTGGTTTAAGCAGAGAAAATGGCAGCTTAAAATCTATCTCATCCTGCTGCAAAACAGACTGCAAGATACGTTTTACTTCAGTTTCCGGTGGGAGGAACCACGTGACCAGCCCGCTGAACCACGTAACTGGCCTGCTGAACCACATGACTGGCCCACAGCCCAAAAAGTTTGGCCACCCCTGCTATAAGGAATGCTGTCCATGGAGCAACAGAGAGTGTCTTCTTTTCCACTTACACATAGACTGGAATAGCAGCTACCTCCCTGGGAACTTTACATAAAGAAGGTAATGGGTAACAAATTGCCAAGACTATTCATTAGCAAGTAATAATGAGAAACATCAACAATACATTACTCATTTTATTAAAGCAGGGGACAATCCATTACTGTCACATCAGCTTTAAAAAGCAACACCATTATTCCTCATCATTAAAAAACAATCAGTGATAAAGTGCTTTCTAAAAACTCATTACCTCTAAGCCACTGGCCATAGGGCAGCAAGTGCATAAAGAACAAATCCAAGTGGTAAGTACACAAAGGCAGCAGTATAAGAAGAAGAGCAAGAACAGTAATGGGTCCAAGAGGACTGGTGGTAATAGAGGAAGGGGCTTACTTACCTCATGGCTCGCAGTGCCAAGCGGTAGGCCAACTCGGGGTCATAGGGCAGCATGGAGGTGAAGAGGTAGCGGGCAAAAGTGTGCATGGGAACGCTCTCGCGAAAGACGACCTCCCCAAAGCCACTGAAGGGACCCCCTGGGAGAAACAGGCAGGCGACAGGTTAAAAGAGGTAACTCAATGCACTTAACAAGCTAGCAGCTCAGAGGAGAAGGAGGAGGACAGGAGAGGGAAGGATGAGCAAAGTAGACGGACCATGAGCTTTCTGTTTGGCAGTGCAACTGGCCCTTTTCTCTATTGTCCGAGTTTGGCCAAGACTAACGTGCCATCTAATGATTAATGTGTCATTGGAGACTGCGGTGGCTTAGTGGTTAAGATGCTGAACTTGACAAATGGAAGGTCATCAGGTCAGCAGCTTGAGACCAGAGTGCTGCATGATGAAGTGAGCTCCCATCTCTGTCCCATCTCCTGCCAACCTAACAGATCATCTTAATAAGAAATTGCAAGTAGATAAATAGGTAGCGCTTCGGTGGGAAAGGTAACAGCATTCCGATCACTCCCGTGTCTAGACATGGTTGCCACATGACCACGGAAACTTCTGCAGAGGCAGACACAGTGCTGGCGTTTGGGCTGTAAACGGAGATGAGTACTGCACCCTAGAGTTGAATACGACTGGCTTTCAAGCAAGGGCAACCTTTATCTTTACCTAACATGCCATCGTAAAAAAAATGTCTTCATGTGAGATCAGAAGTCAAAACATCCCTAAGTACTTATCCTCCTCAAATCTGAAACCTGATAGCAGCCCTTTTTCATTTTGGGGATGGGATGGTTGTGCAGTCACAACTCAACACTTTTTACCAAATCAGAAAGTAATCTGATTGCGGCTATGCCGGTTATCAGACTGGGAAGGCAGGCAGGCTAGAATGGCACCGGCTATACTCACCTGCTTGTCATTACAATAAAACTCCCATAGGAAAAAGAATCTTTATGTAACTCGAAGCAAACCCACAGGAAATCGTGTAAATCGGAACATGGTTTTAGCACAAAATCATTATGTAAATCAAATGTTATGTAACTTGAGGCATATGTAAGTCAGGGTTTTACTGTATCTGCTTGAGTGAGGTCACTAAGAAACTTGCTTCTGAGGTTTCGATGCAGAAAGAAAACATTTCATCCCAAATAAATGGCTTTCTGTACCCACTAGACCCCGTGAAACAGAAGCCCTTTAGATGGGGATGGAATGCAGTTAGACCCAGTTAACAGCACAATGCCCAGGGATGATGGGACTCATAGTCTAACATCTTCTGTGGGGGAGAGCATCTTCAGGATATACCTGGGCACAGGAAAGCTTCATGGAAGAAGGAGAAAATAATCCACATGTGTAGTACACAAAGCATTTTACTTCAGCGTTTACCAAATGCTTTGACCCTCAATATCCTACTCAACAACGAGAGACCTACAAACACCTCAGAAACCTGGAATCCAACAGAACATAAAAAACCACATAAACCCCAACAAGGGTTTATGAATAGTAAGAAACTTTTTTTAGTTTAAAAAATAGTGTCAGTTGAAGATGGAAAAAAACCTAAGTAGTTAAGAATATACGTACTGATGAATAATCTGGCATTCAGCACAGGAATAAGTTTGCTTTCTCCAGACCATAGATAAGGGGTTCCCAACCTAAGGCCCGTGGGCCGGATCCAACCACAGTGCCATTTCATGCCCCCCCCCAAGGCATTTGAAAAACAAAATGGCCACCACTTTGAAGCTGTTGGGACAAAATGGCAAAAAAAATACCCCATTGTGCAGGCATTGTGCATCTGGCCCTCGAAGCTGACTGAGAGAGCGTGACCTGGCCCCTGGCATGAAAAGGTTGGGAACCCCTGCCATAGATGTTCAATATATTGAGGATCCTTTGGCCCTTGCCCTGCAGAAGAGCAGATCAACCAGCCTGGATGACACTTCAGGCTCTTTTGGTCTCTTCACCAGAGGCACAGTGGCATGTTTATTATTATTTTTTAATCTTCAAGAGATCAGAGGGCAACCACTGCTTTCCTTACCGTCCAAGAGCAAGGCCGCTTGCTTGCGGAGTACGGGTACCAAGCGCTCATCCAACTCCATCTCCTCTAAGAGCCCGATCAGCTGCTCCTCGCTGCGCACCACCTTGTCTTGAGCGTAGAGACCCTCCGGCATGGACCTCTGTTGGCCGAGGCCCAACAGGGAGACCTCCAGGGCCAGCATAAAGTACGATTCACCTGGACTTGAGGGCACTGGAATGTGTTGATAGAGGGCCTTCTTGGGCTCGGCTGTGGAATCTGGAAGGAAGAAAGAAGAAGAATAAAGGTGGAAGAGCTCAGCAGGAATTGGAAGAGCCAACGGTCCCTGCAAGCAAATTGGCACTTAGAAAGACACAACAAACCTCCTCTACCCTTGGAACAACCTTCAGTCCCTCACTGACTGAAGTATGTATATAGGGCAAGGGGTCCCAACCTTTACAAGCTGGGGGCCGGGTCATGCTTTCTCAGTCAGCTTCAAGGGTCAGACGGCCATTTTGCCCTGCCTGCACAATGGGGGTGGCCATTTTGTCCTAACAGCTTCAAAGGGCTAGCCATTGTGTTTCTCAAATGTCCTTGGAGAGGTGGGGAGCCACATGAAATGGCGCTGTGGGCCACATCCGGCCCAATGGGCCTTAGCTTGGGAACCCCTGATGTAGGAGATAGGATAGCACTCTCCAAATCCCCAAAAGATGGTCATAAGGAGGAGTGTCAGGATCCGTTCTCCATCATCCTAGAGTGCAGGACATCTAACAATGGGCTGAAACTACAGGAAGCCAGATAGAGGCTGAAATATCAGGAAAAACGTCTTAACAGTTAGAGCAGTACAACAACGGAACCATCTGTCTTAGTGCTCCAACACTGGAAGCATTCAAGAGAGAATTGGACCACCCTCTGTCAGATCTGCTTTGATTTCGATTCCTACACTGAGCAGGGGGTTGGATGGCCTAAAATGCTCCTTCCAACTCAGTCATTCTTTGATTCTATGTATATTTTAAACCAGGGGTTCCAACCTTTTCGAGCCGGGGGCAGGGCCATGCTCTCTCAGGCAGCTTCGAGGACCGGATGGCCATTTTGCCCTGCCTGCACAATGGGGGTGGCCATTTTCTCGCAATAGCTTCAAAGAGGTGGCCATTTTGTTTCTCAAATGCTTTTGGAGGGGTAGGGGCCCATGTGAAATGGTGTTGTGGGCCAGATCCGGCCCCCAGGCCTTAGGTTGGGAACCCCTGTTTTAAATCATACACATGCTTTTCAGCCTTTCACATTTTAAAAATGTTCATAATTCTGTGTGGACTTTATCTTTCCAGAAACCCCTGGAAGAGTGTGGATTTTCAAGGCAAGGTGCCTTTTGTCCTAAAAGATGTGAGGCTGTCAAAAGTGATCATTACCCTCTCCCGTAGCATCTACCTCGTAGCCCTGATGAGCAAGTGGAAAGCTCCTTCCTCAAAAACTCCAGCTGCTTCTTTCAATGGGAAAAGTAATCCCTTTATCATCAAACAGGAGCAATTCTTGTCTGCTCACTTGGGCCAGGCTGTCTAACGGCAGGAGCGGAGCTCAATGCTGGAGAAGAAATGGGCAGCTTTTTCTCCCCACACTTCCCCACCACAGCCTGTCTTTGACCTTCTCTCCTCCCGCCCACTCACCCACCCACCCTGACACCATACCGGGATACAGTGACAGCCCCTCGTCATCCATCCGGCAGGCCTCCAAAAAGGTTCGACAAAGGCAGCCGATGGGATCCAGAGGATGCCCGACCCATCCTTCCAGGTTGGTGATGCTGGTTGTGCCTTTGTGCAGCAGTTCTGAGATGGGGAGAGGAAGGATGAGAGGCAACAATTCAACAGGAAGCAAGCTTTGAGCTGGGTTATCTCAGTCAAAATCCTGGGTGGCTGAAAACAGTTCTACCCAGCCTGAAGGGCCCAAGGAAAAGCAAGCTAGAGCAGGCATGATAGAGCAGGGGTGTCCAAACTACAGCCTGTGGGCCAGATCCGGCTCCCAATGCCAATTCATCCAGCCCGTGCCATCCTCGTCATTCCCGGAAGAGGAAGTAAAACACACCTGTACGCAGGCAACATGGGCTGGATGAACTGGTATCAGGGGCCGGATCTGGCCCATGGGCTGTAGTTTGGGCACCCCAGGTTTAAGCAGAGAAAATGGCAGCTTAAAATCTGCTTACAGTGGGAGGAAGCACATGACCAGGCCACTGAACCATGTGACCAGCCAATGGCCCTTGGGCACCTCTGTGATGGAGTTGCCTAGCAGGCAACCCCAAAAGGCCAAATTGCTCAGGTCCATCTGGATATGACTTTGAAACCTAGGGTTGTCCAGATGTTTGGGCTGCAATTCCCAGAATCCCTAGCCAACCAAGGTACCACTGGAGAGATTGTCCTTGTGTTATATGTGCTCTGCTGGTATAAATAAACAGGGATACGATGTCACAGAGTACAGTTTGGCCCCAGTGAGTGCAGTTATGGTTCCAGCAACAACACTTTGCCCTCCTCTGGAGGATGAACTTGAGGTCATCTGCAAAGCAGCCAGAGAAGTAAACACAGCTAAGCGCTGCACTGAAACACCCCCCCCCCCCACTTCTGTCTACTTTCACTGGAGACAGCATAGCTTTACACATATAGGTCTTGTGCTCTGCTAAAAGTGAACTCTGCTCCCTCCTTGCTCCTCAAAGGAGTCAAACAGAAGCCAGGCCTCCTGGAACAGCCAGACGGCCAACCTCCTTCCCAGCCATCCCGGCTCGCCCACACGCCTTGCCTTTCTTTTGCTGCTTGTAGCTCTCCAGCTGGTGGCGTCGCTGCAAGCGCATGGCGTTGACCACAGCCACAGCCAGGCGCAGGGCCTCGCGGGGGTAACCGTGGGAGCGCAAGGCATCCACCCGCGCGCAGGCCATGGGAAAGGCATCGCCCAGCCACAGCGGGTGGCCCTGGGGGTCAAAACCCAGCTTGTCACTTCCGCTCTTCAAAGAGACACCGTAGCAGTCGCTGCTCAGGATCTTCTGCAGGTGACAGTCTCCCCACCGTAGCTCTGCAGCCTTGATGGCACGCCCAAAGACAGTCTGCCGGACACCAGCTGTTAAGGAGGAAAAGGCTCATGGGAAATGTGCAATAAGCCTCTGGGGGACCAGTTTTCCACTCCCAGGATAGGCTGGAGCCTTGTCAGCAACCCCACAATATAAAGTCAGAAGTGGCTGCAACTCCACTTCTGGTTATGTGAAAACCTCCTTGGGAGGTGTAAGATACCAGGTAGAAGAGGGCCGAGGAAAACCCCTGATCCATTTCCTTCGGGATCTGGGGACCACAGAAATAAATGGGGCAGCAAACACCCTGCAGCATGTGTCCTATTCTTAATCAAGTGGGTACATAATATTTGGCAGAATTTTAATCCCACAGTCCCATAAGGGGGGGGGGGGTAGCATTATTATGACTGTGCCACCCCATCCCCACATTGCAAGTGATTTTCCTGATGGTCACCAAGAGAGCTTGTGGTCCAGAGGCAAAGCTTCAATTGATGCGTCAATCTTGGTGACCAACTTAGTCTTGGTTTAGAAATGGAGGTGATTCTGATGCCCAAAGAAGAAACACCTGCATTGTTCAAACAGATACTCAAGATCTTGGGGCTCAAAGTGACAACTTTGAGGTCACCATGTGCTATACAGTAATACCTCGGATAACGCTAAGACTTGGTTCCACAATTCTTGGTGTTATCCGATTTTTAGTGTTATCTGATCCATGTTAAAATCCTATGGGATGTATCGGATAACGTTAAAGCTCCATAGAGATACATTGTAACCGCACAGGCTTTAGCGGTTGTTATCCGATGCATCCCATAGGACCTTAACATTATTCGATCCAATTCTCCTCCCCAGATTACTTAACGTTATGCAATTTTAGCATTATCCGAGGTAAACGTTATCCGAGGTATTACTGTATTTGAGTTAGCCAGATCTGCTTAGAGATCTGCTTAAGCAGAGGGGGGAAATATGGGGCCGAGAAGGAAAATCAGGAACAGGTTTTAGGGTTTTTCTTCTGTAGGTAAAAGTCACCCTTGCTTGAAAGCCAGTCGTATCTGACTCTAGGGTTCAGTGCTCATCTCCATTTACAGCCAAAGAGCCATGGTGGTCTGTGTCTGCAGACGTTTCCATGGACATGACTAGATGCCAGAGTGTACTAAACACTATTTACCTTCCCACCAAAGTGGTACCAATTTATCTACAGTAAAACCATGCATAAGAGCGCCTCACCTCGCTTAAAGAGTAACTCGCTTAAAGAGCAGAATTTTCTCTGAATTGTCACCTCACTTAACAACTAAAACCAACCAAAAACCCGCTTAACAACTAAATTGGGGTTTGCAATCCCCACCGCCAGAAGTCACAACTGGTCACTTGCAATGGTGTTTCGCTTAATGTGCAAACTTGCTTAAAGAGCAATCCCGTGGAACGCATTGTGTTCTTTAAGCAAGGTACCACTGTGCTTGCAATTTCTTGCTTTCAAACTGCTAGGTTGGCAGGAGCTGGGACAGAGACAGGAGCTCACTCTATGGGGCAGCACTTGGGTCTCAAACTGCTGACCTGCAGACCTTCCAGTCATCAAGTTCAGGGTCTTAACCACTAAGCCTCCACAGTCCCTTCTTTTCTTCTTTAGACAGCACGGAATGCTTGCCATGCATTTCCCTTACCTGCATTGCGGTTTGGGTTAGCTGGCAAGGTGCCATTGGGTCCGATGCTGTCGCAGGAGTAGTTCCCCTCCTCCAAGGGACAGACATCCAGCTTATTCCACTTCTTGAGAAGCTGCAGCCAGAGCGCCCGCTCTTCCAGCTTGCAGTGTGGACTCAAGACCACACAGACCCACAGAGCACCTGGAGGGCAGAGAGAAGATGGCTAAGAGCCAGGTAAGGTCCATGCAGTAGGCGTGCAGAAGGGTTCAGACAAAGAGGATCTGGTCACACGTGGGAGAGTCAGATCTGCAGTCTGACGGCAAACAAACTACGGTAGCACTCGTGGCTGATGCTAAGCAGGCCTGGGAATGGCCCCTGTGTGGATAGGAGCCCCAAGCATCCTGCTCTGGATGCCAGGGTGGAAGACATATAGGATATCAATGCGATAAATAACAAAGCGAACAACATGTAACACTATCTAACAAACAATTTGAAGCAGGACTGATCAGACAGTGCATAGAGATGGGAAAGCTGGCAATGTTTACTTTCAGATACAGCAGAGTGTTGCTGAAGGAGTAATGGCGTCCACCAGAGATGGGAAACCTCTGGCCAGCAGAGGTTCCCCAACTAGCTGAAAAGGTCCTTGGCTGTCATTTCCTACCAGTGATTGGAAAAATGAGGCTACTTAAAACTGGGAAGGCATCGCATGGAACTGGACTTTGTTTTACAGCTTAGAAAGGTAAGCCACAGAAAACAGCATCCTTCTGAAGTGGCTTCTTGTTTCTCTTTCTTATACACCAGGGTTCCTCAAACTTGGGCCCCCAGGTGTTCTTGGACTTCCGTTCCCAGAAGCCAAGTCAGCACACCTGCTGATCAGGACTTCTGGGAATTGGGAGAGTGCCAATTCCTAGAAGCTTATCTATGAAAGTCTTCCCCAACTCTTGTGCTTAACCTATATGTGGGACCTACAACTCTAGCTGCCTTAGCTGACCTGGTTGCACATTTCTGAAGTCTGCTTCCAGGTCGATTCTCTGGCCAAGCAAGTTCTCGGGGCACAGAATTAGAACATCAAATATCTATATGGAGCCACTGTTGCTAATTTTTGTGCAACTACAACAGGGTTCCCAACCCAAGGCTCGTGGGCTGAATCCGGCCCACTGTGCCATTTCCTGTGGGGCCCCCACCACTCCAAGGACATTCAGGGGAAAAATGGTCACCCCTTTGAAGTTGTTGAGACAAAATCCCCCCCCCCAAAAAAAATCATGTAGGCAGGGCAAAATGGCCGTCCGGCCCTCAAAGCTGAGAGAGCATGACCCGGCCCCCGGCTTGAAAGGGCTGGGGACCCCTGAACTGCAACAAGTCTTTCCACAAGGTATTGGCTGAAGCAGGCCATCATTTCAGCCGGCAGAGTGAAGCTGTTCATGGAATTAGCGGCCGTGGCTCTTTTTACTTTTTACTCACCCAATTCATCCCAGAGCTGTCGGCACTTGTCAGTCATGCCAGCTCCTTGCTGTCGCCAGAGTGCCAGGCGCGGATCCTGCAGGAATTGCTCTGTCATCAGTATGAGCATTCGTGCCCCATTGGAGTCCCGCATCCGCAGCATTTCCCGCACCTGAGAAAGGAGAGAAGTCTTGTGTGAAGAAGAGAGGGAGGGTGAGAGGCTTCAGAAAGTAATCCCTTCTCTCTCCCCAGGCTGCAGTCCTATGGCAGTGACAGTGATGGCGAACCTTTTAGGGACAGAGTGTCCAAACTGCAACCCAAAACCCACTTATTTATCACAAAGTGCCAACACAGCAACAGGGGAAGTAGGAAACTCTCCCATTGGGCTGCTGGGCAGAGGGGTGGGGCAAACCCTGTGCTGGGACAACCGCATGGGTGCCCACAGAGAGGGCTCCGAGTACCACTTCTAGCACACGTGCCATAGGCTCGCCACCACTGCCCCCTCTGGACCTATAGCTTATTCCCTCCTCAAACTGCATTGCAAGTCAGTATCCAAAAGCCCTAACACGCCATAGTAGCAGACTGCCTTTACCCAGGTATCACGTGCCCACCAGCTCAGCCTCTGCTTTCGGTTACCCAAGTATCAGCAACCTGGTATTTTTGGGGATGTCTTAACAGGAGTTAAGTTTAAAATGGACACTGCCCCTTAAACCCTAACCCCAGGGAGGGAATACTGTAATTCCAATGCCAAAGTAGTGGCAACACTCTTTCCCTGAGACACCCTAAGGTAAGGGGTGAGAACAAAAACGAGACTACTACAATAATGGCTGGACAGTCACTGATGCTATGGCAGGAGATGATCTGATGCACAAACAGAGTGAGAAGGTGGCAGTAATGAAGCCTGGAAAATACCCACAATGAAGAATGACTGGTGCAACAAGGATGGATAAACTTGAGGTCAGGAAGCATGCAGAGGTGGAGGGGGGACAGATTCTACCTTCCACAGCCTTTCATGAGCCGGATTATGTCAGAGGCTGTGGCCACTGATGTCATCTATTTAACGGCTGGAGCTTGTTCACCTACCAGTTGGGTCAGAAATCTGGGTTGGCTTCTCATCTCACTTCCTTGTCTAGGAAATGAGGAGGAGAAGCAAAGTGCTTTCAGCCAGCACTCCCAAGAGAGATAACTAAATCCTGGCCAATGCAGCTATTTCCCTCCTAGACAGCTTCTTCTCCTTGACCAGCAGGGGAAAGAGGTCTCCAGGGGTCAAAGGACCTCCCTCGCTACCAGAGCAAGAACAGCCTTTACCTTATCAGAGAGTAACAAAAAAACAAAAAAAGCTGTGGCACCTTCAAGACTAACTCCTGTATTTTAATGTTAGTTTCATGGATCAAGTCCACTTCATCAGATATAAGAGTGGATATCATGCACTGATGGGCTGTTACCGGTTCAGACCGGTTCGCCCAAACCTGTAGTGCCCATCAGGAGGGGGTCACCAGGGAGGTGGTAAACCCTGGGGCGACCGGTTCGGTCGCCTCTCCAGGCCCCCTCCAGAAGTGTATTTCCGGGCAATCAAAATGGCTGCCCGGAACTGCGTATGTGTCAAACCTCTATTTGACGCATGCACACTAAAAAATAGAACTGTGCATGCGTCAAATGGAGGTTTGATGCAAGTGCAGTTCCAGGCAGCCATTTTGGTTGCCCGGAAAGAAAGGGTGCAGGCATCGCCTATAGAAGCGGCAGCTCGCCAGGCTGCCAGCCTGCTTTCCTCGCCAGGCTGCCAGCCTGCTGTGGCGGTTTGCTGCTGTGGCACCGCAGTTTCTGCCTGTCTGCCTGGCTAGGTAAGTGATAGGTTTGTGTTTGGGGTGGGTGTGTTTAGGTGTGTGTGTGTTTATTTTTATTTTATTTATTTTATTTTTAATTATTTTTTTTCCTTTGGCTCTGCCAACAACGTCATGACGTCGGCTCTACCCACAATGTCATGACATCATGACAGTGGCTCCACCCACAACATCATGACATCACGGTGGGGTAGAAAAAATTTGACAGCCCACCACTGATATCATGGTATACATATCTGGCATAGAGGCCTAGAGTGACTGAGTAAAGTTGATTGGACATGGAAATCAATGAGTTATTTACAACCAGTAACAAAAAAACAACTTTACAGCAGAAAATCTCTGGTGGAAGCCAGTTTGAGGAGTTAAACATTTTGACATTACAATTCTCCTAATGGCTGCCAGGAAAGGAAGGGTCCACGAAGCGCCTGAAGAAGGGGCAGCGGCCTTTCCATGCCAGGCCGCCCCGCCAGGCCACCGCACTGTTGCAGCAGTTTCCTGCAGCGGCGGTTTGCCGCCTCGCCACCACCTCTACTGCTTCCCAAAAACCAAGGGTAAGTGACGGGTTTGTGTTTGGGGTGGGTGGGTGGGTGTTTTGGTGGGTGGGTGTATTTTAATGTAATTTTTATTTTTTTATTTATTTATTTAATGGGTTTGTGTTGTCGGTGTGGAGTGGGTTGAGGTGTGTGTGTGTGTGTGTGTGTGTGTGTGTGTGTGTGTGTGTGTGTGTGTGTGTGTGTGTGTGTGTGTGTGTGTGTGTGTGTGTGTGTGTGCTTGTGTGAATGTTTATTTTTATTTTATTTATTATTTTTATTTTCTTTGGCCCCACCCACAACATCATGATGTTGGCTCCGCCCATGATGTCATGATGTCATGACATCAGCTCCGCCCACACTGTGATGACGTCACAGTGTGGTAGCGAAAATTTTGACAACCCACTACTGGGCCAACTGACCTGAGAGACGTCCCCCTCCCTCCCTTTACCTTGTTGAACATGGACTGAAGCTGCTTGCTTGCCCCATAGTAACCTCCATTGGAGAGCAACTGTTTCACTTGTTCTTGGATCTGTTCTTCATCCAGATGCCAACAGTTTGCATCCTCGATTCCAGCACCAGCTGTGGGGTCAGGGGCACCTAGGCACAAATGAGCAAAGTGTCAAGTGCAACATGAAGTCCAAAACTTCTGTAGGACTAAAATTTCTCCGCTCTCACTTTAGGAGAAGGAAGGGGTATAGTGGCTATTATTTTAATTTCACTATTGAAAGAAATACTAGATTGTGATCTCTTTAAAGAATGGTGTGTAAGTATAGATCACAGGAAACTCAGAAAGACTTCAACTGAGAACAGTCAACAGATGAAAAACACATTTCCCTGAGCTGACCTGGAAATCAGTTCAGGTGTTTTAACTAGTGTTACATTCAGCATATGAGCCAACCTTTCAATCAGAGAGCAAATGGCAAGAATATTATAAAGCTGTTGGAAGAGTGATTCTTTTATCTTTACAATCATTAATCATTATAATAATTAAGATTAGTTGATAAGTATGGAATTTGTTTACAATGTATGCTGGATTGGCATTATTAACACCCCATAGAAAGCAAATCAAAAAGCAAAGCAATTGCACTTCTATACTGCATGACAGAGTGAGCTCCTGTCTCTGTCCCAGCTCCTGCCAATCTAGCAGTTCAAAAGCAAGAAATTGCAAGTAGATAAATAGGTACTGCTTTGGCGGAAAGGTAACAGCATTCTGTGCGCTTCAGTGTCTAGTCATCCCTGCCACATGACCATGGAAATATCTGCAATGTGGTGCATTCTGGGAATTGCAGTCTAAAATATCAAACAGTTTTGTAATTTGCCCAAATCCATGACTGCCTCCATTCATCTGAAGACGTGTGTGTGCCTGGACACAAGAAAAGTTATGAAAAACAAAAAAACAGTTAATTTTTATAGGTGCTACATGACCATTTCTGGTCATAGCAAGTTTCCCAAGCTCTTCTGCCATAATGGTTTCATGGGGTGTTTCATACCATGTACTCGATTGATCTCAGAGCCAAGCAGCAGAATCTCATCAGCAAGCCTTTGAGCCGTCGGTAGCACCTCCGTGTGATGGGCACTGATCAAGTACTGCACAAATTTCTGCAGCTGGTCCCGGTTCATTTGGGAAAGAGTTTCAGAGATGGGCAGGCGGAGCTCCACTTGGCGGGCATGTCGGATGCGGTGCAGAGACAACGCCACAACATGGGCACAGTAGAAGATGTCCCGGTTGTCGCAGGCACAGCTCACTGACGTGATCTTGCAGCGGTCAAAGCTGATGGAGACGTGGTAGCTGTGCTCAGGATCGCTAGGGCTGGCTGGCTCTGTCACAATGCCGCTCAGATGGAAACCTAGGTGGTTAGGAAAAAGAGAAGGGAAAAAATAGCCAATGAGCGTACAAAACACCTGCCTCTGACTAAAAGGCTTACCTGATGTAAAAGATCTAATGCAGGGGTGCCTAAACTATGGCCCACAGGCAGGATCCAGCCTCTGATGCCAATTTCATCCAGCCCACGCCACCCTTGTTGCTCCTGGAAACGGAAGTAAACTGTGTGTTTTACTTCTGCTTCCAGGAGCGACGAGGGTGGCGTGGGCTGGATGAATTTGCATCAGGGGCTGGATCTAGCCCAAGGGCCATAGTTTGGGCACCTCTGGTTTAAGCAGAGAAAATGGCAGCCTAAAATCTCTCTCCTCCGGTTGCAAAGTATATCTGTTGCAAAACCTCCGGTGGAAGGAACCATGTGACCAGCCCACTGAACCTCGTGACCAGCCCACAGCTTGAAAAGTTTGGGCACCCCGACCTAATGCAAAAGCAGGGGAAAGACCCAGCACCAACAAGCGTCGATCTGATTATGAACAATGGCTACGAGCTGAGTCCCAAGGTACTGAAACACCACTGGTGGAAGCCTTGGACTGGCATGTGTGAGATCCTGGTTCAAGTTATCACTAAACCTTATGCAGTCTGGAAGACTTAAGGTCACCTATTCTATTTCAGACCTACCTCACAAGATACTGTAACGATAAAGCATGGAAGACGACAGCCATGTCAACCACCTTGAGCTCTACCCAGAGAAGGCAAAATAGAAGTTTAACCAATAAACAAATCCTGGACGGAGAAGGGGCCATAAAAGCTAGCCTGATGTTTCTGCCTGCTGAAACATCTTCAGAGACATCCTTTAAAAAAATCATAAATACAAAGCCTTGACTTGGTATTCAGCTGTACAGCAAATAGAACTAATGGAGTAACTGGCAAAGAATCCAACTCATTAACCTTCTACTTTCTCAAGGTTTGTTTATGTTTTAGAATTGCCCATCCACACAGAGAGAAGGACTAGAAGCCTGGCAGAACACTATAGCTTTAACCACTAGACTTAGTTTAGGCCAATACTGAGGTGGCCTAGTTATCCCCACCAGAAAAGGAGCCAGAGATAAGGTACCACTACACAGAAAACCTTAAACGAAGTCCCCACCAACGTCACCTCTCTAGGGTTATAGACAATGAACAGAAATTCTGTACGGGTCCTTTGGTTAGAGGGTATCTCTTACACACCCTGGCAACATGCCATTTAGGGTTTTATGACAGAGGTGCCCAAACTATGACCCACAGGCTGTATCTGGTCCCCAACGCCAATTCATCTGGTCCATGCCACCCTTACCACTCCCGGAAGCGGAAGTATAATGCACTTGTATGGGCACATTTTACTTCCGCTTCTGGAAGCGACAGGGATGGCACAGGCTGGATGAATTGGCATCAGGGCCAGATTTGGCCCACATGCCCTAGTTTGTGGCCCCTGGTTTAAGCAGAAAAAAATGGCAGCCTAAAATCTATCTCATCCTGTTGCAAAACATAGATTGCAAGGTGCGTTTTACTTCTGCTTCTGGTGAGAAGAACCACATGACCGGCCCGATGAACCACGTGACCGGCCCACAGCACAAAAGTTTGGGCGCCCCTGCTTTATGACTAAAAACCAACACTGTGGGTTTGACTTAAAAGCAAACAGGAAGTTGGTGAAGTTTTTTCAAGACTGGTGTTACTTGGTCAAGGAACAGTCTGATCAGACCACCATGTTGCGTACTTAGTTGCCATTTCTGAACACCCCCCCAGGGCAGCCCATACACAGACCATATTACAGTACCCTAGACCAGGGGTCCATTGTGGCCAGCCCATCTTCCTCAGGAAATTACATCAGGTTTGGACCAACTGAAACAGAAGAAAAGGCACTTCTGGTTGCCGTTATTTCCTACCGTCCAAGAACAGCTTCAAACTATGCACCAGGTCCCTCAAAGGGAGTGATGTCACATTCAGGGTACATTGTACTCCAAAGCAACATGGCAAAATCCTTGGACAAACAAACCCAGGGACAACTCAGGGAAGCTAGAAATCCTAAAGGAAAAACCCTGTAATATACGTGATGGAAACAGCTAAATTACACCACAGTTCCTTTTTCTTTTGATTACTGTACTTCCAACCTTATGAGCTGATCTGGAGGCAGAATTCAGATCACAGGCATGCTTGAAGGGGATGAAATCCCATTCATACACAGGGAGGAGAGTTTCAGCTCAGGCTCATTCCGCTCTGAGCTGGACTTCTACCTTCCTGTTTCTAGAAGGGGTGCCAACCAAATATTTCTCTTTCACTCATGAGCACACACACGCAAGCAAAAGAGGTGCGGAAAGAGACCTCAGTGTGGTATCATGGGAGGGGCAATTCAGTTACATTGACCAAGCAAGTGAGTCACATGTGACGAAGGAAGGCAAGCATCCTCACAAAACCGGTTGAGTCCCAAACCACACCTGCAGCCCCTGCTGTGTCATTGCCAAGTGCAACAGAGAACAGGTACCCTGCTAGTACTGCCAGTTTGGCAATATAGACCAGCAGGTGACTCACTCTGCCTGGCAAGTGCAGAGTCAAGACGTCCAATAATGTGATTTCACTTCTCATGATCACGTGTATGAAGTTGTTGCTATAAATAGAAGACGGAGGGGAAGCTGTAGACAAAAGTAGCATCCTCCCCTCACCGCCACCGCGCCGCGCAAGCCTCCAAGCCGCCCGAGGTTGCAAACGGGTCCCCCTTCGGAACCACGGGCATGCACGCGCGGCGGCGGTCAGGGAAGGATGCGAGGGACCTTCCCGCATCCTCACCTGACCGCCGCCACACCGCGCAAGCCTCCAAGCCACCCGAGGTTGCAAAAGGGTACCCCTTCGGAACCACGGGCGTGCACGCGCGGCACGGCGGCGGTCAGGCGAGGATGCAGGAAGGTCCCTCGCATCCTCGCCTGACCGCCGCCGCGCAAGCCTCCAAGCCGCCCGAAGTTTCGAAAGGGTAAGGATCCCCATACCCTTTCCAAACATCGTGGGGATGGGCGCTGGGGGGGGGGGTTGGATTGGGTAGATGTTCTACCCAATCCAACTCCCCCCCACGCATACGCTTGTTCCGAATAACGTGAAAATCGCGTTATTCGATACAAGATTTTCCCGAAAATCTTGTCGTGTTATGCGGTTTTCACGCTATTTGGTACTCGCGTTACCCGGGGTATTACTGTATATCCCATTTGCTGGCATATAAGACCCACTTACCCCCCTTAAATACACTGGAAAATGGAGTGCATCTTGTACTGTATATAGTGGCCTATAGTGGGCTATTTTTGTAATAATAGGGTGGATGTTTTATGCTGGCAAATCCGGTATATTTGGAGTCCTGTTAAAGACACTGGACCTTTCTTGTTTGCCATGGATAATCTATATCCTTATACATGTAGTCCCTTTGCTCCTTCCTGGCTTCTCCTAACACTGCCAGATAAGCCATTTAAGAGAATCTGAGGAGCAATTTCATACCCCTGGATTCACAGTGACGAAGATATTTGAAACCAGAAATGGCCAGAAATTCACTCCCCAGGAGTTTAAAAAGCCTTCCCTACTGATTTATTATTTTTAATGAGAATCTAGCATATGGAGATGTTTGGCTTGTTTTATAGGAAAATCAGATATTCCTGAGCATAATGTTTCAATAAAATACAGAAATGAATGATACAATCCCTGATGAACGCTGGAGATGCAAGTCTGAAAGAGGTTCATATATACATATGTGGTGGGAATGCCAGATAATAATAAAAAAAATTGGGATATGGTAGAATTAGAAATAGGAAAAATTATGAAAAAAAACTATAAGATTAACTCCAAAATTAGCAGTATTGGGTGAGATAGAAGAAATTAAAATTGAAAGTCACAAAAAAGAATTATTATTAATGTTGTTGACTGTGACAAGACAATTAATATCCCAATATTGGAAGGAAACAAAGATAATTAGTAAAAGTCAATGGAATAATGCAGTGTGGCAGCTCACATTAAACGAGAAACTGACTACGGAATTGAACATAATGAAAGGACTGACAAGCAAGAACTTTTTGGGGAAAATGGGGAACTTTTGTAGACTTTGTATTATAAGTGAGCATGGCATAAAACCGGACCCTGAAAATAGGAATTTTTGGGAAAATTGAGAAATAGCGAAAGAGCTGAAATGATGAATTCCTTGTATAGCACGGGTGATGTTTAAATGTTATGTTAAATGTTTTTGTGGTATGTATATCTGTTATAATAAAAAGGAAGGTAAAAAATGCAGGAAAGGGGGTGGGTGATTCAATGAGTACAAAAACAACTGGGTGCTGTAAAAGTGACCAACTGCCTGCCTGTGACTTGCCTTCCCCTGGACCAGTTCAAACTGGTAAACTAGTTAGAATGTGGACATTTACCCTTGCCAACTAAACCCATCCTCCTGGCTTGCGCCATCCAATCTAACCTGAATTCATAAGCCATGAACAATCCTTGTTTACAATCATAACTCATAAAGGGATACAGGACTGAGATAGAAATTTATACATTCTAGAGAGCAGTGGTCTCCAATGTGGGCCCCACAGGGGACTTTAGTTCCCAGAAGCCTAAGTCAGTACATTGGCTGATCAGTGTTTTGGGGAATTGACTTAGGCTTTGGGGAATTGAAGTCCGAAAACCAAAGGTTGGGAAATACGTACTGTTTTAGAGTTACAGTACTGTATCTCTAAAGACAGGTTTTATTCTGTCCCATAACACAAGAAAATTAGGATTATCCAATGAGCTTGTCAAACAGTAAGAATGACACAAGGGAAGTCATAACAGAGACAAAAAAAACCCCCTCAATACAGCATATAAATCTCCTTACTACAAGATGGAATAATAGTCATTGGCTTTTACAAGATTAAGACAAAATCGTTGTTTTCCAACGGTGACATTATAAAAGTTAGTTCCTTGTTCCATGTTTATTAGCCATGATAAGTCACTTTCATGTCACATGTTATAATAAACTATAAACTCTATTTCTCAGAAGCAGCTGTCTTGCCTTTCATGGAGTAAACGCTAGAAGAGCTGTACGCTGGAGATCTACCCTCACGGGTGTGCTGGGCACCTTGGGAGGGCAGTGGACAGGAAGTGATGTAGGCACTTATTGGGAAGGTTAGGGGAGAAATCCCATACATTACCATTACCTCTGCCTGCCAGGGGTGGGTGGGCACTAGTCGCTAGGGTGCACCAGGATGAATCCCTGTAGGCCAGCACACCACTGCCCACCCTGCTATCATTTCCCTGGTTCTCTCCATCATGCTTTGATGGGAGTGCCAAAATTTCTCGCATCCTTTTCGCCACATGAAAAGTAAATTTTTTCAGACATAAGGCTCCTCCTCATGTGAACGGTCCCTGTGCAAGCAAGAACTCTTAAGTATTGGGAACTCTTCCTTACATGGGCAGGAACCCGTTCTCTAGATGCATCACTCTCCATGTTGAAAACACAAAAGATGAAGGGGATGGGACAAGGTACTAGCCGGCTCGTATGTTGAACAGAATCAAATTAAGTAATGCTTTGATTTGAGCCAGCAAAAAAAGGTCTTCTGTCTTTGGACACACAATTCACTTCAGCCTTGTGCCTTCCTGTTGACAAGGAAGTGGTCAAGATCAACTAGGACCATTTTAATTTACATGGCTGACCTAACATTTACAAGGTAAGAAAGCTTGAAAGGGAAAAGACTCCTTTCCTGTGAACCTACCTGAGGGCTAGCAGGAGCATCCAGCTAGAGCCATGAGAAGATACTTCATGATTTACTGTCTCTTGTCACCCTGACTACTCAGTGCTTAAGAGCATGTCTCGCTCTTGGGGTCACACTCCCTCAGACAGCTTTGGGGGCCGGACAGCCATTTTGCCCTTCCTCCACCACATGGCACTTCCTGGTATGGTGAAGGCGAGGGGTGGGGGTGGCGGCACATGAAATGGTGTTGCAGGCTGCATTCAGCCTGTGGGCCGCAGGTTGCGAATCCCTGCATTACAGGAATGCTGACTGGGCTGAAGATGATGTAGGGAGCTATGTGCTTCAATAGAAAAACTGAAGTTGAGTCTCCCTCACCATAGTGCAACAATATATTTTGTGTTCCATGTTATCAAATTTCCAGAACTTGAGTAACTTATACATAAGGACCAGTAACAACACAAACTATATCGGAGAAAATGCATAAGGCCATACATTATCATGAAAATTCATATTTCACTGATTAATAAGTAAACTCATTTCCCCCCAATAAATCTATTAGGTTACATGCTTTTTTATCCTACTGATGATATTGAGGGCATGACAAAATATTTTATCCATTAATGGACCACAAGAAGGGCCAGGAAGTAATATCCTCATGATGTTATGGATTTTAACTCCCACAAGTACCAGCTAGCCATGGTCAAGAATGATGGATTATAGAGGCCGGTAAGGCACCAGGCTGCCTGCTTTTGTACTTCATTAACCTCAGACTCACGAGAAATATATAGTAGATCACTAACAAGTTTCCAATAGAAATTTGAAAAAGGTAGATGAAGATTACTCATGTGGTTGTCTTTGTGAAATATAATCAGATTATCATGGTAACGCAAGAGGGAGTTGAGGATCCAGGGCACTGTGCCACCCTGGATCTCCTTCTTCCTGAGTGGCTGGACCCAGTCAGTGTGTGTGTGGGGGGGGGGGCGTGTGGAGTCGAGTCCAAGGCAGCTCACGTGTGGGGTGCCTCAGGGCTCGGTCCTCCCGCCCCTAGTCTTTAACATCTACATGATGATACTCAGTTGTATATCTGTGCCTGTGGTGATCCCAGTGATGTGTTCAAAGTCCCGACCAGTTGCTTGGAGGCGGTTAAGGTCTGAATGGGAGAGAACGGACTACAGCTGAATTCCAGCAAGACTGAGTGACTGTGGGTGAGGGCCCCCGGTCCTCATAAGGAGTTATCCCCGCTGATTTGGGATGGGGCATCATTGCCCCAATCCGATTGGGTGCGCAAACTGGGGGGCTTCCTGGACTTGCAGCTTCTGCTCCAGGAGCAGGTTACGGGCGTGGCCAGGAGGGCCTTTGGGCAAGTGTGTGTCATTAACCAATTGCACCCACTCCTGGATTGGGAAGCCTTGTTCACGGTCACCTATGCCCTGGTCACCTCCCGACTGGACTATTGTAATGTGCTCTACATGGGGCTGCCCTTGATGACCATCTGGAGACTGCAGTTGGTCCAGAATGCAGTGTCCCATGCGGTGGTGGGGTGGGGTCATTTCACCTGTGCCTTGCTACTGCTGCGGGAGCTCCACTGGCTGCCTATATGTCTCCGGGTGCAATTCAAGGTGCAATTCAAGCCCTTCATGGTAGCAAACCAGGATACCTCAGGGACCGCATCATCGCTAGGACATCAACCTGTCCCACAAGAGCAAACTGAGAGGGCACCCTCCATATACCATCTGTCGGGGATGCGCACCTCTTCAGCACGAGGAAAAGGGCCTTCTCGGTCATAGCCCCCACATTATGGAACCTCCTCTTGGTAGAATTACGCCTCCAGGCCCAGTTGCTGCCATTTAGGAGAGAATTGAAAACATGGTTAGTGGACTGGGTCTGGGGCCAGGATTGGCATCAAGCTCTCCTTTCTGGCTCATCTGAGGTCCCCCCCCCCTTGTAATTGGTTTTATTGAAGGGCTTTTAACTGTTTTTATATTGTTTTTAAGTTTTGTTGAGCAGCCAGTGAGGTGTTCGCTGGACTGTGTACACTGCCCAGAGTCTATTGATAAATCTAAATAAATAAATAAATAAACCGGCCCACACCCTCGCTCAAAGCTGCCAATTCCGCCACCGCCAGGAACACCTGCATGGCTTCCAGGAATGTGTATGCAATGGCTGGGAGGGGGGGTTCTGGTGCACGCTGTGCCATTTCTGGTGCCTGCTGATGCATTTCCGGCAGCGTGGCCACCAGGAATGCTTCCACAGCTCCCGGAAACTCCTCCACAGCTGCTAGAAATGCATCAGCGGGCACAAGAAATGTGTCAGTGGGCACCCAACCCCCAGGCAATGCCGTGTGTGTGTTCCAGTGCCCACTGACGTGTTTCCAGTGACTGTGGAAGGGTTTTCTTCATCCACGCCATATAACTCCTCTAGGCCAGTAAGTAGGAGTGGTGTGTGTGTGGGGGGGTTGAGTTGGAAGGTCTTTTTGGGTGTGATGGGCTCAAGATGGTAGCAGCAGCAGGAACACCAGTTCAGCCCAAAAACAGTTCGAGGGGGCATGATCCATCCCCGGGCTTTAAAAGATTGCGAACCCTTGACTTATACTAATTTACATTTGGTTGCTTTAGAAAAAACATGAATGACAAACAGGAAATCCCACAACCATCAATCCTAGGGCCTTTTAAATCAGCATTTTAAATAGGTAGGTTACTGAATCATAGAGTTGGATACGACTGGCGAGCAAGGGTGACCTTTACTTTGACCTTTACACTGATAATTTAATTTAATGTTTAGACTTGTATGATAAAACTTACACATGGCAGAAAGTTAGAAATCATTAGCTCTACAGAAACAGGATGGAAAAGATTTGATGATTTCACCAACAGAGTCACAGAAGTGAAACAAAATTCTACAGAGCCATGAGCTAAAAGTAATCCCTTTAAATGATAACATTTTTTCATTATTAGCAAAGAACTCATCAGCTGAAAATAACAGATGAGGAAATAACTGGGCAGGTCTTGCTCAGTCACAAGATGACTATGAAGCTTCAGAGCGAGATAGTTGCAAAGCAGGCTAATGTAATTCTTGGCTGTGAGGTGGAGCACTTTCGGCAAGCATCCAAAAGCATGTAAGGGCTCTTTCAAATACCATGTGACCTAAAATAGGCCACTTTTTGACACACACACCCCCTGTGACTTTCCGTGACCTTTTAACCGACAGCCCACCCACCCCATCACGTGGTTTGAAGATAGATCTATGGCCAGCTGGATGCAAAAAGCAATGATAATTTTGGAGTCATATGACTTCATGCCGAACCTCCCCTCCCCTGACTTTCTGTGACTTTTGGTCAACCCCCTCCCCCCCAATATGGTCACGTGGTATTTGAATGACCCCTAAGCTTCTGCCTAAGCTACTAGTAGGGTCTCCTTTGGAATGTCATTTTCTAGGAAGAAGAACTTCAGCTAGAATAACTGCAAAGAGGAGTTAACTACAGGAGTTATCTACACGAAGGAGGAAATAAAAGATTATCAATTAAAATAAAGTGAAAATGGCTTTGATGGGAAAAATATAACAGACTGGAAACATAGACAATATCAGGGATGCAGTTAAAACATATTAACCTCACCTGTGCACGTCTTCTGTCACACAGGCATCTCTATCTTGGAGGATACATTCATTAAACTGAATGTATCTTCCAAGCCAGAGAAGGATCCTAGTGTCTGGCTGGGGGTAAGCAGAATGGTTGTTTGTTGTTTCACAGCCTTAGGAATGGAGTACCCGGGAGGAGCCTCCTCAAAGATTGTGGTAATTTTGAACCGCAATCAGGCATACCCTGGTAACGACAACCTTGTTTTGCCAACTAACCTTTCTCACACTAGGTGAGGCAAAAGGAACTCCAGGACAAACTCACCAAAAGATGGCTTCATTTTGGTAGTTTCATGTCTTGCCTAGACATGGAAGAAGAAGAAGCCTTAGGGCTCTTTGAAAGTAGCCAAATACTGTATAGTTTTCTTTACCCCGACAAACTGGGTAGCCAAGCACACCATTGTAATCCATCAGTGAGCCACATTTCTATGTATGGCACAGGTGGAAAGTATTGGTCCTCCACATGCAAACCTTTCAGCTTAAACCAGAGGTGGCCAACCTACAGCCGGTGGGCCAGACTCGTCCACAGTGTCAATTCATTCTAGCCCACAGTGATGATCCTGCTGCCGTTGCTGCCAGAAGCAGCAGAACTGCCGAAAATGTGCTGAAAACGCACCAACCTCGCTCCCACTTCCGCCGTAAATGCACCTGTGGCTGTCATAAATGCATTTACAACAGCTATGTTTACAGCAGCATTTACAGCAGGAAGAACCACACCCCCGGCCCGCTCAGCTGTCTGAGGGGTTATGGTACACCCTTGGGCTTAATCATCAATGAAAGACCATGGAAGTTTCTTTTCAACAAGAATTGGTGGATCAAAGTTGCCCATCCTTATTCTGGGGTTACCAGGATTCCTGAGGCTCAGAGCCATAAACTCAAAAGGTAGATTTACTCAGGAGCTAAAAGGTGGTGACAGACAGACCAACAGCTAAAGTCCCAGACCATACCTGGACAGATTCTTTTTACAGTCCACATGCCTCTCTCTTCCTGAGATGACATGAGTAGCCTAGAGTACAGAAAAATCTTTGAGTTTATGAAGAATATAAAACATACTATGCTGTAAGTGGCAAAAATTACTGACACTTCATATGTATCAACCACTTTCTTGACTAAGGACAATTTTTTTGCCAGCCCTCCCCGTACCCACACCTTCAGCATCAGGTCTACTAAAGTCAAAGATCAAACTCTTACAGTATCTTTCAACTGGTTAGTCTAGAAAGCCCCCTTCTGTAAATACGGTACTTTCTAAAAAGAGATAACTGATGTCTTGCAGGTAGGTATCAGTTTTACTCTCTTATTACTCACCAGATTAAACAAAGGACTTCATAGAAACTTCAGTGCCTTTTATTGGAGGCCTTAATTATGTTAGCCGCATGTCAAATCCCCATTTAGGTGTATCTCAGATATATAAGGTAATCGTAAACTGACAGAAAGAGACATACTAGTTTAGAAACAAGAAGTGAATATTATTCTGCATGTAACCTGAAGTTCCTAGTGCAGTCCTATACCTACATACTCAAATGTAAGTCTTATAATTTTCAATGAAAAATGTGCATATTACAATATTATACTCTTTGGACTAAATACAATCATTAGTCCCAAACCATTTAATTTGTAAGATTTATGTAAGCATTCATTTATCATAGCCATTGCCACAGTATGCCTACTAGCAGTTACCTCTAGATTTGGGCTGATAGCACTGATATTTAGGGCTCTTTCAAATACCACGTGATGTAAAATAGGCCACTTTTTTTACACACACACCCCTGTGACTTTCTGTGACCTTTGACGACAAAAAAATCATGTGGTTTGAAGATAGATCTATGGCTAGCTGGATCCAAAAAGCAACGATAATTTTGGAGTCATTTGGCTTCACGTCGAACCCCCCTCCCCCCATGACTTTCCGTGACTTTTGGTCGAACCTCTCCCCCCCCCCCTAAAATGGTCACGTGGTATTTGAATGACCCCTTATGTGTTCTTCTGTTTCCTGTATATATAACTGTTGCTTTATAAGAGTCTCACTTGCTTTTGGCTACACAGATCTTTTGGAAGGGAATTTACTGCATCTATTTAAATAAGAGAAAAAATGGCTCAACCAAGGGTGGGATTGTGTAGTTCCCAGATGTTATTGGACTACAACCCCTATCAGCCATGGCCAGCAGTGCCAATGGTGAGGAATGAATGGGAGTTGCAGTTCAGCAATGTTCAGAGGACTAGGTGTTTCCTGTCTCCAGTTTCAACTTCCCAGCAGTCCAGTTTCTGTTTATATTGGTCAATCATTCTCAGCCTGTGAGTGAACATTTTTATACAGAACACAATTTTCCACCAACAGAAACACAAATCTAGAATTCCTAGCTTCGCCTTCTCTCTGCCACACTGGTTTTCTCTGCACTGTTCTTGTCCGCTGGGACATGCTGTCACGTCAATCCTCACTTGCATTCCAGCATGCTTATAACCCAGATGTGTCTTCATCACCTAAATGAAAAACCGGCTTTTGCTTACACTCATTTCCTTCATTCATAATCAGTCAGTGCAGAATTAGGTGAAGTGAGCAAAAGGGGTCGGCTAGGCTCACCTGCACTTGAGACTATGACCTTTAGTTGATCCCTGTTCTAAATGTGGAGTATTGTTAAGACTGAAAGGGACAAAGTGCAGTACAGTAATACCTCGGATAACGCTAAGACTTGGTTCCACAAGTCTTGGTGTTATCCGATTTTTAGTGTTATCCGATGCATGTTAAAATCCTATGGGATGGATCGGATAACGTTAAAACTCCATAGAGATACATTGTAACCGCACAGGCTTTAGCGGTTGTTATCTGATACATCCCATAGGACCTTAACGTTATTCGATCCAATCCTCCTCCCCAGATTACTTAACGTTATGCAATTTTAACGTTATCCGAGGTAAACGTTATCCGAGGTATTACTGTACAGTAGTACTTCACTTAAAGAGCATAATGTGTTCCACAGGATTGCTCTTTAAACGAATTTGCTCTTTAAGGGAAGCACCCAGTGGTGGGATGACAAAAAATTTACTACCCCACCGTGACGTCATCAGAGTGTGGGTAGAGCTAACATCATGATATCATGACATCATGGGCGGGGCCAAAGAAATATAATAAAATAAAATAATGAAATGAAATGAAAATAAGCACACACACACACCTCAGCCCGCCCACCCACCCACAACACTAACCTGCAAATAAATTAAATAAATAAATAAAAGTTACATTAAAATACAAACATAAATCAACCCACCCACCCACCCCAAACACAAACCCGTCACTTAACTGTTAGTATAAGTGCCTGGGCAGCACCATGTTGCAAGTTGGATATGGTCATCAGATGGTCATCAAGATGGATATGGTCATCATCTCTAGGATAATAAGCCTTAATGTAAATGTAAAACAGCTGTACCTCCTTAAGGGTTCTCCAATTGGAACAGCAATTGAAACAGCACAGGTGTAGCTTATTGATGAGGTAACTCCAAGACTCTGCTTAAAAACCCCAAGCCAGGCCGCCAGGCCTGCCAGCTGCCAGGCCTTTTTAGGAACTGTGGTAGTACATCAATATAGGTAAAGGTATTAAATATACATTAAAATACACACAGACACACCACATCCAAAGGTGAGTCACTTACCCTGGGGAGCAGGATATAGGGAGCTTCAGGCTAGCAGCTTCTCTTCCTCCTCCCCGCTTGGGAGGACAGCAAGGAGGCCGTGCATACACACCAAGCACTGTAGGCATGCATGCACACCAAGTGCTTGGTGTGCATGCGTAGTGGGGGAACCAGTGAAAAGGTAAGCCCTGAAGGTGGTTCCCCCCAAAAGCTGCTACCGGTTCTCCGGGACACTGGGAAAAGTTACTACCGGTTCTGGCGACCTGTTGCGAACCTGTTACATCCCATCACTGGAAGCACCATTATAAGTGACCAGTTGTGACTTCTGGCAGGGGGGATTGCGAACCCAGATTTATTTGTTAAGCAAGTTTTTGGTTGGTTTTAGTTGTTAAGTGAGGCGACCATTCAGAGAAAATTCTGCTCTTTAAGTAAGGTACTCTCTAAGCAAGGTGATCTTTATGCGAGGTTTTATTGTACATGCTTAAAACAGAGGTGGGCATTTTTGCTGTCCAGATGTCTTTGGCCAGTAATTCCCAAGAAGCCCTAAGCAGCACAGCCATTGGTGAGGTATCTCTGGATGTTACTGGGTCAATAGTGAATGGAGGATAAAGTTAAATAGAAGAAAGAGAAAGTAGAACCCTGTATAATGAAAAAACTCCATTCCATGGGGCCTTCGTTATACGAGGTTTTCCGTTAAACAAAGCGCTATTGGCAATACCCCACATAACAAAAATAAAATGTTTGTTATACAGGGTCTTGTTATGCAAGGTATACCTTGCTTAACAAAAACCCCTTATAACAAACATTTTATATTCATTATGCAGGGTATACCTCGCTTTTAAAAAAACCCACATAACGAAAAATTTGTTATGTGGGGTATTGTAGTTAGCGCAAAAACGCTCTGTTATATGAATTTTATACAAAGCATTAATTATACGGAGTTCCACTGTAATAATCTTCCTGCATAATCTTGGCCATTTCACTATATTTCTGTAAGGAAAAATCAGGAGGAGAAAAGCACAAACTACTATTTCTTAAGGAAAGGTACGAAAACAAAAACAGTGGTGCCTTGCTTAAAGAGCATAATGCGTTCCACAGGATTGCTCTTTAAACAAGTTTGCTCTTTAAGCGAAACATCATTGTAAGTGACCAATTGTGACTTCTGGTGGGGGCGGATTACAAACCCCGATTTATTTGTTAAGCGATTTTTTTAGTTGGTTTTATTTGTTAAGCGAAACAAACATTCAGAGAAAATTTTGTTCTTTAAGCGAGTTACTCTTTAAGTGAGGCGCTCTTTATGCGAGGTTTGACTGTATAGTAAAACCTCGCATAAAGATTGCCTTGCTTAGAGAGTACCTTACTTAAAGAGCAGAATTTTCTCTGAATGGTCGCTTCACTTAACAAATAAAACCAAACAAACACTTGCTTAACAAATAAATCAGGGTTCACAATTTCCCCCACCCCGAAGTCACAATTGGTCACTTACAATGGTGTTTCACTTAAAGAGCAAACTCGCTTAAAGAGCAGTCCTGTGGAACGCATTATGCTTTTTAAGCGACGTACAACTGTACACAAGCTTTATGTGCCTTCAAATAGGAATTGACTTATAGAAACCCTCATAGGGCTTTCAAGATAAACGGGATATTTAAAGGAGTGGTTTTACCAGTTCAACTTTCCCTGGTGAATTGCCATGGCCAAACAGGGATTAAAACCCAGGTTTCCTGAGTCATAGTCCATCACTCTATCCACTACTACACCACAATGAATGGCCCTTCTAGCTTTAGTTAACAGTGAAGAGTTGCCATAATTCTCAAGGATATCAGGCCAGTAATATAACTGAAGGGGATCTAGAATAATAAGAACAAGCTAGAAGTCAAGCCACATAGGATATGAGACCAGATGTGTACATTTATATTTTTTGTGTAAGAAGAGAAGGAATGAATTATTTTGTCTTGCACTCTGTTATACCAGAGACATTTTGCCGTACAGCCTTAGGTCACTTTGCAGTATACAAGATGGAATTGTAAAGCAGATAACAGGTCCCACCACTTACACGTGTACTGCTTGCTCAGATCACCTCTGAGCGCCATTCCAACAGCTAGAAAATGTATTTCTTACAGAAATTATGTAGAAACTGGATTCACTATCTTCCATAGTCAAACACAGTCAGGGTTCTCATATGTAGAAAGCACCCTGTTGCATACGGGACTTTTAATCATGGGCTTAAGCCAGGGGTTTGCAACCCATGACCCATGGGCCAGATCTGGCCTATGGCACCAAATAATCTGGGCCCTGACCCCACTCCAGCTGCAGCCACTGGACTCAGCTACAGACTAATTTATGGCTGTGTAAACACGTTTACAACAGCTGTAAATGAGTCCATGGCCATCGTAAACGCTTTTACTACAAGGATAGATGAGTCCTCAGCCATCGTAAAAGCATTTACAATAGCTGCAGACACATTTTATGGCACCAGTCCGGCCTGCTCAGCTATCTGAGGGGGTGTGGCCCAGCCCACAGCTGAAAAATGTTGAGAACCCTAGGCCTAAGCCATCCATGGGAAAATAAGAGTTCAGTACATACAGTACTTAAAATTCTCCCCCCACTCCATTTTATGAAATATTGGAGTGTTTGCTGTAGATTGGAATACGCTCTCTATCGAAAATGGTACGAAATAAAAGCCAGCCGAAAAGAGAAGTTCTCAAAAGCTGGTGAAACCGCTTAATGGTCAGCAACAAGAAGAACTTTGAATTAATGTAATTGAGAAATAAATAGCATAGAAGTACAAGCATTAAAGATTTAAGTTTTCAAGGCCATTTGAGCTGCCTACAGCCAAGAGAGGTTTACGAAACAGATTTCAGAGCTGGAGGATGGTGTATGAAAATAATTATGCACAATTGCCATGTAGTTATCAACAGATTTGGTCTCTAGGCTTTGCTGTATTCTTTTATCTGAACATATGGCAAATATAAGAGAGAATTATAAAGGCGTGGTTAGGACCTGCTTGTATAACGTAAAACAATGTCAAAATTGAATGCTGTGGGAGGCATGGTAATGACGTGTCATAGTGTGGAACTAGGGCAATAGGAAATATATTACAAAAAGTTTGGAGAGTAGCAAGTTATGACACTGTGATATTATTAGCTATAGAAGATTCTGTTATTCAACTGCCAAACATGGAATTTATTTTAAAAGAGGTTAGATCTAAACTCAAAAGATAAATTCAGCAAACAATGAAATTAGTGCCATCACTGGTAAATTTGGGGAAACCTCTTATGTATTGTCTATTCAGCACTGGGATTGCCTTTTAATGGTAAATAACCCAGCCATAACCCCCTTGGGTTAAAAATTTCTGCAGATATTTCCTATAGTTTGGGTGAGTTACATTGAAATGAACTAACCAACAATCAAACTGTTGACCTTTCTGCAGAAGAGTTATGGTTTTCACCTTCATGGTTCAAAATTGGAAAGAATTCTGCAATGCCATGAAAGAATTTGCAAAACATAAAGGATAATATGCCATATGGACAATGCAAGAGGTGTGTAATATACAGTAATATCTCGGATAACGCTAAGACTTGGTTCCACAAGTCTTGGTGTTATCCGATTTTTAGTGTTATCCGATGCATGTTAAAATCCTATGGGATGTATCGGATAACGTTAAAGCTCCATAGAGATACATTGTAACCGCACAGGCTTTAGCGGTTGTTATTCGATACATCCCATAGGACCTTAACATTATTCGATCCAATTCTCCTCCCCAGATTACTTAACATTATGAGATTTTAGCGTTATCCGAGGTAAATGTTATCTGAGGTATTACTGTACCTTGAACACATACTTTCAACAACAAGTTAAGAAAACAGTAACTCATATAGCTGCTAGTCCTGCTATTTAAACTTTATATTATTTACCAACATTTTCTCCACTTCACATACTCTAAGGCAGGGGTACCCAAACCTTTTGGGCTGTGAGCCAGTCACCTGGTTCAGGGGTGCCCAAACTATGGCCTGTGGACCAGATCCGGCCCACACCACCCTTGTCGCTCGCAGAAGTAAAATGCTACCAATACAGCCATGCTTTACTTTCATTTCTGGGAGTGACAAGGGTGGCGTGGGCTGGATGAATTGGCATCATGGGCCGCATCCGGCCCACAGGCCCTAGTTTGGGCACCCCTGCTCTAAGGAATCTATGCAACACATCAGACAGAGGGAGAGGAAAATATCAACTCCTTCTACTTGTTTGCAACAGTAACAACATTCACAATCCACACAACAGTCACAAAATCCTAGTACTTGTACAGTACATGTATTTTCATTCTGTGCCAGTAATAAAATGCATTAACAACTTAGAATAATTTTTGTAAGGAGTGTTCACATTTGGCTTATTTCTCAGTAAATATTTTCTGAAAGGTATTAATTTTAACCAGTTTCAAAATTGTCAACAGAACAAGTTCTACAAATTATTTCACTGAAGAGAGCACGTATGCCCTTTCTCTTAGGGAGCTGGACATGTTAATTTTGTTTTCATTGGCTTTGTGTGTACACATGGCTAAAATAAAATGGACCTTCACATGAAAAATGCTGCAATGGCCATTCTTACATAAATTATTTGAAAATGTTGATGCACTGACTCTCCAGCTACTTAACATGGAATGTAAATGGACACATGAAAAGTTAAAGTACTGTACTTCACTTCAAATGCTGGAGCTGACTGAAAATACGGTGGAGCAGGTTAAGCTCTAGAGTTAGCACTTCTATCTCAATAGTGAATTGTCTGGTTCTTGCATAGTTTGGTAACAGCTTAAATTTAATATGTATTTGAAAGACAAAATCTCAAGGTTGTAGAAATTATATTCCCCTAATTAACATCTGAAAAATAACAAAAACACTGCAGCACTTTAAAGACTAACTGCTATATTTTTACTATGAACTTTTGTGGATCAAGTCCACTTCTTCAGACATAGGAGTGAAATTTCCAGGCATGGCTTATATACACCAGATACAGAGGTAAAGAGTAATCAAGCAGAATGACAGATAAGTATGCATATCTATACAGGTTCCTACAGCTACCGGTAGCAATAGCAGATCTCTGGTTTGTTATTCAGATAAGTTGACCTACCAACCTTCCATTCCTCAAGTTCAGCATCTTAACCAATAAGCTACTGCAATCCCCAACAGATACACTTCTTGGGCACAAAAGGCCTACTCATTAAATGTAGACTACCAAAAACTACCATATATACTCAAGTATAAGCCAACCCAAATATAATCTGAGGCACCTAATTTTGACCTGAAAACCCAGGAAAATAGATTGACCCGAGTATAAGCCAAGGGTGGGAAATGCAGCAGCTGCTAGTGAGTTTCAGTAATCAAAATACATGAAAATATGGTAAAATTAATTAAATTGTTGGCACATCTCAATCTGGCGTGGTCTTGGGGCCCTTGTGGTCATTGACCCAAGTATAAGCCATGTCCCCTTTTGGGGGGCTCATTTTTGGGGCTAAAAAACTCAGCTTATACTCAAGTATATACGGTACATGAAATTTCACAAATAATTTTTAAACCAAAGTCAGAGTTGGTGGGTGTCTACAAAAAATTGCAGCGTGCATAGCTCACAAATACTATTGCCATGAAATTTATTTTCTAAATACTTCTCCTTTAGTTCCCATCATGACCCACAATACATCGCAAAAATCCCAGACTAGGCTTTCTCAAGGTTTTCAGGTCATGGGCCTGACCATGCCTCCTGGGCAGCTGATCGGGCCGGTCACATGGTTCCGCCCACCCAGGAATGGAAGTAAAATGTACACTGTGCAAGAGCAGAATGCATTTAGCGGTGTTCTGCGCATGCACAGTGTGCAGTTTTTTCCCCCACTTCCTGGATTGGCAAGGGCATTGCAGGCTTGATAAAATAGTTTCAGGGGCAGGGTCTGTCCCATGGGCCGTAAGTTGAGAATGTCTGGCCCAGACAGACAAAGTACAGGTACTCAAACACAGGAGGAAAATACCAAAATGACTGCTTTGTTGCTATATTTGAGCTGGGAAAGATTAAATAAGCACACCTGGAAGTCCCTGCCTTCTATTTGTCTGTGGCCTGAATAATTTGGAACTCTGTTACTAGGATGGTTCACGAAAACTCACCTGCTCTACACTGAGAGTGGAAAACAATCTGCTTTGTCCCATACTGGAGACCAATGAACGAGCAAGCGCACACATGTGCACACACACACATACACTTTGAATGGAGTGGGGACCATGTACCATACAGAATGAAGAGTTAAACAGGCCACTGTCCTGCTACGGGCTGCATACCTTTGCCCAGAAAGGGGAAACTTTAGCTCTCCAGGTGTTTCAACTGGACAATTTTCACAGCCCTTTACCACTGCTCATGCTGAGTGGCTTTGATGGGAAGCCAAAACATCCAAGGACCAAAGGGTTCCTTCCTTAGCTTGACTTTGAGTTACATATCTTAGCACTGTTAGACATAATAAGAAGTGCTGACTCACTTTTTTTCAAAGGCTGTACAGGGTGATCCAAGAGGAAGCTGACAGTTATGTCTCATTATCACACTGCAAAGCTTGAATGGTAGCATTTAAAAAAAAATACACTCCAGTTCTGCAAGACTGGCACAGAGAGTGCAAGAAAAATACTGGGTTGAATTTGAATGCCATCCCTCTTTTGTACTCTTCTCCCTTCTCTGCTCAAACTACTCAAGATGCAAACTTATATTTGGGCCAGCATTAGCAATTACTCACACATGCATGTCCACTCCCCAGCAACTCTCAATTAAATGTGCCAAAAGCGTCCATTTAAAATCACTGTAATTAGGGAGAATAAACTGTTATCTGTACTAGATTTATTTTTACTTTAAAGTAAGAGAGTCCAAAAACACTTTTGGCCTCTTCTGGTAGAGATACAGCTCAAAATTCTTCATCATTTAACTCAGGGATTCTTGACCTTCAGCCTGCAGGCTAGATGCGGCCCACAGCACCATTTCATGTGGGCCCTCACCGCCTCTACCACACCAGGAAGCGCCATGTGATGGAGGAAGGGCAAAATGCCCATCCGGCCCCTGAAAGTGTCTGAGGGAGTGTGATCCGGGCCCCGGCTTTAAAAGGTTGAGAAGTCCTGATTTAACTACTCCTTAGTACAGTGGTACCTCGCTTAAAGAGCATAATGCATTCCATGGGATTGCTCTTTAAGCGAGTTTGCTCTTTAAGCGAAACACCATTGTAGTAGGATATTCTTTTTGAGAAGAGATTATGACCAGAACATTGCATGGAGTTTTAAATATTGAGACTTAATTAATCCTTAGGGCCCCTTCCAGTTCATCATCATCATCAGTAGTAGTAGTAAAGTCATCACCACCACTGAGGCGCAGACCATGAACTGCTGGTGTCAAAAATTATAAAGCTGAAAAATAATAAAACACTAATTGTTGCCAAAATATAATTTGGATATTTAAAGTATTTTCTTTACTGAACAAAACTGACAGTGAACCAGAAGAATGTGGCTTGAAATAAGAGATATTATCAGGGAATAATGTCAATAAATTATTTTTGTAGTCAAAAGAGAAGGCAGCAAATAGGCAGAAACAGGGTCAGAATCCCAAGTAAAACTTTTCAGCAACTTACACAAAAGAACACAAACTTTTATAATACTCATTGGTTGAAAAGCTCAAGAGATTTCTTCCGATTTAAGTCAGCAGGAGATTCAGACCAAGATTATTCTTCTTTCGTGTCCGGATCAAACTCTGGACTGCCAAAATGAAGTTACTTTCTTGGCTTTGTCGTTGGCCAAACTTAAGTCCTCACTGGTGCACGTTTCTGGCAGTAACTGGTAGACCAGTAAATGACCAGTAAATGTCTCTCTCCACATTCACATAGTATGTTGTCTGCCAGCAGCCCCCGCTTGAGCATGTTGGTCTTGCATTAGACCAAGATAATAAATACTACAAAATTTAGCTTGAGAAATGTTCAAGTTTCTTTCTCCCCTGGATCTGGCAATGAAAATTTTGAAGACCAGCTCATGAGCTGGTGGCAAAAAGGCATGTCAAAATAAAACAACTACCACACAGTTACTTCACTTTCCTTCCAGCCATCACACGGCTACAACTGGCTCAAAGCAGGGGGCAGGAAAGACAAAATAAAGCTTGTTCAGAATGATCTTAGCCAAAGTTCCAGATCCAGAATTTGGGTTTCAAGTACCATGGATTCACTTTCGAAGCCAAGAATGCTCTGCTATTTTACCTGCTCAACCTGTGTAGTAAACCTACCCAAAATATATATTAAGTTAATTCTGCCATCCTAAGCAATTTACAGTAAGGCCCACTGGACACCGTGAGATTTACTTCTGAGTAAACATATAAAAGCAATGGTCTATAGAATGGGCCTTTGAGATCAGCAGTCATGAATGTGAGACTGAATTTGCTGCTCTTCACTTTAATTCTAAGCAAAAAAACATTTATTCAACCAATAGTCCATTTACTAATCTTTATGGGTAGTAAGCTAAAGGTCTCAAAAGCCAGTTGTATCCAACTCTAGGGTTCACTGCTCATCTCTGTTTACAGCCAGAGCCAGCGCTGTCTGCATCTGCAGATGTTTCCACGGACATGTGGCAGGCATGACTAGACACTGGAGTGCACGGAACGCTGTTTACCTTCCCACCGAAGTGGTACCTATTTATTTACTTGCAATTTCTTGCTTTCGAACTGCCAGGTTGGCAGGCGCTGGGACAGAGACGGGAGTTCATTTTGTCGTGTAATATTTGGGTCTCAAACTGCTGACCTGCTGACCTTCCAGTCGTCAGGTTCAGCGTCTTAACTACTTGAGCCACTGAATTCCCTAGTACTGGTAGTGCTGGTAGTACTGGCGGACAATATTTCTTACGTCCCAAAGGCAGTGTATATTACAAAAGTAATCCTTACAGCTAACTCTGCAGAGAAGATCAGTCTCATCTCTTCACCTGGTGGGGCTAAGAATGACAAGCAGATCCCCAGAAACCATCAGTTTGCTTCATGGCTTCTGAAGATGGATGTTGGACTGGGGATTTCCTGTCACACACCTCCTACTCTTAAGTCAGTTCATCAGCTCTACACAGAAGCACTTTTTGTTTAACAAGTCTGTAACAGTCTGCCATATTCCTAAGAGATGCCCCTGGCCAGCTCTGGGGACTCGATGACACAACACACTTGAACAGACAGATGAGAAGTTGCAGACAGGATGCTGAATAGCAGCGCTGGGCTTTCTGACTGTCAAAAGATGAATTAGCAGGGGAGAAAGAGGAGAGTAAATCTATAGTTGGGGTGGGGTGGGGGGGAACAGTCATCTGAGAGTAGGACATGCACTCTTACCATGTAGCAGAAGAACCCTATTGGTAGGAGCATGTTGTGTGCCTCAGGTGCGCCACAGTTAGAAGGTGGTGTACAATCTAACCAATAGCAACATCCTGCTTGCTTTTATATTTGCAAAACAAAACACACTGTTGTTTAACTACAGATAGATTTGCAATTTCAAACTGAAGAAAGGACAAGAAGAGATTCAGTTGTATAATTGCCGTACCTCATGCAAAACACTTCAATTTCAATATAATTTCATGCCCTCCCCCCAAAAAAACCCACCACCCACTCTAATATTTCTTCTATAGTCAACATATTCATCCATAGAATAGTCACAAGAGCAATTCATTAAAGCACACACTATTTCTATAATCATTGTCAATGCAAGCGGAGAACATCAGTTTTCAAACATTTGTCATCCACAAAGACATAACATCTAAGTCAAACATAAAAGTAATATGCCATGGTTTCTTTAGGAGGCAAACAGTTTTGGCGTCACATTCAGAACAGCTCCTCCATAACGTTGCTTAAAAGAGCTTTCTAATACGCATGATTCCAAACAGAAGCGCATCAAAACAACACACACAGCTAAGTAGTCCAGTGGGCTAACATCATCACAGCAACACATGCCTTGTCTTTAAGACATAGGCCTTTGTCTTTAAAAGAAAATAAATAATTTAGAACAGGGGTTCCCAACCTACGGCCTGCACCCAGAAGTGGACACATTCAGTGGTGGGCAGCAACAGGTTTGAAAAAACCCCGGGAGGGGAGTAGCAAAACTGGGGGGCCTCTGGGCAGGAGGGTGGCGAAACTGGGGGGCCTTTGGGCAGGGGGGTTAGCGAGATTGGGTGGCCATGCCCACCTCCCTGCCCCATCAGGTTTTGTCCCTGCAAGTGGTTCAAGGTCTCCCTTGTTCAAAACCCAGTCATATCCGGCTCTAGGGTGCAGTGCTCATCTTCATTTACAGCCAAAGAGCCAGTGCTGCTTGTGTTTGCAGATGTATACATGGCCATATGGCAGGCATGACTAGATCGCCCACGGCATAGGCTCCGCCCATGATGGAGGCTCTGCCCATGATGGAGGCTCCACCCACAGTGTGGTGGTGAAAATTTTTGCTGCCCACCACTGGGCACGTTTACGTCATCCATAAAACGCATCCATGCATGCACAAACGCATCCGTGGCTCATGTAAACAAGGAAGTGGGTGCATTTACATCGGCCGTAAATTTAGTTATTATTTATTTATTAATCAGATATATATCCCGCCCTCATCCAAAGACTCAGGGCGGCTTACAAAATTAAAACACAGTTCGGCAGTGGCACAGAGATAATAATAATAAGGCTTGGACTGAAAAAAACAACAACATGAAATTATTGATATTGTCTCCACAGCACTGCTGAAGTGCTTCAGGCTTTCTCCCACAGGGCAGAGGGGAGCCTGGTGAGAGAAGCCAAAGCGGGAGCAGAAACGGTGTGGCCCTTTAAGTTATAAGTAGGGATGCATGGCAGCACATCCTGGTATCCCATCAGGCCAGCACAGGCCTGTGTAGAGCCAAACAAATCCTTGCCTCTTCGAACCCAGTTCCTGACCGATGGATAGAACAGCAACTGCTACCAAAGATTCCTGGCCAATCATGAAATAGGGGTTTCTGTGCCAAAGTTATAGGAACAGAATTAGCGTCTTGACTCATACAGATGTGTATATCCCTCTGCATCAAATCAGAATCTAGGACAGCATCTGACCACCTGAGAATCTCTTTCCTTTTTTCTGAGAAGTCTAATATTAGTGGCTACACACTGGTGCTTGGCAAGAAATAGAGGGTAGAGCTTTTATCTGACAGGAGCAGCAATTTGAAATAATATGTTTTTTAACATTTTTAAAATAAGCATAAATAATAAAGAGAAAAATAAATACAAAATACCTGTATATTAAAAAGATACACAAAATCTTTTTTTTTTTAAAGAAAACAACTTTAAAACTTATATAAACGACTATGTGCACTCACCACCTTAATGGGACACTGTATATCTTCTTTAAAATATTCTCTACATGACATTTCATTTATATATTTGTCCCCTTTCCCCAAAACATTAAGTATATCCTTGCCTTGGCCTAAGCTCCTTTCCCCTTTCCTAAAGCATAGTCAATAAATTCTCCCCATATCTTTCTAAAATCAGACTTTTTAAAGAATGCTTTTTTAAATTTTAATTCACATGTCAATCTATCATTTATTGTCATATTCTATATCTCTTTAAACCAGTTAACCAATTCAAATTCACAATCAATTTTTCAACAATAACTAATCTCAAAGCTGTTACCATTATAATGATAATTCAGTTCAATTTGTTTATTTCCAAAACCTATTAATAAGGCTACTCCAGGACACATCTCCAGTTTTATAAACAATATTTGATTAATTTCCATAAAACCTCTTTCCCACATCATTTCCAAAATAATATGTTAAAGAAAAATCTATCATCCTAATATGTTAACCTTTCCAACCCTAATTTTGATTACTTTTTCCAACAACAATTAACATTACTGTATGTCCAGTGGTGGGATGTCAAAAATTTTACTACCCCACCATGACATCATCACAGTATGGGTGGAGCTAACATCATGGGTGGAGCCAATGTCATGACATCATGATATTGTGGGCGGGGCCATATAAAACAAATTAAAAAATAATAAAAAATAAAATAAAATAAGCACACACACACACATACACACCCCTCAACCCACCTACCCACCCACCCACAACACAAACCTGTAAATAAATTAAATAAATAAATAAATACATTAAAATACACCCAAACACCCACCCACCCTCAACACAAATCAACCAGAGCTTTTAAACCAGAGATTAAAGCTTATTCTGGCTAATCTTTCTCACACTAGGTCAGATGGAAGGAACTACAGAATGAACTCACCACAAGATGGCTTCATTTTGGCACTTTTCAACTTTTCAACAGTTAAAGAAGTTAGGTACTAAGTCTTTGCCTAACCAGTTCTCTAGGATATCTAGGGGAACAGGCTATAGGGAGCTTCAGGTTAGCAGCTTCTATTCCTCCTCCCTGCTTGGGAGGACAGCAAGGAGGCCATGCATACGCGCCAAGCACTGTAGGTGTGCATGCACACCAAGTGCTTGGCGCGCATGTGCAGTGGAGGAACCAGTGAAAAGGTAAGCCCCGAAGGTGGTTCCCCCCAAAAGCTGCAACCGGATCTCTGGGACACTGGGAAAAGTTACTACCGGTTCTGGAGAACTGGTGAGAACCTGTTACATCCCATCACTGTTATGTCAATTATTAAAGTTCTGATAAGTGCCATTTCAACACTTTTTGTTGACTTATTTTAAAAAAACTTGCAATCTGCTATCTTAAAGTCTAATGGTTTAACAACTTGACAAATCAAACAATGAATTAACGTTCTTGGTATTTTAATATTAACATACTGTATATACTCGAGTATAAGCCTAGTTTTTTTCAGTCCCAAAAATGAGCTCCAAAAAGGAGAAATGGCTTATACTCAGGTCCATGACCACGAGGGTCCCAAGACCATGTCAGATTGAGACACACCAAAAAATTAATTAATTTTACCATATTTTCATGTATTTTGATTACTGAAACTCACTAGCAGCTGCTGCATTTCCAATCCTTGGCTTATACTCGGGTCAATCTATTTTCCTGGGTTTTCAGGTTAAAATTAGGTGCCTCGGCTTATTTCGGGTCGGCTTATACTCGACTATATACGGTATTAGAGTCATTTGGTTTCCTTAGCACATTAGCACTAGCCATATGATTTCCAAGTTTCAACAAGGAGAAAGAGCTAATTAGGGCTGTAAGAATCTCTTATTCTTTCCACGAACTACTATGCAAGCTATGCGGGGTCAAAATAAAGCTATATCTTACTTGAGACCTCATAATCTTTTAGAACACTCTCTTCATTATGTCATGGACATAGCTATAATTTAACTATAAATACTATCTGAAAATACTTTTCTGCAGCTAGTATATGCAGCATATTCGCTAGTGATTTCCGGGAACTGTTACTTCAGCCTCTCATGCTCTGGGATGAGTAAGACTGGAAGTCCACAATTAAGACACTTCCTTCTCCTATTTACAGACCAGCCAACAGCTATGTCACTTCCCACCACTACCACTACCTTATGACATTTTAACCCATTCCTCCACAAGTACCAAAATGACCGTAACATTTCTGAATCCTAGGTGCCAGTTTATACAAACGGATGTGCAACATCAGCTCCATTCTTCCTCTTTGTCTGGTGTCAGAGAGGCTGCTCAAAGCCCCAAACTGTTGGCTGAGCACAGTAGGAGACTGGATGTGGGTGATGACACCAGAGTTCAGTCCCCAAAAGACAGCATGTCCTGCTCGTGAGTAGGCAATGTAAGCCTGCTCTGGATGTAGCTGTACTTCCTTTGAAGGAGCAAGGGAACAGTTGGAGACTGCTTGGAGAAGCAGTGCTGTTCTTCACTGATCACATGGGAGCAGTGGTTATGGGCATGTTTGGCAGCCCTGGATTAGTCCCTTCTTGTGGAAATGACCATCTGGGAACATCACTGGCCAAGGAGGCCCACAACATAATCAACTTGAGTATAGATTAGTTAGCATATGACATGTCAGGTAGGATTGTTTTCTGGTGTGACTATCAAATTGTAGGCAGCACCTTCACTGGCTTGCTTGTTGCTTCCAAATCAAATTCATGGTGCTTGCTCTTACCTACAAAGCCCTCAATGGTGCGAAACCAGGGTATCCAGAAAACTAGATTTCCCCACACGAATCACCCCAGAGTCTGTGATACTCTGTTATATGTCTTGTTTCCCAGAGATGTGAAGCTGGTGCTTTTTATATACCAGCAACCCAGACCCTAGATCAGTGATGGCCAACCTTGGCACTCCAGGTGTTCTTTTTTTTTTTTAATTTTTATTGGGTATATAAAGTAATACAAAACAAGACACATACATAAAACAAAATGAATTACATAACTGAAGAATATAAACAGAGAATTCAAAAAGGAAAGTATAATCTCTCATATATAACAATACTGCATTGTTAACATCCATCAAAAATTATTACCTCATTATAAAACACTATTTACTACATCAATCTCCAAACTATATTTCCATCTATCACCTCATAACCAATATATGTTATTCTCTATCTCAATTTTTCTTCTTATCTTTAAAACCACCCTTGTGATATATACAATGTCCGGGGATTTATGTTTACTTATGTTTTCCAAAAGTCATTTTGCACAGATACAGGGGATATGCCCTGATTCTTTACTGTTACATAATCAATAAAAGGTTTCCAAGTCCTCCAGAAGTTGTTACCAGTTACTTTACCCTTTTTAAAATTTATCTCCCAAGTGAGCTTTTCGTTGAGTGCCAGATCCCACATTTCATTATACCAATTCCTTCTTTGTAAGTTTTCATTATTTTTCCAATTTCTAGCTATACATTGTCTGGCCGCTGATAACATTATCGCCATCAATTCATTTTTATCCTCACTCATTTTATATTTATCCATCTCAGTTAACAAAATTGTATTTGGGCCCAGTTCAACCTGCAAGTCCAGGTGTTCTTTAACTTCAATTCCCAGAAGCCCTGATCAGGTCTGCTGACTTGGGCTTCTGGGAACTGAAGTCTAAGAACACTTGGAGTGCCAAGGTTGGGCATCGCAGTCCTAGGTGGTTATAGAGCCCTCCTGTATGTCTTTTCGATGGCCAATAAATACTCCTGTTCTGCCAAGCTTTTATTGATTAATGCCATCTTTTGAGTTTCAAGGATTCCTCTTTTTTATTGTGATATGTGCATTTAATCAAGTTTGTTGAGGGAGCAGTTACATTCATTTTTTTGAATTTTATTATAATATACCTTAAGCACTCCCCAAATGGAAGTGCAGTATGCTAAAGAAAATAAATAATTAGGGATATTTTGACCAAAAAACTCAGTGACTCTGCATTTCCAAGCACCACAGAATACAGTCATCATCCTTTTTTAAAAAAAGTAGAGTCAAACATGACAACTGAATATCAGCACAACAGTCTGTCCTTTGCTCTTGCAAAGCCAGCTGTGGCCTAGACTTGCCCTCTTAACTCAGCAAGTTCTGCATTGGTCATGGACTGTAAATTGTGGGCATTTGCTGTTGTTTATTGGCAAAATAAAATGAACCTGATTTCCCAAACCTGATCTTAAGATAGGTTAAAGAGGAACTGGGTGCAAGCCACCTTGAATGAACAAACAGGACTATCCAGTTTCAATTTTGGTTGGTCACAGGTATGTAGGTATACATACATAGACAGGACTGCTAAAATCCTACTCCAGACCAGATTACATTCTTGCTTCTGCTCTTTCAACTGCATGAAATCATAGGGTTTTGTGACGTGTGCTTTTTTGCTGTCCTATCTCTATTCTCCTACAGATGATAGCCAAGATAACACACATTACCTATAATCCAGGGTGCAGGACTTGTCTGAAACGAAATCCTCTGAACCTATTCATTTACTTACCTACTTGCAAGACACGGTCAACAGCACCTGACTGTAGCAAATGCAAGCCACGGTTGAAGGGCACACGGGAGTCTCGTTCCCCCTCTGGCGGATGGTAGCCAAGGGATGAATACATGCATATCTCCCGTTCACTTCGAGGGAAGGACCAGAACACAATGCGTTTCTGCACAGGCTCTGGGACGCGGGAGAAACGCTCCTCTACCTGGAAGAGAAAAAGGGAAATAAAGATGAGACACTAAGAAGAACTGTGAAGCTCTGAACAGCTTGGAACTAGGCATCTGCATGGCTGTCCTCTTCTCTAGGAAACTGCCCATTTCCTAAGATAGGTGTGCTCAAACTACGACCTGTGGGCCAGATCTAGACCTGATGCCAATTCATCCAGCCCACGCCAGCTGTGTGGGCATGTTTTACTTTCACTTCCGGGAGCGATGAGGGCGGTACAGGCTGGATGAATTGGCATCAAGGACCGGATCAGGCCCATGGGCCGTAGTTTTGGCACCCTTGGTTTAAGCAGAGAAATGGCAGCCTAAAATCCATCTCATCCTGTTGCAAAATATATCTTGCAAGGCATGTTTTACTTCCGCTTCCGGTGGGAGGAACCACGTGACCGGCCCACTGAACCACGTGACTGGCCCATGGCCCAAAAAATTTGGGCACCCCATCCTAAGATCCTTCTACAAGGTCCTGCTCCTGGCACGTCCACTTCAAAGCCATTGTCTAAGCAGGGAAAGATTTTTTATTTATTTATTTTGCTAGAGTAGCACTTCCAGTAGTTATAGCATTCCTCTTTCTCAAGATGTCTGCTGGATCCCAATTCTTACCTTCCAAATAACAAACTCAAAATGTTTTGTTTTGTATCTTGTTTTGCCTTCCAAGGTTCTGAGAGATTGACTCTGTAGTTCTTTCCACAGGTTTTTTTATTATGCAAATCACTTGTATAGATTTGATGATAATATTGTCTTGAATGTTCTTTGCGGAACAGCAAAATCAGACATAAACAGACAGCGGCACTGTTTCCATCCTGGCTATCTCAACATCTAGAGTCCCTCCAATGCATCTCAAGACAAAATCCCAATGCACATTTCAATCTCAAATTAGACAAGCACTCTGTCCCTAAACTGCAAAAGTCAGTGCATACAACATTTCAGTCCCAAGGGTTGCACATGATTCAAGATGGACAGGAGGCACACGCACTAGTGGAGGGGTGCCCAAACTTTTCAGGCTACAGGCCAGTCACAAGGTCATGCATGCCGGTCAAGTAGTTCCTCCCACCCAGAAGTGGAAGTAAAACATGCATGTGTTTGCACAGAACATGCCCATAGATGCGCAGAATGCTGCCATAAATGACCTGCGGCTGTCGTTAATGTGTTTACGACAGCCGTGGGTCATTTATGGCAGTGTTCTGTGCATGCACATTTTACTTCTGCTTCTACGAGTGGTGCAGGTGGCATGAGCCGGTTTAATTGGCACCATGGGCCAGATCTGGCCCATGGGCCGTAGTTTGGGCACCCCTGCACTAGTGCAAGTGGAGGAAAAGAGCAATTGGTTTGAAACTGACAGAGAAAATGACATCAGTGGGATCACATTATCCATACAAGTTTGCACTTAAGGCTTCAGAGAGTTATACTGTAGTTGGTATACCTTGCTCTATAGGTCTCCCTTGGTGTACTTTGTGCTATAGTAACTTTGCTCTATGGTGGAGGGTAGGGATACCTGGAGTGCAATGGTCCTTGGAGTCACAAAGGGTCGGACTCAACTATGTAACTGAACAACAACAAAACACAAAACAACTAGCTCATTATCAGGGAGTGAAAGATCTGCTTTGTGTAAAGGGATTGTTCTTATTTGGTTGTTTTGTTTTACTGTATTTTGTTGTTTGTTTTATCATGTTATTTTGTTACTTGTATGTGCACCAGCCAGAGTGAGAGCTATCCCAGATGGGTGGTATAAAAATGAAATACCATATATACTAGACTATAAGTCATCCCGAATATCAGTCGAGGTACCTAATTTGGACCTCTAAAACTAGGAAAATAGGTTGACCCGAGTATAAGTCAGGGATGAAAAATGCAGCTGCTCCTAATGAGTTTCAATAATGAAAATACATGCAAATACAGTAAAATTAATTAATTTAGACATTTGTGTGGGTGTTTTTGAGTGTTTACGTTGACCCGAGTATAAGTTGAGTCCCATTTTTGGTCCTAATTTGGGGGGCTTAAAAAGTCAACTTATACTCGAGTATATATGGTAAATAAGTTTTCCCATCCCAGTATGACATCCACTTCTTAGATGTCAGAACAAGGAAAGCATGTGGATGATAGGTACAGTACTTGAAATTCTATCTTCCTCCATCTTTTTCAGCCCTCTACTACAAAACAGGGTTGAGTAGTACTCTATACTTAAATCCCCAAATTCTACTCAGCATTTCTGAGGAGAAGAGGAAGAACATGACCAGAAACAGGGATGCTGGAAACCACAGGATTGCAGCAGTGCTGGGAAAGGAATGCAAATAGTTGTCCTCAGATGTGACCTACAAGCGTCATCTACTGTAAACTGGAGGCACAAAGCCAATAGCTGTGGCCAGTTAATGACCTATAGCTCAGGAAGAAGAAGAAAGGAGTTGTGGTGAGGTCTGGTTCATGTTAGGGCTCCTCAACATCCCGTTAGCATCCCCAGGGGTAGTGACACCCATGCCTCACAGAGAGCAGAAGACCTGCCACTGAAACTACCCTGGACGAAAGCAGAGGGAAGCAGAGCCAGGTATTGTCACCCCATCTACAGATACTCTCTTCCTTCCATCTCACCTTCCTCTGGTTGTATTGGATGTAGCTGGTTCAAACACTGTGAAATCCATCTCCCCTTCCCACTTTGTAGCTGTTTCCCTGATTGATTAAAAACGGATTACTACCCACCCAACTTCCAAAGGTGTACAGGGGAAGTGTCTCCATATTTTCTGATACCATGAACCTCCTCCCAAATGAAGTAAGAATAAGAAAACATCCATGCCACTCTTTTTACATTATTCTTCCATGACTTGACATCTATAAAGAAGCCCTTTTAATATACAGTAAAACCCTTCCTTACAAAAAAAAAAGTATGTTCCATAGGATTCTGCTTAAATTGGTTTTTTATGTAACTCAAAGAAAACCCATAGGAATTTTTTTTACATAACTCGAAGCATATCCATAGGAAAAATGAAATTTTTATGTAAATTGAAGCAAACCCATAAGAAATGAATTTTTATATAACTCAAAACAAACCCATAGGAAAAAGAATCTTTATGTAACTCAAGCAAACCCATAGGAAATCGTGTAAATCAGGACATGGTTTTAGCAAAGAATCATTCTTTAAGTCAAATTTTATGTAACTCGATACATATGTAAGTCAGGATTTTACTGTATACTCTTCCTCAATAGGAGAGGCTTCATTTAGTTTTCTGATCCAGTCTATTGAGCTTTGCATTATAATAATATTTAATTTTGCAATATTGTTGATTGCCACCTGTTAGTTCTTGTTTGTTTTGGTTTTATTATAGTGTCTATATTATATGCCTGTTTACTGCTTGGAGTCGTGTCCAAACTAGGTCAGGCAATATAAAAATGGTTTTAAAATAATAATAAACAAACAAGCATATAACCAACATGTTTTTCCTTTGGCTAATATTTGTTACAATGGTGCAGCTTAGAGAATTAGGTAAGTGACCTTCAGCAGTTTGTACTGTAAAAAGGTAAAGGTCTGCCTTGTTCAAAAGCCAGTTGTATCTGACTCTAGGGTGCAGTGCTCATCTCCGTTTAAAACCTGCGCACCTGGTCTTTATCTTCTACTTCCTACAGCAGAGATTTCTGTAAGGTGGGACTTTTCACATTGGTGCTGTAAGAGTAGAAAAGGGTGGACGAAGGAAAGTCTTCTGATCATTCCGAGGTATCTATTCAAAGTCTGGCATTGTTTCGGAAAATGGACCTGGAAATATTATGCCTCTTTGACTCTGGGACTCAACCATCTAACTTCCAAATCAGACTCACTTGGCTACTCCTTTATGTACCTAGTGATGGGATGTCACCGGTTCTAGACGGATCTCTGGAACCGGTAAGACCAATCCCGGAGGGTTCTCCGTGAGGGGAGTCCACTTTTGGGGCGTCCGGTTCCGAACGCCTGACCGAAAGAAAAAAAAAAATTAAAATCGGAGCGAAAATGGCTCCAATTGACTGCGCATGCGCAGAAACTCAATCTGACGCATTGCACATGCGTCAGATTGAGTTTCTGCGCATGCGCAGTCAATTGGAGCCATTTTGCTCCGATTTTTAAAACATTTAGAACTTTCAGGGCAGCGGCAGCAGCCCTCTGAGGGGGGCGCCTCCCCGCGGCACGTTGAGGGCTGCCTCGGCCGTCCGCTGCTGACAAGCCCCATGCCCTGGGGACGCCCGGCGGGGTACACCGCTGCCGCCGCCTCCGCCGGGCGCCTGTGGGCCGGGTGCCTGCACCCGGCGTCCACAGCCGCCGCCCGCCACCGCCGGAGCTGCCGCTGCCTGAATCCCTGTGGACTCCTTCTTGGGTCGGTCCCTTTTGAGCTCGGCTGCCGCGCGCTGCGGAGGAGGAAGCTGTAGGCGGCGGCGGTGCGGCATGGGGACGGCCCAGGGAGGCGCGGCAGCCGCGGCTGCCCGTCGCCCCTCGCCATGGCCGGAGCCGGGCTAAAAAGGTACCGGCCCAAGGAGGACGCCACAGGGGTGCAGGCAGCTCCGGCGGCGGCGGCGGCTGTGGACAGCAATCGGGGTGCCGGGTCCCAAGAAAGGTAAGCGAGGGGTTTTTATTTGGGGTGGGTGGGTAATTTATTTGTGTTTTGGGTGGGTGGTTGTTTTTATTTTATTTATTTATTTGTGTCTGGGTGGGTGGGCTGAGAGGGAGGGGTGTGTGTGTATGTTTATTTTTATTTTTTATTTATTTTTATTTTGGCCCCGCCCACAACGTCATGACGTCATGACGTCGGCCGTGACGTCATGACGTCATGCCATTGGCCACGCCCATGACGTCCGTGACGTCATGGCGTGGTAGTAGATTTTTTGTCATCCCATCACTGCCTATATATCAGTGTTTCCCAACCTTTGGTCTTTGGACTTCAATTCCCAGAGGCCTAAGTCAATTCCCGAAAACACTGATCACCCAATATACTGATTAAGGCTTCTGGGAATTGAAGTTACCCTATGGGGCATAGCCCTCCATGTTGGGAACCACTGCTATATAAAAACTTTCTCAACCCTCACCCTTTCTTTCAATCCCACATCCAGTGATGGCATGTAACAGGTTCTCACCATTTCGCCAGAACCGGTAGTAACTTTTCTCAGTGTCCCGGAGAACCGATAGCAGCTTTTTTTTTTTTTTTTTGGGGGGGGGAGCCACCTTCGGGGCTTACCTTTTCACTGGTTCCCCCACTGTACATCCATGCCTACAGTGCTTGGCGCGTATGCACAGCCTCCTTGCTGTCCTCCCAAGCAGGGAGGCGGAAGAGAAGCTGCTAGCCTGAAGCTCCCTATAGCCTGCTCCCCAGGGTAAGTGACTCACCTTTGGATGTGGTGTGTCTGTGTGTATTTTAATGTGTATTTAATACCTTTACCTATATTGACATACTACCACAGTACCATAAATACAGATTTATGTTTGGGGTGGGTGGGTGGGTGGGTGGATTTTAATGTAATTTTTATTTTATTTATTTAATTTATTTACGGGTTTGTGTTGTGGGTGAGTGGGTGGGTTGAGGGGTGTATGTGTGTGTTTATTTTTATTTTATTATATTATTATTATTATTATTAAAAAAATCTTTGCCTCCGCCCACATCATGACATTATGACATTAGCTCCACCCATACCGTAATGACTTCGCAGTGGGGTAGTAATTTTTTTGACATCCCACCACTGCCCACATCCCCTTCCCACCCCTGCTTTTTACCCAGTTACTCCACTCAGCCTCCCCAGATACCTGGCAACATCTTCTGTGGTGAAGCCCCATTGCCTCCTTACTTCCCTTCTACTCACAACATACAATAGTGTACCCGGTTCCTTTAGCCCAGGGCAAAGTGTAGTCTACTCCTCTGTTTACCGTCTGGCCTCTTTCCCTCAGGACTCTCTTTTTCTTCCCAGGACCAGCCTCCTGGCAACATGTGACTTTGGTCTTGAAGAACCATCCATGGGTGGATCCCACATACTCTCCTGTTGCTGCCTGGTCAGATGGGCTCTCCAAGGGAAGAAACAAGGTATAAAAGCTGCCTATTCCTTCCTTGCCGTCCCCTTATTCCATAAAGATTGGGCCAAGTCTAAGTGTAAGAAATGGCAAGTCTAGTCAGGGCATCTTGAACAAGCTCTCCCTCCTTTAAAAAAAGAGCGGGGAGATAAGCAAGCACTGCACACCTTCTATTCTCAACTACTAGTTGGTCAGTTCTCTTCTTGCAATGGTAGCTTTGTTAATCTGTGCAAGCATATCAGAGAGTAAACAAAGCAAAAAGACAAAAAAACACTTTGTGGCACCTTAAAGACTAACTCCTCTATTTTAATGCTTTTGTGGCTCAAGCCCACTTGTCAGACATAAAAGTGAGACTTCATGCCATCAATTTATACACATCAAGTACAGGGGTCCACATTGGTTGGTTAATATAACAGATATGTTTCCAAAACAACGTGGCTTTTTACATCTAGTAATAGCAAAAGATCCCTGGTTGTTATTCAGATAAGCTGTGAAGTTTTGCCCTGTTGAGTTGCAAATGGTTAGTAGATAGATGTGCAACAAACATTGTGGAATTATACATTTGCTAATGAGTTTACCCTCCAGACCTAGTGTTTCAATTCCCTTCTCATGGGATACTCAGTTTGCATACCTTACTCCATAGCTCAAGGGGTCAACTTCAATCCCAGCCAAACTGGCTTTATCCTTGCCTCACAGTTGAGGTCATACTCCCTCAGTCAGGTGCCTTCCGTCAGCCATGCTGGCTGGGGAACAATAGAGTTTCTACTCCAATACTTCTGGACAGCGTCAGGCTTGAAGGGCAGACAAGGGCAAAAGAGGTGCAACTATTCTGCAGAACTCATTTCATCTCCCCACTTAAGAATGAAGAGCCATCCAGGACCTCCTGATCAGTTCAACCAAGAAGGGAGAGGGTTTCATCACGATTGCAGCCAGCTCTCTCAAATGAATCACAAAGGACGCATTGGATTTCTCAATTTATACATCAGTTCTCTATGGAAAAGAGGCAACGAACTGGCCTTATGTGCTATTTTTGGTGCCAGACTCCCACGGTCTTGCCACTACCAAGCACCAACGGAACCCCACAAGCAAAATGTTTTTTCTCCTCTTCAACATAAATGGTGGCCACACAAAGTCCTGGCAATTCAGAGGAGGATCAAAGAGGCTCCTAAATGTCCAGTTGCATATATTTCCTCCCAGTCAAGTTTAGTTCATGCACAGCTCCAACACTGACTGGAAAACAGGACCAAGGTCACATGTTGCCATCTAGCAGGAAGTGAAAGTAGTTTATTAGCCAACACTGATGTTAATACAAGCAGCTTCCTCGCTGATAAACAAGTTTCTTCTATATCAAGCAAGACTGCTTTTAAATATGCTCAGATTTCCTCCACCCATCCCTTTTTCACTGCCCCCTCTTCTTTTCACATGAAAGAGGAAGAAAGCAAACTGATCTTTTTTAGTCTGAATCTTTATCAATAGTCTAACCATAGTCTACTCCTAGACCAGCTAGGAATGGAAGATGATGTCTCCAATTTGTGTCTATAAGACTGCTAACAAATGCTTGCATTTATCACTTGGGTCTCCATGATTGGGGGGATAATGGAAAGGGTCAAATTGTTCTTCTTTTCCAAATTATATACACATATGCTTGACTAAGTGAGTGTGATTAAAGAGCATATATTTGAAAGTTACACACAAAATTCATAAAAATGAATTTGTTAAGAAAAAACATGTACAGTATCAGAATATGGACAAGTTGCTGTGCAAAAAGAAAAAAGTATTGAAACCTTATATGGAAGTCATATGGAAAGATAATGCAGGTGGGATTCTGAGAAATACACTGAAAGCCAAACTGACAGGCCTTCAGATCCCTCAGCTTTGCAGTCTTCTGTGTTTCTAGCCACATCTGGCAACCCTTTGTAAGGTTACATAGTCATGAACATGAAAATTCTGCTAATCTCTCCTTTTTCTATACAAATTTAATGAAAACTGACTGGATCATTTAATCCCAACCTGGAATTAAACCTAAAGCCTGGAGTCACATGAGGCTGACAAGACGAACACATCCAGGTTTTTAGCACTCATCGCTGTGTAATTGCCGTGAACACTGGAGCTTCTTTCTCTTCAATCAGTTCAGATACTTTCATCAAAGTCATCTCCCACAACAATTTCGTTGCTATGTTAACATCAACCTGCTCCCAAAATCCCTTGCTACAGTTCCATCTTTGTCAACACCAAGTTCCTAATCGAGAATTCTTTACAAACAACATTTTTCTCCACATACAAATTCCTCTGCCTACACCCTGGTTTTTTTTCTCAGTTCTACAACATCCTCTTCCATAGTGTCAAGAGAAAAGGACTTCAATGCTTCTGCCAAGTCAGTGTGCCTTCCGGCAATTCCTAGTACAGTACTATACATCTTTTGCAGAGTCTCTAGAACAGTGGTTCCCAATGTGGGTCCCACGCCCCACAGTGGGGCTTCAATTCCCAGAAGCCTAAGTTAGTAGATTGGCTGATCAGTGCTTTGGGGAATTTGACTTCTGGGAATTGAAGTCCAAAAACCAAAGGTTGTGAAACACTGCTCTGGAAGCACTGTAGGGGCTTCAGTATAAGTTATAGTAGTCATAAACTCCACTCTGTCCTCTGCTATCAATTGTAAAACCCTCCCCTCATTCTTCTGACTTTTGCCTTGAGCCTTCTGAGTAGGGTGTGTATGGCACAAGGCTGACTTAAACCTGCCAGTGTCACATATTAAACCACAGTAGTACAAGAGACAGAAACAACAGCAAAATTGTACTCCACTAGCTAACATAGAGCTGGCTAAGTAGCTGAGTGTTTTAGATATTTGGCTGCGGAGCCAGATGTTGGAAGTTCAAGTCTCCACTGTGCCACTGGCCGACCTGTATAGTCTCTGGAAAGCTGCAGAGTCTTAGGGCACACCCCAAAAGAAGGGAAATGGTACCATATATACTCTAGTATAAGTCATGTTTTCTGGTCCCCAAAATGAGGTTCAAAAATGGGACACAACTTATACTCTGGTCAACATAAACACTCAAAAACATACCCACACAAATGTCTAAATTAATTAATTTTACTGTATTTTCATGTATTTTAATTATTGAAACTCACTAGCAGCTGCTGCATTTTCCACCCCCAATTTGTACCCGGGTCAATCCATTTCCCTAGTTTTAGAGATCCAAATTAGGTACCTCGACTTATATCCGGGACGACTTATAGTCAAGTATATACAGTAAGTCACTTCTGTGCATTCTATATCTAGAAAACCCTAGAAAGGGCTGCCATAACTCAGAATTGACTCCACAGCACAATATTATTATTAGTTAACAGAGAGGTACGGTCCACTGAACGATCTCTTACACAAACTACATTCAAAGAAATGTTAACTGCACAACCACAGTACCTACTCATTTCAGTTGGGTGTGCACAGAAGCACCTCCCAAGTGACTTCAACTCAAGGACAAGATCTACCCAGCTCATGCTTTGCTGTCCTTAATTACACCAAAACTCACCACCCTCAAGGTGTCACCTTGAAAATCGCTTCCACACAACCTTCCTGATATTTCCAATCAACATAAGCACCTAGTTCAAGACGAGAAACCCAATTTAGAGAAATGTCATTTCCCCAAGAACTGTTTCAGCAGGAAGCACATTTGGAGGCAGAAGCTTACCTCAATCCACACTGAAGGAAGGAGACACAAACAGAGAATGAGAATTAACAAGGCAGTGCTGAGGATTGAAGCAAGAGGGCCAAACAACTCCAGTCATGGGCCAGATGGTTTCATTCTTAAAAACCCTAGATGTTAAGAATTCCTATGATTAAACACCCCCTTCATAAAAACGCTCCCCAGACCAAAACAGCCTATGGAGGAAATTTTTCCTATGTGGAGGAGTCTTTGGTCCTACAAAGTTCACATATGTATCCTAACACAGAACTTCCTTTATCACTTTTGTTATTACCTGCCATCAAATCAATTCTGACTTACTAGCTGGGCTGCTTTCACTGAATCAATCTACTTCATTAGGTTTTTCTCTTTTGTTGCTGGCTTTGCCAACTTAGAGAGGCACAAATAAGACAAAAGAAGATTTAACATCCATGGATATAACATTAACAAGGCTTATCTGGTTCAAGTAAAATTAACTGTCCTAAAAGTGTTGTGTGTCCACCACCACTCCTTTTCTTTTCTTTTCTTTTCTTTTCTTTTTTTTGGCAACTTTGGAAGTTTTAGTTCAGTGTATTTCCCTTACAATAGTTAGACAGGACAAATTCACTCTCTTGAAAATGAGTACTCTGCTACCACCAACCTGAAGATGAAGGGAGAAGAAAATGGTTGTGTAGACTTAGTCAGTTGGGCAATATAGAAATAAAATAAATAAAACAAGACACTCTCCATTCATTCCTCATGTACAAGCATGAATATGGGTTGGAGAAATAAATGAACAAAAAACAGGGACATCCTTCTTTGTTTGATTCCTTCAATCCTATTTTTAGAATCTTCTTAAACACACATACTGTATAAACTCGAGTATAAGTCTAGCTTTTTAGCTCCCAAAATGAGATCGAAAAAGGGGGCTCGGCTTATACGGGTCAATGATCCTGAGGGTCCCAAAACTGCAGTGGTGCAAATTCAAACATAGAGAGAGAGAAAAAGCACTAACACTACTGTAAAAACTCAAAAATATACCCACACAAATGTCTAAATTAATTTTACCGTATTTCCATGTATTTTAATTAATGAAACTCACTAGCAGCTGCTGTATTTTCCACCCCCGACTTATACTCGGGTCAATCTATTTCCCTAGTTTTAAAGGTCCAAATTAGGTACCTCGACTTATATTCGGGATGACTTATAGTCGAGTATATACGGTATTCAAACTTTAAAAAGGGGATCGTATCTACTTCTTCAGCCTAGAGCTCCTGAGTAGTCCCTCTTATTTCAAGAGTGTGATTACTTTGAATTAGAAGCTTCTTTTTTTATGTCAAGTGACTCTTGACTGATTTATTCCCCAACCCAAAGCAGAAATGAAGCTCTATTGTCTCTCTGTGTGAAACTGCAGCAGCTTATAGGGAATCCTCTATATGAGGGAAGCTGACCTCCAAGAATCATCAGGTGAACAAGTCTTTAGCAGGTTTTAGATATGGGGGTGGCTGGGGAGGAAAAGAAGAACACATACAGCAAGTATGATTTGCTCCCTAAGTGACTCCACAAACACAGCATGATAATCGCAGCGTCTCCTGAGCTTTGCCCAGGCTAGCCCTACAACCCTCTGCTATTCTAGGTTTGCCTAGCTACAACTATTCTCCACTTCTCATCCTTCATAGCCAGAGAAACCACACACACACACACCAAAAAAAAAGACAGTCTAATATACTCACTTCCTACAGACCAAGCAGAATGAAGACCTCAGCATAGCAAGAGACATGAGAAGGAAAGGCTAAAAAGGAGGGGGGTGCAAATAGGAAAGGGATGTAACAAACAACTGAATACACAAAGGAGCCCAAAGGAAGTCAGGAGATAGTATCCCACACTACAGATTCCCCAATGGACTCCAGAAGCTTGGGTATAAACGTAGGAAATGCTAGATCTGAAGACTCTGAATAACAGAAATCATCTCTCATGTCCTCCAACTGCAGGCAATTCATTAAGCACAGATTTAAAGTGTGATCAGTATGGAGAAGTCTAGTAAGTCACATAGACAACATCCAACACATTTGGGTCATCATCATCCACCCAATCAGAGTCAAGCCTCTCAGTGCAAATATTATTATTTTTTTTGGGGGGGGAGCCCCTAATGAAGAGGCAAAATAATCTCAGCCAACCAGAACTTGACTCCTGGTGGGAAGATGCTACAAGACTACAAAGCATGTAAAACTCAGTGTGAATAGCAAGCTGACTCTTTGGCAGCAAATGAAAGGGGAAGAAAAGAAGTCTGACACCACAACACAGGAAGAAAGGGGACAGCGCCAGAAGAAGACATCTCAGAAGTTGGTGGGAAGCAAGAGAGGGGGAAGTGTGGTGGAGGGAAGAGAGGGGGAGAAGGGACAGATTACAGTAGGCTTTGTTCCAGCCTGGCTAATAAATATGACTGCCAACTACCCAAGGCAGGGGAGGGTAAGAGAACCATATTTCCTCCCCCAGGGCCTTTTAAATGGGTTCATTTAAATCAGCAGATACTGTAACACTCTTCCCCCCCCCCTTTCCTTTCTTTCCAACACTGCCACCTGCTAATATCCAACCTGCCCCATCTCCATTGTTAACATTTCTTTATTATTTCTCTATTTGTTACATTTCTATCCTGCCCATCTAGGATATTTCCGGCTCAATCCCAGGATCAATTCTGCAAAAGACCAGCCTCTTAGAGCAGGGGTGCCCAAACATTTCGGCCTGCGGGCAGGTCACGTGGTGGGAGGAAACGGAAGTAAAATGCACCTTGACATCTGTTTTGCAACAGTATGAGATATTTTTTAAGCTGCCATGTTCTCTGCTTAACCCAGGGGTGGCCAAAGTACAGCCCATGGGCCAGGGCCAGCCCACCCCCCATGCCACTTCATCTGTCCACGTCACTCCGGACCTGGAAGCAGAAGTAAAACGCACCCGGATGGGGGGATGAATTGGGATCAGGGGCCGGATCTGGCCCACGGGCCATAGTTTGGCCAACCCCGTCTTAGGGAAAGGAGACTTTCCAAAGGGAAATTCTGTTGTGGGATGTGCCCAATGGAGGATGGGGGGAAGGCAGGACTGAAGCAGAGGAATATACCTGGGAGGCAGACCAGCGGAGCACCTTGGACGCACCTCTTACAGGATGGGGAGAGGGGAATCGCGGTGTGTGTGTCCCAGGTGTGTATTGGGAAGGGGGGGTCCTCTGCGGATCATACACCACACAAACACACACCGCCCCTCCTCCCTGGGCACCAGCGGGCATCTCAGCCTCTGCCCGTCAAGGACGATCGGACGGGGAGGAAAGGGGGGGGGAAGAGAGGCTATAAGCGAAGACAATCAGAGGGTGTTGGGGGGGGAGGGCTGGATGAATTGGCATCGGGGGCCGGATATGGCACACGGGCCGTAGTTTGGCCACCTCTGTCTTAAAGAAAGAAGACTTTCCGAGGCGCCCCCGTCCTTCCCCTCACCTGCTCGAAGGCCCAAGTCTCGGCCACCCGCCGGGCGCTCAGGTCCAGAAGCGTCTCGACAGCGGCGCTGGAAGGGAGCGAGGAGGAAGAGGAGGAGGAAGAAGCAGCACCGAGTCGCGGCTCCGGCGGCGGCTCCCCCGAGGCACCGCACCTGCGCTTGGCGGGCGGGGGCTCCATATAGGCCCAGGAAATCCCCAGACTTTCCTTGAACGCTTCCCCGGGAAACCCACCACCACCCCCAGCCCGGGCCCGGGCCGGTCCACTCGGGTGCGGGCGGGCGGGCGGGCGGGCCAGCTCTCCGTCCGTCGCCAGCGGATGCGGCTCCTTTAAGGAGCTCCCCACAACAATGAGCTCGGCAGCCGCGGCTTCCCAGGCCCGCCTTGGGCGCTTGGGCCGCTTCCTATTGGCCGGTCGGGGACGGAGAGGCCGGTGCCGATTGGCCCCCGTCGGCTGCCGCTCAAGGAGGGACAATGGCACGCCCCCATGTTGTGGGAGTTCTTTTTGTATATACTGTATATGTATGTATAAAAAAAATAAGGGGGGGGAGGGAAAAAGAATCAGGGGGGGTGTCTGGGGGGAAAAGATGTCAATCAAAGGTCGGGAGGCTCCCAGCCAATCCAGGGAGGAGGAGGGACATCAAAGCCCTTTTGATGGGGGTTCTATGTGGGCGTGGCCTCCTCCCCCGCGAGCCTTCCATTCACAACATTCTGGAGCCGGCTGGGAATGGCAACAATGTAACCAACCGGGGGTTGAGGAGGAGGAGGCGCATATTCCGGCTCAGCAGCCTCTCTCCTTCCCAGCACACGCACACACACTCACACTCACACACACTCTTTTCTCGCGAGTTCTTCCTCTTCCGTCTCCAACAGATCTTACAGGAAGGTGGGAAAGGAACTATTTTAAAACCATTTTGGGTGCATTTAAAAAAAATGAAAGAAATCCCCCCGCATTTCAAAGGTTCAAACAAACAAAAAAAGAAAAGAGACAAATGTTTGACCCGGGCGCGGGTGGCCTGGAGGCGGCTCAGCATCCGCTGTTCTCTGCGGCTCAAACCGCGAGGCTCCTGTGCAAACTCAGGTCTATCTCCTCCGAAGTAACTTTAACGAAACTTCCCTCCTCATTACTTGTGAGCCCAGTGAATAATTCTGGTACTTTGAATATAGTAAAGGTATAAAGGTTTCCCTTGCTCGCAAGCCAGTCGTATCCGACTCCAGGGTTCGGTGCTTATCTCCGTTTACAGCCCAAGAGCCAATGCTGTCTACGTCTGCAGACGTTTCAGTGGACATGTGGCAGGCATGACTAAACACCGGAGTGCACGGGACGCTATTTACCAGAAGCGTAGTGCCTTGGCAGGGCCCCGTATAAAAATTTGTTTGGGGGCCCTTAGGAAGGGTAAAGATTTGTTTTGCTTACGCACGTTGGGGGCCCCGTGGCCCGGGGGGCCCGTATAATTGATACGGCAGATACGGCGGTAGCTACTCCCCTGCTATTTACCTTCCTACCGAAGCGGTCCCGATCGTTTGCTTTCGAACTGCTAGCCCATAGACGGGAGCTCACTCCATCGTCCAGCACTCGGGTCTCAAACTGCTGACCTGTTGATCTTCCAGTGATCAAGTTCAGGGTCTTAACCACTAAACCACCAATACCCAGCCCCAACTGGTGGAAGCACCACTCTGGGCAGCTTATAACAATCTAAAAACAGCCCAAAAAACAGTAATATAAAAACAAAACTATCCAAACAAGAATAAGAATAAGTGATAATACAATACTTACCTAAATTGCATTAATAAATTTACTACATACGATAATCCTAAATGAGGGAGTGGTTAAGATGCTGATTTTGACAACTGGAAGGTTGGCAGGTAAGCAGTTCAAGACCTGAGTGCTGCACAATGGAGTGAGTTCCCATCTCTGTCCCGATTCTTGTCACCCTAGCAGTCTGAAAGCAAGAAATTGCAAATAGATAAATAGGCACCGTTTCGGAGGGAAAGTAACAGCACTCAGTGCTTTCTGGTGTCTAGTCATGCCTGCCACATAACCACAGAAACATCTGCAAATGCAGACAGCACTGACTCTTTGGCTGTAAACAGAGAGGAGCACCAGGCCCTAGAATCAGGTATGACTGGCTTTTGAGCAAGGGGGACCTTTACCTAAGCTTGTTTTGTCCTATGTAAAATATAGACACTCATTGCTGACATATACAACACCAGAAGACAGACAGAAGAATGGATCCCTTACCATGAGACTGATATATGGTGTGACTGACAGCATTCCTATGTATATAGTTATACTATCTTTTTATGGCTGTATACGGAGATGAACACCAAACCCCAGAGTCAGATATGACTGGCTTTCGAGCAAGGGAGAACTTTATCTTTACCTATCACTGGGAAACAAAAACATTTTTTTTTCTTGGTGCCTAAAATTTTTCAACTGATTTCGGGCATTTTGGGGCGGCTGATTCTGAAAATGCCATCCATTTTGTTCTAGCAGCTCTAGTTTATGAGATATCAATGATGTCATTATACATTGCTCTTATGACTACACTTGTATTTGCCTCACCATTCGAAGGCTCCCGGAGGCGGGAGTGGTGGTGGAAAAATCTTTTGCGGGTGGGAAAATATTTGGGTGGGCAAAAAAAAAGGTTGCATGGGGGAGGAAGGGGGGGGGATTTCACTCTGCCCCGAGTGGCTTACACCCTTGCTGGTTACATATGCAACCAGTATGGTTAGATTGGTCTAATGTGAATAAGCCATATCTAAAAAACTAGAGCTGATGGGGCATCTGAAAGCATTTTTGGAATCAGTGACCCAAATATAGCCAGAAATAGGTGGAAATTGTGAGGCACCAAAATCACTGTTCCCCAGTGGGTGTTTGCTCAGAAGCCCTTGTGATTTCAGTGGGGTTTTCCCTAAGCAAGCAGGTGCAGTGCTGCAAGCAAAAAAAAAAGATTACATTATTTTGAGGCACTGGCTTCTCTTCTGTAATGGCAGGTTACCTGGAGTAGAAAATAAATTCATTGGATTTGCTTTTTCATATGAAAATATATATTTCATACCTCCTAAGACTACCAATGAGATAAGATCATCCTGTTCTGTGTTCCTGGGGTTCTGTTTGGCAAAGACAACATGTACACAACTGAAAATAAATTTTAAAAAAAGACTACTGAGATTTCTTAAAAGCGAACACATTTAATTTGCTGGAGCTTTGCCATCTATGACCCATATTCTCAATTTTAAACAAATCGTGTCAGAAGCACACAAAGGTGCTTTCTGGGTTGAAAGGATTTTTGCTGGAGGAACTCCGCTCAGGAGAGGCCCAAATAAGGCTCCTTTCATGTCCCCAAGATCTTTTCCCAGCAATGTGGTCCCTATTTATCTACTTGCAATTTCTTGCTTTCAAAATGCTAGGTTGGCAGGAGCTGGGACAGAGATGGGAGCTCACTCCATTGTGCAGTACTCGGGTGTCAACCTTCCAGCTAACAAGGTAATGTTAGTTTTCCAGATACTACAGGATTCTTAGTTTTCTTCTCTACAGACCGCCCTGTCCACCCACTAATAATGAAACAGTTGTATTTCAATAATGCATGAAAACATGGTTTAGTTGTTGTGAGAAAATTCTTTTGGAAACCAAAAGAAATACTGTACAATGAAAATGATAACTTTTTTTTCATATCCTCACTTATCTTCCTGGAGAGGTTTCTCTGTCTTCTTCCTTGACTCACCTTTAAAAGCAGAAAAAAATGTGCTCAAAATTCAACTGAAGGTTTACTATTGTTTTATTTAGAGTTTGGTTTTCAAGATTTTTCATTTGGGTTTTGTCATATGAAATGCCTTTGGTTTGACCTGGTGTCAGAATCCGGCTCACTTGTTAGTTTGCCAGAAACATGTACTAATAAGGATCTAATTTTTGCCAATGACATCAGGAAGGTGGCTTCATCTTGGCAGTCCAAAGTTTGATCGGGACATGAAAGAAGAACATGAAATGCCCTCTGATTTTTTTCTTTTTGTTGAAAAATGATGTAGAAATGAAATCAATAAAGAAATACAAGTATTTATTATCACTATCATCACCAATCATTCTACACTGCAATTTCTGGAGCATTGTGGGTAATCCTTTTAATCAATCTGGGTCTCCAGCAGCAAAAAAAAAAACCAAACATTTATTTCCTTTACCCACCACAAAGCCAAATTAGGTCATGAAGATATTTATACTATGATGCCATTGGATGACATCAACCCTGGATTCTCTTTCTAAAAATCAAATCCAAGTTATGATGTGGAAGTCCCAAATCATTGTCTGTATAGCTAATAGACCAGATGGGAGCAAAGAAGCCAAACCTCAGTTGTATTAATGCCAAGATGTTGTGTGGATAACTTCCTCTTCTGGAGCAGGAGGTACCACCTGCATCTGTACAGGGGCTGTTTTATCTCCAACAGACTTGGCCTTACCTTTAAAGACAGATTCATCCTCTGTTGTTCCTCAAGATGTTCTGGCCAAAGGCTCCATGTAGGAGTAATACTGTTTAAATCAGCCTTTTCAAGGCCAGGGGCCGGGTCACTCTCTCTCAGTCTGCTTCGAGGGCCAGAGGGCCATTTTGCCCCGTATGCACGATGGGAGGTGGCCATTTTGTCCCAACAGATTCAAGTAGGTCCCAATTTTGTTTATTGAAAGCCCTTGGAGGGATGGGGGGCAGCTGAAATGGTGCTGCAAGCCTGATCCGGCCTGCAGGCCTTAGGCTGGGAACACCTGGTTTAAATTATCAACAAGTTTATCTACACAAGATTGTTCAGAAATTGCTGTTGATATAAAATATGGTGATATAATTGTTACAGAATTACCTTCATGGAGCATCATTACACCACTTATGGCTACCAATCTTAATTCAAACCACAATCCAAAAACCTGGCTTGTTTACTTACTCTATATTTAAGCCACCATACCAATAATGCTTTGATTTCCCCTGACATTCTAATTGCTCTTTTATTTCAGGCAGCAATTTTAACTTGTTATCACAACATATTTTACTCTTCATGTTTTACTTTGTAAAGGGCACAAAGCCTAACAGTAGAAAATCAACAAATTAAGTCCACCATATCTCCAGGACTATGAAATACGATGGATGGTGATGATGTGCTGTCCCCCAGTTGAAACTAGATATTCGTAACTAAGGAATACCTACCAGCATGCTTCTCAGAGTTATTTTTTAAAAAAAACCTGAATAATGAATAATTAGATAACTATAACATGACTGTAGCTTGCAGTACCATCTTCAGTCACTATGTAACAGATTTCTCCAATCATCAGAGAAGAAGCGCCAGTCAGGCTGGCACATCAATTTCCACATGCAGTTTCACATAGTATCTCCCTCAAATTCTCATATTGTTGAAAATGTTAGAGGAAGATCTGCTAAATAGATAATAATGACAATGAGGTGTGGGTGTTTCTGTGTGTGTGTGTTTAACATATAAAAGTTTTTGCAAGCAGAACCACTTTTCTTATCATCAGCTCTTTAATAAGCTCACCTTGTTAGCTGGAAGGCTGGCAACTTGTCAGTTCGAGACCTGAGTACTGCACAATGGAGTGAGCTCCTGTCTCTATCCCAGCTCCTGCCAACTTAGCAGTTCAAAAGCAAGAAATTGCAAGCAGATAAATAGGGACCACTTCAGTGGGAAAAGATCTTGGGTACATGAAAGGAGCCTTATTTGGACATCCCCTGAGTGGAGTTCCTCCAGCAAAAATCCTTTCAATCCAGAAATCACTTTTTGTGTGCTTCATGACATGATTTAAAAAAAAAAATCAGCTCTTTCATTCCTCCAATTAGAAACCAACTACTTTTTCTCTAGTCCTTTCCCTGCATTTTAGCAACAGCTCTAGGAATTAAGTAGGTTAGGCTCATCCTGGCACGGGAATGGTGACAGCTTCAGCTGCCACTCAGAAAAGGGAATAGCAAGCTTAGCATGGTAAACACTGGAATACAGAGGTGGGGCAGGTGCAGAAAGGATATTCTATGGCTTCTCTACATGCTCCACTTGTCCTAAAAGGATAGTACAACTATATACACAGAAATGCTGTGCCTTATAATATCAGTCACACCGTAAGGAGTCCATTCCCCTGTTTGTCTTCTGGTGTTATATATGCCAGCAATGAGTGTCTGTATTTTATAGGACAAAACAGGTTTAGGTAAAGGGCTCCTTTGCGCAAAAGCCGGTTACATCCAACTCTAGGGGCTGTGGTTCCTCTCTGTTTACAGCCAAACAGATAGCGCTGTCTGCATTTGCAGATGTTTCTATGGTCATGTGGCAGGCGTGACTAGAAGGGAACGCTGTTACCTTCCCTCCAAAGTGATATCTTATTTATCTACTTGCAATTTCTTGCTTTCAAACTGCTAGATTGGCAGGAGTTGGGACAGAGACGAGAGCTCACTCCATCATGCAGCATTCAGGTCTTGAACCACTGACCTTCTGGTCGTCAAGCTCAGTGTCTTAACCACTAAGCCGCCGCATTCCCAGGAACAGGCTTATCTCTATGGAAAAGATCAGATAGACACAGATCTATCACACAAAACGGCAACAATAAAAAAGCAAGAGACAAATGTTTTAACCTTCCACAATGCACCGTCACTGGCCATAAATTGGCCATGCTGGAGCAAAGGATCTTCCAAATGGGAAAGGCCAGAGCAAAACTGCTGAATGACAAAACATCAAGAGGTTCCCTCCTGTCTTGATATCCCACAGTGGGTGAAAATTAGCTTAGCAATGCCAGGATGTCTGTATTACTTTCAGGACTGCTTTGTGAATGGCTGTGGTACTTATTTTGCATTCATTTACAGGTAAACAACACAATTAACACTATCTGTATTCATTTCCCTCCATTTCACAACTTGGCAACAAACGCTACAATGGTGGCACATAGCACAGCTGAAGGACTAAGAGGCCGCAGAGAAAGAAGGGGTGCTCTTCATTTGCCCAAATCATGGTTGGAGGAGATTGTCTCTCCCCACCTCTGGACTCTCCTCACTGCAGAAGAGAGGAATTGCCTGGAATCCCATATGAGGAGTTGGGCAGTGGAACATAAATGGGAGCTTCCCAGACTCATTCAGGACATCCTGAGGACACCCGATCCTTCTCCACTGAAGGATAAGTCTACACAGAAAGACAGCCATGCCTATCTCATGGAACATCATCATAAACTTTACTACCACCAACACTCTGAATGTGAAATTCAGTTCCACTGTGACTGCAAAGAAACACCGAATGAATTTGCAGCACAGGAAAAAAGCAAAGAGAAGCCCATGAAGCCCACTTGTCAAGGACATCATGGTACCACCTCACAGGCAGGCAGCAAAATGGCTGCATTTGTATCGCCTGTAACCAAAGTTCCTTTCCTCTCAGATGATTCCTGGAACACTCTGGAACTTCACGTCCTGCACAAGAGAGTCCAGCATGAATGGGGCCTGCCTTCCATGGTGATGAAGTCCCTGAATGCTTTTGCTCTGTTTGCACCTGACCCGGAAAACCACACAGGGAAAAGGATAGCCAAGCTCTATTCCTGCAGGTCATTGGGAACTGCAAACCTTACCTCAGAGCCTTTCATTCCTCACTTCAGACACGAAAGAACGCCTGGAAGCTCACGTGAGACAGATGGTCGCAAAGCATTGCTGGGAGAGGCCAAAACGGATCCAGCAATCTTTGAAAAGATTCCAAGCTCCCAGACACCTTTCCCAGTCGGGACTAGAGCAAACACAACCTCTATTGCTTCCACACGACTTGGTAACAACGCACAAGGTTCCCAAACCTCCCTGAGAATGATCAGGGCTGAGGAGTACGAAACTGTGTTTAGACCAGAAGGGAAACTGCCATTCCTCCCAGATGAGGCCAGAGAGAATCTGGAATCTCATGTTCAACACAAGAAAATCCACCACCTCTGGGGGCTGCCTGGTGTTGTGCTGAAGTCCTTGCGTGCTTTTGCCCCATGTCCAGAGTTGGGTTTACCTAATTGGGGCGGGATAACAAATTGGACAAATAAATAAATAAATAAATAAATGTCCTCTTGATGAAGAAAAGAATACACTAAGCTTAGGGGAGACTATGATGAGAAGATGTCAGTGGGAAGTGCACACAACAATCAGCAATTTCTCATTCTTAGGCATGGACACAAAAGAGCACCTGGAAGCACACATGAGAAGAACTGCCAAGCACAGATGGGGCCTTCCAAAGAGGGTTTTGCAGTCTGTGGTGGTGTTTATCCCTCCCAGACCCTGTCCCAAATTGCAATTGGATCAAACACAACTGTTGTCACCTTCTCAGAAGAAATCCTTCCAAGAGACAACCTTTCGACCATGTTCTTTCTTGCCACTCGAGGTAGAGCTTCCATTCTTTACAGTTGAGGAAAGATCCCACCTCAAATTCCACATCCAACGCAAGAAAATCCAGCATGGGTGGAGCCTACCCTCCACTGTGATCAAGTCACTGCGTTCCTTTGCCCCGATGCCCTCCGAGATGCTAATGGACACACAAGGCACAAGGGAAGGCGCAAAGAGGCCAGTAGGGAGCACAGCAGAATCCTAAGGCACGACCAGAAGGCTGTCTTTCCTCAGTCCAAAGATAAAAGAGCACTTAGATGCTCATGTGAAGCACATGGTTACCCAGCATAAGTGGGGCCTTCCACAGAGGGTGCAGAAATCTATGAAGGCATTTTTACCTCCTCAATCATCTTCTGAGGAGTCTAGATCTCATCTGATAGCTCTCCTCCGTCCCCAGCTTGAAAACTCACTGAAGAAATTTGAGGCCAGAAGAAGAGAGGCATTGGAAGAGAAGAAAACTCTGAACACAACTCCATCTGCACGCACCTGCGGAGGGAGCAAAAGAGTGAATGCGTATGAGCAAGCATCTCGCTGAAGAAATACTTGCTTGACGAGTGGGGGAGCATACAAGTCTAACAACAACAACAATATCAACAACTACAACAGCAATAATTTAGTGAAAAGAGTGTTACATACACACACACACACACAAAAGTTTACATATAGATATTAATAAAATTTGTAAAAATAAAAGCAGGTATTTTATCACTGACTCGGCGGAATGGGATGTATTAAAAATATTGATTGCAAAAACAGGATTTGGAGAAAGATTTAGGCATATTATAAATTATATTCTGAAACGCATGATGCTGTTAGAACAAGTGACAAAGACAATCAGTTTAGAATGGGGTGCTGGACAGGGATGCCCTTATCCCCAGTATTGTATTATTTTATATTATAACAGATTCCCTTGCAAATATTATAAGAAAAGATGAAGGAATAAGAAATATTGGAAATGAAGAAAAATAAAAATTAGCCTACTTGTGGATGGTACACTATTTACCATTTAAGATTCATAAAGTAAAACAAACAGGATTAAGACACATTTGGAAATATTTGGGAACTATTTTATAAAAGTTGTATATTTGTATTTATCAGTCAGACAAATATACATCTTACAACTGCACCTTTCCTCAATTTTTCCTCTGCTGAAAAAGGAACAACTTCCCTTTCCATCATTGGAGACATAGCCTATTAGATACAGTATTCTGTCTCCAACAGTGACCCCACCTTGTTACCAGTTGCATAGTGGTTAAGGCACTAGGCTTGGAGACTGGAAACACGGGTTCAGTTCTCGAGAGCTGCACGATGGGGAACATGAAAGGAGCCTCATTCAGGCATCCCCTGCAAAAATCCTTTCAACCCAGCGTAATCTCTGACACAAAAACGAACCAGTGACAAATCTCTCTCCATTTCCAGCTACCAAAGACTTAATTACAGTCTGGCCAGTTTATCCTGCTATGATACCGGTAATAGAGTAGAGTAGACCATACTCCCTGCAACTCAACACCACTCATTAACTAACCTGACAACCCTGAGGACTAAATGTCTTTGGGTGATGAAGTCCACAGGGAAGGGTGATGGTCCCCAAGTGGATTAAATCCCACTTGAATCCCTCTTGATGGATACTGGCCTGGTGTTGAGGAGGATTTTGTGTGCCGAAAGGGCGCAGGACTAGAAAATGACTTGTGGAACTAGGTAAGTGGTACGGGTGTCATGTTGTGATGCAGAAGGTCAATGGAAGACCACCGCATGTTATTGTTCCCAGGAGAATTTTCATGGTTAATCGCCATGAAGAGAGCCAACATTCAAAATCAGATGGGGCACTTAAGACTTAATAAAAATTACATGTCATTGCATCATTATGCATCCATAGGCATTTAATGGACTGCTCTGAAGAAATCCAAGTTTTCTGACCATTGTTCCCTCCGGACCCAATCGCCTTTTTCATACTCCCAAATTGACCTCCATGAGTGGCCCCCAATAGGATGATCTCTCCATGTCAAGAATACAAAGTGACTTCGGGAGCCCAGAAGGACTTTTCCCCTCGTTGATCAGGTCAAGGCTTTCCAGGAAGGACAAGGGGTGGATCAATTATAAAATGGAAAGGCTGATCTCCGAGTAGGACTAGACCAGAGCAAGTGCTCGTTGTCTTGTGTCAGAACCTGGAGGGGTAGAAAAACAGACGTGTGTCCTGTAGATTCCAAAGAGCCCTGGTGGTGCAGTGGTTAAACCAGGGGTGCCCAAACTATGGCCTGTGGGCTAGATCCAGCCCCTGATGCCAATTCATCTGGCCCGTGCCATCCTCATCCCCCCCCCCCCCCAGAAGCAGAAGTAAAACACACCCATACAGGCGCACTTCCGGGGGCAATGAGGGTGGCATGGGCAAGATGAAATGGTTTCAGGGGCTGGATACAGCCCACAGGCCATAGTTTGGGCACCCCTGGTTTAAGCAGAGAAAATGGCAGCCTAAAAATCTACCTCATCCTGTTGCAAAATATATATGTTGCAAAACAAATTGCAAGGTTCATTTTACTTCTGCTTCCAGTGGGAGGAACCACATGACTGGCCCACTGAACCACCTGACCATCCCACAGCCCAAAAAGTTTGTGCACCCTGTTAAAGCTGTCATACTGAAGCCAAAATGTTGTGAGTTCAATCCTGACTGGAGCGCAAGGATGACTCAGCTTTCCATTCTACATGAGTACCCAGCATGTTGGGGGCAAATGCTAATTAACTTCTGAACCGCTAAGAGAGTGCACTAAGCGCTATGGGTCGGTATATAAGTGTAATTGCTATTGCTGTTCTACACCTAGAGTCCTAGACCTTCCCCACCCTCCATGTATCCTATTACTGGAAGTAATTCCTCCAGTTGTACTGAACAATGATCTCAATGGAAGTATAAGGATGATCCCCCATCTTTCTTGATGGTTCTGGGATTACAGCTTTCCCCCCAAACCGCCACTCCCCAGTTGACTGAGACCAATATTCCCATTTTCCTTGACTAACAACAATCCTGTCTAGAGCTGAAGAGAGGAGTACAATGTTTTGGTCTATGGACAGTTTTCCAGGGAATGTTAAGAATATTGAACACATTTCAGTAACACCAAGGATTTCCTCATTGTTCAATTCCATCATCCTGCTTCTCAGATAAAGCAGCTAGATGACTGAGGGGAAGCCACAAGGAAGGCACTATGTTACCACCCAAGGGCATTTCCAAATCATTAAAATAAATATTTCACTTTTTAAATATACAGTGGATCATTAAAACCAAGAGAATTGCTGATATAAGTGTGCTTAAGAATGCACCTCTTGGGTGACATATTTAAAATGCAACAGAAAGGCACCACTTAAGTCATTTGCAAACATAATGAGAGCAAGCCAGCCAAGGATGCTGTAAGCAGCAAAATCTTAACCAAAGTTTCATGCTGAACAGAAGGCAGGAGACAGACCAGAGGCATCTTCGGGTTGTAGAGAATTATACAAGGGGTTGAACAAACAATGTATAAGTAAAGGTAAGGTCAAGGTCACCCTTGCTCAAAAGCCAGTTGTATCTGACTCTAGGGTTCAGTGCTCATATCTGTTTATAGCCAAAGAGCACTGCCTGTGTTTACAGAAGTTTCCGTGGTCATGTGGCAAGGATGACTAGACACCAGAGTGCACAGAATGCTGTTTACCTTCCCACCAAAGTGGTACCTATTTATCTACTTGCAATTTCTTGCTTTCAAACTGCTAGGCTGGCAGGAGCTGGGACAGAGAGGGGAGCTCACTCCACCGTGCAGCACTCAGGTTGCAAACTGCTGACTTTCCAGTCTTAACCACTAAACCACCACAGTCTCCAGTGTACAAGGTGAGCATATCCAGGAACAGTTAAGATCTTGGAAGCCATATTGCTGTCGTTACTTCAGTTCATTGCTGAATCAATCCTGAAGCAGACAGCCCAAACAAACTGTGGACAAGGATCAATGCTTGCCCAATAGACTTGATGCTTGAATTTTGTTCGTTGGATCTCGATTCAGCCATATTAACAATGTACTCCCCAAAGTCAAAGGGACTTTGGTAAACTTAAATCCCACTGTTTTTACTAGGTCCAGTTGAAGCACAATTGAGACTGGGTCCAGCTCCTTATTTGCACAAAAGCCTGGATGTGTAAATGTTACTGTGAAGAGGTCTTAAACAACAGACAATATACTCCTCACCCCCATAACTCATCACTTATGTGCTTTGGATTATGTGTTTCTACTTCTGGTGCTTCTGGGTTGAAAGGATTAGCTGGTGAAAAATCTCCGTTGCCAGTGATAAATTGCCGTTGGCCAGATAACGCCCGAACGCTGAAGTTGCAATCTTCAGGGAGTCTCCTTTCATGTCCCTGCAGATGACAGGCTGTGTGAATGCGGAGAAGTACAAACCACCTCCCATATGATACAATGCACACAAGGCCACTCAACGTGCACTGAGGAGGACCTTATGTTGCCAAGAGGAAATGCTGCTGAGGTGGCCCGATACTGGACGGATGTCATCTAGCCCTTTTTAATTCTATTTTGTTTTTAGATGTGTTAATTTTAGCTTTGTGTGTTATTATATGCTGGTAGTGGCTCTGATGCGAATAAAGAAGAAAAGATTCTGTTGACCGGCAGGGATGAGCAAAGCGCAGCCGTTTCAATGCTGCCAGGCTCCACTTCTCATCAGCCGTGGCCAGAATGGCCAATAGGGAGAAAATCTGGGGGGTCCACATGTTGTAACTCCATCTTTTAGACCAAGGGTGCCCAAACATTTCATGCTGCGGGCCGGTCACATAGTTCAGGGAGCCGGTCACTATGGCCTGGGGGCCAGATGCGGCCCCTGATGCCAATTCATCTGCCCCGTGAAGCCCTCGTTGCTCCTGGATGCGGAAGTAAAACGCGCCCATACGGGCACATTTTACTTCCACTTCCAGGAGCAACGAGGGCTTCGTGAGCCGGATGAATTGGTATCAGGGGCCGCATCCAGCTACCAGGCCGTAGTTTGGGCACCCGTTTTAAGACACTTGCACATAAATTAAATTCAACAGACCTCAAACAGGAGCACAACTCAGATTCCCCGCTACATAATCATGAGAGTCTGACTTCTGACCTGACTTCATCAACCGGGTTTTAATAAAACACCAGCAGGCATTCATTCCACAGGACTCATTCAAGATAAAGCAATTTCAAATAGAACATATGTATACATTTCTGGGATTTGTATCCATAGCACATAAGGCAAGGTTGAAAACTAAAGTTCTCTTCATAAGCCACAGGCTTTCTTGGGTGTAAGGAAACATTACAAATGCCGCATTGAACTCGTCCATCTAGTTCTCATAAGGTAGGTCCCATGGCTACAGTCTCTCAAGAGCGTGTTGTGGCTCGCCATCACCTATTCGATTGTGTTAAGACTTGCTGGACTGCCCTGGCTCTTTCACAGCTTCCAATTTGGGGGCCTTCAGCACACTCAGCTTCTTGGGTAATTTAGCGCTGGCCTTCATCAGTACTTCATGCTCAATCTTCTTACGGATGCCAACCTCCAAATTCTGTGGAGAGAGACTGGGTTCATAAAAGCATTCATAAGATGACAACTAAGCAGGCATACACTAAGGCAGGGGTGCCCAAACTTTCTGGGCCACAGGCCAGTCACGTGGTTCAGTGGGCCGGTCATGTGGTTCCTCTCACCGGAAACAGAAGTAAAACGTGCCTTACAATCTGTTTTGCAACAGGATGAGACAGATTTTAAGCTGCCATTTTCTCTGCTTAAACCAAGGGTGCGCAAACTATGGCCTGGGGTCCAGATGTGGCCCCAACACTAATTCATCAGATCTGTGTCACCCTCGTCGCTCCCTGAAACAGAAGTAAAATGCACGGGTGTGTTTTACTTTTGCTTCCAGAAGTGATTAGGGTGTCGCAGGCCGGATGATTTGGCATCAGGGGCCAGATTGGGACCCCGGGCCATACTTTGGGCACCCCTGCACTAAGATATCCTGATTTTCAAATGTACTGTACCACTGCTTGTACAGAAAATCACTCATTAATGCCATGGAATGGTAGGTTTCACACTTTATCTGTTGAGGGCAAAGATGAGGAGTGTGTGGTACTTCAACTATTGCTGGACTACAAACCCCAGCATGTTTCAGAACTGACTAAGCAGGCCACAAGGGATGGGAATTGCAGTCCAATTCATAAGGGCAGGCCTCAGATGCCTTTCCGTCATTTAGGCTATTTATATTAATCCCTCCTTCTAAAATAATCACAGAGCACTGAAACTGTTCCGTGTGCACTGGTGTCTAGTCATGCCTGCCACATGACCATGGAAATGTCTGCAGAAGCAGACAGCACCGGCTCTTTGGCTTTGAAAAAGAGATGAGCACTGAACCCTAGAGTCGGATAAGACTGGCTTTCGAGAAAGTGAGACCTTTACCCTTATTATTGAAAATAGAAGCATAAAACAAAATCAACATAATGCAACAGCACTCTGATGAAATGACCCAAACAACACACAGTTTTAAACCACACATCAAGCTTGGCAGAATGCCGATCATTTGGACTCCCATGGAAAAGAGGAGGGGGTCAGGTAAGGCCTTTTATTGATGAATGCCTCAATGAAGAGGTCTTTCCTCGGATACCACATGCCTCACACTCTGATGGGAGAGAGCAGCAGGGATCCAGCCAGGGTGATGTGGGAATAAGTATTCCTGACAACAGGATCCAAACTATAGGTAAAGATCACCCTTGCTTGAAAGCCAGTCATATCTGACTCTAGGGTTCGGTGCTCATCTCTACTTACAGCCAAAGAGCCAGAGCTGCCTGCATCTGCAGACATTTCCGTGGTTATGTGGCAGGCAGGACTAGATACCGGAGCGCATGGAACATTGTTACCACTCCCGCCTAAGTGGTGCCTATTTATCTACTTGCAATTTCTTGCCTTTGAACTGCTAGGTTGGCAAGAGCTGGGACAGATGACGGGAGCTCACTCCATCGCACAGCACTCGGGGCTTGGACTGCTTAGCTGCCGACCTTCCAGTCATCAAGTTCAGTTTCTTAACCACAAAGCCACCGCAGTCCCTTATCGAAACTATAAAGATCCTTATATTAGTGCTATGAACATTTATCAGAAGCAGAACAAAACTGGCAACCAACAGAGTTCCTTCAGCATTAATGTGTACAAGATGCAGTAGCTTCATAGACTAATCTCAATAAAAGTGTCACCGCCAGATTATGTATAAATTACAGTATGGATGGGGACGCTTTCACCAACCAGATGCTTGGGATTCAACTGCCACAAAACCAAGCCATCGTAAACAATCCATCATGCAGTACCCGAGTCTTGAACTGCTGACTTGCCAGCATTCCAGCTAACAAGGCGAGTTTCTTAACCACTGAACCACCACAGCCCAAAAAGTTTCAACTGAGATAGTTTCTGAATTGTCTCCAAAGTAATGCCACACAGATGTGCAGTACTCTAGTAGAAAGACCAACTTGGCTGGATAGTTCAGGAGTTTAGTTATCTGGCTGTGGAGTTCGACTCCCCAATGTGCCTCCTGGAAGAATTAACCCGCGTCACTCTTGGCAAGGCTGTCCTCAAAAGAAAGGAATAGTAAATCCCATTTGTACATTCTCTACCTAGAAAAACCTGAAAAGGGTCATCATAAGTCAGAACTGACTTGAAGAGAAAGCGAGGCTACTAGAGTTGTGCTATCCTTATCCAAGAGATACCCACAGTTGGCAGACTATTGTGTGACACTGGAAACACTGGATAATTGGCATATGGCCCAAGAACACATGTTCCAATGGCGCAAAGATGAGTCGCTGCAAAAAGGGGATTCTGCAGCTGATCTCTCAAGGGAGGGAGAATCAGGAAGCAACTCACCTTTTTCAGTTTCTGTTGCTGGATCACACGAGCCTTTTTGGGAGAAATTACCCGGCCTGCAAGACAAGCGCAGCATTAAACAGATGAACTTGCTTTTGGTCCATGTCACTTCAATCCCCATAAAGTTATACAGCTCTTACAGGCATATAAAACTGACCTCAACTGGCTAAACTTCTCTTTAAGTAGTGAGGTGGGACATATGGGCATATAAGACGGAAGGAATCAGTCACCATCACCCATCCAGAAAAAGACAATATGAACTAGATTTTTGTTACTAAACCAGTAGCACAGTTAAGAATATATATATTAAAAAACTAGGTAATAATTTAAAATAAATTTTGAGGATGGTTGTTTCATAATGAACACAAAGACCTGCATTCCACAAACCTAGGTTAAATCCCTCCCTCAATTTAGCCTTCCACGATGTGGGGAAAGTCATTTGTCTCCCTTTCAACCTCTGATGTGTCTCCATAAAAACCATTTAGTCAAACCTCTACATACAAATTTAATTTATTCCTTGAGGTTGGTTGTATCTTGAAAAATTGTTATCTTGAATTTCCCATAGAAATGCACTGAATGCAATTCACCACAGGAATGCACTAAATTTTGTATCTCGAAAAAATCCATGTTAAAAATTCTGATCTCAAACCTGATTTTTTCCTAAGATTTCCGGATGTACAGTAATACCTCGGATAACGTTTACCTCTGATAACGCTAAAATCGCATAACATCTGGGGAGAACTGGATCGAATAACATTAAGGTCCTATGGGATGGATCGGATAACAACCGCTAAAGCCTGTGCGGTTACAATGTATCTCTATGGAGCTTTAACGTTATCCGATACATCCCATAGGATTTTAACATGCATCGGATAACACTAAAAATCGGATAACACCAAGACTTCTTGAAACAAGTCTTAGCGTTATCCGAGGTATTACTTGTATCTCAAATTGTTCTTAAGTTCTTATCTCGAGGTTTGACTGTATTTCATTTACACCACCACTTTCTCCTAACGTACAGTTGTTTCTCTCTGATCACACCAAATAATTCCACAGCAATCTTGTTCCGTGCACTTTGGTGTTGAGGCCTGTCTGCCACGTGTCCACGTAAACGTCTGCAGACGAAGACAGTGGTGGCTCTTTGGCTATAAACAGAGATGATCACTGAACCTTAGAGTCAGCTAGAACTGGCTTTCAAGCAAGGGCAACATTTACCTTACTGCAACCAAAACATTGTGAGTTCCATTCTAATGGGTATCAAAGTTGGTCAGCCTTCCATCTTTCCAAATGAGTGCCCATTATATTGGGGGACAAAATGCTAATAAACTTGCGAACCATCCCGTGAGCGTACTACTGTATTTATTTATCGTATGATGATTATCTACATTAACGCTGATATACCAGCAAGCAAAAATTGGCCATCTCAAGTTCCTATCTAGAGTTCCACATCCAAGTTTGAAAGTCATTGTAAGCCTTCATCTGTGACACTATGCAAGAGAGTGCGCTAAGCGCTATGGGGCGCTATAAAAGTGTGATGTTTTGTTGTTGTTCAGTTGCACAGTTGATTCCGACCCTTTGCAACCCCATGGACCACTGTCCACCAGGCACCTATGTCCTCCACCATCCTCCTCAACTCGCTCAGCTCTGTGCCCATTGTGTCTACAGTACCATCTAGCCATCTCATTTTTGGCCTCCCCCTTCTTCTTTTGCCCTCCACCCTTCCAAGCATCAAGGCTTTCTCAAGAGAATCCTCTCTTCTCATTTGATGTCCAAAGTACTTTAGCTTCATCTTCACTATTTGACCTTCTAAGGAGCAGTCAGGGTTGATTTCTTCTAAGATTGACCTATTTGTTCTCTTCCCTGTCCAGAGGACTCTCAAAACTCTCCTCCAACACCACATCCCAAAGGCATCTATTCTTCTGCGCTCAGCTTTCCTAATGGTCCAGCTCTCACAACCATACATTGCCACTGGAAATACCATGGCTTTGACTATATGAATTTTTGTTTCCAATGTAATGTCTCTACTTTTCACTATATTGCCCAGGTTCCTCATCACTTGCCTCCCAAGAATCAGTCGCCTTTTTATTTCATGGCTGCAATCCCCATCTGCAGTGAGCTTTGATCCTAGGAAAGTAAAATCTGTCACTGTTTCTACTTCTTCCCCATCTATTTTCCAGGGACTGATCAGGGCCTGTTGCCATGATCTTGGTTTTCTTGATATTGAGTCTCAAGCCAGCTTTTTCACTTTCTTCTTTCAACCTAATCAGGAGCTTTTTAAAGTCCTCCTCACTTTCAGCCATTAGTGTGGTATCATCTGCATATCTCAAACTGTTGATGTTTCTCCCAGCAATTTTGACCCCAAATTGTGATTCCTCCATCCCTGCATTGCGCACTGTGTGCTCTGTGTAGAAGATGAATAAACAGGGTGACAAAACGCAGCCTTGCAGTGGATCAAGTCACTAAGACGCTGACTGGGAGGCGGAAGGTCAGCAGTTCGATTCCCGAGTACTGCAGGGCGGAATGAGCTCCCGTCTCTGTCCCAGCTCCTGCCAACCTAGCAGTTCGAAAGCAAGAAATTGCAAGTAGATAAATCGGGACCACTTCGGTGGGCAGGTAACAGCGTCCCATGCGCTCCGGTGGTCTAGTCATGCCTGCCACATGACCACGGAAACGTCTGCAGAAGCAGACAGCGCTGGCTCTTCGGCTTAGAAACAGAGATGAGCACTGACCCCTAGAGTCGGATACGACTGGCTTTCGAGCAAGGGAAACCTTTACCTTACTCCTTTTCCTATTCTAAACCACTCCTCTGTCCTTCCATATTCTGTCCTAACTGTTGCTACTAAGGAATTCACTTCCAAAAGCGTGGATCCCGCGTGGAACTAATCAAATAAAAAGACCCGCGTCCTGGCTTTCTTTCGGCTCCGCACGTGAAGAAGGAGCCCCCGGGAGCAAGCGTTTCTCGGCCATACGCACCGCCTTTCCGAGGCCCCCGGCGGCTGGCGGGGCCACTGGCCGCCTTCTTGCCCGCAGGCGCCGGCTTGCGCGCCTGGAATTTCCCCTTCCCTTGAGCCATGGGCGCTCCTCCGTCTCGGCCCAGGCCACCTCGCCCGGGCGCCGGCTTGCAAAGGGAGGCTCGCTCGCTCCTTTCCACCCCGGAACGGAGAGAAGGGCGGAAGCGGCGAGGCGGAGCCCCGGCCGGGAGAGGAGGAGGAGCGGGTGGCCCGAGAAGGAGGAGGAGGAAGGCGGCGGGAGGGTCCTCGTCTTCAGCGCCAGGTACGCCCGCGCCCGCCTCCGGGGAAAGCAGGGTGGGTGGGAGAGAGAGAGACCACCTGGGTTAGTCCAAGCAGGGCTATAGCCAGAGGAAGGGGGGGGGGAGAAAACCCTCCTGACCTAACAGCCTACCACCACCCCCAACCCACCCCGGGGTGCCAAGGTTATATATGTGACATTCTTGCCCCTCCTGGGAAAAAATCCACCTCCCCTCCCCAATCTAGAATCCTAGCTATTTGTTCTCCTCGCTGTCCAGGCGACTCTCAAAACTCTCCTCCAACACCACATCTCAAAGGCATCTATTCTTCTGCGCTCAGCCTTCCTTATGGTCCAGCTCTCACTAACATACATTAGTACTGGAAATACCATTGCTTTGACTATGCGAATTTTTGTTTGCAATGTGATGTCTCTGCTTTTCACTAGGTTCCCCAGGTTTCTCATCGCTTGCCACCCAAGAATCAGTCGCCTTATTATTTCATGGCTGCTATCTCCATCTGCAGGAGGCATCAAGGAAAACCATACCAAAAGAAAAGCGTAAAAAAGCTGGTTGTCCGATGAGGCTCTTAAAATAGCAGAGGACAGAAGGAAGGCAAAATGCCAAGGAGAAAGGAAAAAATACAGTCACTTGAACACAGAATTTCAAAGAAAAGCAAGGAGAGATAAGGAAACCTACATGAACGAACAGTGCAAAGAAATAGAGGAAAACAATATCAGGGGTAGGACTAGAGAGCGTTTCAAAAAAATTGGGGAACTCAAGGGAACATTTAAAGCAAAAATGACCATGATAAAGGACAAAGATGGCCTCACCTCCCCAATCTAGAATCCTAGCTAAGGACCTGAGTCCAAGGCTGTGAATGAACCCATGTGCCTAGTGACAGGTCTTGCCAAGCTAGTACTTCAAAAGCAAGACATTGCAAGTAGATCAACAGGGATCACTTCAGTGGGAAAGTAAACAGCGTGCCGTGCGCTCTGGTGTCTAGTCGTGCCTGCCACATGACCACGGAAATGTCTGCAGATGCAGACTGTGCTGGCGCTTTGTCTATAAACAGAGATGAGCACTGTACCCTAATAGTTGGATATGACTGGCTTTCGAGCAAGGGTGACCTTTACTTTTATAGTGACAGGATGCCTCAAGCATACACCAGTTGAGAAAATATATACTGTATAGCTGAGGAACTCACTGGCAGGACCCTGAATAGGAGGAGGGTCAGAATCCCTAAATGCAAGACCAGCATGCTCCAGTGGGGGCTGCTGGCGGACAACAATACACTGTGTGAATGTGGAGACAGACAGAATCCGTTTCATTTACTGGTCTGCCGATTACTGCCATAAACGTACACTACTGAGGACTTAAATTTGGCCAACAACAAAGCCAAGAAAGTGGCTTCATTTTGGCAGTCCAGGGTCTGATCAGAACACAAAAAAAGTCCAAGCTGCACAGCCCCCAAAGCACACACACCCACATACCCACACAAAAAATAAAGGTCAAGGTCTTCCTTGCTCAAAAGCTAGTCACATCCAATTCTAGGGGTCAGTGATTATCTCCATTTATAGTCAAAGAACCAGCACTGTCTGCTTATAGACATTTCTGTAATTATGTGGCAGGCATGATTAGACACCAGAGTGCACTGAACATTGTTACCTTTCCTACCAAAGCAGTACCTATTTATCTACTTGAAATTTCTTTCAAACTGCTAGAGTGGCAGGAGCTGGGATGAACAACAGGTGATCACTCTGTTGTGCAGCACTCAGGTCTCAAACTGCTGACCTGCCAACCTTCCAGTGATCAAGTTCAGCATCTTAACCACTAAGCCTCTGCAGTCCCCATTAAATAATCATGGATTGTTGAATGTACCAAAAGACCCACAATTTCAGCTCTTCTCTTTTCTTGCAAACTGAGATTGGCTACCTCTGCATGTAGACAATTTTATGTTTGTGCAGATGCTAGATAAGACAACTAATCAAGGTTGGGGGGTACAATGTGTTTATTTCCTTGGACAGAACAAGAAAGAGGTTCTGTTTAAATAATTGGAGACAGCAACACACAGCCTAAGAGTACAGTAGGTGTACACATTCATGCTAATTTGTTTTTCTGCCCAAGTCTCTTTCACACACACACTGTCGATGCATCAACTGTATGCGGATCAGTCTCTTGTTTATCTGCACAACCACTGCAACCGTGTCCCTATCCAGAGGCACAAAATCTTGATCATAGTTCAGCTTCAGGATCAGAGGCAGAGTCTGAATAGTCTGCAACCAGAGAGGTGCCCAAATTGGATGGGGGGCTTCCTTCAGTCTTCTGGGAGTCCACCTCAGACACTATGGGAGAGTCACCTGACATTCCATTAAAGGCACCCTCCTGGTGGGATCTGTCATCTTGACCTGTAGGGCTTAAAGGCTCACTTTCCTCCTCAGCGGATGACTGTTCTTTGTCCCTGGATTTCCGACATACAACACCTAGGTGACTCGTAGATACGAGCAACTTGCTAGTCGAGGACTTTCCGGTGAATGCCAACTTTTTAAGCGTGTCATTGGCTTTGGTGCTTGAGACTTGGGCAGGTGAGAACCATGGGCGGTCAATAATTTCACTGCGTTTTTGTTTCTGTTTGTCTTCATAGGCTGAAAAAAGAAAGGAGAACATGTCACTGGGAATGAGAACACAAAACAATGAAATATATTTAGTAGTTCACCTTAAACATTGTCCAAGCAAAGGCAGTGTTACCTGTCTCTCTTCCTTACCACGGGGAGGACTGTGTCCTTACAACATGTCCATGAGGTAGATTAAGCTGAGACAGAGTAACTGGCCCCAGTGGCTTTCATGTGCTGCAGCCAAAACATTGTGAGTTTAATCCTGACCAGGGATCAAGGTTGGCTCAGCCTTCCATCCTCCCAAGATTAGTAAAATGATTACACAACAAGTTGGGAGCAAAATGTTAGTTAACTTGTGAACTGCCGAGAAAGAGCACAACAGGGCAGTATATAAGTGCAAGTGGTATTCCTATCTTCAGTGGGCATGATGGCAGAGCAAAGGTCATCTACTCCATAGTAAATCTCTAGACCAAGGGTGCACCCAAACTTTACATGCTGTGGGCCAGTCACATGGTTCAGTGGGCCGGTCACATGATTCCTCCTACTGGAAGAAGTTAAACACGCCGTGCAATCTGTTTTGCATCAGATATGTTTTGCAACAGGATGAGATAGATTTTAGGCTGCCATTTTCTATGCTTAAACCAGGAGTGGTCAGATTACGTCTTGTGGGCTGGATCTGGCCCCCAATGCCAATTCATCCGGGTCACACCACACTTGTGTCACACCCGGAAGCAAAAGCAAAATGCACCCATACAGGCGTATTTTGCTTCCAGGAGCGACATGGTGGTGTGGGCTGGATGAATTGGCATCAGGGGCCGGATCCAACCCATGGACCATAGTTTAGGCACCCCATGCTCTAGACATCTTAACAAGCTGGATGCAAAATCCCTATCCTTCACCTGCACCCTCTGCTCCCACAAAAAGACCAGCAGTCAAAAGTGTTCACATACAACCAAGACTCTGGTATTTGAGCAGGGTTGCCAGATGCCGGTCTTCATCAGACTCTTGTACAAGCGGGATGCTCAGGCATGCTTTTGTCTGCAAGGCAAGATCTTTCTTTTCCTCCTCTTGCAGGACTTTCTTTTCCTCCTGTAGCACACAAGGGGGTGATAAAGAGACAAAACAGAACAAAAAAGATACACATCAGCAGTGCCATTAAATTGAACAAAATATAATCCAGGAATCAACAACACTGGAGAACTGCAAGTTAATGTCTCTTTCAATTGCCTGTGCATTACCTGGGTGTCCTATCAGATCTTAACTAAAGCTAGAGTAGAAATGAGATCTGAACATTTAATCCAGAATAATAAACTGTGTCCTGTTCTGGCACTTTCAGGATTGAGAGAACCAGGAAGAAAATGTGGTTATCTTTAGACAATATATCAGCCAAATTCTGTTGCACGATCACTTGAAGAGAAGGCAAAAGGTATTGACTCGAAGCATCTTCTTGTATCTAATAATTGAATCCCCATTTGGATTTCTGGGCAAATGCAGACCTCCCTCCCGGGACATGACTCAAAAACCCAGCAGAGTCTCATTAATCATCAGTTACAAACAATACTGCTTGCCTTCAAGAGGTATAACTATGTGTGTTGGCCATAAAATAATTATCTTATTTGCATAATTTTCATCCTGACTAGTTTCCTTCTTGGCCTGAGTTTTTTCCCCACTGGAAATTTTTGGGGTAATTGTTTCACCCATACATTGGCTTTAAACTTTTTTCTTTTTTGGGAATCTCCCTGCTGTTTGAAACATAGGAATACACAGGAGCAAGTTTGTCTGCTCGTAACATCTTAAAGTAAGAGAAGAAATTTTAAAAGCCACCTAAAACCAGGGTTACCAAATTACTGCCCGGGGGCCAGATCCGACCCCCAACACCAATTCATCTGGCCCATGCCACCCTTGTCACTCCCAGAAGCGGAAGTAAAATGTGCCTATACGGAGTGACGAGGGTGCCGCAGGCCAGATGAATTGGTGTCGGGGAGCGGATTCAGGCCCTGCGCCATAGTTTGGGCACTCCTGCACCTAAAATAACAGTCAATAGCTACCTAAGACCTTGGATCCACTGCACAAAAAAGACCAACTTATTCTAGCCAGTTCTTCTTAGATCTGTAAGGAAACCACACCAACTTGCAAAGACAGAACTATAACACAAGTCTGTCTCTTAAAGAAATAGGTTCTAAATACCACAGAGTGTCATACAGAAAGCTTCCCCCATAAGATGTTGGTATTCTGTTCTACATTTTTCCCATGACAAACATATTCTTGATTAACTGTATTCCATGAAACTCTAATCCTGCCCCAGGAGTTTATAGGGAATAGAAAACCACACTATTCATGGCATAACTGCCACTCTACATTGGGTACAGGCCACAAATAAAGACTTTCAGAAAATAGCAGGACTGAAAGACAAAACTGCACCATCAGCAAGCAGTAACTATAATTAAAAGGTTGTACAAAATAAAAACGGCTGACTTTTGCTCATCTGAGAGAGAGATCGTGGGAACCTCTCACCAACCATGGTGGCTAGAACCACCCCCACAAGATCTCAGAAAAAAATAAGTGACAGTTTAATACAGGGATTCAGAACCTTTTTCTTTCAGAAGGCCACATTAATTTAACTGCAATCAAATAAGGCCACATTGAAAGGCCAAATTAATGAAACTTCTATTAGATATACTTTAAAATGTACATTATTTGGTAAAATTCTAACTACTGTGTAATTAATAACTTCAAAAAAATGAAAACTATTTGTTAATTTTAAAGTTACTGAAATGAAATAAAAATATAAAATACAAAAAATGTATTAATAAAAATAAAAGGATTTGCTTTGTTAAATCTGGATTCAGCCAAAAGGCCTCACTTAAGGCCACAGGTTTTCCACCCCTGGGTTTAATGAATGCACTTTTGTTCGAATTTAGCCAATTAGTTAGGCAAAAAGTTAGGTGCTTCCTCAGATGAGATTGATTTAACAGCTTGACAGCCGTAATTTAAAATAATCATTGTTAGGAACACTAGCGTAGCTTTATCATGTCCTTAATTGCCCATGGGTGTAAAATAATATTGAAAAAAATTCCCACCCACTTACCCTGAATTTACGACGGAGTCGGCTGTTGAGGGCAAAGTCGTCCTTCCAGGCACTCTGGGCCTCCTGGATATTTTGCAGAGTGGGGAGGACTCGCTGAAGTTTGCTCTGATCATTTGAGCCGTGCTCCAGCCGATACATGGCATCTGTCTCCAGCTTCTGCTTCTCCTCATGAGCTGAGAGTGAGACACAGGTATGAAGCCAGTGGGACAAGCCACATGAACCCATAAGGCAGGGGTGCCCAAACTACGGCCCGGGGGCCAAATCCAGCCCCTGACACCAAACCATCCGCCCCATGCTGCCCTCATCGCTCCCGGAAGCAGAAGTAAAACATGCCAGTGGATTTTACTTCTTCTTCTTCTGGGAGTGATGAGGGTGACACAGCCCAGATGAATTGGTATCAGGGGCCAGATCTGGACCCTGGGCAGTAGTTTGGGCACCCCTGGTTTAGGCAGAGAAAATGGCAGCTTAAAATCTATCTCATCCTGTTGCAAAACAGATTGAAAGACGCGTTTTACTTCTGCTTCCGGTGAGAGGAACCACGTGACTGACCCACTGAACCATGTGACTGGCCTGTGGCCCGAAAGGTTTGGGTACCCCTACCTTAAGACCCCAAATAGCAATTCCCTAGGCTCACCTGTGGTTACTATTTGCTCATTGGCTTCCATATCCCAGCGTTCTTCCTTCCGCCGTGCACCACTTACAATGACATAGTCACAGTTGGCAGGGTCTGTCTGCATCTCAATGTGGTTGGGGCAGAGGTGACACTTCATACGGAATCTGTAAGGCAAACAGCAGGAAAAGAGGACAGAGAACCAGCATTACAGCTAGGCATGGAACCAGTTCAGAGAAACTACTAGGTACTGTATTTGATTTCATCTTGCCTACCTCACTTCCTACTGTATCACATCTGTCTCTTCTAGTAAATGATCTGCAGGGTTTTCCCTGCAGCATATAAAAGGATCTGTGGCTTCAGTCATAGCTGTTCTGTGTGAGGATCATAGCTCCTCTGGATCTGCAGCTTTTTGCAGAGGACTTTCTTTGCCAAATTGTTAATTCTTTCCATCCTTACTGCTGTCCTAGCCAAACCCATGGTATAACTCTTAAGTAAAAGGTTGCCAAAGCAGGTGTTTTTGGATTTCACCTCAGAACCCCTGACATACGCAGTACTGTAGTTCTGCAAGCCGAAATCCAAGAAAATAGGGGGTTCCACATTTAGGAACCACTGTCTTAAGTAAACACATTTATTCTTTGCGAGAGCTGTGCATAATTTGTCTGAAAGGCCAACTGGGCAGTGTTAATCAAGCTCTGCAAAGTGTATCAGGAAAGACAGCAGATTCCTCAATGCACCCACCTGTAGATAGGTGTTGTGTAGTAATTTCCAACCTTCTTCTTTTCTGCATTGTAACGAACACCTGCAGCAAGGAGAGAGTGAAGGAAGGTAATGCAATTATTGGTACAGATCTTACACTTCAATCTGGAATCCTGCAGCTATAATCACATTACTGATTTTAAAGAACACTCTTCACCATTCAAATATATTTCATAAAAATTGCCAAAAGTTTAAGAGCAAAGATCCCGATTCCTTGTTTCCAGCATCCCTTATCTGTGAGTCAATCTTCTGAGAACTGAAGAGAACCTAAACCCTACTCCTTTTGTATTGATAAGCCGCATTTCACCTTATGCCTGTTGATTGCCCTGTGCAGTGGTACCTTGAGTTACAAATTTAATGCATTCCAAGGCATTTTTCATGTTATGAAAAAAAATGTAACTCGAATTTCCCATAGGAATGCACTGAAAACCAAAATTCATAACTTGAAACATGGTTTTCCATAGGAATGCATTGAAAACCAATTAATCTGTTCTGGAAAAATTAATAACTCAAGCCATTATTTTCAATTTATTTTCATTCGTATTGTGAAATTTTTGAAAAACGAACCGTTTGTAGCTCGAGGTACCACTGTATGCCCAACTCTTCCTTCTAAATTTTCTTGACCTATTCTACACACCCAATCACACACATTAGAAAATCAGATTAGCCAGATCAGTGATGGTGAACCTTGGCACACCAGGTGTTCTTGGACTTCAATTAACAGATGTCCATGCCAGCATTCCTACTGATTAGGGCTTCTGGGAATTGAAGTTCAGGAACATCTGGAGTGCCAAGGTTCACGATCACTGAACTAGACAGTACATACACACCTATTACAGTCCTTGCACATCTGTAATTGTATGAAATTAAGACTCCTCCTCTCCTTTCTTTATTAATCCTGCTGAATTCAAGTCCCCATTTCAAGTTGTCTGTTCAAATGGAGCATTCCACACTTACCCATGCCAATGTGGTTCTGACAACCGTCGCACCAGATGTTATAGGGCATCTCAAACCTAAGAAACAGTCAAACCAAGGGACGTTTATAACATGCAGCAGATGCATCCAGTTGTTTCAGAGACCTAGGAAGCAAGCCCTGTGTAACACTAATCTATAAGTTGGGTACCACAGAGCGAGTCCTGCGCTGATATGAAGGCTTCACGGAAGTGACGACATCACCTTCACAAAAGGATCAGAATTCCCTTGCTGTAACTACCAAGGAATCCAATGTCCACTACTTTAAGAAGGACAGTGTCCTTACCTGATGATGAGTATGCCCTGGGAGAGCTTACGAGCCCTTTCGCGCAGTGGGTGGCTGTTGCGGTACTTGTTAAGGGAGCCATGCTGTAAAAGGGTAGAGAAAACAGATCAACTTCTTGTACACAGATCAATTATACTTACAGCCTTTTCCTAGGTGTATCTAGGGGTTGTTTATGAACCCATCATGGTTAACATTCCATAGGAAAACAGTTTGACTTCTGTTTGACTTCAAGTCAGGACTAAATACATGCCAAGAATAGCAGACCCTACTCCTCTGACACCTCCAAAGGTTTCCTATCAGTATTAACATTTGCCTATCTAACCTGGTTGCAAGTTATATTTCCAGAGAAATTAGTGTGTACCTGTTACTCCTCTGCAAGTGAATCTAATTCAGCTTGAGTCCTCTTATGGGGAGAAAGTCAGATTATAAATATACGGTAAATTATAAATAAGATAAATATAAATTTATCTTAAATTTATAATTATAAATATAATTTATAAATATAAATTATAAATAAGATTGAACAAATAAATAAACAAGATTATTCTTTTTGTTGTTTCTGTTCAACAATTACATACACAAGTAACATACCACCAGAAGTCATGAAATGCTCTGTATAAAATAATCCATATGGCTCTCTTACCTTGGCTGGATCAAAATCTGGCGGGTAATACTTGTTGACTCCTTTTCTTTCACCCTGAAAATAACCAAAGATAACTTAGACTCATGTTTTTTAACATCATCTGAAGGAATTCAAGTAGAATAACACCAGAGCAAATACAGAGTTTTCAGTCTGGGATGTTTTTATGTAGACCCTGGAACCTAGTTTTTGTATTCACAGCCCTTACTTTAGCATAAGATATCCAGATCTGCTCTGCAAATCCAAATTAGCAAGGGGAAATCATGCACGTGTCACAGCTGGTAGAAGGTCCAAAGAGCCAGGCAGTTGTCCAACTTTCTTCTCATTATTATAGCGCATAAAAATACAAGATGACTATAAAGGATTCCCAACATGATGAGACTGAAGGTGTCACCATTTGGAAATTAACTGGTTTGGTGCTTTTGGAAAACTCACAAATAGTTTAGAACTACTGCACACACACTGCTCCTATTCCCAGAATTTGGTATTCAGACTACAGTGTTTATTAATATGGAAGTTCCATTCCCTATCACAGTGGTGACAAACCTATGGCACATGTGCCAGAGGTGGCACTTGGAGCCATCTCTGTCAGCACCCGTGCAGTCACCTCAGCACAGAATTCGCCTTGGCCCTCTGCCCAGCAGCCCAATGGGAACACTTCCTCTCTCTCCCCAGCACAGAGTTCACCCCGCCCCTCTGCCCAGCAGCCTAATGGGAGCACTTCCTCCCTCCCCCAACACAGTTAACCCCGCCCCTATGCCCAGCAGCCCTGTTTCTGTGTTGGCACTTTGTGATAAATAAGTGGGTTTTGGGTTGGAGTTTGGGCACTCTGTCTCTAAAAGGTTTGTCATCACTGCCCTATCAGAAACTATTTTTTCAGGCAGCAACCCAGCCACCCCCCTCTGCGGTCTTATCTGAGCAATCACATTATTCAAGCAAAGACTCCTGATTCAAGTTAGTTCTTCCTTGATGCAAATATGTTGGTCAGGCCAAGTCAACCTGTGTCCATGCACACAGTATACGCATGATACATATGCAAGCCAGCATCTATACAGGAAGGGAAATTATACAAGCAGCAGCAAATAGAAATTTTCTCAAATGCAGGAGGCCACAAAGGATTGATTCAACTGTGCACATCATGAAGGTCAAGTCTATGGTCATACATGGAACCACCAGTTCATGTGATTGGTTCATCCCCAGAAGCAGCAGAAATATGTGCAATCAAAAGAAGGCCAACAGACAGGAAATAGTTCCTCAAAGGCACTAATGCCATTGAAGGGACTGCTACACAGATTTCAAGTGAGTATTCTATAGCTTCAGGATCAATTCATAGTAGAATGTAGGCCCACACACAAGCGCCTCAGGAACATACATGGCAATTCCTGAATCCACAGTTGGGACACACACCTTCAGAATAGCAGATTACTCAAACCAATGCTTTTGTAAAGGACTGGATAAACACAGCTGATAAATATACAATCCCAGCAAATAGAAAAAAGGCCACAGCTCCCTTTTGAGGTTTAAGCTTCATGAGTGGTTTAGGGACAACCCTCTGACCACCTGTGTGTTAGAAGAGATTCTGTACACTTACCATGGCGATAGAGGTCTAGTTGGGCAGCTGCAATGGCCTGCTTGAAAAAAAGAACAACAGAAGGTTATTTTTGGCTTTCTTCGGTGAGGTAAAAACATACAATGGTACCTTGTATAACGAAAATAATTTGTTCTGTGAAGCGTTTCGCTATGCAATTTTTTTGTTCATTATACAAAGCATGCCTCGTATAACAAAATTTCCTATGGGGAACTTCATATAACGAAAGTCTTCATAGGAATGCATTGAAAAACCCCTGGACCTCAGGGAAAAACCCCCCTGGGAGAAACACTGCTTCATATAATGGAAATTTTCACTATACAAGGCAAAAAAATGTCTTCAAATGTACTTCATAAATCTTAATTTTTGAAAGGTATTTGAGATTTTTAAAATTAACCTGCTAAACTGCCTCTGTCACTAAAGTCAGGTACGGTATCTGACTGCAGAACCAGAGGCTGTGAATTCAGTTCCCTCCTGTGTATCCCAGAAAAGCCAGCTTTCGTGGCCTTGAGCAAACTATGCAGTCTCAGGATGCTGTAAGAGGGGAATGTTAAACCACTTCTTTATATTCTCCACCTAGAAACCCCTGGAAATGGTCACTGTAAATCAGAACTGATTTGGCGACACATAATTATTAATATAAGCCACTCTAGAGAGGCCATTCCCTAAAAGGGAAGACTTTGCTTGATGAAGACCTTATTCTCAGTAATCATCTTGGCCTCTTATCTGGTGGGAGTTCACAAAGAAGGTCCTCAGAAGATGGCCTCAAGGAACATGGCAACAGACACATCTCAAAAGGGAGGCTCCAACAGATTTGAACTGACACCAGTCCCAGCCAGCCAAGCCAGTGGCAAAGGATGATGGAAGATGCAGATTAACATCTGAAGGGACACACCAAGACTTGCATACTAGCATCAAGGCACACATAATTTCACCACAAAATAGTGTGTCAGTCATTCCCACCATGGAATTTGCTTCCCATCCACATATCTTAATCTTTACAACTTTGGCACACAGGCCTAAATGTCACATTTCAAATTAACAGTAAAAGATACATCAGAGCTCCTGCCAATTATGCACACATAAACTTTAGGAAATCTTCGTGACCTGATGTCACCTTAGCCATAATAATAATTTTGTGTCAGAAATTATCCTGGATTGAAAGGACTTTTGCGGAAGAAACTCCACTCAAGGAACGCCCAAATGAGGCTCCTTTCATGTCCCCAAAAGCTGGAACAGAGATGTCATGCAGTATCTGGGTCTCGAATTGCCGACTTCCAGCTAACAAGGTGAACTTTTTAACCACTGAGCTACCACTGCCCCACCTTAGGCATAAACTCTTCAGGTACAGTACTAACAAGCAAGTCTATCTATCCCCACTACACAAGCCAACAATACAGGGAGACTACTGGCCTACTTTAAGGTTTTAGTTAGTGATTTATTTATTTTTTTGAAAAAAAAAATGTTAATGTGCTATATAAATGCTGAGTAGCAGGTATCACCTGCATCAAGCAGGAACAGTTGCCTAGTGTAGTAAATCACCACTAGAGTAGGCTCAGAGAACCTTTCAGAGTTGACCTACCAAATCTCCACTGATCCAATGGGCTTACTCTAGGTTGCAACGTACTACATTAATCAACAGGACTTCAATATCACGTAAAGGTTGCCCTTGCTCAAAAGCCAGTCGTATCCGACTTTAGGGTTCAGTGTTCATCTCTGTTTATAGCCAAAGAGCCAGCGCTGTCTGCGTTTTGCAGACGTTTCTGTGGACATATGGTAGGCCTGCCTCAAAACCGGAATGCTGTTTACCTTCCCACTGAAGTGGCACCTATTTATCTTTTTGCAATTTCTTGTTTTCGAACTGCTAGGTTGGCAGGAGCTGGGACAGAGATGGGAGCTCACTCCGTCATACAGCACCCGGGAATCGAACTCTGACCTTCCAGTCAGCGAGTTCAGCATCTTAACCACTTGAGCCACAGCAGTCCCCAGTACAATATCACATAGGCGCCTACATAAACAGAACCCAGTCTTGAGGATGGGAAGGATGGGGTGTGCTCTTTCCCTGCCCCGCCTTCCCATTATCCACCCCATACCTATGGCCCCAAAAACAGGACTCTAACATCTGGAAGAGAATAGCTGAGAAATGGGCTCATCGCGACCGAGAAAGGCCAGAAGAGGAGGGGCGCAGTTAGCAATTAACAGGTACACTCCACCTATACCTTCCCACAGCGCTTAGTCCGGACGGTTCGCAAGTTAATTATCCTCTCTGGGCGGTTCGCAAGTTAATAAACCTTTTTCGCCCCCGACGTGCTGGGGATTCATTTTACCGACCTCGGAAGGATGGAAGGCTGCTGTTCCAACCTTGGGTCCTGGTCAGGATCGAACTCACACGTTAGAGCTGCAGTACAGCAGTTTAACCACTGCGCCACCAGGGGTCCAATGGAGAGAAGGCTTAAGTGGGTTACAACCTGCGGCCGCTCACCGACCCCACACGGGCTCTGCGGCTTCCCTTCCTTGCTGCTTTGCCCCGCCTACTCGGACTGGATCATCAATCCGCGCCGCAGGAGGAGGTGGTGACGACAGAATCCGGACGCCGTTTGCCCTCCCCTGCGACGCCCCCACCTCGCCCGTGACGTCACCCTTCCCGCTCGGCTATTGGCGAAGTGCTCGAAGCCGCCCACGTGACTTATTGGGGCAGCAGAGTGGGATAGTTGGGAAGGGTTCCTTCTGGTAAAGGTTACCCTTTTGCTCGAAAGCTGGCCGTATCCGACTCTAGGGTTCAGTGCTCATCTGTTTATAGCCAAACAGCGCCAGCGCTGTCTGCGTTTGCAGGCGTTTCCGTGGACATATGGCAGGCATGCCTAGACACCGGAGTGCACGAACGTTGTTTACCTCCCCACTGAAGCGGTCCCTATTTATCTACTTGCAATTTCTTGCTTTCGAACTGCTACGTTGGCAGGAGCTGGGACAGAGACGGGAGCTCATTCCCTCCTGCAGCGCTCGGTTTTTGAACTGCTGACCTGCCTCCCAGTCAGCGTTTTAACCACTTGAGTCACTGCAGTCCTAAGGCTCCCTCTAGGACGGTCTATAAAAAGCTGGGGAATACCATTTGTGGGAGGACCTTGAGGACTGCGGTGACGCTGAACTTGACGATAGAAAGGTTGGCAAGTCAACGGTTCAATACCTGAGTGCTGCATGGCGAAGTGAGCTCTTGTCTCTATCCCAGCTCCTGCCAACCTAGCAGTTTGAAAGCAAGAAATTGCAAGAAGATAAATAGGTACCACTTCAGCGGGAAAGGTAACCGTTCAGTGCATTCTGCCGTCGTCATGGCTGCCACATGACCACGGAAGTGTCTGCAGACTCAAACAGAGCTCTCTCTGGCTGTAAACGGAGATGAGCACCACCCCTTAGCCTAGAGTCAGATACGGCTGCCTTTCAAGCAAAGGAGACCTTTACCCTAAGACGGCTGGATAGCTTGACGAATCAGGCATCTGGCTGTGGAGCAAGAGGTTGAGTGTTCGATTCCCCACAACCCCTGGAAGAGCCAGCCTGTGTAGCCTTTGGGGCAAGCTGTGCAGATCCAGGGGGTTCCCAAAAGATACAAATGGCAAACTGCTTCTGAGTATTCTCTATCCAGAAAATCTTGGGGAAAGTCTTCATAAGTTGGAATTAACTGGACAGCACAAAAATATAAATGAGAGAAGTGAATATTTGTGTCCAGCAGGAAGGTTCCTCAGCTGAGCATTACCACATCTTGGAGGCAGGAGGGGAAGAAAGAAAATAGTCTTCTTTTAAAACTCACAGTGTTTAAGCAAGTCATGGTATATGTAAGATGAGTGCCCAAAATGAAGATTCCAGGGTTGTTGCCTGAGATGAAACAATGCCCTCAAACTGATGCAATAAGCTTGGTGTCTTCATCCTGGTGAGTCACTTTTTTTTTTAGAAATCTTGACACCAGCGTCAGGACAGGATAAATTTTTGGACAATTCTGTTTCTCACCCCACGAATGAAACTCTGCAGTACTCAGGCTAGTGAAGAGTCGACTGAGCTAAAAAACTCACCTCTAACAAAAATTAATTTGTGCCTAGCTTTTATCTGAGCATTGTAGAGGGTACACACAACTATTTTCTATTTGCTTTGCATTTGCAAATGTTCTTGTGCAAGACAATTAAGTGAGAAAACTACTTAATGTATTATACTTCCACATTCAGAAAATTGTACCTGGATATTTACTGCTGCACACTTTATTTATTATTTATTTAGATTTATATCACCGCCCACTCGCCGTGGCGACTCAGGGCAGTTATATCAGGGATTCTCAACCTGCAGCCAGTGGCACTATTTCACGTCCCTCCCACCTTTTGTGGGGAACCATAGCAGTCTTGCAGATTATATGCTTGAATATTCTTTCTTGTTTAATAACTTCCTGAGAATCTACCACTTCAGAAAGGACAATTTTCTCTGTACCATTTTCCCATATACAGTCAAACCTCGCTTAATGAGCATTTCGCTTAGTGAAAAACTCGCATAATGAGCGGGTTTTTCAAAAAGCAATCCGACTCACATAATGAAAATTTTCACTATGCAACTTGGACTTTCCCTATGGAAAAACTCACACTAGCATTTCTATGGGGAAAACTCGCATAACAAAATTTTTTTGCTATGCGAGTTTTTCCATAGAAATGCTCGTTATGCAAGTTTTTCCATAGGAATTTTCGCTATGCAAAAAAACTTGCATAGCAAAAAACTTGCTTAGTGAGCAGCTTCACAGAACAAATTAATTTTGTTATGCGAAGTTTGACTTTATAGGTCTTTTCATATTAGAAAATATTCCAATACATATCAAAAATGCAGGAGGAAGGTGATACCTTTATTGGATTACTAAAAAATTAAAACATTGTGTGAGCTTTCGTTATCCAAGATCTCTTAATCAGGCAAGCATAACATTATTCATGAAGTTCATGGCACAATGTTCTGCCAGGTAGTTTAGGATGATACTCAATGTGGCTTAGTGGATAGTGTGACAGAGTAGGTCTCTGGAGGCCAAGGTTGAAATCCCAAATTGGACATGGAAACTCATGGTATGGAACTGTTAAAACCACTCCTTAGTTACCTTGAAAGGTCAATTAAGATATTGGTTCCAAATTGACAGCACATAACACTATTTGGGGATAGGGAAATACATTTTTTTAAAAAAAACCACTCAGGAACTTCACCAAACAATAACACTCCAGGTTTATTCGTAAGAAACATAGACACACGCAACACATACATTTGTAGTTTAGAAATGCCCTAGAAGAATTTCACTGGTCTGGTTACATTCTGGTTACATTCTGGTTACATTTTTGTAATTTTAGCTGATGTTTAAGGAACTTAAAACACAATTGCTGCTAAATGGATACTCAGCTTAACGTTACCAGATATTAATTAGCTTTAAGCTGTTGTTTCTAATCTCTGCAAAGCAACATCTTCCAGTTGAAGCCCATTAATATATGGGTGAAGCCAAAATGCTTTCCAATAAACCTTCTACAAGTTTTTGCAACTTATTTTAAGCTTCATTTCACCTGACAGAATGCAGCAGTAATTATTTTACATTTTCCCTACCAGCAAATCCCAAGTGAATTTATTAGAAGCAAATAATGATTTATTTCATAGGGAACATTTGTAATTTCATACTGAATGTTCCCTGAAAATTTCTTCAGAAATCACGTCTTAACGTTCTGCCTTGGTGCGTACTGTTCTTTTTTATGTTCCTTCTAACTGTCCAATTACAATCTCCACATTATGCCTCTGGCAAATTGTTCCTGCAGAACAATATTTAAAGCGCTTAGCTTTAAATATTTCAAATATGAAGTTACTTCCCAAGGAGAGAATGTCTAAAATACTTCCCTTAGAAGCAAAACAAAATCAAGCTCATCAATTGAATACAGTAAAACCTCATATAACACTAAAACCTGGTTCCACAAGTCTTGGTGTTATATGATTTTTAGTGTTATCTGATGCATGTTAAAATCCTATGGGATCCATAGAGATACATTGTAACCACACAGGCTTTAGCGGTTGTTATCTGAAGCATCCCATAGGATCTTAATGTTATCTGATGCAATTCTTCCCCCCAGATTCCTTAATGTTATGCGATTTTAGTGTTATTCGATACTAATGTTATATGAGGTATTACTGTATTTGCTTTTAACTTTCATCTGGCTTCAGCCTTTTTACACTCACTTATAGGTCAAACACCTTCTGTTAAAAATAAAATGTTTCCAACCTTCAGTGCTTATAGAGAGTTCAAAACCTTAGAAATAAAGGTAAAGGTTTCCCTTGCTCGAAAGTTAGTCGTATCCGACTCTAGGGGTCAGTGCTCATTCTGTTTCAAAGCTGAAGAGCCAGCGCTGTCTGCTTCTGTAGACATTTCCATGGTCATGTGGCAGGCATGACTAGACACTGGAGCACACAGAATGCTGTTACCTTCCCACCGAAGTGGTCCCTATTTATCTACTTGCAATTTCTTGCTTTCGAACTGCTAGGTTGGCAGGAGCTGGGACAAAGACGGGAGCTCATTCCGCCCTGCAGTACTCAGGAATCGAACTACTGACCTTCCACCTCCCAGTCAGCGTCTTAGCGACTTGAGCCACTGCAGTCCCTTATACAGAGTTCAAAACCTTGGAAATAGGGGGTCATTATTATTTTAAAGAGTGCAAATTAAAAAGCCTCTAAGTCTGTCTACTTTATTTGTAGTTGGTCTATTTTTTCTTCTGTATAATCAAAAAACAAAAAATATATGTAAATATCAGTATAAAAATGCAAATAAGACAGAATGATTCATTCAGATGGAATCAAAAGAGATAGCTATGTTAAAAAGTTGGCTAGATTCTCTCCCCCCCCCCCCCCCCCCGAATCTAGGTGGTAGGAATGATGTGACTGAATGCTTCCTCTTACAATAAATTTTCCTGCACATAGAACACTAGATAACAAGGAAAAAGGATCTAGGCTAGTCTTTTACGTTTCCTTGTAAGCAAACTGCCCTTTATCTAGTTTTACCATAGGTTGTATTTATCCATTTAAAAAGTTCTATCTGAATCTATTAATATTTTGACTGTGCATGTGTGCATGAGAGAGAAATAGTTTTAAGTCTTCAGCGCAGTATGTGCCCATTACTACCTGAAGCTCGATGGCTCAGCACAAAGGTATTTGTTCATGCATTTTGTTTCAAATATCTTTGTGGGCAATGGGCCCATCAGGCCACTTAGCATAAGGCAAAGAGTGGATCAACAGCATCCCCAATTCACGAACCATCTTGTTGCATAAACCATGACAGCATCTACACAAAACCTAAGGAAAAGCTCTCCTTCTTTACGCTTGCTTGGTTACCTGTTTGTCTGTTTTGTTGGCTGGCTGACCGTGCCATCACAACAGCCAGCTCCATAGAGACATCCCACCCACCCCCTCTAAAAGCAAATCTCAGGGAATGGGATGCTGCTGACCTGGGAACTTGGTAAATTCAGATTCTTGTCCTTGGCCAAGATCCACAGTCAGTCAACATTTCTGCCCCTTATTCAGGAATAGCAAATTTTTCAAAACTGATCTCCTGAATTTACAAAACAAATTGCAGTGATAATTGAATAAGATGATACATAGATTAGTTTTAAAAACTGTTGTTACTGCTGTTCTTTTTAAACAACATCTATCTATATGACTTGACCTGCTTCCTGGGCTACCTGGCCACAGTAGATACACAACAGAAACATCCACAACCTTCTCGTAAAGGTGTGTTGCTAGTGCATCAAACTGGTCTGGCAACACCCGTGACTGTGAGATATCAAGAAGCATGGTATGAAACACAGAAGTCAGCAATAGAAGGCAAGCCCTTTGCATTGTTAGGTGATAGTTACTTAACTGTGTTGGAGCCCCCTGTCCCTGCTAACTCAAGACAATAGGTTCAAGCTGAAGCGTAAACAGATTGAGTGAACAAACCAAAGTGTGAGTTAACCGGTGGGAAATTGTTCAAATCATTTGGGTTTTCTAGGGAAAAAAATACTTCAAAAACCATATTCTCCTATATCAGTGATGGCGAACCTTGGCACTCCAAGGTTTTACTTCTGCTTCCGGGAGTGATGAGCGTAGTGTGGGCCGGATGAATTGCAGTAAACCCATTTGTGTGGATTCACAGGGTGCTTGGGCTTCTGGGAACTGAAGCCCAAGAACATCTGGAATACCAAGGTTTGCCATCACGGTCCTATATGTTCTTGCCCTCTATATGGTCCATTTTCTCATTTAACCAGCTTAAATGAGGCAGATGGCGATTAGACATTGGGCTTTTTCAGCCAAAGTACCTCTGATGGCACATTTTCCTCCAGGAAAACTTGCCCGATTCCATCATGATACATGTAGCATGCAACCTGTCAAAGGGGTGTTTTCAGCAAACCTGTAAGGAGGTAGACAGCTGAGCAGGATTTTTGTCCAAGTTACTCCTAGTGCTAGAAAATCAAATAACAGAATGGTATCATAGCTCAAGCGCCAGACTGGGACTCGGGAGACCTAGGTTTGAATCCCAGATTGGCTGTGGAAACTCACTATAATAGGCAGGGGGTCGCAACCAACGGCCAGCGGGCAGGACTCGGCCTGCAGCAATGACCCTGGAAGCAGATGCATTTACAACAGCTGTAAACACACTTGCATAAACGCACCCGCTGCAGTTTACAGCAGGGGGAACATGTCTGGCCCATTCAGCTGTCCGGCCCATGGCGTAAAAAGGTTGAGAACCCCTTCACAAGGGGGTGATGAGGGCAAACTGTTTTTGGTACATCCCACATCCTTTAAGGTTCCTCTAAGATACAATTTGACAAGCCATATTGTATATACTCGAGTATAAGCCTAGTTTTTCAGTCCCAAAATTGAGTCCCAAAAGGAGGAAACAGCTTATACTCAGGTCAATGACCACGAGGGTCCCAAGACCAAATCAGAGTGAGATGTGCCAAAAATTTAATTAATTTTACCATATTTTCATGTATCTTGATTATTGAAACTCACTACCAGCTGCTGCATTTCCCATCCTCGGCTTATACTTGGGTCAATCTATTTTTCTAGGTTTTCATGTCAAAATTAGGTATCTTGGCTTATATTCGGGTCGGCTAATACTCAAGTATATACGGGTATGTTAGGCAAGTTCTTTTCTTTCTGTAGACTCACATTATGGTTAAAGTGTCATTCTGCATTTTCCCTGCCCCTCAAATAGTGTGGAGTAGAAAGGAGAGCTAAAGAAATCAGTGTCAAATTTTAATTGCATAAACCACGGCTGAGGGAAGCCTTAAGGCTTCCTCTCCAATCCTGATTAGTGAGGAATTCCATTTCACTTCACAGTGAAACACATCCCCCTTTCTACCAACCACAAAAGCTATGTTAAATTCTTGGAGTCCATTTTATGAACTGGGCCTGCTCTGAACCATCTAAAACCAGCTTATTACTTGACGATGGATTTATTTTCTGTCACAGATGTCACAGCTGCAAACTGAGCAGCAGCAGCAGCAGCAGTCTCTTCATCTTTGACGCTGAACAGACCAGTGTAAATTAGCCAGACCTTCAGGGCTAGTTTCAGATTTTACAAGCAGCAAAGAACATGTGAGAAAGATCACACCAGTCCCAAATTAAATAAAAAAATACCTTTGGGGGACCTAAGTGTGTTTAAAGACCTGAGTGTGTTTAAACTAAGTGCAAGATAATGAAGCACTGAGGTAATTAGCATAGGGCGCCTTCCTTAAGCACTGACTGGGTAAGGAGAACAGAAAGAATTGCTGATTTTTATTGCCTTTATTCTTAAAACAGTCAATGCCAGCCTTTATAAACTCTTTAAGAAATAAAAAAAGTAAATTTTTATGAGTTTGCAGATGAATCCCAACTTTTTGAGCAACTGCTTCTTTTCAGGCAGAACAGGGCTGTGCTTTTAAATCAGGTTCTTAAGCCATTCCCCCACCCCCTATTTTAACAACAGTTTTGTGCATTGTTCTTGGATGCTGTAGCTATATGTGGGTCTGGAGAATATATAGGTCCATAGGTAGCTCTGTCATGGCAGGATATACCATTTGAGATTTCTATTCCAGTCTCCATCACAGACCTATTAAAATCCAGTATATGTTTTCTTCCTTCTAAGAAATTGGCTTTCAAGGGCAGATTGCTTGTGCCACTTATGGTCTCTTCATACAAGTTTTAAAAAGTTGGACTTTAGTCCACAAAACCTTATGTGAAGTAAAATCGGTTAGACTTTAAGATTTCATGATATTGCTGACTAAATCAGTCATTTGTGCAGTAGGCATCATACCAATAAAAGAACTTGCTAGCTTCCATGCTGTTTCTAAGCATTATACAGCAGTAGTGCCCAAACTAAGGCCCGGGGGCCGAGTGCGGCCCCCAATGCCAATTCATCCGGCCCACGAAGCCCTTGTCGCTCCTGGAAGCGGAAGTAAAACGTGCCTGTATTAGCAAAGCCTTACATGATCTGGGATTGTGATCCCTAAAGGACTACCTTCTTCTCCAACATGATGCACATAGAAGTAAGATAATCTGACAAGGTATTCATGTCATTTTCAAAGAACTTTAAAAAATATCAGATAAAAATAGTTTTGTTAGTTACAGGGTATGTCAGGCATTCTCAACCTACTGCCCGTGGGTCAGACCCGGCCCCCGACGCTCCTGAAAGTGGAAGAAAAACACACTTCATGCATGCGCAGAATGCAGAAATGCATTCTGCATATGTGTGGGATGCATTTTACTTCTGCTTCCAGGTGGGAGGAACCACATGACTGGCCTATTCAGCTGTCCGGGTTAGCGTGATCCGGCCCCCGGCATAAAAACGCTGAGAAAGCCTGGTTCATGTCATTTCTTGATTGCTACTTTACTGGCTCTTTCCTTGCCTTGTTGTTTTACAATTATGGTTTATCTTGTGATACCATATTAAATTGTTTGTAGCTTAGCAAACCCTCTTTATAACATTTATTGATTCCTATATCCTTGCTATGGGTACATCCTGTCATCTTCAAAAGCCACAGTTCCCAACCTTTGGGGTTGAGCAAGATGTTTGAATATAGCTTCCAGAATGTTTGATTTCTGGGAGTTTTAGTTGAACAACATCTGGAGTCCCTGAGTTTGGGAATCACTGTTGCAAGAACACTGTGGGGTGGGAGGTAGATAAAGAAAAGCAAAAGGAGAAATATTTCTTATAACTACAGACGTTTGTAGTGGACTAGAGGCGACCAATGTATAACCAAATTCCAAAACGCACAGCATCTCCAGAGAAGATGTACCTCTTTTTCTGTAGTGGAGTCAAGTTGATCCTGCATCTTTTCAATGGGGAAATCAGTCCCTAAAAGCCCTTATTGCACCCCTCCTTCTATCCTGGTCCTCTGTGTCAGAAGACAAGAGGTCTTGGTGCCCTAGAAAATCCTAAAGGATAAGAGTGAAAATTTAGCAATTTATACATACATACATACATACATACATACATACATACATACATACATACATACATACATTCAACTTTCAATTTACATGTCTCAAACAGGACAGAAAGCAAAGGCTCTCCTATCCTGATAAGGCAACCGTGAACCTATAATAAACCTCAAGAGGATCAGTCAGAGAATAAAATTCTACACCGGTTTGTAAAAGCTATCACTTGTCCTCACCCCACCCCCACCCCCTCTCTAAGTCCATCTTCACCACTTCTTCTTGTGCTCATCCATGGAAACCCCTCCAGGCCCCAAAGCTACGACCAGCAGCAGGCCGCCTATGACGGACATGGTCTGGAAAAAGTCATATTTGACGAAGTCATGAAGGGGATTAGAAGTAGAGATGCTCCAGAAGGCATTCTGAATCAGGTTGATGACAAAAAGCCAGATGACTAGTGTAAGAGCAGCAAGCTTGGTTTTAAAACCAATGGCTACCTGTGGAGATCCCCTAGAAGCATGGGATCTTACAATTGCTGATTATGTATACACTTAGCTACGCCAAGCATAGCAAACATTACCTGAACTTCACTCACTGCCATGTATTAGTTAATGAATAGCTTTGTCCTCTGCCGGACCTTAGATGCCTCAGTAGATGTGCTATGACAGGGGACAGGCGAAGTCCAGCTTTGCTCGAGATAATAAGTTACGCATACAAGATAACGGAAAGTTCCATGCATACTCATATGAACCCTGTTATATGACTGTACCAAAAGGTTATTAACTGCGCATTTCCTGTTATTCTATAACTAGCATATGTCAATCTATCGCTTGCGTAAAGGAACGAAAGGCAGAACGGCTAAACCATATAGGGAAATCATGATGTAAGATGATTGGGTGCTTGCCAATGTACTTTTTGCTTACGTACTGCATTGCCAATGTACTTTTTGCTTACGTACTGCATCATGTGATATGACAATTAGGTTATCAATAAAAGGTGACTGGCTAAGGGGCAGTCAGTCAGTCAGTCGCAGTTCTGTCCTCACGGTCAGGACTAGATTGATGTAAAGCCTCAGATATCAGACTGCGCAGTCTCCCCTTCTTCCTGCACTACCCGACGGAGCTGGACTCCAACAAGTGGCGCCCGGAACAGGGACCCGAATAAGGCCTTCCAGTCAGCGGCAAACGCTCCCAGACGACAGCGGTGATCGCTCCCTGACGACAGCTTCTCTCGCCCCCCGACCTGAACGGTCAAGAGCGCTCCTTCCGCATTCCAGACACGGAATCCCGGGTGAGTCGAACTGTCAAGTCAGAACACTTAGGACACACTACATGCAGACATGGGGAATTCCCTCTCTGCTCCGCAACTAAAGTTCTGCAACGACCTCCTCTTTTTGCTTACCAAAAACGGCCACAAGGCCACTCAAGCAGAGGTCGAAGACTTGGTCCGGACTATTAATGATCTTTGTTGCTGGTTTCCGGAGCACGGATCTTTGGACCTAAAAGCATGGGATAAGATAGGGACAACCTTCCAGGACCATCCCAGGGTGCCCGTCCCAGTGCAACACACTTGGTGTAAAGTCCGTGTGTGTCTCCAGAGTCTCACCCCGAAGAACATCCTGTTGGCTCAGACCTCCATCCCTGGACTGCCACAGGTTCTCCCTCCAGCTGCTACGACGGTGGTCGCTACTGCGCCACCGCCATATACGGAGGACGACGGGGCGACTCCCAGAGAACCGCCAGACCCCCCGGACTGTAACTCCTTGTACCCTGATCTAAAGACGGTCAAACAGCCGCTTAGCCTCGTGCAACAGAACACCAAACCGGAGAAGGAGCGTAGCCATTCGGCGTTCTCCTCGGTTCTGGCTGAGGTTATGTTAGAGGGCCCGGGAACCGGCACCATGGCCTTCCCAGTTGTCCGCGGTAGGCCCGCCACTGAAGATGATCCCGGCACTCCTGATGAATATGTGTCCTTAGCTTTCAAAATCCTAAAGGAACTAAAGATCAGTGTTGCTCAATACGGGCCGGAGGCACCGTTCACTCGAGCCATGTTAGAAGCAATTAGAGTACATAGACTTCTACCCCAGGATTGGCGGCAGCTTATCAGGGCTCTCTTGCCCCCGGCTGAAGCCCTTATCTGCCTCCAGGAGTGGCGAGAATTAGCCTTACTACATCAAAGGAACCACCCTGGGACGACAGTGGAGATGCTGATGGGCGAGGGCCAGTTTGCTGCTACAACTCGGCAAATTACTCTCACAGATGGTCAACTTACCACACTGGCAGATATAGTAGTACAAGCTTGGTCCAGGGTGCCGGCGCGAGGCAGTGCCTCCATAGCTGGGTTTGCGGCAATTCGTCAGGGGGCGAAAGAGCAGTACACTGAGTTTGTAAATCGCCTAATTGTGGCACTAACCCGACAAATAGAAAATGCCGCTGCCAGAGAGATGTTGCTCAAGCAATTGGCGTTCGAAAACGCCAACGAGGACTGCAAAAGTGCCCTCACCGCCATTTACACCCGACCAGAAACAAATCTAGCCGACATGTTAAGAGTTTGTCAAAATGTAGGCACCCACAGCCATAAGGCTCAATTGCTGGCTGCAGCTGTGCAGGTCCACAATAATCCGGCTCAAGGAAAAAAGTGCTTTGGTTGCGGAAAGGAGGGACATTTTAAAGCCCAGTGCCGTTCTACCCCAAAGCAAGAATCCCGCCCCTCCAAGAAATGTCCCCTATGCCACAAAGGGTACCATTGGGCCAACCAGTGTCGTTCGGCGGCGGCGGGTCGGGATAACGGGGGTGAAGACAAGCAACAGTCGGGAAACTGGTTTCCGGGCCGCGCCCAGGCCCGGGACAAACAATAGGGCAGGGCGATCCACCTACCGGCTCACCGCTTTTCACAGCGGAGGACGTAGACTACAAAGTCCCCTGGTCCACAATGCCCATAGAGACGTCCTGCCAAGGCCCTTTCCCTCCCTTCATGATGGGTCTTGTACTGCCGCGACAGGATCTTTTGCCATCAACAATTCACATTATGGCCGGCATTTACCCATTAGAACTGGACCCCGGCGAGCCTCTGGTTTTGCTAGCTGATGTCGCTGCACCGACCAAGCTGCTGAAAGGCCAAGAGGTGGCACGTCTCTTCCTAATACCAGACAAATGCATTCCCCTTGATTATGACCTGCCGGACTATCTTGCTATGGCCGTCATCAGGGTCTCGCCCGACCGCCCCCAGATGACATTACAGATGGGCGGGCGCCCCATCACGGGAATGGTGGACACTGGTGCGGACGTGACGGTAATCGCGGCCAAAGTCTGGCCCCCACAATGGCCCACCAGAGCAACCCATGATGTGCTGGGGGTGGGAGGATATGAGCCAGCCCGACAAAGTGTGCACCCTATCATCTTTGAGTCAGCTTCCGGGACTGTGGTTTCCACTCACCCGCTTGTTCTCAACCTCCCGATAACTCTGTGGGGGAGGGATATCCTGTCTCAGGCAGGCTGCACCATACAGACAAATTTTTAGTAAGGGCCTCTCCGGCAGCGCCACTGTACGCTCTCCCTCTCAAATGGAGGGAGGGTCCTCCGGTTTGGGTGGATCAGTGGCCGCTGGTGAAAGAAAAGCTCCGCGCGGCGGAGGCCCTAGTTCAGGAGCAATTGGAAGCAGGGCATATAGAACCTACTACCAGCCCATGGAACTCTCCTATATTTGTTATCAAAAGGAAGTCTGGCAAGTGGAGACTATTGCATGACCTGCGAAAGGTCAATGAACAGATTTACCCTATGGGTCCCTTGCAATGTGGTCTCCCTAACGCCAACATGATACCCCGAGATCATCAGGTGATGGTCATAGACTTAAAGGATTGCTTTTACACCATACCCTTGGCCCTGCAGGACCGGGAAAAGTTCGCCTTTACCCTACCAGTGTACAATAACAATCGCCCCACGCGGCGTTTCGCTTGGAAAGTCCTCCCTCAAGGAATGGCCAACTCCCCCACGCTTTGCCAGGTGTTTGTGGACCAGGCACTCCAGCCCTTTCGGGAAAAATACCCCTCAATCACTGCGTATCACTATATGGATGATATCCTTCTGCATGATAAACAACTGTCCAACGACCACCTTACGGCCCTGGCCACCATCTTACAAACATATGGGCTCATAATTGCCCCGGAAAAGGTTCAATGTATGCCACCATACAAATACCTGGGACATAAATTGTCAACTACGGCGTCTATTCCGGTCATGCCAGTCCTGAAAACCCCAGAAAAATTCACCCTGGTGCAGTTACAACAACTTCTAGGAAACATTAACTGGGCTAGACCTTTTTTGGCACTTAGTACTGCAGATCTGTCACCTTTGTTTTCAGCCTTGGTGGGTTGTACGGCACCCGCGGATGTCATCCCCTGCACTCCAGAGATGAAAGCAACTATAAGCCTTATCAACGACCGCTTACGTCAAGTCTCCGTCGACCGGATGCCTCCAGGAGTACACAGTCTAGCCTGTGCCATTTTAGCCACCCCAAAGGTCCCAACGGCTGTCCTCTTTGTTCCACAGGACAAACAGCGTATCGCCATTGTAGAGTGGCTTCACCTGTCGCATACCCCTCACAAAAATATTTACTCATTCCCGGAGGCAGTATCAGACTTACTTTTGAAATGCAGGGGTAGGGCAGTACAACTTACAGGGTTTGACATTGACTATCTTTGCCTTCCTTTCTCTCAAGAGCAGGTTGTGGCCCTGTATCAACATTCGGAAGCCTTTCAGGTCGCCATGGCGGACTTCCAGGGCCCCATCCGCCACAACCCACCGAAAGACAAGAGGATTACTCTACTGAAGCAAATCTCTTATACTCTCTCCACAGCTTTGTCCACCATACCCTTGCATAACGCTCTCACTTTATTCACAGATGGGTCTCCAGAGCGCGGTGTTCTGACCTGGCAGGAGGTAGGGGGTGAATGGAAGGTTCTTTTTACGGATGACCAAACCTCTGCACAAAGGTCGGAATTGGCTGCAGTCATACTTGCCTTCCATACCTTCCCGGAAACACCATTCAATTTAATTGTGGATACGCAGTATGTATATCGCCTGCTTTTTACCCTCTCTGATGCCTATCTGTCCCCCTCCTTGGACTCAGCCTTATTTACACTGTTCCAGCAGCTCCAGACAGCATTGGTGTCTCGCCGCGCCAGGTTTTTTGTTGCCCACCTTCGCTCACATTCTAATCTCCCTGGCTACCTAGTGGAAGGGAATGCCAGGGCAGATGCTGCACTAAAGACAAATAAGGAGTCCTTTCCATTATTTGATGACCCTGTGGCCAGTCATCAGGCCTTTCACCAATCCGCGAAAAATCTACATAAACAATTTTCTATTCCTATGTCTCAGGCTCGGGATATTATTTCCAGCTGCCCCTCCTGCACGAGGTCCCCAATACATTTCCCCTTCGACGCCGTCAACCCTCGAGGGACGGAAGCCAACCAGCTGTGGCAAATGGATGTCACGCAAGTACCCCTGCTTTCCCCCCTCCCCAAACTACATGTTTGTGTGGACACCTTCTCAGGGTTTATCTGGGCTACGCCAATGCGGGGGGAAACAGCCAAACATGTTATCCAGCACTGCATCCGGACATTTGCGGTCATGGGAAGGCCGCAGGCCATAAAAACGGACAATGGCCCAGCCTATTGCTCAAGCTCATTCAAAGATTTTTGTAAACAGTGGAATGTTAAGCATAAACAAGGCATACCGTACAATTCAACAGGACAGGCCATCGTTGAAAGAGCTCATCTGACTTTTAAAACGCTTCTTACCAAACAGCTTGCCGACTCCAGGGTCCCTGCAGCGGAAGTCCCCATGGTTGTAGCTAAAGTGTTATTCTCTCTTAACTTTCTGTTTATTCCTCACAATAGGGCGCACCCTCCTGTTGACTTGCATTTCAGGAGAGAAGAGCATCTGGCTCGGCCACTGGTCACCTATAGACAACTACCCGATCCGGCTTGGAAGGGACCGGCTCCTCTTCTCTCTTGGGGGCGTGGCTACGCAGCTGTTGCCTGCGACGATGGCGTCATCTGGGTTCCGGCGCGCTGTGTCCGTCCATACCGAGCTGGATCGGCAGGGAAGACCGTGGATGATGATGCTGTTCTTCGGCTGCCTTTGCCTGAGCATGATTGAGAGTCAACCCCAGGCCGTGTGGTACCTTAATCATCTCTGCCAATGCCCTCGGCATATACCGGTGATCACGCGTATCCGCTGGTCCAACATCGGAAAGGTCGAGTACCGCAACCAGAGTACTGGGTGCTCTCGTGAAGAACTCATCGTACGGCTTAAATCCCCTGGTAACTCGAGGTCCGGGCCGATCAGGGCACTCTGCATAAACCTTTCCAGCGCCCTCGGACGACGACTAATGGCAAGCGTGCACCTCAAGGCCGCTGTTAATACTACAGAGAACTTTTCCGATGAGACTCTTTTTGCAGATAACCTGTCTCAACGCCTTGACTACAACATCTGGTATCGTCTCGCCAAAGCCATCAACCAAACAGACTTCTGCTTAAAGGACAGTATACATTCTTATCATTTGCTCAGTACATGTTTGCTTCCTGTATGTTATACTCCCGATGCTCAATCTCCCGGGGAGGGGCCACCTCTTTTTGGGTTTAACTCAGCCACACCCTATCGTTCTAGCTCCAAATGGGGTCGAGCAGTCCAAAAGCTCCCGGTAGACGCGGTCTCATTATACACTCCACTCACAGCGGCCGGTAATACCACAAAATGTGCTAGAATTGTTAATTGTAACCAGCCCAGATGCTCCAGAATCAACTCAGACGATTTCCAGTGTTCGGCCAATGGGACCGAAATGGTGTCTTACAACAAGGCTCACATTCTCTTGCCGACTGGATGGTTTTGGTCGTGCGGCGACCGAACCTTTAATTATATTCCCGCTAATCTGTCCGACGTCACCTGCTGCCTTAGCCGCCTGACTGCAGTGTTGCCCAAACGCTCTGTTCTTGAGTCGTCTGTGGCTAATCCCGGCCCCTCCCGTAAGCGACGGGACATCCCGAATCTAATGCTCCCAGCAGATTGTGACAGTGACGTTAGCCTCCAGTCTGTTGCGGAAGCAGTGGCGCTTGGGGTCAGTCTTTTCGGGGTCCCGGGGCTGGCAGTGGGGAATAGCAAACAAATGGGGAAACTTGCCTGTGCTTTTGTAAAGGCTATTAATCACACATCAAAAGCTATTAGCTTGCTTAACCGGGAACAGATCGAACTACGACACGCGGTTCTTGACAACCGTGCGGCAATCGATTATTTGCTTCTACTGCACCATCAGGGTTGTGAAAGTGTGCGCAATATGTGTTGTTTTAATTTGACGGACAATTCCAACAAGATTCAAAACCAGCTGGATGCATTGCAGGATATAGTTAAACACATTCAACAGGATCCCCTTCCCTCTTGGTGGAAGGCATTGTGGTCCTGGTTTCCAGACTTAGGTTGGCTTAGAACTATGTGTATAAGTGCAGTTGCATTTCTTGTCTTATGCATTTTGATCTGCTGTCTCCTCCAATGTGCCCCCAGCCTCATGGCTATCTGCAGGCCAGGCCATTGCCTGCCCCGTCAGTCTGAAGGACTGACCAGACGGCAGATTTATCAGCTACAGTACCAGCCTCCTTCACTTGCAGAGGAGTCAGAGTACCAGTCTATACCACTTGTTGAGCCAGAGTACGAGACTATACCACTTGCTGTGGACTCTGACTTTGAAGACGAGGTGTACCTAAAGCAAGGGACTGTATACAGGTGGCGCGATCTCACTCAAAGTATTAAATAAAAAGAGTTGAGATGTGGAGATCCCCTAGAAGCATGGGATCTTACAATTGCTGATTATGTATACACTTAGCTACGCCAAGCATAGCAAACATTACCTGAACTTCACTCACTGCCATGTATTAGTTAATGAATAGCTTTGTCCTCTGCCGGACCTTAGATGCCTCAGTAGATGTGCTATGACAGGGGACAGGCGAAGTCCAGCTTTGCTCGAGATAATAAGTTACGCATACAAGATAACGGAAAGTTCCATGCATACTCATATGAACCCTGTTATATGACTGTACCAAAAGGTTATTAACTGCGCATTTCCTGTTATTCTATAACTAGCATATGTCAATCTATCGCTTGCGTAAAGGAACGAAAGGCAGAACGGCTAAACCATATAGGGAAATCATGATGTAAGATGATTGGGTGCTTGCCAATGTACTTTTTGCTTACGTACTGCATTGCCAATGTACTTTTTGCTTACGTACTGCATCATGTGATATGACAATTAGGTTATCAATAAAAGGTGACTGGCTAAGGGGCAGTCAGTCAGTCAGTCGCAGTTCTGTCCTCACGGTCAGGACTAGATTGATGTAAAGCCTCAGATATCAGACTGCGCAGTCTCCCCTTCTTCCTGCACTACCCGACGGAGCTGGACTCCAACAGCTACCAAAATGATGAGCACCATGCCAAAGATGTCCTGGAAGATCTGGGAGGAGAAAAAGAAACATTGATACACTAATTCAGTGCAATTCCCTCCTCATTGACTGAGCTCTTCCATGCCTAAAATTCATCTGAGATGAGGCAAGGATCTTAAATATCTCTCAACATAGGAGTTCTCAACCTTTTTAAGCCGGGTCCCGGGGCAGGCTCCTTCAGACAACGTTGGGAGCTGGACAGCCATTTTGCCCTTCCTCCACCATATGGCACTTCTGGCTGTGGTGGAGGCGGTGCCCCCCTGAAATGGTGCTGTGGGCCGCATCCGGACAACGGGACACAGGTTGAGAATCCCTGCCTCAGCATATATAACAATCAACTTTATGTACCACACAAATGTTTGTAGCCACAAGGATTAGAATGTGGAATTCTGTTCCAATACCAAGTGTGCGACTACGTGCTGAATACACATGCACTTCAGAAAACAAGGAATGGTGCTGACCAGCTATCAGAGGGATTGCTAGCAAAATGCTCCACAATGGGTGGAAAGAGTGAAGTTCAACAGATTATGTACTTTTACAAGCACCCTAACTTGCACCAGCCATAACTAAAGGCTTTACTTTCCTGTCCCAATCTTCAAGGACCTGGCCTATTTATTATCACTGCTATCCCGTACTAAGCTTAATATAAGTTTGCCAAAGTTGGTGCACGTGCTCGTTTCCAAGGGGGAAATCCTACACGTTTGTCTGGGCATGAAACCAACAAGAGAGAGGCCACTCACGGTGAAGATACCCGCTTCAAAATGTAACAGTGTCATGAACATGAGGACAAGAAGCAGCCGGCCGCCAAGCTGCATGTACTGCCGGGGTGAGACATCATCCACTGTCGGGACCCCAGCAAACATGGACCTCCCCTCAGAGCGAGACTCGGCAAGGAGCAGAAGCAGCCCACCACCGAGAGCCAAATTCCTACAAAAGGAGGGTGGGAGGAGAGAGATGTTTATTAAGAGCACTGGCCAATATAGCACCCAGTGGCCACAGTGGAATGTTTACAACAAAGCTGCATCTGGGCACAGCCTGTTTGCCTCACACACTATTTCTGCTGCTTCCTTAGCACTATGATATTCACAATAAACAATATTAGTTTCTGCTTTTAAACTGTTTTAAATCTGTTACTAGTAATTTTAACTCTGTCTGCTGTAAACTGCTTTAGGAACACGGATAAACTAAAAAAAATTGAACAGATATTTTAAATAAATTAAATAAAATGAAATATTTGCAAACAAAACTGATGTGGCACATCAAGCTGGGGGCCGTGTCACGCTCTCAGTCAGCTTCGACGGCTAGATGGCCATTTTGCCCTGCCTGCACGATGGGGGTGGCCATTTTATCCCAACAGCTTCAAAAGGGTAGCCATTTTGTTTCTTGAATGCCCTTGGATTGGGGTCACATGAAATGATGCCATAAGCCGGATCTGGCCCACGGGCTTTAGGTTGGGAACACCTGCTCTATCCAATCATATTTCTTAATACTGTATCTACAATTGCAATGGTGACTACTATGTAGAACTCGGCAATATTTGCTTGTTATGGATACTCCTTATTTTTGTTGAAAAAATGTTAATTAAAATTTCTAGAAATCTTTTTTTAAAATATGAAATATTCAGATATGAAAAGGTAACTTATGAGATGTGCTCATTCACAAGGTTGAATACCAACCGGTGAAAGTAGGAAAAAATACTGACTTAAAGCTTATTAAACAAGGTCTTAAAAATGTAAAAGAGAGAAGTGATTATTACCTCCAGTTCAAAGATAGATTAGCAAGACTTAGATGATAAGCAGTAAGCATTGGTTATTTTAAATTCTTTAACAAATGGGGGAAAAAAACTATGAGTATTGGTCATTAATTCTAATACATGGGGTGACAGACAGTAAAGAAAATTATCTTAGGGACATTGAATATAAATAGTATGGCAGTTTTTAGAGTGGATTTTGCTGACAGAAAAGTTGCTAAATGCAAAGGCAACAAGGACATTCAAGGCAATCACTATGCCTCTCTTGTATGCCAAGAAAAGTGACCTTGGTAGAAATTAATTATTAGGATCTGATGACTGATTATTATCAGGTAATAATAATTTTGGAGATTTCCTTAGAAAAAATAATAAAAAACAACAGTACTGTACTAGTAGTCAAATCCAAAGGAAAGAACAAGCATACAGTGACTGAAAGTCTATTGTTTGGTGTAGTAATTCACTGAATCAGTGGGTATTTGGTGAGTTGACTATTCCATCAGTTCCTCTGATTTAATTGGCCTACTCAAGTTGTAGCTTACTAGAACAAGCAACAGGATTTCAGTCAACATATATAGTACATCTGTAGTCCAGTTCTATTGACATCCTTGTCCTTCTAGTCAAGATGCACTTCACTAGGTATACCTTATTTCCAGTGTCATGTATAGATGTTTCGATTGCTAAAAGATTACACCTCCCCATTCCATGCAGCTTCTTCACAAAAGTAGAAACAAGGCAATTTCCCGGGATTCTCCCTAACAAAACCATTTTGCTGCCTCCTAAGCCTTGATGAAGCAGCAGCTGAAAGAAGACTACTGTACTTGCAGACTTCATGTGCTTTTCATCTTTGTACAAATGTAAATGGAATTTTTTCTTGGCATTCTGCAGGGACTGGCAGCAACATTAATGCTAGTGGCCAAATTGAAGGAAGCTGAGGGACAATTGTGTCACAAGACAGATAGCTCAACAGGTTGCACAAAGTTACTGAGCGCATTGTCACTAAAATACAGTCCTGAAGCTGGAACTGCATGAGATCAAATTTCCTGTTCACAGTAATCTTACCATTATGAGCCTGGGACATACAAACCAATTTTCCCCCAACCAGGAAACCCACCCACCCACTAAAAACACCTCTTACTAAAATCACTACCGTCCCTGCTTTTACCTAATTCATCAAAGTACTGTATTCCTCTGCAATCACAACTCAATATGTTTTATGGGTTTCACTCACCTCATTAAGAACTTTAGATTCCAGAAAATACTGTAGGCAATTGTCTAGAAAAGAAATGAAAACAACAGAAGACAATGACTGTCATTGCTGAAGGGCTCTGCCATTTTGAACGTCCCTGGGTCCTTTCTTGGTGACCATTATGAACAGGTCTTGAGTGCCCCTGGGAAACAGCTTTGGCTTTTTCTCTTTGTTCTCCCCTCTCCCTGTGCGTTACCTGACTCTCTGATACACTTAGACACTCTTACTTTTTGGATAAAAAAACACAAGATCATTGTGGAGTAAATTACTGCCAGTGTATAATGAATTCCAGATAGGCAGCTGTGTTAAGTCTGTTGCAGAAAGAACAAAAGAGTCTTGGAAATTTATTATGGTATACAAGGGGTTCGCAACCTACGGCCCGCAGCCTGGATCTGGCCTGCACCACCAAATAATCCAGCCTGACCTCGCTCAAGCTGCTGCCACCGCCAGAATCAGCTGCGGACTAATTTATGGCTGCATAAAAACATTGAGAACCCATGTGGTGGACCCTTTCTTGGATTACAACCAAGAGGCATAGTTATTCTTATTTTGGCAAATCTGAACAATGGTGCCAGAGAATATGTATGTATGTATTTATTTATTTATATTTATACCCCACCCTTTTCAGAGGACTCAGGGTGGCTTACAGTCTAAAAGAGTTAAAACACATCAATTACAATTCAAGATTTAAAATCAAGGATTAAAAGACTAAAAAGTTAAAAATTAAGTTAAAAACCACAACGGGGAGAGAGAGGTGGGGTTATTCACAGGAGCCAACCAACTGAACTCACGCCTGGCCCACACCCCACACATGCCTCGCCAGCCAGGTTTTCACCCCCTTTCTGAAGGGCAGCAGCTCTGTCTGGAGACACAGTTCACTTGGCAGAAGGTTCCAAAGGGCCGGAGCAGACACAGAGAAGGCCCTCCTTCTTGTGCTAGAGAGATGACATGCAAGAGGTAGCAGGAGGAGTTTCCCAATTTAAAGCTGAGCCCAAATGAATGCAAGATAAGAACAAAGTGATTTGTTTCTATCTTTCTCCTATACATTCTGGTTGGACCCACTGGGAATTGTAGTGCTGCACATCTAGCAACACTAGATTGGCACTTGTGCGCGCACACACACAGTGTGCTGAGTTTCGAGAAACTGAAATAACATTTTGGAACAAGTCACTCATGATCATAACACCGGCTGGGTACATCTCAGCATATCTTTCTCACTGTGGCATGTAATCTTCTTTAAACATTCTGACTCACCTGCATGAAAATGATTCCAAATAGGCCAAAGCACGCATAAGGAACAAACTTTCTGGCTAGGACAAGGACACCACCAGCTAAAACAGAGGAGAAAAGGCACTTTAGTGGCCAGAGAAATGAAACAGGAAGAATATAGAAACTTATTAATATCTAACTGATGTACAGTATTAATGGCTGTGAATTACTAAGGGAAACTACTCAAGTTTAGAGTGTGGAACCCAGCCAGCTTATTATTGCAATTATTGTTCCTTGGATGTTTTAAGTCAGTGGTAAGTTACAAATGAAGAGCTGACACCAAAAAAGACAACTGAAACAGGATTGTTTTTACTTGCAAATCCCATGTCATATTTCTTTGTAGCTGGATAAAGCCATTGGCTTTTGATTCTATCCTGTGTGTCTACCCAAAATTAATCCATAGTAATTTTGCATTCTGAGAAAGTCTTCTGGTTCTGGATTTGTATCAAGTGATTAAGAAGCAACCAAAAAGGTTAGTTGTGTTGCTTCACCGTCATAGGTTATATATATTTAGAAATGTAAGGGCAAAGAATTTTCATTGGTTCACTTTTTATTTTAAAGCTACCAAAGTTATACAGTATTTCCTATAGCTAAACAGACATGAGAACACAGAGGGTCAAATCTATATTTTTCCAAAGTTTGCAATGCTGTTCAAGAAGAAAGAAATCCACAAAGATTATATAATTTGAAAGAGTGCATTTAAATGCACAAAAATGCTTCAGTTAATGGAAGGCAATTTGCAAATATGCATACTTTTGTGTTTAAAAATGCTTACACCTTGAAAAAATCTGAGAATATGGACAAATCTTTGTACCAAGTGTATCATTCATAACCTGGCTGTAATGGTTTTAGCACTGGAAGAATAAAAACCCACTCCTGCATATATATCTCATTTCCCAGCAGTATGATGCATTTGTCTACAGCTAGAATAAGTTTGAATCCACCCCCACCCCCCGCTTCTCACTTTAAATACAACTTTAGCTGAGACTGGCAGACACATGTACATATATTTTAGTCACTGCAAGAATGAGAAGCCACAGAATTTGCCTTGCTTGTCTCCATTTCATCAGACTTTGAAGAAATTAAGCATTTTCAGGTGAATTTTTACGTTTTCAAAGATACAGGTTCTCCTAAGTTGAATGACATTTAATGCTTGTTGTTGCAAAACTGCGAACCATTTTTACTTTTGACGTAGTGTTGCCATTAACTTTTGTATTTTTTTTTCCTGTTTTATCAACAATAAACTGAACACTAGATTAATGCATACAGGATAAATAAAAACAAAAAATGTTTACTTTTATAAAACGGGGTGGGGTGGTAGTCATGTGAACATTTTCAATCTTCTAAAATGGATTAGAAAATCTTTAGATTTCAGCCTGAAAAGAGAATAAATCCATTTGTCTAGAGAACAAGTTTTTTCCCCAGCCGAGATTATCCCATGTTTGAGTTTATAGTTGAGCACAAGTCTGTTCCTATGTCCAAGTTCAATGGACCACTGCAGAGGCTTTCTTATTAGAGATGCTATTAGTTGATAAGCCAGCAAAAAGCTCAATTGTGCTGTGGACCCCACACAGGCAGGCGCCAGAATTCTGCCACAACAAGGGAGGAGGGTCTAGTCTCCAATCTGAAAGAACCCATCAAAAGCAGGCAGTGCCACAGGGGTTACACTGCAGGACTGCAGTCCAAGCTCTGCTCATGATTTGCGTTTGATCCTGATAGGGATCAAAGTTGTCTCAACCTTCCATCTGACGCCAGTAAAATAAAGTATCCAGTATGTTGGGGACAAAATGCTAATTAACTTGTGAACCGCCCAGAGAGTGCGCTAAGTGCTATGGGGTGGTATATAAGTACAATTGCTATTTTGTGTCGATTCTAGAAGGAATGCAATTCTATCATCCTAGCTTCTCTGGCAACACCTGTAGAGGACGCTATATCTCAGTGATGAACCTTGGCACTCCATCTGTTTTTGGACTTAAATTACCAGAAGCTTCTGGGAATAGAAGTTCCAGAACAGCTGGAGTGCCAAGGTTCGCCATCACTGCTATATCTGTTAGTTCTCCTCTCCTTCACTACCAAAAGGAAAGCTCTTACCCAGCTGTCCACACATGTTGATTAACACAAAAAGAGTTGCTAAGAGTGCATCACCACCCCAGAACTTGTTGATGTACTCCTGCTGCTCGTTCCATTGAAACCACATCCTGATGCCATCTTCCAGGAACGTGCTAATCAGACAGAGGTGAGCCAGATGAGGTAGGTAGTGCTTTGTCACACGTAAGAACTGGAGAGAGAAAAGACAGCATTAGACAGCAGTGCCATAACTGGCTGCCCAGTGCCAGGTTTGGCTTGCACTGGGCATGCATATATCTATGCCCATTTCATAGATGTAATAATCAGAGGCTTAATATTATAGTCCAGTGATTCTCAACCTGTGGGCCACGGGCTGGATGCAGCCCACAGTACCATTTCATGTGCCGCCGCCGCCGCCGCCGCCGCCGCCGCCCTCCCCCCCCCCCGCCTCCACCACCAGGAAGTCCCATGTGGTGGAGGAAGGGCAAAATAAATCTAATAAATAAATAAAAATGGCTGTCCAGCCCCCGAAGCTGTCTGAGGGAGTGTGACCTGGCTTTAAAAGGTTGAGAACTCCTGTTATAGTCAGAAGTAGGATGTTCCTACAGCTTTAGACCAGTGTTTCCCAAATGCTGGTGTTTGGACTTCAATTCCCAGAAGCCCAAGTCATTTCCCCAAAGCACTGATCAGCCAATGTACTGACTTAGGTTTCTGGGAATTGAAGTCCTCCTGTGGGCTGTGTACCCCTTGTTGGGAACCACTGCTTTAGACCACCAGCTAAACATCAAGAGAGCTTGAAGACTAGTTTATAGAGTAGGGGTGCCCAAACATTTTGGGTCGTGGGCCAGTCATGTGGTTCAGGGGGCTGGTCACTATGTCCTGGGGGCTGGATCCGGCCCCCAACACCAATTCATCCAGCCCATGAAGCCCTCATCGTTCCCAGAAGCAGAAGTAAAATGCGCTGAGGGTTTCATAGGCCAGATGAGATGAATTGGCATCAGGGGCCGGATTTGGCCCTTGGGCCATAGTTTGGGCACCCCTGTTATAAAGCCTACATGTTATTACTGTTATGTGTCTTCATATGGCTTACACTGACCCTAATAGTGCTTTAAGGAGTGGTTTTACTAGTTCCACACCACCAATACATTTCCATTGCTAAGCAAGGATTTGAATTCCAGCCTCCTGAATCTTACTGCTACTCTATCCATCAGATCACACTGGATTTCTACTACATGTTGTTACTACTCCCTATAATGCCTTGTCATAATGGGAGACAGAACTGTAGCGCATAACCATCTTTTTCAGGTGAACAGCCAGCTAAATCCTAGATGCTACAAGATATAAATTATTCTGCCAACCATCCTCTTCTCTCCCTCTCTAATTCCTCTTAAGAAGCTTTATGTCTGCTCTAGACCAGTTCTTTAAGAAGAGATAACAGAACAGCTACCTAGATAATGATCAGGGTACTTTATTTTGACCATCCACTTCATTTTCCAACATTGTTTCTGGCTTAATGGAAGAATTGTGCCTGGATGTTATCTACCTAGCCTGCAGAGACTGTATCTTGTACACACCACCATAGCCTGCCTTCATTACGCATGGAAGTTATCAACAGCTACCACTTACACATACTAGTAAGTAACTGTATGGCATCTCTAGTGTCAGAGGCAATACACTCTTCAATATCTATTGCTATGAGCTTCCTGCAATGCCTGGCAGGCCACTTGAAGAAGAGAATGCTGAATTAGATAAGCCTTTAGTTGAATCTAGGATGGTTCCTCTTTTATTTGCCTTTATCTCAGTGCTATTCAGAAGTGACTCATAATGTGAAACAGTTAAAAACAGTGGAAGCTATCATTCAGCAACAACTAGAGAGACACACATTTCTCATTCCTGAATTAAATGATATTTTTAATTAAAATATCAGTGGCATTCATGGGGAAAAATGGAAGTGTTTTTATTTATATGGAAGTTCAGCCTTTAATCTAAAACATCACCTTGGAAATGTCACTCTCTTGTCATGAAGGCTGGACACTAAGCCTAGCCAAGGTACTGCTATATCAGAACAAGATAATTTTAGATGAATCAAGCCAATAGCTATGCTAGCGCATTTCAAAATTTGATTTAGGCATGTGGTACTAACAGATGCATTAGCAAAAACAAGGGACTTCTTTAACTGAAACCCACCAATTATACAGATTTTTTTTCTCCTGAGAGATATAGACAGAAGAACATCCTGATCAGTTTTTTGGCCTGCCTCAACTTGTTTCTAAAGAAAGGATGTTTGTGTGTAAAACAATGGTCTCCTTTCCTCTCATTATATTCTGTTGAATTTGATATCAAGAGAATACCGGTAATCCCATGTATGGCACATTCACACCTTTATAAATGCCCTTCCTCTTTGCCAACACATTCACTTTTTGACTCTTAAGAAGTTTAGTTTGGCATTTTGCTTTCTTAAACCAGTATGAAAACTAAGTTACAGTAAGGTAAAGGTAAAGGTTTCCCTTGCTCGAAAGCCAGTCGTATACGACTCTAGGGGTCAGTGCTCATCTCTGTTTCTAAGCCGAAGAGCCAGCGCTGTCTGCTTCTGTAGACGTTTCCATGGTCATGTGGCAGGCATGACTAGACACCGGAGTGTTACCTTCCCACTGAAGTGGTCCCTATTTATCTACTTGCAATTTCTTGCTTTCGAACAGATGTTTTACTTCCCCTTCCAGGAGCAACGAGGGCTTCGCGGGCTGGATGAATTGCCATCAGGGACGGATCCGGCCCTTGGGCCGTAGTTTGGATATCCCTAATAGAGAGGCTAAAAGCACAATATATTACAGTTTAAAAAGAAAGATAAATATGCAATTAAGTCAAAAAAGAAGAAGCGTGCCTATTTTTGTTTCTATCCAAAAGCACAGAATTTAATTGACAAACTGACTGACTGATTGATGAGACGATAAGCCGTTTGAGGATGGAGCTGTGTGGAGACCTATTTTAGCCTTGTGTTTCTTCAGGAAAGCAGTGAAGGGGTTCACGAGGAATGGGGGTCCCCCACCCCCGTCGACCCCAGCTGGCCAATGGTCAAGACCGCCATCCGCTCAGGCACAGGAAAGCCATACGCAGGAAAGCTTTTACGACACACCCACCCATCCACCCCGCAGCCCGTTGAATGGTATACCCCGGCTTGCCAATCTTCCCACGCGAGAGAGACGCGGAGGGGAGGGAGGGTCAATGGTCCCTCCCAGCAGACCTCCCTCTTCGCCTCACGCCTGGTGGTATGGTCCCAACGCCGCCTCATTCAGCCGAGCGCGTTGGGCTCAATGGCTCCAACCATTCGGAGAAAGGGGGGGGAGGGTCTCACCATTTTACCTGATCAGCGAGGTCTTCTGCTGTCCCCATCATCTCGCCGCTGGGCGTCAAGGCCTCCAAAGCAAGGCAAGTCCCAACCACTTGCACACCCTGCCTGCCTGCCCCGGTTTCCTGAGGGGGGTATTCAAGGATATTATATGGGCCGAGCCAGAGCACAGTCATCTCCTCCCCCTTTAGGTCACGTGGCTTTGTAGCCACCTTCGCTGCCGCCGAGATTAGTAAAGAGGAGGGTAACAGTTAGGTGGGACCAACGAGTAGAAGAGGGTAGAGGGGCTGCTCCCGTTGTGGTTTGGTACTGGCACTTCCGGTTTAAAATTGAATTATAAACTCTGCACCACAGTTTGTACCTTTGGACCTGAGCTGTCCTTTTCAGCTCATTCAGACCCCCCCCCCCCAGTGGCTTTTTCATTTGAAGCAGAAGAGCAAGCTGCTATTTTGTCTACATCTATGGTTCTCCATCTATATCTGAGAGCAGGAGTTCTCAACCTTTTAAAGCTGGGGGCTGGGTCACGCTCCCTCAGACAGCTTGGGGGGCTGGACGGCCATTTTGCCCTTCCTCTACCACATGGCACTTCCTGCTGTGGTTGAGGCGGTGGTGAGGCCCCCCCATGAAATGGTGCCGTGGGCCGCATCCAGCCTGTGGACCACAGGTTGAGAATCCTTGATTAAGAGTGTTTTTGTGGAACCTTAAAGACTTAACTCCTGTATTTTCATGTTAGCTTTCATGGATCAAGTCCAATTTGTCAGTTTTTTAGTCAACAATGCTTGCACAGACGAACACGGCTACCACTTTAAAAATTACCGTATATGTATCTAAAAGGAGAAGGACAAAAAGTATGAGGAAGACCCAGAGGAAGATGGAGAGACAACATCAAAGAAACATTATAAGAATACCAAATAACACCGGTGGAGGCTGCTAGAAGTGCTAGAGCAAGAACCTTGTATCTCCCTACACATCCAAGAGGGTAAAAAGAAGCAAAGAAGAAGAAAATCTGTGATTCAGCTTGGAGACTGCCTTCTCCGCTTTCTGTGCACTGCAGAATGTTGTTGCCATAGTAACAGCATAATTAGCGTGACTCAACCGGTTGTCATCTCAAAGCTGAGAGTGGCATTACTTAATAAGAGAGTTGCCTCAGGCAGATGCAAGTTTAGTGCCACGTACACAACTCTCCATTTTTATTCTGAATGAAATAAACCAGAGGTGGTCAACCTAATTAATAATAATTTCATGAAATAAAGTCAGTTCCAATTCATGGCGATGCTTGCCAGGATTTTCTAGGTAGACAATGCTCAGAAGTGGTTTCCCATTCCTATATTCTGAGGTCATACCAGAATTGTACAACTTGCCCAAAGCCATACAGGGTGGCTGTTCTTCCAGGAGTCACAGTGAAGAATCAAACTCCCAATCTCTAGAAACCTAAACTACTGAGCGATCCAGCCAGCCTTCAAATATTAGACACCAACATGTAGAGAATTGTCATCTGTGTAATAAGATTAATGGATACCCAGGCCTTTGTGTTGTAGCATGCTGTCAATCTATTTTAGTCAACAGTTTTCAAGCCTACCACAAGATGAATGGAAGTGGGGACCTTAGTGGACAAATTGGCAGCTATGAATACAACACTAGCACAGGCTCCAGAAGGCCTGACTGTGGTGCTCCTACAGTATGTCTTGCCTGGCCTTCATACTGAAATGCCACAGGAAAAGGAATAAGCACAAAGGCCAGAGGGCTCTGCAGCAAGTCACAGAGATGCATACAGTATGGTTTTCCCCTCAGCATACAAAAATCCAGTGTTAAAAGCCTGTGGTACACTGTGAATACGTTAATAGCATTTGCCTTCAGGCTCCAGAACAGCTTCTCTTTAGCTATTAGGGAAATCCTTTTCACATGTGACCTTTTACACATGGCAAGCTTCCCTTCAAGTATATAAAACATGCAATGGTATTTCCGGTGGCAATGTATGGTTGTGAGAGCTGGACCATTAGGAAAGCTGAGTGCAGAATAATAGATGCCTTTGAGATGTGGCGTTGGAGGAGAGTTTTGAGAGTCCCCTGGACACCAAGGAGAACAAATAGGTCAATCTTAGAAGGAATAAACCCAGAATGCTCCTTAGAAGGTCAAATAGTAAAGATGAAGCTAAAGTACTTTGGACATCAAATGAGAAGAGAGGATTCGCTTGAGAAAGCCTTGATGCTGGGAAGGGTGGAGGGCAAACAAAGAAGGGGGCTGCCAAAAATGAGATGGCTAGATGGTATTGTAGACACAATGGGCACAAAGCTGAGCGAGTTGAGGAGGATGGTGGAGGACAGAAGTGCCTGGCAGACAGTGGTCCATGGGGTTGCAAAGGGTCGGAATCGACTGTGCAACTGAACAACAAGAAAATCCAACCTATGGTTACAGTTTTTCTGTTAAACAGTTTCCCTTTGTTAATATTCTTCCCTTGTTTCCCAAATACTGTACATCTCTTTTGACTTGAATGCATGATTACCTGCATTCACAATTCTACTATCACAAAAAATATGGGCATGCTCTCCCCACCATAGGCTTTCCATATACAGGTACAGTATTATGGATGAAGCTCTGACACATACAACCCCTGACACACATTTTGTGTAAGCTGTTCTTATTTATTCCACCTAATAGCAAGAAAGGTTCACAAAGTAGGATGTGGCAGCAATGCCTATCCTTGCTGTTACATAGACCATTGGAATGTGAAAAAAGTTGAACAGTTGATTTGCATTAAGTGCAGAAAAAAGAGACTTGTGGAATGAAAGATGACCAGACAAGTTACATTTAATGTGATCTAGTGAAATGCCTTGAAGACTTTTTTAAAAAATAGAATTTTGTGCCACAAGCAAAATTCACATTTCAATGTGAGAAGGGGAATAAAAAAATACTGTAGCTATATGTCACTAAATCGCTTGTACAGTACTGTACTGATTTACAAAACCACAGATTGCAGGGCCTAGGGAGAGGAACATAAAACACAATTATTACATTGGAGTACAATATATCCATTCTGGAGAGAGAAAACAGATTTTATAGCATTCACAGGAGGATTCAATGGTTGATGAGATCGAAAGCCACTGAAAGGTGGAGCAGAACCAACAGACCCACTCACAGCACCTGTCCTGTTCCTGGTATAGGCTATTGAGGGCGATGAAAGCAGTCTCTATCCTATAAAAAGACCTGAAGCCAGATTGAAATGGATCTAGGTAGTCTAAATTTATCTAGGAGCTGAGAAGCCATCACAGCTCTAGTACCTACCCCCAAAATTGAATATTAGAGACTAGCCTCCTTTAAGCTCTTTAGGATCTGCACTGCTACAGGGAGTTGTCACTATTCTTCCTTTCCACATGGCCAGTCCCCTCTGGCAAATGTTACAAGCCAAGGACAGGCATCTAGCACATATTTGGTAGTTCTTATCTCTCCAAGGATCCAGTCTCCAGGCTGCAAGAACTGAAACTGACCAATTAATACAGGACAAGAAGAGTCCAGAGTTACATTCACTGGGCCTGTATCAACTACGGCATCCAAATCAGCATGGATCTGAGCAATTTTGTTTGCAAAGCACTGTGCAGAATCTTTGCTGACAGTTACAGAGTGGTTTGCATTTTCCCCCTGTGATCTGTCATTTTTAATCAGTGCATTAATAAAATGAACAAATAAAAATATGCATACTAGGGAGTGTGGGTTTGGAGATTGCCAGCAAATTTCAGCCCTAGTGAGCTCCAAAGAAAGACTTCAGTCCCCTCACCATCACTTTTTAGTGCTTGCCAGTACACAAAAGCCTTGTGTAAAGGTCTGAAGACTGCCTCTCCCTTGCTCTTTTTTAAGACATCGTGGATAACACAATTACTTCTGTATCGATTCAACTTTCTACTCTTACTTTTTGATTTTCCCCTTTTATCTAGCTTGATGGAGAGACCTGGGGCAATCAAAAGTTTGTCCATAGTTTGGTTCCCTTTTCATTGGCCTCAAAAAGCCATTTACATACAACATGTAATGTAGATTTTTCTTCTGCTCAACAGAGCTGAGTTTGCTTTCTGCATATCCTCTTAAGGCTAAGCCACTCTCTGCCAGTAAAGGCCCAGCTGTTCATGCTCAGCAGATGTTTTGTCCTGTTCCAATGGTTTCCCTGACTACCTCCCAATTATTTTCTTTCCCTCCAATAAGTCAATAGAAGCCATTCACTTTTATGTTATAATGTAAAGTGCCACATTTGAGAACTTGGTGTTAGTGGAGCCCAAGCCTTTCCAGTGAACACAATAACTGGAATGAAGAGAAAGGTTTTACTACCTCTCAAAAGCTTTCCTCACTGTAGCCCATTCTGTTAGCCCACAGAAAGCAGCAGGCACCATATGTATGGGGGATGGTAAAAGGGGTAAAACTTACGGATAGGGGGAGAGAAATCTGCAGAATGTGGAATTTGACTGCAGTAAAATAGAAACTAAGAAGCATCAGGTTTTGTTGTTGTTCAGTCGCACAGTCAATTCCGAACCTTTGCGACCCCATGGACCACTGTCCGCCAGGCACTTCTGTCCTCCACCATCCTCCTCAACTCGCTCAGCTCTGTGCCCATTGTCTCTACAATATTGTTTAGCCATCTCATTTTTGGCCGCCCCCTTTTTCTTTTGCCCTCCACCCTTCCCAGCATCAAGGCTTTCTCAAGTGAATCCTCTCTTCTCATTTGATGTCCAAAGTACTTTAGCTTCATCTTTACTATTTGACCTTCTAAGGAGCAGTCAGGGTTAATTTCTTCTAAGATTGACCTATTTGTTCTCCTCCCTGTCCAGGGGACTCTCAAAACTCTCCTCCAAAACCACATCTCAAAGGCATCTATTCTTCTGCACTCAGCTTTCTTAATGGTCCAGCTCTCACAACCATACATTGCCACCGGAAATACCATTGCTTTGACTATATGAATTTTTGTTTGCAATGTGATGTCTCTACTTTTCACTATGTTCCCCAGGTTTCTCATTGCTTGCCTCCCAAGAATCAGTCGCCTTTTTATTTAATGGCTGCAATCACCATCTGCAGTGAGCTTTGATCCTAAGAAAGTAAAATCTGTCACTGCTTCTACTTCTTCCATATCTATTTTCCAGGGACTGATAGGGCCTGTTGCCATGATCTTGGTTTTCTTTATATTGAGTCTCAAGCCAGCTTTTGCACTTTCTTCTTTCAACCTGTACTCCAAGTAAATACATGGTAGGTTTATCTCCTCTTCAGATCCACTCTTCACTACAAAAATGTGAAGATTTGGCATTCTGGAAGAGATGGAAATACCTCCTCTTGCCTGCATGGACACCCAAGACATGAAGGTCTTTGTGATTCCCTTCTGCAGTAGAAAACAACAGCAACCAAGTGAGAGCACAGTGTGCCCTCTAGAGGAAGAGACTGCACAGTACTAGAACAATTGCACGACTTAAAAAAATTAATATAAAAGGAAGTTTGTGTGTCACAGGGATCCTCCGGTTGGAGACTGATGTGCAGGAGTTCGGTTTCAAGTTGTATTATTTGTATGATGACACCAGATCAAACCGGTTGTAAGGATAACACACCTACGGTATCCCACTATCATAGGACTCGTTCCACCTTCCAGAGATCTGTACCCATTCAGGAAGCCCACATCACCTTTGTGCTGCTTCAGAGTACCTGTGGTCCTGCTCTAGGCTACAGAAATCTATGATAGGTTTCGATCACTGACTGTTTATGGTTACAAACCAGCCTGATCAGGTAGGACATGCAGTGTGAATTAGCAAAATGTAGCATTGCCAATAAAGAAGTAAAGCAACCAGCTTATGCTCTATATCAGGGATTCTCAACCTGTGGTCGGTGGGTCGGATGTGGCCCACAGGACCATTTCATGTGGCCCCCACTGCATCCACCACACCAAGAATTCCCATGTGGTTGAGGAAGGGCAAAATGGCTGTCCAGCCCCTGAAGCTGTCTGAGGAAGTGTGACCTGGCCCCCAGCTTAAAAAGGTTGAGAACGCCTGCTGTATATAATAAGTACTGTACACATCTTCTGTATCAAGACAGCTTTTATTTAAAGGAAAACTAAGTTCAAAGTTCAGAATTACTAAAAAGGTACAAAATTAAACAGGAACATTTTTACTTTTCCCCTTTCCCAGGTTAAAACAAACAACTCATATCTAATTACATTTCCTAGACTGGCCTGGCATAGCTAGGAACATATTTAACAACATCTTTCTACTGTTTACTCACAAGCAAGTATAAGCACACTTCTTCCTCCTCTCCTGATAAGCATATGCGACACATAGCCATCATAATCTTAATCAGAATCATGGCACTTCTTCTTCACATTCCAATATAACAAGACCCATTTTTCATTTCTCATCCCATCTCTACCTGGATATTAACCAATAAAATCCCTGCTTGGGAGGACAGCAAGGAAGCTGTGCATACGCGCCAAGCACTGTAGGCATGCATGCATACCAAGTGCTTGGCGCGCATGCACAGTGGGGGACCCAGTGAAAAGGTAAGCCCCGAAAGTGGTTCTCCCCAAAAGCTGTTGCCAGTTCTCCAGGACACTGGGAAAAGTTACTAACAGGTCTGGCGAACTGGTGCGAACCTGTTACATCCCATCACTGTGTGGCAGGCATGACTAGACACCGGAGTGCACAGAACGCTGTTACCTTCTCAACAAAGTGATCCCTAATTATCTACTTGCAATTTCTTGCTTTCAAACTGCTAGGTTGGCAGGAGCTGGGACAAAGATGGGAGCTCATGCCTTCCTGCAGTACTCAGGAATTGAACTGCTGACCTTCCGCCTCCCAGTCAGCATCAAAAATGACATGGGAGGGTAATACCAAAGCACTTGCCCAAGACCGAACCCATTGGAGGTCCATAGCTGCCCAATATGCTACACAGCATGGGAGGGATCTAAGTCTAACTAAGCATAACTAGTTTAGTTATTTATGAATCATATGAACAGAAAGGGTGACTTTTAAAAATGAAGCTGTAACGGCAACTTTGTAGACCTTGTATCTGCAGCTAATTCATTTTGAAAAGAGACCTGGGTGTCTAAATCAGGAGCTCTCAACCTTTTAAAGCTGGGGTCCAGATCACGCTCCCTCAGACAGCTTCAGGGGTTGTATAGCCATTTTGCTCTTCCTCCACCACATGGCACTTCCAGGTGTGGTGGAGGTGGTGGTGGGCCACATGAAATAGTGCTGTGGGCCGCAGGTTGAGAATCCCTGGTCTAAATGATCAGTACATAATATTATCCTCCAAGACCTTATCAGTAGTTCCTGGGCCATTCAGTATCAAAAGTGGCAAGCAGGTGGCTACAGCAATTGTCGTTTGCATAAACTATAAAAAGAACCAAGCTGACACTATAACAGCACATGCACAAATGGAGGTAAATAGAAGGAGACATTCCGGTCACCAAACAAGACATACAATGGAATAGTCATTCATAGGAGCTGCCATGATATTTGAAGAGATATAACATGGGAACAATTCATTTTTGGAGAAATTTAACCCCAATCTCTGTAGAATTTTCCCATTGAACCCCCTTCCCTCACCCCTGAAACTGCTGCATCTCCATGAGCAAAGAATGGAGTGATAGATGGGTGCCATGTGAAATCCTCCACCACCCAAATATAAACAGGTAGCAGAGATCCCCAGTAGATGCCAAAGTGTTTCTACTACAAGAGTAGGACAGTTGTGGACCTCTTCATGTCATTCGTGTACATCTCCCCTTCATCCCAGACCATTGCTCATAGTGGCTGGCTTGATGGGATATGGTACCCAATACAATCTGGAGAGCCCCAAGTCCTTCAATATCACCTGGCAAATGCATTCCAGAATGTTTACATCTGCATAAAAACACTGATATTATTCTAGGAATTTAATACCTTTTTTGTTTAATTTGATAGTGCTGTGATGCTATTGTTTGACTTGGATTTTACAGCTGTTATTTCATATATGCATTATTTTATATGAACAATTTGTCCTAAAAGGTGGCATGTATTTGGTTGTGTACAAATAAATAACATATATAAAGGTGAAGGTCACCCTTGCTCAAAAGCCAGTAGTATCCAACTCTAGGGCTCAGTGCTCATCTCTGTTTATAGCCAAAGAGCCAGCGCTGTTTGAGTCTGCAGTCATTTCTGTGGACATGTGGCAAGCATGCCTAGACACAGAACGTTGTTTACCTTCCCACCGAAGTGGTCCCTATTTATCTAGTTACAATTTCTTGCTTTCAAACTGCTACGTTGGGAGGAGCTAAGACAGAGACAGGAGCTCGTCCCGTCATGCAGTACTTGAGTCTGAAACTGCTGACCTGCCAACCTTCCAGTCATCAACTTCAGCGTCTTAAACCATTAAGCCACCGCAGTCCCTTTATGTTTATATGTAAACATAAATAAATAAAGCTTTTTTTTTTAAATGAAGCTGCAGCACTGTGAAAAACTTAAGTAGTTTTACTATTAATTTCTTGCACTTTTAGACCACCTGATAAACAGAATTCTCTGGGCAGAGCATGCTCTCTCTCTCTCTCTCTCTCTCTCTCTCTCATGCCTCTGTGTGTGTGTCTCTGTGTGTGTGTTTTAAAAGCTACTTCAATTGATGTTTATAACATTGTTGAATACCTACGTCACCAAACCCATGTAAACCATTCATTCCCTTTTGCACCACCCACCCCACATTCCCAGGGTTTGTAACTAAAAACAAAAAATCCAGTCTCCTCCTCCCCAGCTGTGTCTGCCATGAGCAGCTAATCCCAGTGTTGGGTGGAGAAGGGGGGAGGCTTCGAACATCAGCAAGTGCTATAAATAACCATTTGGGAACATCAAGTTCTGTGCTGGCGCATGTTACACAACCAATACACTCCTGTGACCCCAACCTAACAAACACACACTCTCCCTGCTCATCCTTTCACTCTCTCGCATTTTCTTGCTCTCTTTTTATACACAGTAAAACCTCGCATAAGGAGCACCTCACTTAGAGACTAACTTGCTTAAAGAGCAGACTTTTCTCTGAATGGTCGCCTCGCTTAACAACTAAAACCAACCAAAAACTCGCTTTAGAACTAAATTGGGGGTTGCAATCCCCCCCCCTGCCAGAAGTCGCAATTGGTCACTTACAGTGTTTTTTCACTTAAAGAGCAAACTCACTTAAAGAGCAATCCTGTGGAACACATTATGCTCTTTAAATGAGGTGCCACTGTATATATTTGGGCTTTCTGGACAATTAACCAATAGCACAAGTCTCATGCACAAGAAGTGTGCAGTCAAATCACAACAAGATAACTTCTCTCTTCTCCAATTTGGTTTGTTGTTGTTGTTAGATGCCCACCAAGTTGCCTTTGATGTATAGCAGCCATAGGAATGAGCAATCTACAAAATGTCCCGTCCTCAATAGGCTTGCTCAACTCTTATAAGCACAAGGATGTTGGCCCTTTACAGCAGGGGTTCCCAACCTAAGGCCCATGGGCTGGATCCAGCCTGCAGTGCCATTTCATATGCCCCCCCCCTTCCAAGGGCATTCGATAAACAAAATGTCCACCCTTTGAAGCTGTTGGGACAAAATAGCCACTCCCACCAGGCAGGCAGGGCAAAAGGGTGTCCGGCCCTCGAAGCTGACTGAGAGAGCGTGACCTGGACCCGGCTTGAAAAGGTTAGGAACCCCTGTTTTACTGACTCAATCCATCTCATATTTGGTTTTCTTCGTCTCCTGTTGCCTTCCACCTTTCCCAGCATTATGGTCTTTTCCAGAGAATCCTGTCTTCTCATGATATGCTCAGACTAGGAGAACCTCGGTTTTATCATTTTTGCCTCCAGAGATAGTCCAGGCTTGATTTGCTGTAGGACCCACATGATTGTCTTTTCAGCAGTCTAGGCGTCCGCAAAGCTGTTTTCCAGCATCATATTTCAAACAAGTCAATTTTTCCGTTGCCAGCTTTATTTACTGTTCAGCTTTTACACCAATACATAGAATTATGCCTCATCCAGAACTTGGAAAAATTACATTTCCAGATTATAGCTTCCAGAATCCCCAACCAGCATGGCCACTGGCAGGGGGTTCTGGAAGCTATTGTTGAATATATTTTTTTTAAATGGTAGCTCTGTTTGTGCAAGCATATCAGAGAGTAAACAAAACAAAAAGACAAAAAACGTTGTGGCACTTTAAAGACTAACTGCTGTATTTTGATCCACGAAAGCTAACATCAAAATACAGCAGTTAGTCTTTAAGGTGCCATAATGTTTGTTGTCCTTTTGTTTTGTTTACTCTCTGATATAGTTGAAAAAGAATGCTTCCAAGTCCCCCTCTCTCCAACTATATATCCCAAGAGCTAGACCGGGAGTGCCCAAACTACGGCCAGTGGGCTGGATCCAGGCCCCAACGCCAATTCAACCCATGCTGCTCTCATCGCTCCCACAAGCAGAAGTAAAACGCATCCATAAGGACGTGCTTTATTTCCGCTTCCGGGAGCGATGAGGGTGGTGTGGGCCAGATGGATTGGTGTCAGGGGCTGGATCTGGCCCATGGGCCATAGTTTTGGCGCCCCTGGTTTAAGCAGAGAAAATGGCAACCTAAAAAATCTATCTCATCCTGTTGCAAAACATATCTGTTGCAAAACAGATTGCAAGACACGTTTTACTTCCCCTTCAAGTGGGAAGAACCATGCAACGGGCCTTGCTAAACCCCATGACTGGCCTGCTGAACCCCATGACCGGCCTGAAAAGTTTGGGCACTTCACTTAGTGCTTTGCTCTCTTTGCCCTGCAGACAAGTATCAAGTGTGCTTCAAGTTCACACATGGTTCTTCTGGGGACAGGGTGGCCACTGAGTTCAAGGCTAGGAATCTGTTAGGATTTCCTGGAATGAGCTTCAGCTTCTATGGTCATCAGGGGACAAGAGGAGAGAAATAAATTCTGGACTTCAGTGCCAGCAAGTTCCACAGCAGCAGAAGCAGCACATGTGACACCCACAGGCCGATGACATGGCATTTTTGAAAATATTCAGCCTGGACAGGATAACAGACACATTTCTATACTGGCTCAGATCTGTCTGGTTCCTCTTACCTATTAGTTCCTGCTCTGTTTGCTGTACCTCCCTGGCTGATGTAACTGGGCTGTGAATCAAGATAGCCTGGCTTGATGCCAGCCCCTTACATAACATCAGTGAGTGGCTTGTATAATCTTTGTGGGGTGTGTGTGTGGATGAAGAAGATTGAATGTCGAGACACAGGGGGCTTAAATGAAATACTGTATATACCTGCATGCTGAAATGGCTTTTTGCCCATCTGTTCGCATTACCTTCGCTGTAACAAAAACAACAACAACTTGTCTTTATCTCATCTGATTCAGGGATCATTTATGCAACTAGAATGAGATTAAGGCTGTGGGTTACCAAACAGTACCAAATTAATATGCGCACTTGGAACTTGAACATATGGCATATACACTGGTACCTTGGATAACGTTAACATTTGGTTCCACAAGCCTTAACATTATCTGGTTTTTAACGTTGTGTGATGCATTGATTCCACAATGTTAAAAAAAAAAAGCCGGTTCAACCCCCAACCCAAAGGCAAAACACAAAGGTGAAAGAGATTCGCCCTGCCTTCCCTGCTGAAACAACAGGATTGGCAGGACGAAACCCTTGCTGTTAGCCTTTGCCTTTGGCCAGAGAAATGCAAACCTAACAGCAAACGGTCTCAACGTTGGGGAATTTGAGGTAAACATTTGCATCGCTCAGCATTATCTTAACATTGTGCAATGCAAATGTTTGCCTCAAATTCCCCAACGTTATCCGATTTTAACGTTATCTGATGCAAACGTTATCCAAGGTACCACTGTACTGTGGGTTTGGAGAGGGACAGGCATCCACTGAATTCCCACCCCATACTCAGTAGCGTAGCGTGGGGGGGCACCCCGGGCGGCACTTTTGGACGTATGGGTGTTCTTGGATTAAAATTCCCAGAAGCCCTAGCAGGAGCGGGTGTCTGCATCCTAGACCCCGCCCAGGGGGCAGCAAATTTGGCTTATGCCCTGGGCGGCTGAATCCCACGCTACGCTACTGCCCATACTCCCTTAACTCCTGCCACATGTACCCAAAATGCTATTGTGTGACACAGTAATCGTGATTTTGGATTGTTCAGGGCTGTGTCTGCTTGCACAAAGGAACATATTATAAAACTGTGAAGTCTTATAAAACCAAATAGTATGAAACTGTGAAGACACTGTGAAATGTTTCAAAGTTCTTTATTTCACCTCCTCCAGAGGGGTAAGCAATCAAGACAGAAGGTTCCTTGTGCTATCGATTATTAGACGCTGTGCAGTGTCATATGAGCAGTTGTGGGCCACTGCCCTCGCCCTGTCGCATGTTGTTTTGCCTCCCTCCTTGTACTTTGCTCCCATTAGCCCTCCTCCTTCTGTCCCAACACCTTCCTAGAAAGTCAGAGTAAATGATTATCTCACAGGAGGCCAGCCAGAGGAAGTCAACCAGAGGATAGAGAGGAATAATATAGCAAATGGAAGTAAAACTTCACAGAACTTTGAAGAGAATCAGCGGCTGGAGAGGATAAATCTGTCACAAAGTTGAGTACACCCTGCAATTAGAATGTTGCTGTTACTCAGTCGTACAGTTGAGTCTGACTCTTTGCGACCCCATGGACCACAGGACACCAAGGTCCTCTGCCATCTGGAATCTACCCAGATCCACAGCCATTGTGTCAACGATGATATCTAACCATCTCCTCCTTTGCTGTCCACTTCTTCTTTTGCCTTCAAACTTTCCTGGCATCAAGGCCTTCTCCAGTGAGTCCTCTCTTCTCATTTGATGAAGATTACCTGGCCAGACTTATATAAAAATATAGTACAGTAATATTTATTGTTTTAGCAAAATAAACAAAACTAGCAGACACGGACAAGATATATGCCTGTAAATACAACAGAAAATGAAACATTCCTAGTTAAAGCAATAAACTGCACTAGATTTGCAACTCAAATCCTACTTTTTTATTGCAATGTAAATAAATATGTAATCTTCCCATACTTCACAGATTAAAATGGCCAATTTTTGCAATATTTGTCACTCCAAGAATGGAAGCCCAAACGTCAGAACCCCAATAGACTTTCCAAAAGGGCTGATTCTGCTGTCTGCTGTAATCATTTAACTTGTAATTTTTTGCTTTCTAGCAGTTTATGGTCTATTGTGCAGGTGAAGAACTTACGGTTCTTCAGATGCTGCTGAACTCAGTTCCCATCAGATTTAGCCAACCCTGGACAAGACTAGACAGGGGAATTTAGAGCAATCCAGGCCGTGCTTTTAAAAGCTGTTATCTTTGGTGTCATCTATTTTGTCTCACACTTGAGCAGTCCTTCCATTCACATGGAAGACATTTCGCCTTCTGTGAGAAGGATTCAGACAGCACTTCAGGTCACTCTGAGTTCTCTTTCAGTTATGGGCAAGTCCTCCTATCCCCTTCCTTGCCTTTTGTCATGGATGTCATTGCATGGGCTGTAGGGACTTCTCTTTTTGTGTTTAATTTAGTAAGAGGAATAGTGCTACAGCAATATACCAACCAAGCAAGGATACTCACTTATATGTGAAATAGCTCTGTGTCACTTAGGATAATATTTTTAAAAATGTGTGAGAAAAGAAAAAATATATCACAGGGTTGACACTGAAGATAACACTGCCCACAGCTCTATTTGGGAGTGAATTAGGAAACTACACAGACTACAGAATTTGATAATCAGGAGCACTCCCAGACGCTCTGAATAAACTGCAGCCCTAGTGCTGTGATAGCAAGGAGAAAAATAACTCGAAAAAAGGAGCAGAATGAATTGCTCTTATTTAGATAAACACATGGTCATCAGAAAATTGGGTGAGCCATATCACACTGAAATAGCAAATGAAATAGAGAACTATGTGCTCATCTGATCTCCTCTTAGTAGTTCATTGAGCACCTAGGCCCAAGTTCTTTACACTCATGTTGCAGATAAACTGGAAAAACAGGATTGTTATGTAGCAGGTTATAAACAGATAAATATGGACATCAGCAGCTTCAGAAAATCAATTGGCAGTCTCTGTAGGCTGCCTCCTTGTTAATGAGCGTGTACCAACAATAGACAGAAAGCATATTGATTGACACCTTCTTTATACCCAGATTTAACTTCTGAGACTAGAGGTGGGAGATGAGCCACAAAAAAGTGAAGTCTACCAACTCACACTAAACATTTATCAACTCATCTCTCTGCAGCAAAATGAGGGATAAAATAAGAAAAGCGATGCACTAAGAATCAGACTAGAGAAGAGGGATTTCTGAAGCATAGCAATGTGCAGTACACATGTGTGTATAAGTGTGCACATGCAGCCGGGCATTGAGAACAGCAGTGTGAGAATCAGGGTACAAGAAACTTATGACAGTGATCTTCTTTTACAGGAAAGGCGTAGAAATGAAGATGCTAGTTTCTCCTAATATTAGCACACAGAACCATCCATAGAAGTGGAATGACAAGAGACTGAAGACAGCATAGTTAAACTATGGAATCCAGTGTCCCAAAATTTAGTGGTGTTTGCCAATATCTATGGCATTAAAGGGGGTTAGACCAATTCAGGGAATTTTGGACCAGTAATGATTACTAGTTAGGGTGTCTATATATTGCTGCTAGTACTGGAGGCCGTAACCAAGAAACACAAATGGGAATGATGGGGAAACTTCCCAAAGACTTATGGCTGGTAACTCTTGGTACTAGACATAGGACTAAATAGATCTCTGATCTGATTTAGCACAATTCTTCACTTCCTACACACACAAAAGAGCTCCCCCCACCTAGTAAAGAGTCTTTCTGTTTATTTATTAGTCTGCAAAAGAAAGCAGGAACAAAATATTACTGATCATGCAAGGTCTATTCTAGATAGAAGTTCAGACACTGCAGTTGTATATGCAGTTGTGCTGACTGTGGCCCGTGATGGCAAACCTTGGCACTCCAGATATTCTTGGACTTCAATCCCCAGAAACCCAAGCCCCCGTGAATCCACATGAATGGGTTTGCTGGGATTCATCCGGCCTGCACCGCACCACCCTCATTGCTCCTGGAAGCGGAAGTAAAACACACCTGTACGGGGGCTTGGGTTTCTGGGAATTGAAGACCAAGAACATCTGGAATGCCAAGGTTTGCCATCACGGACTGTAGCTATCCAGTGATGGGGAGGGGACTTTGTATGTGTTCAGGGCCACTCTTCTCCAGTCATGGGACAGATTTGGGTGGGAAGGTCCCAGTTGATGCAATTTAAGGAATATTAAAAGCTCCATTAAAAAAATTATAGTTGTAGTGTTGAGCCCTAGTTTAGTTTAAGCTTGCTTGCAACTCCCTTCATGGATTCTTTTCCACTAAGCACTTAGTTACCTGCAGTGTTAGATGCTGCAATGTTAGCATCAAGAAGTGAATCAAGTCTCTTATTCCTTCTACTTAAAACCTATCTGTAGATTATTATCCTATTGGTATAAACTTATTGAGAGAAATGTTTAAACCATTATACATCTGTCCATCACTGCCTTTAAAGCCCTTACTGCAAACATATGTCTTGATTTTCTACAAATTGATTAGTCTGCCCAGCAGTGGACATACTGTTGGCAGTCTACAAATATGCTTCAGGCTAGTTACAGGTACTGTTTGACCATCCTTTGCTAGCTGATGGTTTAGTAGGCAAATACACTATCAAGAAATCTGGGGTTTGTTCCTCCTATACCATGGGTGGATTGAAAGGTGGGGGGGGGGGGGTTGCTGCTTGTATGACACAAAACTGCCTAATAAGCTACATAACATGGGATGATCTAAATCTTAGTCTATGTCATGACACAAAAGCTGAAATGAATTCATCTTTGTTTTTTTCCATCCAAAGTGAATTTTTTTCTGAGTTGCTGAAGGGCCTCTACTTTTTCATGTCAGTACATTTCAATAGCCCCCCCCCCCCCCGGTGTGGGTGTGTTGGATGTGCTATGGAGTGGAGAGGGTTGTATCTGTAGGTGAGGTTTTAGTGATTTTAACTCTAGGGCATTATGTTTAGAATTGTGGTAACAAGACTACACAGTGTTTCCTCTGTCCTGATCATCCTCTTTTTAAAAATAATAATAATGCAGCATACAGTATAAGAATAGTGCTATAACATCATATCAATTTATCACTAGGTCTTTGTTCTAGATATGGTGATATGGTATTATAGCACTATTTTCATGTACAGTATTTAATTAAAAAATAAAAAAACCCAGTGATCAAACCAATGAAGTACTGGTGAGACAGGATCATGAAAAGGAAGGAAAGATGAGGGGCTGCAGATTGGACTGGAATGCCAGTCACATCATCAGCGTAGATACTGAACTTCTGATTCACCCTGCAAGCTCAGTGTTAGTACTTATTACGATATCAATCAGTCCAATTCGTCTTTCCAATGGTATAGTGGTTAAACTGCTGTACTGCAACCAGAAGGTTGTGAGTTCGATCCTAACCAGGGATCAAGGTTGATTCAGCCTTCCATCCTTCCTAGGTCAATAAAATGAGTAGTACCCAGAATGTTTTTTTTTTTGAGGGGGGATGCTAGTTAACTTGTGAACTGCCCAGAGAGTAGACTAAGCACTATGGGGTGTTATATAAGTGTACTGTAATTGCTATTGCTATTTAATCCAAGATGATCAGTTTTTGTCAGGATTAGTTCCACTATCTTATTAGCTTAATATCCTTCTTTAGCTTTTGGGATGAAATACCCACCACAATATGAAGCACAAAAACAGTGCTGAACTAGTTTACAAAGAGAAGGAGTCAGAGTAAGACTGTGTTGAGTTGCCTAAACTGGTGTTGGATTAGTAGCTGGGCTTATCTGCTGAAGGAATCTGTTTACTACTACTACTCCACTTTGCTTTCTTATTTGAATACAGTAAAACCTCATATAACACTAAAACCTGGTTCCACAAGTCTTGGTGTTATATGATTTTTAGTGTTATCTGATGCATGTTAAAATCCTATGGGATCCATAGAGATACATTGTAACCACACAGGCTTTAGCGGTTGTTATCTGAAGCATCCCATAGGATCTTAATGTTATCTGATGCAATTCTTCCCCCCAGATTCCTTAATGTTATGCGATTTTAGTGTTATTCGATACTAATGTTATATGAGGTATTACTGGTATATGGCAAATTGTTACAAAGATAAAAGAAATCACAGTGTTCTTTCACCCAGAGGAAGTGAGACATTTTACTAAGTTTCTCAGACTTCTTCAACTCAAGGAAGAGGTGGGTGGGCATATGTTGATTGAGAGCACAACATTGGGTTTAACAACTTTTTCTGGGGCTCTGATGAAATCTGGCTAATTAAATTGTGTATTACAGTTTAATATAGTCTGCTATGGTAATAGAGTAGACCATACTGCCAGCAACTCAACGCTGAGTGTCAGGTGGCGGTTGACTAACCTGACAACCCTGAGGACGAATGGCTTTGGGTGGTGAAGTCCACAGGGAAGGGTGATGGTCCCCAAGTGGATTAAATCCCACTTAAATCCATCTTGATGGAGGGCAGCAGCTTCATCTATACTGGCCTAGGGCGGAGAACTTTGCATGCCAAAAGGGTTCAGGACCAGAAAGTGACTCACAGAACTGGATCAGTGGTATGGGTGTCATACTGCGATGTGGAAGGTCGGGGAAGACCACTGCATTATTTTGTTCCCAAGATAATCTTCATGGCTGAAAGTCAAATAAACATGGTCCTCAGTCCCTGGCAGACCTTCAGTGGGCACAGGGTGCTAAGAATCTCCGGGTCAGCCATAAGTTTGTACCTGGAATGTCAGGAGTATTTATGAAAGAGAAAATATTTATAATATAGTAAAGAAAATGAAGAGACTGAATGTTGATATAATGGAAATGAGTGAGACAAGGTGGTCAGGAGTGGACCAATCCAGTGTGTCTGAGTACATGGTCCATTACTCAGGAAACAATAAAAAACATCACTGGAATGGATTCGGGGTGATCCTGATACCTCCTCAAAAAGAACAGGGCCTTCACCTGCACATTGGCTCATAGATGGGAAGTAAAACTGCTCAACTGAAAGGCATGTAAAAAATCGGAACAAGTCTTTCAATTCACAAGAAAATCTGCCCATTTTGAAAGGAACAAAAGAGTAGAAATTAGAACTGCCTTGTGGCTGTTTAGCCAGACTAGTGTGCCAATCTTTCTCCTAGTCAACGTCACCTACTCTTTCCTGCACTCCGCAGTGCAACCCTTGCAGGAAGCTCCTCCATGGCTTGGGTCAGACAGCTGGCTTGACCTATTTAGCAAGCCACATAGAAATGCTAAATCCTAACCCACCTCCATGCTGATCCCAAGGGACAGTTACACCCCTTGTCCCATCTCCTGATGTTGCCCCAGCCGATGGGGAATTGGGGTGCTAGGATCATGATGCTAATTTCTCCCCAGATACAGCCCACTCAAAAGTCAGCTTATTCTAACATAGGTGTCCACTTTCAATCTGTCCCCGGCTGTAATTAACACCAAGGATGGAAAGGAGATAAGGAGATTTTTTCCCAGTGCTCTCTGCCAGCTACAATTTTAACACCTCAAAGCTGACTGTCCACACTCTGGAGCTTCTTCAATATTTGATATAACCCCTGAGGAGCAAGATCTTCACACATGGTTTTCCACTTCCCGTTGAGGTACATGAGGAAATGACTGCCTACTGTCAGTCACAGTCTTGGCTCACAGAAGAGTTAATCTCCCAGCTTTTAGGCCAACACTAGCTTTCCTGGGTACCGCACGATGGAATGAGCTCTTGTTTCTGTCCCAGATCCTGCCAACCTAACAATTCGAAAGCAAGAAATTGCAAGTAGACAAATAGGGACCAGTTTGGTGGGAAGATAAAGTGTTCTGTGTGCTCCTGTGTCTAATCATGCCTGCCACATGACCACAGAAACGTCTGCAGACGCAGACAGCACTGGCTCTTCGGCTAAGAAACTGAGCACTGATCCCTAGTCGGCTATGACTGGCTTTCGAGCAAGGGTGACCTTTACCTTTACTTTTCTCTTGAGCCCCACAACAGGTTCTGTGATCTGTGCTAGGCTGAGTTTCAAATTCTGAGCTTTTGAACTCAAAAGATAAAGGGCATGCCAAGCTAGGACCCTAAAGGACAACCAGGATGGGTGGGTGGATGGATGGACAGTCCATCCAAACACATGACTCCACCAGGAAAGCCTAGAAAGCTGCTAGCCAGCATGCAGGGCATTTTTGACTGACAGAAAGTCAGGCCACACTCCTGAGACCTTTTCTCTTCTGCTGCACTTTATTGCCAATCATTTCCTTAGAACCTAGGTGAATTTAATTCCAAGAAGACATATACACAGTATCTGACTTGTGATGTCAGGAAATAAGACAAAATGAAACATTAGGAATCATTTGCTAGAACACACCCTTCTCCCTTTGACCCCTGAATTTGGTGTATAAAAACCATGCCTGTAAGTTTCACTCCTTGTCTGAAGAAGTGGACTTGATCCACGAAAGCTAACAATAAAAATATAGCAGTTAGTCTTTAAAGTGCTACAGTGTTTTTTATTTTGTTTTGTTTTGTTTTTTGATATATTAGGATATCAGGCTCTCAAAATTAAAATTTTGTGGAAAACTTTCTTTTTTGGCCTACGACTCACAGGAACCCCAGAATCTAGAAGATGTAGTCTTAAAAGTAACTTTTCCAAGCTTTCTTTATTACTAAATGGCTGTCTCTCTCCAGGGCTAAAAGCCAGAAGGAAAGTTCCACAAACTCATCATTGTTCTAACAACTTGTTCTTATGTACTGTCCTCCTTTAACCTTGTAAGGTTTTTCAAGAGATGTAAGATCCCTGAATGATTTACTATTGCCCCACAATCCCAAGTGAGTTTCCACAGCTGACAACAGCAGGTGCAAATAGAAGAGTTGCCAGCTTTTGAGATGTCCTCAGAATCTCATCTCCATTCAGTTCCCTAGCCTAGACAGTCTCAGAGAATTTACATTGCCCCATTTCTCCCACCTCCAATAAGGGATAATAACACTGATTTACTGAAGAGAAACAGGGTCTTTCTTCTTCTTCAAGTGCTGTATCCAGTTGTGAATATTAGCTATCCTCACAACCATCAGCCATGAAGATTGTCCTAGGAACAATATAATGCAGTGACCTTCCATTTGCCTTCCACATCACAGTGTGATACCCATGCCACTGATCCAGTTCTGCGAGTCACTTTCTGGTTGTGAGCCCTTTTGGCACACTAAGTCCTCTTCAATCCCTGGCCAGCATGGATGAAGCTGTTTCCCTCCATCAAGATGGATTCAAGTGGGATTAAATCCACTTGGGGACCATCACCCTTCCCTGTGGACTTCACCACCCAAGGCTGTTAGCCATCAGTATGGTCTACTACCAGTGGTGGGATTCAAATTTTTTTTTACTACCTACTCTGTGGGCATGGTATGGTGGGCATGGCCAGGGGAAAGCCCTGCATTGCACCCGAAATAGGACTACTGTACTTTATTTCAAAACTTCGATGGATGGGCCCAGCCAGAATTTTTGTTACCAGTTCTGGTGAACTGGTGTAAACCTTCTGAATCCCACCACTGTCTACCAGGGCCATAGCCAGGATTCTAGATGTGGGTGGGTGAGTTTTTTCAGGGTGGGCAACAAAGCCTCTTTTCAATGCATTCCTATGGGAAACCACACCTTGCCAGGGTGGGCAAACTGCTAACTCAGGGTAGGCCAAGCCTGCCCTGGCACCCCTCTTGCTACAGCCCTGCTGACTACTACTCTATTACAATAGCAGGGGAATAAACCCTCTTGCTGGTATCGCTCCACCTAAGATAAGGAGAGAAGTAGCAGCCGTCAAGAAAGAAGCAAGAGAATGATCATCAACATCCTCTGAACGGATACGAGCCTCAAGTCCGCCGCTCAGATTCAGGAAGAGCTTTATTTATTTATTTATTTTTATTTATTCACGTTTGCTATGGCAAGAACAAAATTCTTGAGGGTACACAAGAGCGAAACCAAATTAGAAGATGGAGGAAGGAGCTTACTGGGCAAGTAACAGCATTAAAGGAGGATATAGCTGAGGAACTCAACCTCCCAGGAGGACCCTGAATAGGCTGAGGGTCGAAATCCCTAACTGCAAGACCAACATGCTCAAGTGGGGGCTGTTGTGTGAATGTGGAGGGATACAGAATCCGGCTCATTGGCCAGTCTGCCAATTACTTCCAGAAACATGCATGTCCAACGAGGACTTGAGTTTGGCCAAAAACAAAGCCAAGAAACAAGTAACATGGCCAGACTGGCAGAGAAGAACCTTTGCCCTTGCTTATTCTTTGGCCTACAAGTCCCACGTTCCTGTGGGACCCGATGGCTACCTAGTCCTGGGGAGTCGCAGGCCACATCTGGACGACCGAAGTTCTCCCCATCATATCCCATCCCACTGAATTTCAGACGGTGACGATCCTCAGGGCGGAGACTCTCCTTTGGCGGTGCCCACTCGGGACAGGGCTGTCCACTCACTCTGCCCAAGGGGCGCTTGGCCCTGGAGGGGGACGCCTGCTTGGCCAGGCTTAAGAAGGCCCAGACCGAGACCCGCTCCCTTCTTTCCTCCTCCTCCCGCCGCCAGCCTTGCGTGGCCGTCCGGGGTGAGCTCGGGTGAAGCGGCGTCCTCGGCTGAACCGGGTTCGGGCGAGGGCGGTTCTGACGCGCCGCCGCCGCCGCCATCGGAGGAGGAGGAGGAGGCGCCTGACTTGGGCCGGTGCCTGCGAGGTCGCTGCGGCTGAGGGAGAAAAAACACAACCAGAGAGAAGGGACACCGGAGCAGGACTTCTTTGCTGCCAGCCGAGGCTGAGAGCGGAAGGGCGGACAAGAGGGCTACTAGGCGAGAGCCCGGGCCAAAGAAGCCCCAGCGGACCGCCTGCCTCGCCTGCCTCGGCGCTACCCTTCCCTTCCGTCCCTCCCACTGGAGCGAGGTGAGACTGGGATGGCGGGTGCATGTTCCGGCAGTCATTGGCAGACCAGAGGAAACGAATCCAATTTTGTATCTCTTCACATTTACACAGTGTTACTATTATTATTATTTCGTGTCAGAAATGATTCTGGGTTGAAAGGATTTTTGCGGAAGAAACTCCGCTCAGGGGACGCCCAAACGAGGCTCCTTTCTCCTTTCCCCAAGAGCTGGGACAGAGACAGGCACGCAATCCGCCCTGCAGGACCCGGGTCTCGAATTGCTGACTTGCCAGCCTCACAGCTAAACAAGGTGAGCTTCTTAACCCCTGAGCCACCGCAGCCCCTAACACGTGTTGTTGTCTGCCAGCAACCAATATCTGAGCCTGTTGGTCTTCTTACCCTGGGTGGGGAGGTAAGATATTGTGGAGGTTTCGTTGCAGACACTTAAACTCAGACGCTTCTCTCTTCCACGAAGCTTCACACACGGACACACACACGAGTTTTAAAAATCAATTCCAGGCTATATTATGATGAGAGTATACAGATTGTTGTAGTCATCTTTTGGACTGGGAAGGCTATTTACAGTATTAAGTGTGTGTGAACAGTTATGGCATACATATATTATTTGTGGAATTTACAGTCCTTTCCAAAGGAATTGTCTGGCTGTGAGTTTTATATAAGTCTTATTTATTACTCCACAAGCAACCCAGTGGTTGTTGTTACTGTAGTGTCAGGTCTTTTGTAAGGTTGTTGAAGTATATGAGCTATTCAAAGAATGGTTTACAATTCATATGTCTGAGGAAGGTTCCATGCTTCAGCATTGATTTGAGCACAAGTCCTTGTTTGACCCTTTATCTATTACACCATCATGGCAAAAGCAACATGCAGTGAAACAGCTCCTCCTGTGTCTGGTGCGCAGCAAAATTTCTGTGATGAGTTCTCTGTTGTGCTTTATAATAAATGGGCACCCTCCAATTATTGTATTGCACAATTGGTCAAAACAGCATGAAGTAGTTGCCTGTTGAAACAGTACTTTGTGCGCAGGAAAATAGTTGGTTTTTTAAATAACTGCAAGCATGCATGGTAGAGGATGACAAGGCCAACAGGGACTATAGGTCCCCAAAACTTTTGAAGGTTTGAGGGTGCAATCCTATATGTACTTCAAACGAAGCTCCATGAAACTCACCATGACTTTCTTTTGTCTAGACATGGATGAGTCTTGTCCTGTTGGTTTAAATCAGGGGTGCCCAAACTTTTCAGGCCGCGGTCTGGTCATGTGGTTCAGGGAGCTGGTAACTATGGCCTGGGGGCTGGATGTGGCCCCTGGTGTCAATTCATCCAGCCCAAGAAGCGGAAGTAAAATGTGCCCATACAAGCACATTTTTCTTCCAGGAACGAGGGTTTTGTGGGCTGGATGAATTGGCATCGGGGGCCAAATCTGGACCCCGGGCCGTAGTTTGGGCACCCCTGGTTTAAATCTTGCAGCAGAGTGCTAATGGAGAAGAAAGTATTTTTCATTACCTAGTGTTTTGGGTTAAAGAAATATAGACTAGGAATCTTCGAGTATTGATTATCCTTTAAAAATACTACAGTCTTTCAGGAGGCTCTTTCTGTGTAGCCTAATCAAAAGTAAATTTCCCTGAGTACAGTTGTGCTTACTCTCAGGCAAGTAAGATATACATTTGCCACTCAGCCCTTCTAGGTATGCAGTTAGATGATCTGTGTTATGTTTCTCAACATGCTGACACCAAAGGGGTATAATAACAGACCCTGTTAATTTTAAAAATCATAAAATTAGCTGGGATTGCTCCTGAGTAAAGATATAAGGTCGACCTGCTCATGTACTTAGGAATTCAAAACTATGGTACCTACAAATGTTCTTCCACTCAAAAGTACTGAAGGCCAAGTTACCGACTTTTAAAAATAAGTTTTTAAAAGTTTCTTAGTTATTCTTAGGGGACTGCAGTGGCTCAAGTGGTAAAGATGCTGAACTTGCTGATTGGAAGGTCAGAGTTCGATTCCTTGGTACTGCATGATGGAGTCTCTGTCCCAGCTCCTGCCAACGCAGCAGTTTGAAAGCAAGAAATTGCAAGTAGATAAATAGGGACCACTTCGGTGGGAAGATAAACAGCATTACGTGCACTCTGGTATTGAGACAAGCCTGCCACATGTCCACGAGGAAGTTGGCAGATGCAGACAGCGTTGGCTCTTTGGCTATAAACAGATGAGCACTGAACCCTAGAGTCTGATACGACTGGCTTTTGAACAAGGGCGAGCTTTACCTAGTTATTCTTAGTTATTAAACTTCCTGAAAGAGGTAACATTGCAAAATATCCTTCTTGGGAATACTGTATATATATTTGAAATATGGAAGAGAATCTCTTCAAAAGAAATAGGGGTGGATGAGGGATAACTATTTCCACCTTTTTTAAAAAAATAACTGTATTATAACCATGGGGAAGTGATGAGGGGCAGTCAGAGGCATAGGGCAGGGGGGACATTTTCATTGTGGTTTGTATACTATTTATTTTATTTTATTTTGCAAAAGGTCAGTCATGGATGAAGATGCTGTCCTTTTTGCTTATGAACTCTCCTTCCTGTTAATTTAGGATATCTCTGATACCATGTGGCTGAGTCAAGCCGTGCTCCACCAGCATTCTTCATTAATGTGGCAGTTGCTGGCAAAAGTGGCTTTAAATTGCTGTTGTTATTATTGATTATATTTTGACCAAAGGAACCCCTTCCTTTTTACATGAAAAAATGACGTCCTGTTCATGTTTATCTAAACAACTGTAAAAACTGATTTTTTAAAAAAGAGAGAGAAAGGGAAGTCTTGAAAATGGGTTGATTAGGTGAAAGGAGTAGGAAAAAGAAAGAACAAACTCCTTCTTAATCTAGTCTAAAGAAATATGTTTGACTTCCTCCGCCTTCATTTGCTCTGCTTGAAGTAAAGTCTATTTTTACCAGAACAACTGAAGAAGACAGAAACCAAAAATGCTTTGCTAAAATGTGCTTCTGTTTGTTAGTTACTCTTAAAATGCATACACACACACAGTATATAATGCATATACAGTATATACACTCTAAGATCAGGGGGGCCAGGGTGGGCTTGGCCCACCATGAGTTAGCAGTTTGCCCACACCTGGCAAGGTGTGTTTTCCCATAGGAATGCACTAAAGAGAGGCTTTGTTGCCCACCCTGAAAAATATTTGCCCACCCACATCTAGAATCCTGGGTATGGCCCTGTTTAAAATTAGAGCAGGGGTCGCTAACCTTTTTAAGTCAGGGGCCTGGCCATGCTCCCTCAGACAGTTGAGGGGGCTGGACTGGTCCACGGCCGATTTTGCCGGTAACAGCGGTGGCCAGAGCGATGGAGGCCAAATTATTTGGCACCTAGGGCCAGATCCAGCCTATGGGATGTAGGTTGCCTACCTCTGGGTTAGAGGTTCCAAAATGAAGTTTCCTGCAAAGCAGTGACAGGATGGGAGCCTTGTTTTTAAGGACGTGGGGGAGGAAAGACTTTTGTTACGCAAATGTTAAGGTAAGAAAAGAATATATCTTCCTTCATTTGAAGTAGAGGTGCCCAAACTATGGCCCAGGGGCCAGATCTAGCCCCTGACACCAATTCATCCAGCCCATGAAGCCCTCATCACTCCTGGAAGCAGAAGTAAAATGCGCCTGTACGTTTTACTTCTGGTTCCAGGAGCGACAAAGGCTTCGTGGGGTGGATGAATTGGTGTCAGGGGCCGGATCTGGCCCCTGAGCCATAGTGACCAGTCCCCTGAATCATGTGACTGGCCCGTGGCCCAAAAAGTTTAGGAACCCCTGATTTGAAGGAAGAATGTCTCATTACAACTTGCTTGGAACTGGAAAGATGAGACTGAAAACACATGTTCATCCTTCTCCTACTTTTCAAACTCTAATTTAGTCTTATTCTGTGACTAGGCTGTGGCTTCCATTAAGGAGTCAATCTGTCTCATATTAGGTCTTCCTGTCCTACTGCCCCTCCTTTTACACACACACACACACACACACACACACACACACACACACACACACACACACACACACACACACCATCATCATCATCATCATCATCATCATCATCATCATCATCACCATCATCACCAATATCATCTTTGTTAGTTCTGACGTGTTATGAAATAATGAGGACCAAAATGTCCTATCACCACCACTACCACCTATGCTGAGGTTTTGCAAACGAACAGCTGTGGCTTCCTTTTTTGAATGAGTCCATTTCATGTTAAGTCTTACTACTGCCCCTCCACTACTTTTCCCAGGAATATTATCTTTTCCACTAAGTTCTCATTATATGTGCATGGGAGGATAGCCTTAGTTTACTCGCTTTTGCTTTAGTGGGAATTCAGTCATGGCATCAATTTATACACCTCAGGTACAGTGGTACTGTATACTATTATTCTGCACAGCCCTTGTGTACCTCTGTACCTGAGGTGGATAAATTGGTGCCATGAAGTCTCACTCTTATGTTTGATGAAGTGGCCTTGATCCACAAAAGCTAACATTAAAATACAAGCAGTTCATCTTTAAGATTCCACATCATTTTTGGTCTTTTTGTTTTTGTTTACTCTCTGATATATTTGCATAGACAAACATGGCTACCATTTCAAAAACTAAAACAGGGAGTTGACAGAAGTATTTTGTGTTCATAGTAAAATTGCCAGCCTGAGCTTTGCAAGGATGGTGTAGTAGTTCAAAATCTTGGGGGTGGAGTGGGTGGGAATCTAGTCTAGTGAAAATGTTTTGTGCGTCTTATGTCTCAAAGTGATAAAAACATTCAGGGTAGGGTGAACTTTTACAGGCTTGATATCTTGGGAGTTTTATGTGAAGTCTGTTTAAAATGGTGAACATTAGTCTGGAAACATTGTGCTCCCTCAAGTGCTTCAGCAAAGCTAGCCGGAAAAATAATACAGTACAGTACTTTTTAAAAGGGGACTGCAGTGGCTCAAGTGGCTAAGACGCTGACTGGGGGGCGGAAGGTCAGCAGTTCGATTCCCAAGTACTGTAGGACGGAATGAGCTCCCATCTTTGTCCCAGCTCTTGCCAACCTAGCAGTTCGAAAGCAAGAAATTGCAAGTAGATAAATAGGGACCACTTTGGTCGGAAGGTAACAGCGTTCCATGTGCTCCAGTGTCTAGTCATGCCTGCCACATGACCACGGAAACGTCTGCAGAAGCAGACAGTGCTGCCTCTTCGGCTTTGAAACAGATGAGCACTGAACCCGAGAGTCAGATACAACTGGCTTTCAAGCAAGGGAAACCTTTACCTTACTTTTAAAAAAAGTTTTAATGTGCTGCTTCTTTCTCTTGCTCTCTACTCTACAGGGTGTCACAAAAGTTTCATACAGTACTTGCATAACAACAGATATTTTGGAATTGAGTGGGGCAGGAGAGAGTGAGAGAGTGAAGAAAGAGGTGGCCAACATGGAAAGCAGGGGTTTTCAACCTACGGCCCATGGGCCGGCCCTGGCCCACAGCATAATTAATATGTCCCCATGTTGCCACTGCCACTGGAAGTGGAAGCAGACACATTTACAACAACCTTGAATGTCCCAGCAACTGTTGTAAACGTGTTTACAACGACAGCCGCAGATGTGTTTTACGGCAGCGTTCACAGCAGGGGAAACCACTAGCCCAGCCCGCTCAGCTGTCTGAGAGGGCATGGTCTGGCCCACGGCTTTAAAAGGTTGAGAACCCCTGACATAGAGCATATGTTGTTTTAAAAAACTGGGATGAATATGTTGTACATAAAGGTACAGTTAGCTACAATTTCCCATTACACCCTGTATTTCAATCAGTCATGTCTAACGTATTGTACCCAAAGAGTACCCTCTTCTTAGTGCTACCCTGATAGGATGATGCATATGGCACAAATCTGGGCTACTTAGTGTAGCCCTTGACTGTCGAAAGCTGTTAATCAAATATCCTTTAGCTTTCAAAATAAAAGCCTAGAGAGGGTGGGTAGGTGGGTGAGCATCCTGGGGAGTCAGAATGTATGTTTTGAACTGAACGCTCTAATCTTTCCTCTCCTGTGTACATTTCTGGTACTTTTGCCAAGCATGTTTGTGTGTGTACGGGTAATGAATGGATGAGGCTTTGATTTAAGTGAACTGTGCTTTCTGTCAGCACCTGCCTCCTTTTGCAAGAACAGCACATCCAGTCCTGTTCCTGGGTAGGAATGTTCCCAGCAATAGGGCAACATAACAGCAGGGCTTTGGGGTAAAAGAGGGAACTGTTATGGCAGAGTGACCCACTTATAGCAGTACCTGGAACAGAAAGAGAGAGAAGAAAACAAAGCTTAAGTGCACTGGCTCACAGTTGCAAGCCAGGAGGAGATTAATACCTCTACTGGGGTCAGGCTGGAGGTGGACTCTGAAAGCCTTACTTTCTAATGGCTGTGAAATCTGGGCTGATCATAACCCAAATCTCAAGGAATATGCCATACTTCTGCCACATTTACCCCCCTGGTGTGTTTTGTACATGCTCAGAAGATGTGAAGGGGTTCGGATTTGGAACTGCAACTACCTCGTCAGAAAGTTGTTAGGATGACGTTGAGTCTCTTTCTTAGCAGAATCTGTTGTGAAAAGAAGATGGAGAAGAGATTATTATGGAGAGAAGGGTAAGACTGACGTAGAGGTTGGGAAAGGTGACATTATCAGGTCTCTCATCCCAACTATGTGCAGGAGCTCCACAAGTCCTACTCCATGAAGGCAGCTGGGGCATTCTCTGCAGAGATGATTCCGGGGCAGCTGGGACTCAGGGTGGGGACCTTTCAAGCACTTGGTTCTTAAACCACATGAGGGTTCATAAGTTGATGATGACACTTTGAATGAAGCCTCTTTAGTCTTTACGTCTGGTATGAAGTCTTCAGAATCAGTGTAAAAGATAAGATTACAAAAGCAGCTCTATTGACAGCGGAGCCCCTATGGCTTAGACTCAGAGGTTGCAATTTTGCCTTGTAAGCAGGAGGTTGTTAGTTCGAATCCCCAGAAGGGAGTTGAAATTAGAAGGTGAGTGGGAATGTATATACTGTATTTTGTTAGGGTTAGACACCCTCCTCACTCCCTGTCCAGCACCCATTTAGTGTAGCCAGCACACCCCTTTGATCCAAGCATGTCTACAGTGGGTGAACTGGCCAAAACTGGGCACAAGTAGGCCTCTCCATCAAAGCCACTTGGGCCTTCTTATAATCAAGAAATATCCAGGGTTATGCAGCCACTTTTCAGGGGGAGTTCTATCCTCTGCTGATGTTAATTTAATATTAAACCCCCCTCATGCATAAAGAGTAACAAATAAAATAAAAGCAATATATAATAATATGTTTGAGAAGAAATTAAGATGATAATCAATTGGCCTGATTTCAAAACTGGACAACCACATCCCATTAAGTGTCCAGGTGCAGAAAAATGTCTCATTGGCTGAAATTCTGCTGCTTGTTCTTACAGGCCATTAGGACATCTCCAGCATATAGCAATTACACATATATACCGCTCATCCCTCATGCTAGCAAGGGATGCTCAAGATAATACAGGATAGACTGCAACAGTATGTGGAGAGAGAATTACCAGAAGTGCAGGCGGGGTTCAGAAGAGGCAGGGGGACTAGAGACCACATCGCCAACATAAGATGGATCATGGGAAAAACAAAGGAATATCAGAAACAAGTCTACTTCTGTTTCATTGATTACACTAAGGCTTTTGACTGTGTTGACCACCACAAAATGTAGCAAGCAATTAAAGATATGGGAATACCCGAACACCTTATATGCCTCATGAGAAATCTGTACATGAATCAAGAAGGACCAGTTAAGACAGGAAATGGAATGAAGGAGTGGTTTGGAATAGGAAAAGGAGTAAGACAAGGCTGCATTTTGTTACCCTGCTTATTCAACTTATACACAGAGCACATACTGCACAATGCAGGGATGGAGGAATCACAATTTGGGATCAAAATTGCTGGGAGAAACATCAACAGTTTGAGATATGCAGATGATACCATCCTAATGGCAGAAAGTGAGGAGGACCTAAAGAAGCTCCTGGTTAGGTTGAAAGAAGAAAGTGGAAAAGCTGGCTTGAGATTCAATATACGTAAAGAAAATAAAGATCATGGCAACAGGCCCTATCAGTCCCTGGAAAATAGACGGGGAAGAAGTAGAAGCAGTGACAGATTTTACTTTCTTCGGATCAAAGCTCACTGCAGATGGTGATTGCAGCCATGAAATAAAAAGGTGACTGATTCTTGGGATGCAAACAATGAGAAACCTGGGGAACATAGTGAAAAGTAGAGACATCACATTGCAAACAAAAATTCGCATAGTCAAACCAATGGTATTCCCTGTGGCAATGTATGGTTGTGAGAGCTGGACCATTAGGAAAGCTGAGCGCAGAAGAATAGATGCCTTTGAGATGTGGTGTTGGAGGAGTTTTGAGAGTCCCCTGGACAACGAGGAGAACAAATAGGTCAATCTTAGAAGAAATCAACCGTGACTGCTCCTTAGAAGGTCAAATAGTAAAGATGAAACTAAAGTATTTTGGACATCAAATGAGAAGAAAAAATTCACTTGAGAAGGCCTTGATGCTTGGAAAGGTTGAGGGCAAAAGAAGAAGGGGGCGGCCAAAAATGAGATGGCTAGATGGTATTGTAGATGCATTGAGCACAGAGCTGAGCGAGTTGAGGAGGATGGTGGAGGACAGAGGTGGCTGGCGGACAGTGGTCCATGGGGTTGCGGAGGGTCGGAATTGACTCTGCGACTGAACAACAAAGCCCTTAGTGCACTCTCTGGGTGAATCACATGTTAATTAGCTTTTTGGGAATCTAATCACAAACTGTTCTATCTCCTCCTGGGTTCTAACATGCACATTGCATGTGGAACTGTCAAGTTTATAATTATTATTATTATTATTATTATTTTTCCAATTTTTATACCGCCCTACTCGGATTGGGCCGACTCAGGGCGGTTCACAAGCACAGAGAAACAACAAATTTATAAACACAACATGTAAATATAGGAAAAAATAATAATCAGCACTGTATCAACACCACAAAACATCTCAACATCATTACATAATCAAAATTCAACAGGTATCAATTTCAACAACAATAAGAAATTACAGAAATCATCAAATTTACACAAAAAAAAAAATTGGAAATGTCTGCAGAAGCAGATAGCGCTGGCTCTTCGGTTTGAAACAGAGATGAGCACTGAACCCTAGAGTCGGACACAACTGGCTGTCGAACAAGGGAAACCTTTACCTATACTACAGTCCTCACAGATATTTTTTAATGCTGTTACGAATATCGGTTGCAATTCTCATTTCATATACATAATTTCGGCATCAGCTAAAAGAATCCCATATATCAATCAAATTGTAGTACCCTGCAAGGGAGATTCACTTATCTGACTTTGGATATGCATGTATTAATTGTATTAAGGCACCTTCTCCAGTTTACATTCCTTTTAAAAGTCACTCATGTATGTACATATTGTATTTTTATTGTACAGTATTTCATTGTATTGCATAGATTTTAATTCTTCTGCTATGTTATTGATAAGGTCGTAAGACTAATCAATTAATAAACATTGATTCATTCATTCATTCACAAGTTAATTAGCAATTAACTTATGGCAACCCCATGAATGAGAGATCTGCAAACATCCTGTTCTCAACAGTCCTGCTCTACTCCTGCAAATGATAGTTTGTGGGTTCCTTTAGAGAATTGCTCCATCTTGTATTTGGCCTTCATGGTTTCCTGCTGCCTTCCATCTTTCCCAGTTTAAGAGAATTCATAACATCCAGTATGTACTTAAACTGGCAAATAAGAAGGCCCTGCCTCTTTGTCCCTGCTCCTGTCAACCTAGCAGTTTGAAAGCAAGAAATTGCAAGTAGATAAATAGGGACCACTTCGGTGGGAAGGTAAACAGTGTTCCGTGCACGATGATGTCTAGTCATGCCTGCCACATGACCATGGAAATGTCTGCAGAAGCAGATAGTGCTGGCTCTTTGGCTTTGAAACAGAGATGAGCACTGAACCCTAGAGTCGGACACGACTGGCTGTCGAACAAGGGAAACCTTTACCTATACTACAGTCCTCACAGATATTTTTTAATGCTGTTACGAATATCGGTTGCAGTTTTCATTTCATATACATTTAAGCTTTAACTGCATAAAGACAGGCTGTGCTTTTAATGTTTCATGATAATTTCACCCTTTCTTTGCACACTGTGTGTGTGTGTGTGAGAGAGAGAGAGAGAGAGATACATACAAACACACCCACCCCTTACCTTCTGAAGATAACACTGTTGAGTTTGTTGAAATTGTTCCTGGAAAACCTAGGCCATAATAAATCTGTTTGTTTTTCTGGGTGGCAGGAGGTTGAGAATTTCTGTGAATCCATGCCATTTCCTTTCATAATGTTATTTGGCTTGGTAACATTAGTTAATCTTTGACTTTCCTCTATCAGCGCTCCCAAACTGTCAGAACAGCAGGGTTTTGACTAACACATACATGTAAGCAAACTAATCTTTTCTCAGTGTTTACTCCCCTCAGAGAATGGGCCGGATTGGGGGAGGGGGGACCACCTGGCCAAAGTGCAAAGGTGGGATGGGGGAGTTTGCCTAGTCATGGGACTGCAAAGTAAAGAACAGTAGTGTGTCAATGAGACTTGGGTGTACTAGCGGACATGTCAGTGGTGGACAGCAACAGGTTTGCGCACATACCCTGGGAGGGGGTAGCAAAATTGGGTGGCCTCTGGGCAGGGTGGTGGTGAAATTGGGTGGCCTTCAGGCAGGGGGGTAGCAAAATTGGGTGGCCACGCCCACCTCCTTGTCCTGCCCCATCAGGTTTTGTCCCTGCAAGTGGTTCAAGGTCTCTCTTGCTCAAAAGCCAGTGATATCCGACTCTAGGGTGCAGTGGTCATCTCCATTTACAGCCAAAGAGCCAGTGCTGCCTGTGTTTGCAGATGTATACATGGCCATATGGCAGGCATGACTAAACACGAAATTATTATTATTGAGTCTGGGGGACTTCATGTCATTGGATACTTTTATGGTCATCTTCTGAAACTGTTTGGTGCCAGTGGATATTTGCAATATTATCTCAAGTGCTTCTTCCTTTCATAATCCTGCTTGAACATCAGGCATTTCTCATTCCATATAAAATAAAAGTCTTTGTTACAACACGATGAATATAAATTTGCTTGCATTAGAAATTAGAGAACATCCCTATAGTTCAGCATTTCCCAAACATATTCTATCATGGAACACTTTACAAATCCTAACATTTTAACGGAACACTTTGATTTTTGTAATAGAAATATTAGTTTGGATTTTTTAGTTTTAGTAACAAATAATATTGCAATGAGGCCGTCCCCTACTGATTTACAAATGGTTGCAAAACAAACTTATCTTGCAAGCTGATGCATCACATCAAAAGGATGGATGCAAAACAAAGTTTGTGACATTACACATTTGCCAATGAGTTTTACCAGAATTTCATCCCCCCCCCCCCCCCGAACACTTATTGACTTTCTGTGGAACACCAGTGTTCCGCGGAACATAGTTTGGGAAATGCTGCTATAGTTATTTCACTCTTTAGCCTCTTCTTTCCTGGGGACTGGAATATATAATGTTTCCAATCTGTGGGCCATTGTTGTGTTTTCCATATTTGTTGACATACTCTTGTTAGGATTTTGACAGATCTAGTCTCTGTGCCTTTAAATAGTGCTATCAGTATTCAATCAATCCCTGATTATTTATTTCTTCCTAGTGCTTTTGGCACAGCTTTCACTTCACTTTCTAAAATTGCAGGTTTTTCATAAGATTCCTCTTTAGAGGACTCTGTCATCCTTTTATTGATTCTGTATTTGTCCTCAATATACTGTTCCTACCTTCTCTTTATTACTCCCTGATTAGATAATGTGCTTCCCCCTTGGTCTTTCAGCATTCCTAATTTAGGTTTAAATTTCTCTTTGATTTCTTGGATCTTCTGGAAGAGACCACTTGTTTTTCTTCTTTTGTTCTTTTTCTTTGCACAGACCATTATAATAATTCTCTTTGTCTCTATGTGACAGTCCCTGAAAAGTTGAATTCAAGATTCTGATTTTACTTTTGTCACAATTTACAGTACCTGTACTTTACTTCTTATCTGTGCTTACTAATTTTAAATGTTTCTTCTGTTGTCCACTCAGGATTTTCTTTTCTTTTTACTACAGGATATATATTTTTTTGCATTTTTCTTTTATAATATTTCTAGAATATCTTTATACAGTCAAACCGCATAAAGTGTGCCTCGCTTAAAGAGTAACTCGCTTAAAGAGCAGAATTTTCTCTGAATGTTCGCTTCGCTTAACAAATAAAACCAACCGAAAAGTTGCTTAACAAATAAGTCGGGATTTGCAATCCCCCCCCTCCCCCGATCACAATTGGTCGCTTACAATGGTGTTTCGCTTAAAGAGCAAACTCGCTTATAGAGCAATTCTATGGAACACATTATGCTCTTTAAGCAAGGTACAACTGTATCTCTTTCTCCTTCCAGTGCAGATGGTTGAATTCATGGATGAGGCCAGATTCAAATTAATTCATAGCTTAGTCTCTTCATCTGGAAGCTACCTTTGGAACTTATTGCCAATAAAGATACAGTTGTACCTCGCTCAAAGAGCATAATGCGTTCCACAGGATTGCTCTTTAAGCAAGTTTGCTCTTTAAGCGAAACACCATTTGTAAGTGACCAATTGTGTGTGTGTGGGGGGGGGGATTGCGAACCCTGATTTTTTTGTTGGTTTTGTTGGGTTGGTTTCATTTGTTAAGCGAAGCGAACATTCAGAGAAAATTCTGCTCTTTAAGCGAGTTACTCTTTAAACGAAGCACTCTTTATGCGAGGTTTGACTGTATAATGATTTGTTTCCAAGAGCTGCACTCCAAAAACACAAATCAACACACCTCTGATCGCCAAATACAGTAATTGCTCCTGAGATTTGCATGCAAATACTTGCTTATTATGCCTCTCTGTTGTCTGTCTAACAAGTGAGTCATAAATAGCACTTTGTTTTATTACCTAACTATCTATCATGAGGATAAATGATTCTACAGATTTGCTACATGTTTTCCACAGTGTGTCTCCTGGACATAGGCAGAATTTCCTCTCCAGTTTGTTTCTTTCCCCGCAAACTGAAGAAACTAAAAACAAACACTAGGTTCTTCACATTTGCTTTTTAGGAGACAAACCAGAAAGAAAATTGCCCATGGCTGTCTAAACATAATTGCTTCTGCTAAGCTTTGCTGCTTCCCTGTAGACATGGTCTATGCGCAAGCTGTTTACAATAAGTAAGCCGTTGTTTTTTGCCAGTCTGTTCAGGTAATCTTGCTATGAGAATAGGGTTGACCATACTGCTAGCAACTCAGCACTGAACGTCAGGCAGTGGTTAACTAACCTGACCTTTGGTGGCAAAGTCCACAGGGATGGGTGATGATTTCCAAGTGGATTAACTCCCATTTAAATCCTTCTTGATGGAGGGCAGCAGCTTCATCCATACTGGTCTAGAGCAGAGGAGGACTTTGTGCGCCAAAAGGGCTCAGTACCAGAAAGTGATTTACAGAACTGGATCAGTGGTATGGGTGTCATGCTGTGATGCAGAAGGCAAACTAGAGGCCACTGCATTATATTCTCTGGACAATCTTCATGGCTGATTGCCATAATGATAGCCAATATTCAGAATCAGATATGGCACTTGGAGGAGAAGAAGAAGCTGCTGTTTCTCCCACAGTTCTCTGGCTTGTTGAGTTGTATGACTGCAGTGATTCACTTGGCCACCAGGTGCCAGGGTAAGAGTGTCCTTGTCTTTCTCAGTGTATTTATGGCTATTCTCCAGATGGGTACACTGAGGAAAACTGGTCCTATTATTGGAGCTGCAACTAGAAATTTTGGCACTTGGGACAATCTGTCTCTTGCTTGCTTGACACTTTCTCTTGCTTGCTTCTGCCCTCAGACATGGGTGCAAAGCCCCTTCAAGGAAAAAGAGAACAGAATGTGGTACATTCCAAAAGAAAATCCAAAAGAGTGTGTGTGTATGTGTGCACACGTGTTTACACACACACACTCCGAGAGAGAGAGAGAGAGAGAGAGAGAGAATGTGAAGAGGCCTAGGAGACATTGGTGGATTCACTTTAAGATTCTGATATCCTCTCAATTTGGGCATGCTAGGGCAAAGCCCCAGTTGCCCCCACACTAGTTATAGCCTTCCCTAGCATGTAGTTAATGTCCTGTCTTTTCTTTCCACCCTCACAGACTTTGAGGAGATGGACTTGCCTTTGGAAGACCCTCCAGCTGAACATTACCCAGAGATGCCCCAGCCCCAAGTCTGTGAGTTGCGCACGGCGGTCTCCTGTTTTGCCGAAGAAACCGTCTCCCTGCTCTCTTCCAATGGCCTGTTGAGTCCTTCTCTGCTCAGGACTGGGGGTGGCCCATCAGTGCAGCCAAGGGACCATGTGGCTCCCTCGGTGACAACCCGGCGCAAGCGGGAGTTCACCCCAGACGAGAAGAAGGACGGTGGCTACTGGGACAAAAGGAAGAAGAACAATGAAGCAGCCAAGCGTTCACGGGAGAAACGGCGGGTCAGTGACCAAGCCTTGGAAGGGCGAGTGTTGGCATTGCTGGAGGAGAACGCCCGCCTCAAGGCAGAGCTCCTTGCCCTCAAATTCCGTTTTGGCTTGATTCGGGACTCTACGGAGCCTTCCCGGCCAGCGGTGGCTGCACCTGAACTTCACCGGCCAACCGGTACCCCTCAACACTACCCGACGGCTCCTGACCCTTCCCGCTATGCTTGCCCTTTCAGGCTAGAGCCAGCCACCAGCTCTGAGGATTCTGGGTTCTCCACTCCGGGCAGCTCCAACATGGGAAGCCCAGTCTTTTTTGAAGAGCGTGAGGGCAGAACGGAGGATGGCATTACTCACGACGGGCACTGCTTGGTACCTGATGGTCCTAGCGATGGAGTGGATATGGCCCGAGTCAGCCGTTTTGACTCTGGGGAGAATATCAAAGGCCTCCCACACAAGCTTCGCTTCAAAATGGCAGGCGGGTCAGAGGAGATGGTTGGAGAACCACCTGGGCAGTATCCACTGTCTTCACCCGCAGGAACCTGGAGGGGGGCAGCCCCACGGGAGGAGCAGAGGAACATGGGAGCCCCGGTGGGGGTGATGGCCTTTGATGGCTGCTGTGAAATGGAGGCACTTGGGGCCCAGCTACCGGGTCCCCAGGAGTCCCAGTTCCAGACAGAAAACAGCACCCTGCGGAGTCAGCTCGCCTCTCTCTCTGCTGAGGTAGCTCAGCTCAAAAAGCTTTTCTCTGAACAAATCCTGATCAAGATGAACTGAACTGGACAGTGAGGGAAGGAAAAAGCCTTTGACCAGTAGGTCAATTTTTGTTTTGTCTGCCCACCTTTAGAACCTGTGTCGACACTTAAATCATCATGTACCAGTAGCTTTCACATGTTCTTCCTACAGCTACCTGCCTTTTTAAAATAAACTTTGCCACTAAAGAAACCCTGTGTATTTCAGATTTTTCAAGGGGGGAGGGCAGGAAGGCACTTACCGTATATACTCAACTATAAGTCGTTCCGAATATAAGTCGAGGTACCTAATAGATTGACCCGAGTACAAGTCAGAGGTGGAAAATGCAGCAGCTGCTAGTGAGTTTCAGCAATTAAAAAACATGAAAATGCGGTACAATTAATTTATTCAGACCTTTATGTTTTCAAATTTTTACGGTAGCGTTAGTGCTTTTTAAAAATGTATGTTTGGATTTGCACCACCACGGTTTTGGGACTCTCGGGGTCGTTGACCCGAGTATAAGCCGAGTCCCTTTTTTGGATCTCATTTTGGAGGCTAAAAAACTAGACTTATACTCGAGTATATGCAGTATGTCATGAAGTTATTTTATATGAGCCAGAATTCTCCCAGTGCTTTGTTGGGGGGAGAGGGTTGGTAGGCAGTCTGCCCTTTTGGGGTCTCTAGTCTACCGCTGCCAGAACTGCTCCAAGATGTTTTGCTGCCTGAGACAGAGAACAAGATGGCTCACAATCCCAAACCTGTCCCCTCCCCACCACTAGTACAGTATGTAGGACAGAACTGGATTGGCAGCTGATTTTTACCTCAGCATGGTGTGCTAACACCACTTCCTCCACTAGGCCTCGGTAGAGCATGGCTAGGAGAGGAATAGCTGGAGGTGTTGGCCACTACTGTGTTGCCCTGCCTCCAGAATCTGCTGGTTGAGGCAGTTACTCCATTCTGCCTAACTGTAGGGCTGGCCCTGGCCATTACTGACCTGATAAGCTTCTGAGAATCCCATACTAGTTCTTGAAAGCTACTAACCCATGCAGACTTAAGAGAGGAACACCAGCCCTGCTGAACCAGCTCTATCATTCCCTCCCCAAGGAGCTTAACTTTCTCAGACTTCCTATCACCAGTCCCTGGCAAAACAGCTGTTCCCTTCTCCAGTCAGAAAGGATCCTGGTTCCAATGGCTCCCCCCCCCCTTAATATCCTGTTCTGTTAGCACTTTAAAGACTAACTGCTATATTTTTATTGTTAGCTTTTGTGGATCAAGTCCACTTCTTCAGACCTGTTCTGTTAGGTTAGGTTTTGTTAGGTTGAAATTGATTAAGATGAGTGAAGAGATGCTTGCAATTATTATTATTTTTAAACCAACCAGGGCTAGGGGAAAAACATTTTAGGACTATATAACCCAAAATCCCTCAACCAGCATGGCCAATCTGGGAGTGAAAGACCAAAAGAAGAATACAATTTCTAATCTCTGGCGTCTCTGTTTAATCAGCAGTCCAAACCACTGGCAAAGTAGGGAAATACTGTAATGGGAAATGAATTTGTAACCAGGATGGAGGAGAGATAAAGATCTGGTTATCACATTTTTCACATCCTCACTGTCCCTTTCCCTGCCCTATCAGCTTGCCCAGTGCTTATAGACCCCAGCCAGACTTGACCATTCTTACTGATAATGCTTTGTAGTGGATGAAAAAGCACTTTGCACATGCTTTAAAAAACTCTTCTTTGTTAGTATTTGATATGTCCCACTGTGGAATCTTGACAATCAAAAATACTCAGCAGCATGTTTTCTTTTTTACTTTGCTAATCAGCTACTTTTAAAACCGATAATTTCACTGGTTTTAAATAAATCTCTTTGTGGCCATACCTTTAGTTGTGCATTCTTTTTCGAAACAAATAAATTATTTAATAAACAAATGTTACTACTCAATATTAGAAGGAAATACCATAATGTTTTTTCTTCTTCCTTGTTACAGCGACACACCAGAATTGAAAGCAACCCTGTGAAATAAATGTTTGCATTCCATCATTCACAGCTTCACTTATTCATATTGGTCCTGTCATCACTTAATCTTTGGTTTAAAAAAAATGCAACCTAAAAGCAGCTTCAGTGCTGTGATGGCCCAGTGGTTAAGAAGCTAATCTTGTTGGGTGGAATGCTGGCAAGTCGGCAGTTTGAGACCCAGGTACAGCATGATGGATTGAGTGCCTGTCTGTGTCCCAGCTCTTGGGGACATAAAAAGAGCCTCATTTGGGCATTCCCTGAGTGAAGTTTCTTCCGCAAAAATCCTTTTAACTCAGAATAATTTCTGACAGGAAATTATTAGTATCATCATCAACAACAACAGGAAGTACAGACCCAAGACAGACATGGAACCTCCAAAAGAAGATCTGTTCCAATTGAGCAAAATGTCAATGTCTGAAGGTGTCTAAATAGGGGCCGTCTTCTTCTCTGCCTCTGGCAGCAGACATTCCCGAAGAATTTTTGGGAGTTGGAGAAAAGAAAATCCCAATAGCACATCCTACTTAGCAAACACTGCACAAACAGGGTTTGTGCAGTACCAGTCTGCCCCAGCATGAGCCTTGGGGAAGATGAATTGGCATTTGTGCAATAGTTAGAAGAGTAGACAAAATATGGTATGTTCCCTACTATAAGCAGGTCACAGGAAAGTACACTGTGTAGTCATTGTCATTGGCGGCAGCCACAACTCGATCCGAGTATCTGGTTTTTCCCCTGCCCCAGGGCTCTGGGAGGCCCGGTCTTGGAGGCCAGCTAGTTCTGGGCTGCCTTTGTCCTCCAAGGCGGTCAGGAAAATGCTACTTGCGTGAATTTGTTTAAGGTAGATCCTAGCTTGCCATGAAGTGACCCACACACTATGATCTTGGAGCCATCTCCTGCGGCACATATGAAATGAGATATGTAAGATTTAACACTGGGACTGCAACGGACTGCTGCAGCCTTGAGGATATCATCAAGGTGCGCCTTTACAGCCAGTCAATATGACATGGCCTCTTCCACCTCCATGACAGTTGGGAATCAGAGTTCCTCCTCTGTTCATTTTGTCGTTGGGTCCAATATGATGTTTCCAGTGGCATTTCCTCCACTGAGGGGGGAATCGCCCCACCTAAAGGGGCTCATCTGCCCATAGCTGTTGGCCTTTTTAGGTCAGGTTATTTACCACCACCCAACACTCTGCATTTAGTACAGAGCTTGGAAAAGGACTGTTTGGGGCTGTGATCCCCAGGCAGACTGGGTGGGGTGGAGAGATTCTATCTAGACTTTTCTGGATTAGAATCCTACACCAGGTGTGGCCTCAGAAAATCCAGACATACGCCATCGTCCTAACAGATCCAGAGTTGCCTACACTAGGCACAGAAAACAAAGCACTTGATTGGCACGCTAACCTAGTTCAAACTCTTGACTTTCAACACAGACAGCAAATACATTTGAAGGAAGACAGAGTAAAGGTAAAGGTCGCCCTTGATCGAAAGCCAGTAGTATCCAACTCTAGGGTTCAGTGCGCCTCTGTTTACACCCAAAGAGCTAGCGCTGTCTGCGTCTGCAGATGCTTCCGTGGACATGAGGCGGGCATGCCTAGACACCGCAGTACACGGAATTGTTTTAAGGAAGACAAAGAGTTTGCTTAACAAGAAGCTCAAAGGCATTAAACCCTTCTTCAGACAGTCCTCTTGTCAGGCCAGGAAACCCAACACATATGTCTGGAGCACAACACCCTGGTATGCTAGCCCGTCCAAAGCAGCAAAGCCACACCCTGTCTGCTGGGAAGGGCCACCTGGAACAAAATAAGAGGCAGAAGAAAGAAGGCTTTCCCCCAAGAAGCATGCCAGAATGACAGGTTAGCTCTGCCTTAATCTTTTGGCTGCAGCTCTTCTGCTATGGCAATTTTTTTTAAAAAAAAATAGTAGTTACTTTGGCCCGAATCAGATAAAGCAGAAAAAAGACATATTCTATAGAATATTCAAGAACAGATCCAGAGCTTGGAAAAGTCACTTTTTTAGATTAGAAGTCCTTGAATTTTCATAATAGCTCCATACATTCTGGGTGTTGTACTCCCAAAAAAAATGTCTTTTCCACGCTTTGAAAAGGACAATTGGACAATATTCCAATTTACTTAGCTTGCCTATTTTTCTTACAAAAATGTAGTTGATTTGCATTTTCACATTTGCATCAGCTGGAATGTCTTCTGAGCTTATGTAGCGTTCTTTGCTACCTAACCATAATACTTCTGTGATTGTAATAAAAAGTACCTTTCTAGTATTATCCATTGGATTGTTAACTGTATGATGCCATGTTTTGCCCCTCTCCCCATATAAATTGTGATTTCTGGAAGGATGTAAAATCATGAATTGGGAAGGATGGAAAGGAAACACGTTTCATAAAATTCCTACAAAGGGAGAAGCTATTTTCTTGGATCTGTGTGACTTCTGCATTAAGCAGACACTGTTCCATACTTGAGTGACACACAGAAGAGAAGCACACATGAACATTAGGCCTATGGTCATACAGATACAATGAAGTGGCTTTAATTATTTAGAGCTAGTAAAAAGCACTCTGCATATGCTCAAAGAAAAAAACAATTTGACATAAATGTGTTGTGGCTGATTAAAACAACAGATAGACTGGATAATCTTGTAAAAAGAAGGTCAGTTGTTCGGAGTTGTTGAAGGTGCATAATTCTTTAATATGATCTGTGAGCAAACAAGAGTTTGAAAAAGAACAAACCAATGAAAAGCAACCCTCCAGAAATCTTGGAAAAGTTACTTTTTGGACTACAGCTTGCAGAATACACAACAGTTATGCTGGTTGGAGAATCCTAGGAATGTTATGTATATACTCGACTATAAGTCATCCCGAATATAAGTCAAGGTACCCAATTTGGACCTCTAAAACTAGGAAAATAGACTGACCCGAGTATAAGCCGGGGTAAAAAATGCTAATGAGTTTCAATAATGAAAATACGGTAAAATTGATTAATTTAGACATTTGCGTGGGTATGTTTTTGAGTTTTTACGTTGACCCAAGTATAAGACAAGTCCCATTTTTGGTCCTCATTTGGGGGGCTAAAACCTGACATACTCGAGTATATATGGTACTTCTTCCCCACCCCCACTGGGACGGTTTTTAAGCTCTCAAAAGGCTTGGTGCAGAAACTGAACTGGAAAAAGTTACGAGCTGATGTGCTGAGGAACATTCATGCTCTAGACCAGTGGTTCCCGATGTGGGGTACATGCCCCAAAGGACGACTTCAATTCCCAGAAGCCTAAGTCAGTACATTGGTTGATCAGTGTTTTGGGGAATTGACTTAGGCTTCTGGGAATTGAAGTTCAAAAACCAAAGACTGGGAAACACTGTTCTAGTAAGACAATCACTCACACACCCAGACTGGGTGGATAGGATTCTTCTGGGAGTTGTCATGGAGAAAAACAACAGAATAAATTGTTGAATTCCTAGCCTAGATTGTAAAGATTTGGAAGGAATATCTGAAGAATTGTTAGAAGGTATTAGTTATTTGAACTTTGTTTGAATATTTTAAATATTTAAATAAGAAATAATTAAATATTTAAATAAGAAAAAAATATATATTAGTGGCCTTTCTCACACACATGGATTTGTTTTATCCATTTTTTTCATGAATATTTTAGAAATTGTTAAGTTCTACTGTCTCCTCCAACATACAATAGTGACCAATTAGTTGTTGACTATGGTAGGTAGGGATTGCAGTGGCTTAGTGGTTAAGATGCTGAACTTGACAACTGAAAGGACAGCAGGGCAGCAGTCCGAGACCCGAATGCTGCATGATGGAGTGAGCTTCTGTCTCTGTCCCAGCTCCTGCCAACCTAGCAGTTCAAATGCAAGAAATTGCAAGTAGATAAATAGCCGCCCAGAGTCAGGTTTACCCGATTGGGGCAGGATAGCAAACGTGAATAAATAAATAAATAAATAAATAAATAAATAAATAAATAAATAAATAAATAGATAGATAGATAGATACCAGTTCAGTGGGAAGGTAAACAGAATTCTGTGCACTCCGGTGTCTAGTCATGACTGCCACATGTCCATGGAAACGTCTGCAGATGCAGACAGTGCAGGCTCTTTGGCTATGAAGAGAGATGTGCACTGAACCCTAAAGTCAGATACAATTGGCTTTTGAGCAAGGGTGACCTGTATCTATGGTATGTAACTGAAGACTGGAAAGTTGACAGGTCAGCAGTTCATGACCTGAGTACTGCATGATGGAATGAGCTCCCATCATCTGTCCCAGCTCTTGCCAACCTATCAGTTTGGGGAAAAAATTGCAAGTAGATAAATAGGTATCACTGGTGGGAAGGTAACAGCATTCTGTGTGCTCTGGTATCTAGTCATGATCAAGGAAACGTCTGCAGACTCAGACAGCACCGGCTCTTTGGCTATAAAAACGGAGATGAGCACTGACCTCTAGAGTCAGACATGACTGGCTGTTGAGCAAGGGATTGGTATGTAAAGGCTGTCATACTGGGAACGACCAACAGATGTCAGAAGAAGAAGGGAATATTTTAGCATGCCATCTGCAAAAATGGGGAACCGACATTATGTTCCCCAATGTGATACTTTTCCAGGTGTATTGAAATGTAAGTCCCATTGTTCCTCAGCTTCCCTGGGGTGATGGACATTGTAGTCAGAGACACATCTCACAGGTACTAAATGAGAGGTGGCCTGTTTCCCCAGCCTCTGTGGATTCTCTTGTGTTGACTTTTATACCGAATGCTCTGTAAGGCAGGAGCCTGTGTTCTTGTCCCACAGAAAACATAATATAAACTGATAAACTAACAATCATAAGTTACAGCAATAGCAGCTGTTACTGGAGCTGCCAGTTTCCCCCTCTCACTCTCTCCTATGCCTAGGATCCGTGCGAATTGCCTGCCACCAATCCTTTTCTTCATTTCTCATTTTGTCTTCTGCCACAAAATTTTTTCCTCCTTCATTCACAGAATTTTACAGGAGCCTCATCTAGAAAAGGGTTGGGTCTTATTGGTAACTTCCCCATGCTTTCCACCTTCTTTTGACCCTTTTCTTGCCAAAAAGTTGGTAAATATTTAAATCATTTAAGGAAGAAAACAAAGAAAGCCTTTTGTTGGGTAGGGCCATGAACTGTCCATCTGAAAAGAGACAAGGGAAGTGTATAAAATGCCTTAAAATACAGAATAACAGTGAGCTTAATAATGGACCCAGAGAAACTACCCTGATACACTCGAGTATAAGCCGAGGCACCTAATTTTTGCCTGAAAACCCAGGAAAATAGATTGACCCGAGTATAAGCTGAGGGTGGAAAATGCAGCAACTGCTAATGAGTTTCAATATCAAAATACATGAAAATATGGTAAAATTAATTAAATTGTTGGCATGTCTCAATCCAATACGGTTTTGGCATCCTCGTGGTCATTGACCCAAATATAAGCCGTTTCCCTTTTGGGGTGCTCTTTTTTAGGACTAAAAAACTAGGCTTATACTGAGTGGTAGGCAGTAACAGGTTCGCACCCCCCATCAAAGGGGGGGGAGCAAAATAGGGTGGCCTTTGGGCGTGTGTGTGTGAAATTGGGTGGCCTTTGGTGGTGGTGGGGGAGCAAAATTGGGTGGCCATGCCCACCTCCCTGCCCTGCCCAGACTAACACAGCTACCATTTTAAAAGTTTTATTCTGTGCAAGCATATCAGAGAGTAAACAAAACAAAAAGATAAAAACATTGTGGCACTTTAAAGACTAACTGCTGTATTTTAATCTGAGCTTTTGTGGATCAAGTCCACTTGCTCTTTGGCTATAAACAGAGATGAGTACTGAACCCTAGAATTGGTAACAACTGGCTTTCAAGCAAGGGTTATCTTTACCTAATAACAGAAGATCCCTGATTGGTACTGTATTCAAATTTGACGTCAGGTTTTGTCCCTGCAAGTGGTTCAAGGTCTCCCTTGCTCAAAAGCCAGTCATATCCGACTCTAGGGTGCAGTGCTCATCTCCATTTACAGCCAAAGAGCCAGTGCTGCCTGTGTTTGCAGATGTATACATGGCCATATGGCAGGCATGACTAGATCGCCCATGACATAGGCTCCACCCATGATGTAGGCTCCACCCATGACGTAGGCTCCACCCATGGTGTGGTAGTGAAAACTTTTGCTGCCCACAACTGCTTATACTCGAGTATATATAGTATATGGACTGTCTTAATTGTTCAGGTAAAGTTGGCAGCAACAATCTCCCTTTAAGGGGAAATCACAGGCCTACTACAGCATGTCAAGGCGAAACTTTTTAGCAAAAATGTCTCATGACTCTATCCATGGAAAGGAGCAGCTAGGAGAAATTGCATCCCCACTCCTGCCAAAGAAAAATATTTATCACCTGTGTCTGCCTGTTTTCCTCCTCGCTCCCAACCACCCTTTCCTTCTGCGCCATGTCAGAGCTGGGCCAACAATATTACAGTCAATGAAACTTAGTTCTGAGCAGACTGTTGATGTTGTTGCTATTGCTGTTGCTAAGTGTCATCAAGTTGCCTCTGACTCACAGCTTCCTTGTGAATGAGAGATCTTAAAAATCTCCTGTCCCCAACAGCCCTAGTCAGCAACTATAAACTCAAGGCTGTGGTTCCTTTAGGTCAAGAGTTCTCAACCTTTTAAAGCCAGGGGCCAGGTCATGCTCCCTCAGACAGCTTCAGGGGCCAGATGGCCATTTTGTCCTTCCTCCACTGCATAGAACTTCCGGATACGGTGGAGGTAGTGGGGGGGGGGCACATGAAATGGTGCCGAGTGCCACATCCAGCCCACGGGCTGCAGGTTGAAAATCTCTGTTTTAGGGAGATGACCCAACTTGTATTTAGTCTTCCTCTTCTCCGTATGCCTTGCACCTTTCCAGTGATGGAATGTAACAGGTTCTTACCAGTTCGCCAGAAACGTTAGTAATTTTTCCTAGTGTCCCGGAGAACCGGTAGCAGTTTTTTTTTTTTTTGGGGAGGGAAACACCTTAGGGATTTACCTTTTAACTGGTTCCCCCACTGTGCATGCACGCCAAGCACTTGGTGTGCATGCACGCCTACAGTGCTTGGCGCGTATGCATGGCCTCCTTGCTGTTCTCCCAAGCAGGGAGGAGGAAGAGAAGCTGCTAGTCTGAAGCGCCCTATAGCCTGCTCCCCAGGGTAAGTGACTCACCTTTGGATGTGGTGTGTCTGTGTGTATTTTAATGTGTATTTAATACCTTTACCTATATTGATGTACTACCACAGTTCCTAAAAAGGCCTGGCAGTTGGCAGGCCTGGCGGCTGGCAGGCCTGGCAGCCTGGCTTGGGGTTTGTAAGCAAAGTCTTGGAGTTACCTCATCAATAAGCTACACCTGTGCTCTTCCAATTGCTGTTCCAATTAGAGAACCCTTAAGGAGGTACAGCTGTTTTACATTTACATTAAGGCATATTATCCTAGAGAACTGGATAGGCAAAGACTTAGTACCTAACTTCTTTAACTGTTGAAAAGTTGAAAAGTGCCAAAATGAAGCCATCTTGTGGTGAGTTCATTCTGTAGTTCCTTCCATCTGACCTAGTGTGAGAAAGATTAGCCAGAATAAGCTTTAAGCTCTGGTTTAAAAACTCTGGTTGATTTGTGTTTGGGGTGGGTGGGAGGGTGTATTTAATGCATTATTTATTTATTTATTTATTTATTTATTTATTTATTTTATTTATGGGTTTGTGTGGTGGGTGGGTGGGTTGAAGGGTGTGTGTGTGCTTATTTTTATTTTATTATTATTATTTATTTTATTTTTATGTGGCCCCACCCACATCATGACATCATGATGTTGGCTCCGCCCATGACATCATGACATCATGATGTTAGCTCTGCCCACACGGTGATGATGTCACGGTGGGGTAGTAAAATTTTTGACATCCCACCACTGCACCTTTCCCTGCATTATTGTCTTTTCCAGCTAGTCTTCTTATGATGTGCCCTGAGTACAACCTGTGCAGGATTATGCTGGAAAGAATTACAGTAGAACCCCGACACACAAACGGTTTGACTTACAAAAAATTAGACATACACATAGAAACGCTGGGTAAAAAAAAAATCGACATACTGTACAAATTTTAAAAATTTGACATAAAAAATACAGTGACATCTATTGGCATCTTCTGGTAATGCAATGCATTTTCGACACCAATTTTCCGACATACTGTACTGTACAAATAACCTTGTGGAATGGGGAAAAAATCATACGTTGAGGTTTTACTGTATATACATAATTTGATTTACCCTCCATTTAGTATTTTTCTCCTTGGCAACAATTTGCACCTCTCCAACACCCCCCCCCCTTTCTGCTCACAGAATTCATGCAGAGGAACTGAGGCAGACACTTGAAAAATGCACTTCCCATTGATAAAAGATCAAGAAGATTATTGGCCTTGACTTTGGAAGACCAGGGTTCAAATCCCCACTGAGTCATGAAACTCACAGGGTGATCCTAAGCCAGTCACACTCTCTTGGCCTGGCCTACCTCATAAGATTGTCATTAGCCAAAAGAGGAGAGGAGAACAGTAGCCACTGCTTTGAGGTGACAGGAGAAAGGTGGGATATAATACAACCAACCAATCAGCTCATTTTGTTCCTACTGGCAGCCCTAGTCCTGTGACTATAGCACAGGGATTCTCAACCTTTGGCCCATGGGCTAGATGAGGCCCATAGCACCATTTCATGTGGTCCCCCACCGCCTCCACCACACCAGGAAGTGCTACGTGGTGGAGGAAGAGCAAAATGGCCGTTCGGTCTCCGAAACTGTCCGAGGGAGCATGACCCGGCCCGTGACTTAAAAAGATTGAGAACTCCTGCCATAGCACAATGTATACCATATTTGCTGGCATATAAGATGTATCAGAGTATAAGACATACCCCGTTGTTGCCAAAACAGCCCACTATATACAAGACACACTCCATTTTCCCAGTGTTTTTTAAAGGGAGGAAGTGTATCTTATACACCAACAAATATGGTATCATTTGGGCATTGCTAGGCAGTGGTGGGCAGCAAAAAATTTTTGCTACCACACTGTTGGCGGAGCCTACATCATGGCCGGAGCCTACATCGTGGGCGATCTAGTCATGCCTGCCATATGGCCATGTATACATCTGCAAACACAGGCAGCACTGTCTCTTTGACGGTAAATGGAGATGAGCACTGCACTCTAGAGTAGGATATGACTGGCCTTTGAGCAAGGGAGACCTTGAACCACTTGCAGGGACAAAACCTGATGGGGCGGGGCAGGGAGGTGGGCGTGGCCACCCAATTTTGCAACCCCCCTGCCCAAAGGCCAGCCAATTTTGCCACCCCCTTGCCCAGAGGCCACCCAGTTTTGCTACCCCCACTCCCGTGTGTGTGCGTGTGTGTGTGTGTGCGAACCTGTTGCTGCCCACCACTGTTGCTAGGGCTAGGCAGTCATTAATTTGGATTAAGGGAGCGCTTCAACTAGAAAATTGGAAGTATAAATTTGGGATGGGTAGATTATTTGTTTTGGAGGAGAAAAGTACCAGTGAGACTTTCCACCTCGCATGCCAAAATATCAGGCTTTGGACACAAGACTCCTTGGCTTGGAGCAGCCCTTGGCATTTCCATTTAATGAATCCAGGGTTTGAAGAGAATTATTGCTCCTGCTCCTTGTTGCTAAAAATGTGTTTATTCCAGCAGGGGAGTGACAGAACACACCGCCTCTGATATCTGCTGTTTAAAATCAGACCAGAAGAGTTACTGTGATGGCATCACACTGATGCAGAAGGAAGAAAGGCTTGCCGCCCCTTCACTTTCTTTCCTTGAAAGCTCCCTGAACATGGATTACATCCAAGGGGCAGATCCTTAGTTTGTTACAGCAATAGGAAGCATCAGCAGAGCTTGTCAGTAGGGATTAAATAATAACTATGCAATGGGTACATTATGGATATACCAACCGCACCCAGAGAATTAGGCAAGAGAATGACCCTCAACACCCTCTGAACAGCTATAAGCCTCAAGTCCGCCCGCTGAGATCCAGGAAGAGCTTTAGGTCAAGAACCAACATTCTTGAGGATACACAAGAGCAAAACCAAATTAGAAGATGGAGGAAAGGAACAACATTAAAGGAGGATATGGCTGAGGAACTCAACCTCCCCTATGTCACTTGGAGGACCCTGAATAGGCTGAGGGTTAGAGTCCCTAAATGCAAGACTAACATGCTCAAGTGGGGGCTGCTGGTGAACAACACGCAGTGTGAATGTGGCAAGATGCAGAATCCAGCTCATTTACTGGTTTGACGATTACTGCCAGAAACAAGCACTGATGAGGACTTAAGTTTGGCCAATGACAAAGCCAGGAATTGGCTTCATTTTGGCAGGCCAGGGTTTGATCAGGACATAAAAGAAGAACCTTGCCCACCTGCACCCTAACAAATAATTGCTAGCTAGTGTATTCCCAAGTTGGATGCGGGGGGGGGGGGGAGTGAAATGGGAATTGTAAGGAATATGGAAATACCGGTACTTGCAACAAAAGTGCTGCTTCAGAACAACAAATGAAGGTACTGCAGTGGCTCAAGTGTCTAAGAAGACGCTGACTGGAAGGAGGCAGGTCAGCAGTTTGATACCTAAATACTGCAGGACGGAATGAGCTCCCGTCTTTGTCCCAGCTCCTGCCAACCTAACAGTTCGAAAGCAAGAAATTCCAAGTAGATAAATAGGGACCACTTCGGTAAGAAGATAAACAGCGTTCTATGCGCTCCGGTGTCTAGTCATGCCTGTCACATGACCATGGAAACATCTACAGAAGCAGACACCGCTGGGTCTTTGGCTATGAAACAGAGATAAGCACTGAGTCGGATACGACTGACTTTCAAACAATGGTGACCTTTACCTTACAACAAATTTGCTCCTACAGATAGCTCAACCTTGAATTGTTCTAGGGCCCACTTCTTTGTTTTTCTAATTGTCCAGGGTATCTACAGAGCTCTCCTCCAGCATCATATTCCAGATGAATCAGAACCGCCGCCACCCCAGTCAGCTTTCTTTATTGCCAGCTTTCACATTCATACACGGTGATTGGAAACACAATTAACATGAATGATCTTTGTCTCTAGTGACACATCTTTCCATTTGATAATCTTATCTAATTCCTTCATTGCTACTCTTCCAAGTCTCAGTTCTCTTTATCAGGCATCTATAGGATTCAATCATTGAGGTCCTAATCCACACACCCTTATGCGAGCATCACAAGGATGCATACAAGAACTGTGTGCCATGGTTAATTTCTCTGCAGCTTATGGCTTGCTCGAGAGACAGCTGTTTGTGGTGAGAGGGGCTTGAAAAGGGGGGCAAATTCAGAAGATCATTCATTTTCCTGTGTTTCCAATCACCATGTATGGATGTGAAAGCAGACAGTAAAGAAAGCTGGTGGGGTGGGGGTGGGGGTGGATTTATTTGAAATATGGTGCTGGAGGATTGCTCTGTGGATACCTTGGACTGCAAGAAAAATGAAAAAAGTGGGTCCTAGAGTAAATCAAGCTTGAACAATCTCTGGAGGCAAAAATGATGAGGCTGAGCCTGTTCTACTTTGGAAAAGACAATAATGCTGGGAAAAGTGGAAGGCAGAAGAAAAAGAGGAAAACCACATAGGCGATGGATTGAATGAGACTATGGTCAATATCATTTTGTTCTCAATGTGCTGGGTACTTGTTTTGCTGACTTTGGACGACGGAAGGTTGAGTCAACCTTGTGACTGTTGGGATTGAATTCAGATCTTGAGCAAAGTTTTTGCTGCAGTACCATCAGTGAGCTGGAGTTTGCACTTTATTCTTGTAATAACAGCCCTATGAGGTAAACCAAGTAGAAAGAGAGTGACTAGAAATGCACCTTCTGCATTTCTTGGCTCTGTGGAGATGTGAACCTGGATCTCCCAAGTGGCACCCCACCACAAACCAAATGCACACATCACAAGGATCTCTACAAGAACCATGTGCCGTGGCTGAATTCTCTGTGCTCATAGCTTGCCAGACTGCCGCTGGTGGTGAGAGGGACTTGCAAGGTGGGGCAAATTCAGAAGTCCTCCCTTTGCTCAGTTAAAAATTTTGGTGACTCAGGCATCACTGGCCTGTGTATTTTGGGAAAGGCTCCCTTAGCTTGCTCAACGAGGAAAGAGAAATGCCCTCTTGAATTATGTGCAGGGGCCATCACAACCCTCCTCTTGTTGTTGTTCAGTCGCATAGTCGATTCCGACCCTCTGCGACCCCATGGACCATTGCCCGCCAGGCACTCCTGTTCTCCACCATCCCCCTCAACTCACTGAGCTCTGTGCCCATTGTCTCCACAATACCATCTATCCATCTCATTTTTGGCTGCGCCCTTTTTCTTTTTCCCTCCACCCTTCCCAGCATCAAGGCTTTCTCAAGTGAAGCCTCTCTTCTCATTTGATGTCCAAAGTACTTTAGCTTCATCTTTACAATTTGACTTTCTAAGGAGCATTCTGGGTTTATTTCTTCTAAGATTGACCTATTTGTTCTCCTTGCTGTCCAGGGGACTCTCAAAACTCTCCTCCAACACCACATCTCAAAGGCATCTACGTATTCTTCTGCACTCAGCTTTCCTGATGGTCCAGCTCTCACAACCATACATTGCCACCAGGAATACCATTGCTTTGACTATGCGAATTTTTGTTTGCAATTTGATGTCTCTACTTTTCATTATGCTCCCCAGGTTTCTCATTGCTTGCCTCCCAAGAATCAATCGCCTTTTTATTTCATGGCTGCAATCCCCATCTGGAGTGAGTTTTGAACCCTCCTCTGCCTTCCCAAAATTCAAGGCAAGCAGGGTGAACGGACTTTGCCTGCGCTTAGCCTTGGCCGAAATCCTCCATCTGAGAGAGTGCCTCAGCCCATGTGCAGAGAGAGAGAGAGAGAGAGAGGAGGTGGGGAGAGTTGTGCAACAAAGTCAGAGCATCCCTGTGTGTGTCTGCGTGTGTGTGTCTGTCCCCGGTAGACTAGAGGCGACCCCCCCTGCCCCCCGGGGTGGCTCTAGTCTAGGCTCGCTCTGGCTCCGGCCCAGCCTGCCCCCCCCGGTCCCGCTGTTTCTCCCCCTCCTCCTCCTCCTTCCCCTCCTCCTCCGCCGTGTGTTGTGCGGCGACTCCGGGCGTGTGACGGAGGCGCTTGCGAGCAGCGCTTATGCAACCGGCTGACCTACTAACACACATTCCCGGGCGAAGGAAGTAGGGCGGCGGCGGCGAGGCTGGAAGGAGGCGGAGGAGGAAAAGGCGAGGGCGCGCGCCGCGGGAGGAGGAGGAGGAGGAGGAGGAGGAAGGCGAGACCCACGGCCGGGCGAGGCGTCGTGGTGGAGAAAGGAAGCGGGGACCACTGGCGACCCAGGCAGGCAGGAGAAGAAAAGGCAAGGCGTCGTCGCGGGCGCTGCTCTTGCTGCCTCCTGCCCGCACAAACCCTCCCCCATGCCCGGGTCGAGTGTGTGTGTGTGTGTGTTGCTGCCTGCCCTGGCTCCTCTTTCCGTGTGTGTGTGTTGTGTCTGTGCGCGCGCGCGCGTGCAAGAGCGCTTTGTTTGTGGAGCCCCCCCCCCCCGCTGCCGGTGTCAGTCTCCGTGGAGTCGGGGCTTTGCTAGTGGGTGAGTGGGTGGGTGGGTGTCCCCCTCCTCTCCCCATCCCACCCCGCCCCGTGGCCCACCCCGTGGCCCACCCAGCCGGGCACGCACTGCCTTCTTCTCGGGGGAGCAGGGACGGGGAGGCCGCCGGGGAAGTTTGGCTGCCGTCGGCAAGCCAGCTTGGGACACACACACAGACACACACACACACGCACGCACTCTCTGCACGCGGAGCCGCGCGCAGCCGAGGGGAGGGGAGGGAGGCTGCGCTTGTACGTGTGCTCGTGTGTGTCTCGCTGTGTCCGACTGGGGCTTGCACGCACGCACCTCCCCGCGTACGTACACAACGACAACACCAACACTCCCGCCCCTCCTCTCTCTCTCTTCCCGCCTGACCTACTTCTGCTCCTTTCCTTCTCGGAGAGGCGCGTCGACTCGCTTGTGTTCGTGGGAAGCGGCCTTGCCTGCGGGTTGGAGGGATGTGAGCGAAGGATGGAGGGCCAGCTCTCCTATGCTTGTGTTTGGTTTTATTTTGGGGAGGGGGTCTACTCTAAACGGAGGGGTGAGGTTGACTAATAGGGTCCACGTCATTTGGCTATGGGGCTGCGGTGGCTCAAGTGGCCAAGGCGCTGACTGGAAGGCAGGAGGTCAGCAGTTCGGTTCCCGAGTACTGCAGGAAGGGGTGAGCTCCCGTCTCTGTCCCGTCTCCTGCCAACCTAGGAGTTCGAAAGCAAGAAATTGCAAGTAGATCAATAGGGACCACTTCGGTGGGAAGGTAAACAGCGTTCCGTGCGCTCCGGTGTCTAGTCATGCCTGCCACATGACCACGGAAACATCTGCGGAAGCAGACAGCTCTTCGGCTTTGAAACAGATGAGCACTGAGCCCTAGAGTCGGATACGACTGACTTTCGAGTAAGGGAAACCTTTACCTTTAATTTGGCTATACACAGAGATGAGCACTGAGCCCTAGAGTCGGATACGACTGGCTTTCTAGCAAGGGCGACCTTTACCTTTTAATCAGATAGTTGTTTTTCTGTTTTGTGACTTGATAAGAGGATTGGAATATCTAGGGACACACGTTTTGAGTTGAGCTTTGCACCCAATTGTTTGCATTGAAACTTCCAATCTTGAGGAAAGGGGTGAGTGTGTTCCTGAGCATGTGCAGTTGTTTGTGCTGTCAAGTCAGACCCAAGCTTACGGCGGCCCCTTAACGAGCAAGCTCCACAATGCCCTACCCTTAACAGACCTGCTCACTTCTTGCAAATTCAAGCCTGTGGATTCTTTAAGGAGTCAGTCCACTTCACTTTTGATCTTCCTCTTTTCCTGCTGCCTTCCACCTTTCCCAGCATTATTGTATTTTCCAGAGATTCTTCCCTACTCATGATGTGTCCAAAGTAGGACAGCCTCAGCTTCATCCTTTTTGCCTCTAGAGCTGTGGTTCCCAACGTGGGGCACATGTCCCATAGGAGGGCAATTTGATTTTAAATTGAGGGGGGCAATTCGAGAACTAGTTAGACTAAGTTAATGGCCTTTTAGGCTTCCTCCACGTGAATAGGAGTTCCCTTTTTGAAGAATAAGAATTATATGTCACATGGGGGCATCAGGATTTTAGAGATGCTTAGGTGGGGCATGGCCAAAAAAAGGTTGGTAACTACTGGTCTAGAGATAATTCAGGCTTGATTTGTTCTATGACTCACTTGTTTATCTTTCTGGCAGTCCAAGGTACCCTCAGAGTTCTCCTCCAGCCTGTAGGTTAAACTAGACAGGGTTTTTCCCTATCAGCTTTCCCACTCATACATAGTGATTGGAAATAAATAAGTCTTCTAGATGGTCTTGGTTTCCCGAGAACAAATCCCTAACACTTGGTGGTCTTTGCTAATTCCTTCATTGCTGCCTTACTATGTATAAAGTCCTTCCTTTTTAAAAAGGAAGCAGAGCCCAAGGACACCTGTGATGAGGGAGGTAGAAAGCTAAATAAGATGGACTCTTCTTAGGACAAAGAATGTGGCTGCATTGCTGGCTCAGGTCCCTCTGCCAGCAAATGAAGGTGACCAGCTGACCACAACAATCTGTACGAGGAAGTGTGTAATTCTCTGACCCCTAGAAATATCAGTCAGCACCCTTCCCCAACCTCCATGCGGAGGTGGATTTGCACTCATAGAAACACAACTGCACCATCCTCTGTTTTGCACAGGATAGAGCAGTTCTGCCTGTCAGTTTCAGGTGAGGCCCTTGCTGGTTGGTAGAATTCCTGTACTGAAGTTGGTAAAAATTGTTCTGGTCATGAAAGGTCCTCTTTATGGCTTTGGTTAAAAGGGCAAACTCAAGAAGGTTGCTTGATACATATTACTGTATATACTTGAGTATAAGTTTAGATTTTTAGTCCCAAAAATGAGCCCCCAAAAGGGGAAACGGCTTATACTCAGGTCAATGACCACAAAGGTCCCAAGAGTGCGTTGGATTGCGACATGCCAAAAAAATTAATTAATTTTACCATTTGCTCATTTTTTGGGCTAAAAACCACAGCTTATACTCTAGTATATACGGTAAATGAAAATCTGGCCTCGTTCCATCTCTTTTTTTTAGTCCAGTCAGTGCTTTGCGATCTATTGAATTACACAGAACAGTTTCATAGCTAACTGTTTTCCTTTTCAGAAAAGGGGAATGAAGATGTTTTTGTTTATCTCCACACTTAGAGACATTATTTCCATCTGAACTATGTAACTCAAAAGCTGCCAAAATGTTTTTTGGACATGAGTTGCTGTAATGCTTAGATTCCCGTGTGTATCTCCAACTGATTTTGTGAGGCAACAAAGCTATCTTATCTTAGAATCTGGGAAATCACAGTAAAGAATACAATAATAAAAGTCTCTACCCACACAAACCTTTAAATAAATACAATTAACAAATACAAATAACCACAGTCTGCACACACATATACATGTGCTGTACAAAAAAAGGAAAACTGTATGTAAGGGTAGGTTTAGTAGATGGGGGAAAGTATATCATCCCTTTGCATCCCATGCAAATTAAGGTTGAATAACCACCACTTCCTATAGTTGTAGCAAAAATCACTGAAATGACGTATGAAATATGGCTTGCAAAGACAACAGATTTGACTTTTGGGCCATGCTATATGGTAGTTCTGTTGTTTGCTTTACCCATTCATATGCCGCCCTTCCTCCAAGACACTAAGAAGCAGTGGACAAAGTCGCTCTCCTCTTCCTCTACCCCATCCTAATTTTATCCTCAGGACCAGACCTGTCAAGTGGGCTAGGAATGTGTGGGCTGCCTGGAGGATTTGAAATCAGGACATACAACATGGTGTTATGACTCCAAACAGGTCAGGAGAGTAGGGAATTCAGATTACGTGACCTCTGGGTCAGGTATGCTTGTGGGCTTGGTATAGTAGCAAGAAGCATCAGGGCTCCTGAATGGAGCTTGTAATTCCATGGGTGAAGATAGAGCATGGAGCAAATAGCAGCTGGTGTGCATGTGTATGTTCCATTGCTAGCAAGCACTTGAATCTTTTTAATCTGAAAGCCAGACATTGGGCTAAGGCTGATCTCTCTCTGTCAAAGCATTAAGGTTTACCTTGTTCCTTCACACACCCAATCCTCACAGGGTACTGAGACCTCTGAGCAGCACTTAAGAGTTCTGGACATGGAATTGTCATCATTTGCTGAGCTGTGGTGGCTCATTGGTTAAGAAGCTCGCCTTGTTACTGGAAGGCTGGCAAGTCGGCAGTTTGAGACCTGGATATTACAGGCCAGATTGAGCGCCCATCTCTGTCCCCAGCTCTTGGGGACATGAAAGCAGCCTCATTTGGGCATTCCTTGAGCAGAGTTTCTTCCACAAAAATCCTTTCAACTCAGAATTATTTCTGACACGAAATTATTATCATTCTCTTCTCTGGCCTTAGAATGGGGCTGAAGAATGCTTGGTCCCTGCCTCCTCATAGCCCCCTTCCTCCCCACCGTTCACTAAAACATTTGGAGGCTCCAGTTGCTTTGCAGGGCCAAACTCAATTACAGAATGGGCATCTTGACTCATTGCAACAGCCGTGCAAAATAATTCAACCCTAATCGTGTCCAAAAGTTCTTTAGACTGACTGCTGGGGAGATCGGTATGTTCTTTAGCAGTGTGGGGAAATAATGGCACAAAGTGTGTGTGTGTGTGTGTGTGTGTGTGAGAGAGAGAAAGTATGTATACATGCTGTTATGTAGTAGAGATCCGCTTACTTTCTGCCACATGTGTAGCCTCACCCCAAGGTTGAGCAATCTGAGTTTTGGAAAGCCATTCTGTACACTTGAGAGCATGCTGGGGAGGCCCTGTCCTCACAAACACCAAACCAAAGCAGGTGGTGGTGGAAGTTTGAGATCAATCAGGGACAATAATGTATCTTGTTTTATTCGTCCAATGCCTGGTTCTTTGGTTTGCCTGTTGATTCACCTCTTCTCCTTCCTGACCAATGTTCCTGTAACTTTAATAGCAGCATATACTTTGGGCTACTGGGCATGGAATAAGAGTTAATTTCCATCAATGCAAAGCATCCCTTGTGGATTGTTGCAGAGTAAACTCTTTTTTGAAATGCACAGTATTTTTTGTCAGTTGGCAGCCTTCCGTGCTCCTTCTTTTAAAAAACAACTGATGACAACCAGAAAATAAGAGGCGAGAGATTTCTAAAGAGTTTCATCTAAGAAATCTGCTTATTTCTGAGTCTTCAGAATACTATTTAATTCAGGAGTTCTCAACCTTTTTAAACCGGGGACCGGGTCACACTCCTTCAGACAGCTTATGTGGTCAGATGGCCATTTTGCCCTTCCTCCACCAAATGACACTTCCTGGTGTGATGGAGGTGGGAGGGGGCCACATGAAATGGTGCTGCGGGCCACATCCAGCCTGCGAGCCACAGGTTGAGAATCTCTGATATAAACTTTTAAAGCTTATAAGGTGCTCAGTAGCTCACTGATATTGCATTGATTTTACACAGAGATGTTTTACAACAGCTCTGGCATTGCTAGGGAAGAAAATCCTGTCTGAAACGAAGGAATGCAGCTGCCAGTCAGAGTTGACAGTGCTGGCCTTGGCAGCCCAATCCAGTCCAGGATAAAGTGCCTTTCTGTGTTCTTGCCTTCTCATCCCATTCACCTGAGCATTATTTGCATGTGTATAATCAAAATGAAGCTCTACTGCATGTTTAGGATTTATTTATGCATTCATTTATTTTGCTGGCATGTGCCACAATGAGAAATGCAAAGGAATGGGATATTCTGGTAAGAGTTTGTTTTCTGCTGTGTGCAATGTCGTACAATTCAGTCGGGCGAATGTTTGAGAGACTCCAGTTTTTTGAAGTCTCCTCTAGCCTGGGCAAACTGCCAAAGGAAAGGTATAAGGTCATGAGCTTTGGGCTCTTCTGGAGACCTGATCATCATCACCAGTGCAATGCCAGAGAGATGTAGGAAGGTCCAGTTGACCACTGAGATAGGAAAACTTTGTCTATGTAACACAACCATTGTGATGCTAGTTGAGACTTAGAGACTCAGTTTGTGACACTGGTTGGGTGCCTGCTTACTAAAACAACAAAGAGTCCTGTGACGTGTTAAAAGGCCAGTACTGTAGTTTTATTATAGCATCAATGTTCATGGGTTACAGCCCACTCTGTCAAATACACAGAATATTACCTAGAGTTATAAGTGTACATATACCATATATACTCAAATATAAGTCGTCCCACCAATGCCCCAGTGTCTTAGCCTTGAGGACTCCTCTAACACTAGGAGTTATTCTCAGAGTTGGCCATGGGAGAGTTGGCCAGAGTTGGCCATGGGACTCTTGTTTTCCTCCCCCTCCTCTCCTCAGGTGTATGGTTGTGGTGTGTGTGTGGCTCCAGGAAGCACAAGTACGACACATTTGCAGCCTTATGTTCCGTGATTGTGAGCGGAATAGTGGCCCGTGTCATGACGATGGTGCAGGGTGTTTTTTTTAGATTGTTATTTATGCTGCGACAGAGTGATCCAGCTGTCTCCTGGAAAATGACTACTTACGGAATGGGAATGCTGATGATACCATCTCTTGGGCTTTCTTTTCTAACAACTATTTTCATTTATTCATCATCATAGCATCTTAGTCCTCCTCCCAGGATCTAGAATGATGGATCTCATTTCTCTCTTCACAATTCTGTGAGGGTAGATTAGGTCAGGGTTTGGAAAACTTCCTTTTTTGTTTTTGGTCCACTACTCCCTGAATTTGCTAGTCAGCCATTCACCATGATGGTAAAGTTTCCAGGCGCTATAATTCAATAAAAGTCATTTCACCAACCTTTACAGTAAGAGATAATGTCATGCTCAAGGTCACCCAGTGATTAGAGTGATTTGAATCCAGATTTTTCTCTATCCATGGCCTAAAATTGTTTTTACTTTCATCTGGAAATAAAAACCGGCCTGTTCTTTGATGGCTGGTTATTCTCTTCAGTGTCTGCTTAACTCAACCTATCCAATGGTCCTTTTCCTGTGCCTTTCACAGGACATCTGCCCCTGCCCCTGTTTAACTTTCCCTGTTCATGAAACTCCATGCCATCTGCCTGGAGTTAAATCTTTAACTTTGTATCTTGGTATTTTTTGCTTAGTTTTCTCTTGAATATTCCAAAAGGAATCTTGCTTCTTTTTCTGTTCTCCACAACACAGTTTCAGTTTCTCTATGTTCTTGCCACCCTTTTTTTCTCCTGAGAATACCAAGCAGGTGGCAATCCAACAGGCTACATTTCTGTCATGGGTGCACTGTTGGGTGGCACTAGTTATGGTAATTTTCCTCCTGCTGTCAGGCTTGTTGAAGGGTGGAAAATGGAAGCCCTAGTACCGAGATGGCAAACCTTGGCACTCCAGATGTTCTTGGGCTTCAATTCCCAGAAACCCAAGCCCTCGTGAATCCACACGGATGGGTTTGCTGTGATTCATCCAGCCCCCGCCGCACCGCCCTCATCGCTCCTGGAAGCGGAAGTAAAATGCGCTTGTATGGCGCATTTTACTTCTGCTTCCAGGAGCAATGAGGGCGGGCGGGCCAGATGAATCGCAGCAAACCCATTCATGTGGATATACGGGGACTTGGGCTTCTGGGAATTGAAGTCAAAGAACATCTGGAGTGCCAAGGTTCGCCATCACAGCCCTAGTATGTGCATGCAGAGACTTGATGATATGGAGTGTTGCCTATGATGAGAGAGGGAGAAGAAGCAAAATAATAATTAAAACCACCACCACCACAACAACCGACCAATGCTGCTGCTGCTGCTGCTGCTGGAAGGGACAAAGATGAATGAGAGTGGCTGCGCTCCAGCCCAGAGAGGAACAGAACATTCTTGCTTGGAAAGCACAGACTCTTCTGTCATGGAATAACGTTGCATCACTCAGCAGTTGTGTGGGAAGCCCTGCCGGGAAGGAGCAGAAAGGAGGAGGCAGAGGAGGGGATAGCCGCTTGAAAGGTGTAAATTATGGGTTAAAAAAAGGAAACCTGCTGAACAAGAAAGAAGGGAGCCGTTCTGGGAAAACCGTCTTCCCTTCTAGCCACCTGTGGTTGCTCTACAAAAGAATTCCACCTGTGAGGAGAAAGGGCTGGACTTCTTGTCAGGGGAGCAAGAGAGAGTGTATTAAACCCATTACCCCCTCACCTCTTTCATTGTCTTAGTTTATGGAGAACAAATAGGGAAGAGAACTTAAGCAGGACTTGATCACGATCATCAAGGCAGCTTCTCTGGATCTGTTTCAGGAACCTTAATGGTCCACACTAGTTTCTCATGCTCTCTAGTGCAGGGATTCTCAACCTGCGGCCCCCAGGCTGAATGCAGCCCATGGCACCATTTCATGTGCCCCCCCCACCTCCATCACACAGGAAGTGCCATGTGGAGGAACGGCAAAATGGCCGTCCGGCCCCCAAAGTTGTCTGAGGGAGCGTGACCCGGCCCCCGGCTTTAAAAGGTTGAGAATTCCTGCTCTAGTGTTTTACGTTTGTTCTTCCCACAAATAGACCCAAGGCATGTACATTCATGCTTGGGCAAGAGGAACTTTTGGAATATCTCCAGTGGTGGGCAGTAACAGGTTTGCACCCAGCTGGCAGAGGGGCTAGCAAAATTGGGTGGCCTTCGGGCAGGGTGGTGGTGAAATTGGGTGGCCTTTGGGCGGGGATGGTGGTAGCGAAATTGGGTGGCCATGCCCACCTCCCTGCCCTGCCCAGACTAACAAAGCTACCATTTAAAAAGTTTTATTCTGTGCAAGCATATCAGAGAGTAAACAAAACAAAAAGATAAAAACGTTGTGGCACCTTAAAGACTAACTGCTGTATTTTAATGTAAGCTTTTGTGGATCAAGTCCACTGGCTCTTTGGCTATAAGCAGAGATGAGCACTGAACCCTAGAGTTGGTAATGGCTGGTTTTTGAGCAAGGGCAACCTTTACTGGTATTAAAATTTGACGTCAGATTTTGACCCTGCAAGTGGTTCAAGGTCTTCCTTGCTCAAAAGCCAGTCATATCCGACTCTAGGGTGCAGTGCTCATCTCCATTTACACGCAAAGAGCCAGTGCTGCCTGTGTTTGCAGATGTATACATGGCCATTTTTTTTTGCTGCCCACCACTGAATATCTCTCTCAGAATTTGACAGCCAGTATGGACACTAGGCCACTTTAGGCTATGAAATACATTCCATAATACATCTGTTTTGAGGTGCAACAATACTCTTGTCTGAGTTTTTCCTTCAAGTTAGAGCTTCAAAAACTTTCTGTATTTGATTGCATCACAATTCCAGGAGCCTCCACACACACCAATTCAGTAACTTGTCGCCCCCAAACCCTTAAATATTCTAGAGTCAGAGCACATCTACTCCTCGCTAGAAAGTATCTTCTTGCATTTATTATTTTTATTTATTTATTTATTTAGATTTATTATCCCGCCCCAATCAGGCGAACCTGACTCTAGGAGGCTTACAAAAAAGAAAAAGATTATACATGAGTGCAAAGCAAACTAAACAATCCCACTGTACCCCTACAAATTCAGAAATTAAAACCTTAAGGTTCAAAATTAATTAATTAACGATTTAAAAAGTTAAAAGGTTTAAAAAGTTTAAAAGAGCGAGAGAGGGGTGGCTGTCCCATCAGATCAACCACCCAACATGGGACCCCATATTACTGGAGCCCCACACCTGCCCTGCCAGCCAGGTTTTTAGTCCCTTCCGAAAGGGCAGTAATTCTGTAGGCGTAACTCAGTTGGCAGGAGGTTCCAAAGGGTCGGGGCGGACACAGAGAAGGCCCTCCTTCAGGTGCTAGAGAGATGCACCTCTCTAGCTGATGGAATGATAAGAGAGCCTCTCCGATCCGCCCTGGTGGGACAGACAGATGTTCTTGGGGTAACGCGGTCTTTTAAGTATCCTGGCCCACTACCATGTAGGGCTTTAAAGGTAATGACCCCTTGCTTGGATCATTGACAGGTACATCACTTGCTTGATCAAATCAAAAAGAGAGCATTTCAGGGAGGCAATTTGTATTCAAACCTCTGATTAAAGTTTCCAGGAAACTCAGAGCTGGGAAAATGTCCTATTTGGATGACAGTTCTCAAAATCTCTCAGCTGGCATTGGTGACTGAAAGGGATGGTAGTTTTGGAAACTATAGTTAGAAAATAGTAACTTTTTTCAAGCTTTCCCACGACTGCAGGGCGGGGAGCCCACGTCCACTTTCTCTGTTTTTTTAAGAGTGCCATTAAAGAAAAGGGTCAATCTGTCAAAAAAAAAAAAAAAAAAAACGAAAACAAACACCAATAATTAAAAGTTTTGATGGTGCAAGGCCAAACTTTCTTGCTTGCTTGTTGCTGTAACCATTTCAAAAGTTGGCAGCTTCTCCTTTGTTGTGATAAACGAAGACTCCATCCAAGAAAGCTTTCATGTAATTCCACAGGCCTTCCCACCCAACACCTGTTGATCGTGGAGACTTCACTTCCCCGCCTTCATATTTCTCAGAGTTGACTTTTTCCTTTTGGAGATGTCATGCACACTTCCCTCTTAAAGATTTTAGCAGAAAATAATTCTAAATGGGATGCAAACATTCTTTATGTGTGATCTCTTGATGTTCAGGTTTATATGTTTTGGGGATCAGTGGCCCCCTTGCAGTGGTGGGTTGTCAAAAATTTTACTACCCCACCATGATGTCATCAAAGTGTGGGCAGAGCTAACGTCATGGCATGATGTCATGGGTGGGGCTGAAGAAAAAAATAAAATAAAAATAAGCACGTACACATACACCCCTTGAAACCCACAGCACAAACCCGTAAATACATTAAATAAATTTTAAAAAATTACATTAAAATACACCCAAACACCCACCCACCCACCCACCCCAAACACAAACCCGTCACTTACCTGTTAGTATAAGTGCCTGGGCAGCACCATGTTGCAAGATGGATATGGTCATTGTACCAGTTCTCTAGGATAATATGCCTTAATGTAAATGTAAAACAGCTGTACCTCCTTAAGGGTTCTCCAATTGAAACAGCAATTGGAACAGCACAGGTGTAGCTTATTGATGAGGTAACTCCAAGACTTTGCTTAAAAACCCCAGGCCTGCTGGCTGCAAAGCCTTTTTAGGAACTGTGGTAGTATGTCAATATAGGTAAAGGTATTAAATACACATTAAAATACACACAGACACACCACATCCAAAGGTGAGTCACTTACCCTGGGGAGCTTCAGGCTATAGGGAGCTTCAGGCTAGCAGCTTCTCTTCCTCCTCCCCGCATGGGAAGACAGCAAAGAGGCTGTACATATCCGCCAAGCACTGTAGGCGTGCATGGACACCAAGTGCTTGGTGCGCATGCGCAGTGGGGGAACCAACCAGTGAAAAGGTAAGCCCCGAAGGTGGTTCCCCCCAAAAGCTGCTACCGGTTCTCCGGGACACTGGGAAAAGTTACTACCAGTTCTAACAAACTGGTGCAAACCTGTTGCATCCCATCACTGCCCCCTTGCTTGTATTCTTTCAGCTTGGAAAAAGGAGAATTAAGAGCCTTTTACCCACATTGCCTGATCAGTTATTTGATTTAGAGAATTCTCTGTCTCTCTCTTTTACTATTAGAGCAAAACAATTTTATTTTTTAAGAGAATGTGAACCAGAACTTATTTTGTAAAATTAAAATTGTCCTTGTCTTATATAAGGTAATACTTTTTTAAAATTTGAAATCCATTTCCTTCTAACCCTCAACATATAGAAGTTGGCCATGACTGTTTGTGCCTTAAAATTATTCTGGATAGGGACAGATACATCATTGCTTTTGGGTAGTTCTAGTCAGTGGGCTTGGGTGGGCATTGAGGTGTACCTCCTTGTCTCTGTCCACAAGCGTCCTACAGGTTAGTTTTTGTCTTCCAAGGCTGACTCTTGGCTATGTTTATTAGCACAGAATGATTTATTCTCTGAATGACACCAAATAATTCTGAGATATGGGTCCTAAATGTATTTGAGGCCCTGGTTATGTGACCTCCTTTGCATGCTATGTAAGCTCTACTGCCCCAGGGAGGTGACGCAGACTGGGAAGTAGGTCATGTTGCTTTTCATGCCCAAGCTTGCTCCATCCTGGTTGTACCAACCCATATCATTCCGCTAGCGCTCCACGTGTTCTCCAAGACACGAGGCCAGGCCCTACAGGCAGACCAGGATGCGGGATTGGGGTTGTTTAGGTGGAAAATTATTTTCTTCCTTGACCCAGAAGTAGGGCAAAGAAGGGAGAATCCTGTCCCTTCCAGATCAGTGGCTAAGAGAAAGCCATTGTGAAGAAAGAAGAGAAGGAAGTTCAGTAGACAAAATAAAAATAATACTGTATATGAAATGCTAGGATCTTTCTCCTAGCCTTAGGCTGCAACAACAGCAGCTGCTGCAGCATCTTAAAGACCTCAAGACTAGTGTGGAATGAGAAATGAAATAAAAATTAAACATTGCAAAGCAGAATTAGAAAATCATTGCTCTAGTCTTTATCACCTAAGCTAACACGCACTACAGTATTTCTTTGGTGGAGTAGCCAGTGTCTGTGCAATGAATAGGATAGCACCTTTTCAGATCATGTACTGTATATATGTGTGGGGAGGATGGGAAGTGTGTGTTCATGATCACTATTAAAAAAAAATCTTTACCTTCAACTTTGATAGTACAGTTGTATCTCGCTTAAAGAGCATAATGTGTTCCACAGGATTGCTCTTTAAGCGAGTTTGCTCTTTAAGCAAAAGAGAATTGTATATCCCTGGGAACAATTGATGTTCCTAAATATCCATATCTTTCCAGTGCAACACTGGGAATTTTTCAATGACGGCTTCAGTATAGGTTTAATTTCCTCCACTATTTTGTGCAAGGATCCCTGTTACAGACAATATCCTACCTATCGTGTTCTCTGATCTTTGTTTTCTAGAGAGTTATTTTCTGATGGCACTGCTTTCTAGACCATCTTTCTCACATTAGGTCTGGCAAAGGGAATTGCAGAATGAACTCACCAAAAGGTGCCATCTTCTCCCTTAGTATGTTTTAATTCTTCCCCAAATCTAACTTAAAAAAAAAAAACCACCACAATACGGTATCTGGACAAAAGTTCTATCCTGCACAAGTGATGGTGTGCTGCTGGCTTTCACCATAGAAAACAGATGTAGCCCATGGCAACAGCCAAACAAGTCAGCTGTCTCCATGGTGTTGGGTGGAATGCTGTGGCCCGCCCTGTTGTGGGCAAATGGATTAGAACAGGGATTCTTAACCTGTGGCCCGTGGGCCGGATGTGGCCTATGGCACCATTTCATGTGGCCTCCCCATTGCCCCCACCACATCAGGAAGTGCCATGTGGTGGAGGAAGGACAAAATGGCAGTCCGGCCCCCGAAGCTGTCTGAGGGAGCGTGAACCGGCCCCTGGCTTTAAAAGGTTGAGAACCCCTGGGTTAGAAACATGCCAGCCACTGAGAAACTGGCATGGATGAGGCCTTGCATTGTTTGCAGCCTCCTCCTTTGACTGCTCCACATAACATCTTCCCTGCCTCTCGGCTCCTATTGTTTCTTTGTGCAGAAGCAGTTTATAGGCCAGTAGGTTGCTGGCATTGTGCCTGTACTCTTTTTTCCCTCCTTTCTTTCTTTCTGGAGCTGTTGTGCAATCCGTAATCATCAGACCTGTTTTGACTGCCTAGCTTGATAAATATTCAGTGTTTACTGACCTATATTCCTGCTGCTTGAGCCTGATGTGGGTAGATCACATGCAAAGGGAAAGGGAGGGGGTGTAATATCATCATGGGAGAGCGTGCTTCTTGGTACACATGGCCCTGCTTTCTTGACAAAGGGAAGCTTCAACATTCCCATGTATGTGTCATGGGAAGGGTGGTGGTTATATTGACTTCTCTTATGCAACCTGCTTTGCTCAATGGCCTTATTCCTCCTCAGTAGTCAAATGGGGCCAGGAGAGAGCTTGCTTTTGGATCTGTGGGTTTCGAGGTAGATTCAGGCATCGTATTTCCACCATCACTGCGCTCACCACCTTCAGGGAGAACCCAAAGGGAAACGTGTAAAAGAAATCAGCTGGATTAGTTGTCCATGAGGGAGAACACTAGTGGTGCTAAGGTGTGAGGAGTGTCAAGCAGTTTTTGCACATATGTAGCTGAGTGTGTCTGTGAATGAAATAGAGGTGAGTTTCTGAAAGATCCGTCGTCCTTCTTTGTTGCAGGGACATTTCACATGAATCGTATTTGAATGGAGGAGGCGAGATGGATATTGAGCCCTTGATTTGTGAGGGGTGGGGGAAGAGTATGAGAAGCATGATGTGTCTATGTGCGTGATGAAATATAATGAGTTTGGTTGAATGTGTGGTAAAGCCACCCCTGTTATTTGCTTGTTTGCATCATTTTTTATATATAGTGTGACCCTTATATCTCTATTGGGCATCAAAACACGCAGTGTTGGGTGTCTGTGTAACATAGATCCTGGTTGTGAAGTAGCGTGTATGCAGGATTGGTACAGTGGAACCTTGGTTAACAAACAGCTCGGTTAACATAAAAATCGCATACAAAAGGAAATCCATCGAAAATAGTGGCTTGGTTTATGAAAATTGGATGGATTCGTTTTCAATGCATTCCTATGGGAAATTGCATTCAATGCATTCCTATGGGAAAGTCAGTTAAAGTAATTTTCACTGTAAGAAACGTCCCGGAAAATGCATTAATTACATTAACTGAGGTTCCAATGTATAGAGTATTTTGGACTAAACTCAGTTGTTAGTTCTAGCAAGATCCCCCCCTTGAATCAGTGAGCTTTAACACAAGTGTTGGCTTTTTTGTGCAAGGATCTAGCCCTGAATGCCAGTGTGTTGACTGGCAGTAAAAAACCAGTTGTTATTGTATGTAGTTCTGGTTTTGTGGGGATGACCCCATCCCACTGTGAGCAACCATACATCCTTTTCAGGAGGGAACTGGAATGCAGGGTGTGGCCCGTATATGCCAGGAGCCTCGGCAACACTGTCTGAACCTGCTGGATTATGTAAACAGAGCCTGAGGTGTGTGACAGCACTGGGCAAAGATTTTGTAACACCCTTCTTTTGTGTCCTTCCTCCTTAGGCGTTTCTGGTGCCTTCTAAGCCTGACACAGCAGTTGTCGCTGACTCCCTTCACTTCACATTGCTCCGGCCTCCCTTTAGCATCTCTGCTCTTGTTGTTGGCGGACATTTGGCTACGGATCCCTACCAGCTTCCAGGGAATGGAAGATTGGCCTCCCAACGCAGAACAGAAATCAGCGGAATCCTGAACTGCCTGAGCTTCTGAGAATCAGAAGGAAAGCACAATTCCCTGTGGGTGTTCTGGACAATGATCTTCTTGCATCACAGAGTTCCTTTTGCAGTGGTGGAAGCTCAAAGCCTGTTGGATTGCTGTGACTGGAGGACGGCTCAAGGCCAAGCTGGAAGCAGCTCCACTGGTTCTAAGGCTTGATCGCAGCCCTGTGGCAACAGGGCAGGAAAGAAGCCTTCAATCCAGCAGCAGCAGCAGCTGCCACAACTTCAGCTCCCAGGGGTGAAACTTCGCATTGTCAGGTGACTGAAGCATCTTTGAACAGCATCTTTTCTGGGAGGCTTGTTGTTCCTGCTCCCTCCCTATACGATGGAGGGCCTCAACTCACCCACACTGTGTATAGCAGGGAACTTCCCTGGATTCCATCACGATGGCACGATTCAACGAGCCCGGACACTGAAAAGCAAGCCCAATTCGAACTGCAGGCGAAAACGGGAGTTTATTTCGGACGAAAAGAAGGATGCCAGCTACTGGGAAAAGCGTCGGAAGAACAACGAGGCTGCAAAGCGCTCACGGGAGAAGCGGCGTTTTAATGACCTGGTCTTGGAAAATCGGGTGCTGGCTCTCAATGAGGAGAACGTGCGGCTGAAGACTGAGCTGCTGCAGCTCAAGCTGCGGTTTGGCCTCATCAGCACAGCAGCCTTTATGGAGAAGAGCCAGCAGCTGAGCACAGCCAGTGCCAATGCCACGGCACATTTATACGGGAATAGTGAAAGCAGCGGGTACAGCAGCGCGCTCTCCCGGGCCCATCACTCGGAGGACTCTTCTGAAACGGAGCAGTCAAGCCGGGACAGCGGCAGCGTGTCGGTCTCCAAGTATTCACCTCGGGGCTCCCTCTCTGACATGTCGGACAGCTCATCTCGGGACAGCCCTGAGCCCCAAACGCTAGAGGAGGCCCAAGCCGTAAGCCGAGCCTATGGGGATGCCCCCTTACAGCGCCACCAGGAGCCCAAGGGCACAGTTCCTCGGGGTGTAATCCTCTTCAGTGCCAATGGGTTTACAGCGGTGGCACCTCCCCGGCCCTTGCTTCTCCAAGAGGAGAAACAGTCCGAAGGCTGCACTGTAGAGACACCAGCAAGCCCCTGCATGGACCATGAGGACCAGTGCCCACAGGAAGAGCTGCAAGGTCGCCATGGCTACTGCTCCAAGTCTCAGGGCTATAGCCCACCGTCCAGTTATTTGGATGGGGAGCTGTCTCAGACGGATCATGTGGGGAAAGCTCCTGAGCCCAGGTCCCCCTTTGAGGGCTACAGCAGTGAGGAAAGTGGCGAGGAGCCTGGTTGGGGATGTTCCCCTGCACCTTTTCCAGTGCTGTTGGATGCCCATCCTGATGTTAAGACAGCGGCTCTGCCTCACAAGCTCCGGCTTAAGTGCCGGGCTCACAGCAGTGGCATTCAGGACCCTTTCCCTGGCCCTAGCCCTACCCCAGCCAGCTGTTGCCAGGAGGCTCCCACAACATCAGACTGGGATAGCAGTCAGCACGAGGAGATGTCCACCCTGGTGCGGCAAGCGTTGCTTCTCAACGAGCAGCCACACACCTCGGGTGGGACCCTGGAAAGACTTTTGGGCCGCACATCTGGACTCCATGCGGAGAACTCAGTTCCTAAGGACCATGTCAGTGGGTGGGAGGATGGCTGCCATGATGATGGCTCCAGGCCCACTTGAAGAGGACTCAGGGGTGGGTAAAAATTTAGGGATTTTTTAAAAGTACATAAATGTTTATTTCTTAAAACTGATCCGGGGTATTGTATAATAAAATCATTTGACAGGAAGAGCAGGTGAGCTTCAGATTTGACGAGAGGAGCAGGCCTTGACTTGCCCAAACTCAAGCCCCGTAGGCTGCAGGATCTAGGGGAGAAGGAACTGTCAGGCATGAAGGAATTATTTACTGCTTGGACTTAAGAAGGGGGTCCCTTGAGAAGACAAGACTGTGGAACTCCAGAAATCTAGAACAGTGTTCTGGATTAGGCAATACCTTTCTTGGATCACTAAAAAGATGTAGTAGATGGTGGGATCTCCCCAGTTTATTAGGTACTGTACCAGGGTTCAGTATGTAGGTGGAATATGTTTCATGGAACTTAGGAGGCTGTTTCTTCAGTCACTGCAGGGTATTGTTATTTGAGAGCAGATTTGGTGTTTGTAATCAACCAGGAGCAGTGAAAAAGCGATACCTAATCCATCCTGGCTGGAACTGAGCACCCTGGATAACTACACCTAGGACTACAGGTGGATCCCCAGTGGACTATATTGTTTTTCTGTCAGGAACTGTTTGGTTGAAGAGAGATAGTTGTGGTTTTTAATATTGAAATAAATGTTTTTTTAAAAACTTCTTAAGAACTCCTTAGATGTTGCTGAGTAATGTTTGGGAGTGGGAAGGGATTAGTACAGAGGGTAAGAGAAGTAATAGCGCCCTCCTCTACCCTTCTCTGTTTGCCTCTTTGATGTGCTTACATCATGCCCTTTTATCTAATAGATCCATAAGAGGGCTAAAAAAATAACAACATAGGGGTTGGCCAATGCTGAAGTAAGAAGGAACCAATATTTGAAGTATCATTACTAAAAAATACATATAAGAATATTACAAGACTGAGAATTTAGTCATGAGAAGACAAATCATAAGAAGGGTGACTTAATTTCTTGATGAAAAACCAAGGCAGGAACTGGAATCGCGGCAAGTGTGGGGAAAAGAATTCCTGAGCTGTGGGGCCAGAATGGCTGGATGATGGAACATTTGAACGTCACCCGATTTGGCAGTAATTCCCGGTCAGAATCCTAAAGGATGTTCCCAGGTTCCAAAGCCATGTAGGTGTTTAGAAGGTCAGTGCTGGAGCAGATTAATCAGTAGTACAGTTCTCTCAGTTCTATTAGCACAATATGGTCCCTCCTTTTGACATTGCCCAAAAGCTGCATGCTTCAGAGTCCAAAGCCTCACCTGCTTTTGTGGCAACCTGTGGCTTTAACACTTCCCCACTTGTTGGGAACAAGGAGAGTAACATTTCATCTGCTCACTGCGTTTGGAAAAGAAATGCTCAGGTTCTGAGTGGTCATGGTGGTGCTCTGTGAGTTGGAGTGGTATATTTGAGAAGTTAATGGGGATGTCGCAGGTAGATTCTTGATGTTGATTTTACAGTGGAACCTCATACAACAATCGCCCCTTATAGCAATGAAATCGCGTAACAGTTAGTTTTTGGGGGGGAAATGGTGTCCTGCATAACAGTTTCCCCTATGGAAAAAATCGTACAACAATTTTTCAATGGGAAAAACCACATAGTAAAAAAAATTGTTGCATGATGCATTCCATAGGGAAAATCGCTATACATTAAAACACCCGATAACGCTAAAACTTGGTTCCACAAGTCTTGGTGATATCTGATTTTTAGTGTTATCTGATCCATGTTAAAATCCTATGGGATGGATCGGATAATGTTAAAGCTCCATAGAGATACATTGTAACTGCACAGGCTTTAGCGGTTGTTATTCGATCCATCCCATAGGACCTTAACGTTATTTGATCAATTCTCCTCCCCAGATTACTTAACGTTATGCGATTTTAGCGTTATCCGATCCAATCGTTATCCAGTTTTACTGTACTATGCATGCATCGTATAGCAATTGTTTTGTACAACAACGAGCCCCGTGGAACGGATCAAAATTGTCGTATGAGGTACCACTGTATTTTCAAGACAAAAATCAAACTCCCTTTTTACTATTGTTAAACTACAAGGGAAAAGCCAGGATCTACAACTGAGTCCAGGCCCCTTGGTGCCTGCTGCTATGAGTTGCATAGACAATCCAGAGTTAAAGGAGGAACCTGACTGGTTTGAACAAGCTGAGCTCAGTTCATTATCCTGTCTCTGGTCGTGGCCACTGACAGGCTTCTGGGAACACCACCAGGATGAAGGCATCAGCCATCCCCTTCAATTCTGCCTCCCCCCTAAGAATCTGGTATTCAGAGGTGCAAAATGTCTGAATACAGGCGTTCTGTTTAGCTACTGTGGATTTCTACAACTGCCTCTTTCTTGTGGGTGGTGGATAAATAAAAGGCATTGTGGCCTGACCCTGAGGGCACATGGTCTTTGGCATACATTATATACTAAGGGGGGCAGAAGCAGCTCAAGCTTGAAGTAAAGGGGTGCCTTCCCAAGGGTATAAGGGAGGGACAGATGCATCAGATTGCCTGGAGGCTTCATTGGCTACGACTTCTGGGTTTTTTTTTTAATTGTTGCCACAGATATTGCTAGATGCTTTTGCCTGGCCAAGGCTTGAGCCCTGCTAATGGTCATGCTGACCGCCTAATGCAGGGGTGCCCGAACTTTTTGGGCCGATCATGTGGTTCAGGGAGCCGGTCACTAAGGCCAGGGGCCGGGTGCGGCCCCTGATGCCAACTCATCTGGCCTGCGAAGCCCGTGTCGCTCCTGGAAGCGGAAGTAAAACGCGCTCATACGGGCGCGTTTTACTTCCGCTTCCAGGAGCGACGAGGGCTTTGTGGGCCGGATGAGTTGGCATCAGGGGCTGCACCAGGCCCCCAGGCCTTAGTTTGGGCACTGTAATCTCTTAACTCATCAGGATTCTTTGGCCATCCTTTGGAGAGCAAGGGCTTCTTTGCTTCCCGAAGGGAACGGGCCCCCATGTTCTGCTGCAAATCTGTGGGCCGGAGTATGGTTAGCAGGGCAGAGAAGAAAGTGCCATCAAAAGTAGGTCATCCCCTCCTCCCTGCCCGCAAATGCACACAGAGAGATGCGTGCGCACACACAGCGCTTGAGGGTGGTGGGGGAGCCAGTGTTAAACCATGAAAGCAGGCCCATCAGAAAGCCTAGCCTACGTTACCATGGCAGCCACTGCTATTTCCTGGGCTAAAAGTGTGTGTGTAGAAGGGGATAACCAGGAAGAGGTGTGTGTGCGTCAGGATTGTGCTTTTTGTCGTGCTCAGTAGTGACAGCTTATCCACAAGCTGCTGTTTTGTGTGCTGCCTGACTCCAAGGGCATTGCTGGGCTTCCAAGAGCTCAGACGGCAAGGCCTGCCCTGCCGACTTATTTCCTGTGTAGCTGTTTTCCTCTTACTGAGATGAAACAACGTGGAAAAGCTTCAACTGCTTAATTTCTAGGTGCCAGGAGCAGAGCTAATTAACAAACGTGGGGACAAGCATCTTTAGGCAAATGGCATGGAAATGAGAGCTGGGATTTAATATGACCAAGCAAACCGAACTTCCTAATCCAGGGGTGCCCAAACTTTTCAAGCTGTGGGCCAGTCATGTGGTTCAGCGGGCCGGTAACATGGTTCAGCGGGCCAGTCATGTGAGTTCTCCCACTGGACGCGGAAGTAAAATGCTTACTGTTTTGCAACAGGATGAGATAGATTTTAAGATGCCATTTTCTTTGCTTAAACCAGGGTTGCCCAAACTACAGCCCACGGGGCAGATCCGGCCCCCAGTGCCAATTCATCCAGCCTGCACTGGCGTAGTCACTCATGGAAGCGGTAGCAAAATGCACCCATATGGACACATTTTGCTTCCGCTTCTGGGAATGACGAGCGCAGTGTGGGCTGATGAATTGGTGCCGGGGGCCGAATCTGGCCCACAGGTTGTAGTTTGCTTACCGTGTCCTAGTCCTTTTGTAACCCAGCCTCTGGGTTGCTTAGTTGAAATACTGTACATTATACACCACACTGTGAAACCATCACATCTGTTGGCAGCTTGTGGCACACGCTGTCTATGTAATTCATCTCTGAAGTGTAGAGAAGTAGGTCCGAAATTTTTTGAAGCTCTCACAGATTGTAAAGAATAAGTCAATGAAACTGCCATACTGGGAAGGTTAAGGATCTGCTTCATGCCATATTAATTCAAAGAATTAATTCAAAGAATTAATATAAGCAAAGAAGCTTTTGTAAGTGTTTTTATAGTGCAGATTTCATTCTTCGTTTCTGCTAATTGAATCATCTCATACTGAGCGGGGGGGGGGGGAACAATACAGTATTTATTCATTCCATTTCAGGCTTTGCTCAAATTAAATAATGTTGCAGCAAATCTTTTGAAATACTTCATTGACACATGAGGTGTACTAGCAACAACCCCCCCCCTTTTTTTTTTTTTACCATATCTGTTGCTTAAATAGGTGTGCCCCTTCAATTCTTCCTGACTGTCTGGGTGGACTGGTCTATTGTGCTAATTACCAACATCGTGATTTGAAAAATATTTTCCTTTCAGCAGTGGTATTCCTCAGTTAGGCATACAGCCCAAAATGACACAATGATGAATAAAATATGAAGTGATGCATTCCCCAACCCACAGGTCATTTCCAGTTTTTTCTTGATGGTGATGACAATTGGCTTACATGTCTTTTTTAGGTTGTTATGGATTCAGACTGACGATGTCATGAGTTGCAGTAATATTTGGAAATTAAAAATTTCCGATTTTCACTACCCACAAAGGTCCCAAGGATCCCTTGAGACCCCTTCCATCATGGGAAGGCCATTGAGGGCTTTACAGTAAATTTACAGTCATTTCAAAAAAAATTGGCATCATCAAGATTTCACTGAAAATGGTAATTTATAAAAATTATACAGTTCACCCATCCCTCATACTCCAGTGGCTTTGCCGTAAAGAAAGAGATTGCGAGATCCCTTTAAGGACTGGAAAGGTTTCATTTCTTTTTTAAAAAAAACACACAATGTGACTGATGACATAAGCCTTATGCCGTGTACATTGTACAACAGGATTTCGGCCACTGATAGCGCAGTACACAGAAAGAGCCTCCTCGAAGATTGTAGTACTGTACAGTATTTTTGAATCACAATCAGGAATACCCCAGGCAACAGCCACCTAATCTTTCTCACACTAGATCAGGTGAAAGGAACTGAAGAATAAATTCACCAAAAGGTGGCTTCATTTTGAATGTTTTATTTCTGGCCTTGACACGGAGGAGGAAGCAGCCGCCACCGAGAGCTGTGTTGTAGTCTCCATCTTGGGACTTCTATTTGTATAGGCAGTTTTTCCTTTGAACATAAGCGGCTGGGACAAACGCAGAATTGTTTCCTCCTTGCCTATATGTTGCCCAGTTCATGAACATCCAAGAAGAAATCTCCTGGAAGCACAATGCTACGTGATATTGACATGAAGTCCATTTCTTCTTAAAGTAAGGCAACATATAGCCCTCCAGATACTGCCTCGTTTCCCCTTACTTCTGATTTCACATCTGTTGAGAATCAGAGTCTAATATCTGGAGGGTCACACATTCTCCCTTCCTGTTGTATATTAGTCACATAGTTATGGTTCTGAAGAAATTATACACACATAAATAGTAAAGATGAAGCTAAAGTACTTTGGACATCAAATGAGAAGAGAGGATTCGCTTGAGAAAGCCTTGATGCTGGGAAGGGTGGAGGGCAAAAGAAGGGGGCGGCCAAAAATGAGATGGCTAGATGGTATTGAAGACACAATGGGCACAAAGCTGAGCGAGTTGAGGGGGATGGTGAAAGACAGAAGTGCCTGGGGGACAGTGGTCCATGGGGTCGCAAAGGGTCGGAATCGACTGTGCGACTAAACAAATCTTAGCCTATGTGTGTTAAACCTACATTCTTACCAGGCTCCTCTGGTGATCTGAATAGGCCTGTGAGATGCTACAGATTTGAGAAAAGTTAATTATCGGGCAAAACTACACGTTTAAAATATTGGCCTGAATGTGGACTTGGTTGTTCTTGCATATTTGCACTGAAAATGGGGATGATTGAGGCAAGGGATGTGCATTTTGTCTATTCCTGACAAGGGATGTGCATATTGTCTCTTCCTGAAAGCCAAAAGCATTCAAGACCAAATTAATTAGCATGAAAAATAAACTCTGCATGAGCTTTGCCTATATTGTGTAATGATCTTATTACCCATGTGGTGGTGTTGTGGTTATAGTCCACTGCCTCTCTGTCATTTAGAAACTTGTATTAATAAAATGGGCCATGAGGCGGAAGCACCATGAACCAAGAGAAGTTGAATGACCCAGTAAGAGAATGAAGTCACCTCCACAGGCTGAAAGGATCCAGGTGACTCCATGGTCACCTTTTCTCTTCAGTAGCTGCAGCCTTCCAGGCATTACTGAGTCATTCCAGAAGTTAAGGAGCTGATGACAGCCGTCTGCATTTTCCTGTGAGTACTTAATGGGCGTCTAAAGGGAAGCCTCTGAATCTTAGTCATGCATCTTAACCAGCACCCCTGTGAAAATGCTGCCATTATGAATTGCATCATTTGCTCAGGAGTTTATATTTTCCAAAGTGTAGGGCTAGCTAGGAGAAGAGATCAAGGGTGAATGGGATTAGAGATGGCAGGTGAGAACAAGAGCTTCTGTTTTAGATTAACATGACCAGAAATTTAAGAACTGTCACTGGGAATAATTTAGACACCATGTTAAGTCCAATAGTACCAGTTTCTGACAACCAAAATTAAACAGGAGATCCAATTTTTTCTGGTTTGCTGCAGATTGAACTAACGTTTCAAATGAAAGCTTGGCTTGGGGCAGTCTATATGCATCTGGATTTTGCTTTTAGGGCTCCATACACGGTGGCGTAAGAATCATCTCCAGCTTCAAAATCAATTTTTCACTTTTCTTTTAATTAACTGAAAAGAACTAGGAATACATTAGAACTGGGGCAAAGTCCAAATGATTAATATCCTAAATCAATTTTTCTTTTGGGGAGTGGAGTCCAGAAGATGTATAACTTCTTTATGCATGTATAATTTCAACAATACACTGAGACTGCCTGGGAAATTCAGCAGTACAGTATCTTCAATGGCGAAACCTACTTGCAAGGCCAGCTCAAGACATTCTGGTACCCAATGTTGACATGTCTAATGAACCCTACTTTCCCACTAATCAATATGGAGAATAATACACTGCAGAGTTCTCTGTAAACTATGCTAAAATGGTGAGCGTTACCACTATTCCAATTTTAGTGGGGCTTTTGCCACATAACTTCCAGTCATATGAATTCTTAGTACTCCAGGATGTACTGCAGTGGATGGTTGACATCTATCACTGTAGGATGTCATTGAGCATATTAAGAAGTGTTTTCAGCTTCAGGTGGAATATTTATAAGAGGGTAAAAAGTCTTCTATATCTGAAATGATAAGTCCCCTACAATGGAAACATCAAAGTGTATTGGTGGATCATAAGCACTGCAGATCTACTGACCCAAAATATCACCTCTACCCAGCACAGCCATCTGAGAAGTCTGCCTTTGTGCCTCTCCCTCCCAGGTTTGGAAACACAATGCATAGTAGGAATCAAAGGGTACACTCCTCCCCTTACAGTGTTGCACTGCCTTTATTGTACAGTAATACCTCGGATAACTCTAAGACTTGGTTCCACAAGTCTTGGTGTTATCCGATTTTTAGTGTTATCCGATCCATGTTAAAATCCTATGGGATGGATCGGATAACGTTAAAGCTCCATAGAGATACATTGTAACCGCACAGGCTTTAGCGGTTGTTATCCGATCCATCCCATAGAACCTTAACGTTATTCGATCCAATTCGCCTCCCCAGATTAACGTTATGGGATTTTAGCGTTATCCGAGGTATTATTGTAGAGTCCTACATCTATATTCCTGCAGAAACGTGGGAACCAAGTGGCGATAAAGAGGCCAGAAAAGGGCTTGCACACCAAATACAAGGCCAGCCCACAACATTGTTCTGGGTGAAGCAAAACTCAAGAATAGCCCCACTGCCTTTGCTTTCTGTATACGAAGTAAACTGGATCCTTTAGTCCTGCCATGGAGTGGAGCCATTGGGCTAATTTGGAGTGTAGGACAAGGGTTACAGAGAAAAACACCGGTGGAGTCTAAGCATCACAGTTGTGACCCCCAACTCCAGCTTGTCTGCTCTGCATAGTAATAGGATTGACCTGGACTTAAGTACCGAGGGGGATGGCATAGTTCAGAATGGGCAGAGTGCGCACATCTGATCAAGTCCTATTCTGAGGGGCCTACCTAAGCGGGCAACTCCAGAGTCACTAGGCTGACTCAACGAAGCTAGTTCTTTATAGCAGGAGAGCTCAGTGAACCATGCCAGGTAATTTAGGGTTACTGAGCTGCTGCTTTAATGATTCAACTCACCTGCCGAAGGGGCAGCCCTGGCTTTAGATTCAGTTCCGCAAAACAAAAACTGTCAACGAGCAGGACCTTGACTGCTCCATTCTTGGTTCTGCTCCAGCTTCCTTGTTCTGGATCTGTCGGACGTGTGAGATGAGTCTCACGTGCACAATGGCTGCCTTGTTTGTAGTACTAACCACCTGGCACGATGCCCGCACTGTTATATAATCATTGGGCTGTAGGCTGCTGGACGGAAGCCAGGCCCGTACAAGAGGGAGGAGTCCTGGGGACAGAAGAGTGGAAGAGTGCGATGGGGCCATGTGACCTGGAGAGCACATGGGAGGGAGAAAGCAGCTTGGGCCCAGTCAACTCCATCACTCCTATAGCTCTGGGGTTGTGCCTAGCTGAGACACTTTTCCCTTTGAGCCTGGTTCCACCTGGTTCTGACAAGACCTCACACCAAACCAAAGTGTCCAGTCTCCTCCTGGTCTGGCTGTCCCACTTGTGGACTTTGGGAAGGAAAAGGTTGGGACTCCTCTGAAGCCCACTATGCCTTACTTCCTCCCCCCTCCCAGCCCCACATGTTCAGCAATTAAAGATGGTAAAAGGCCAGGCAAGCTGTACAGGTTGGTTTATTAACATAACAATATGTCTGCCTTGATAAGACTGGAAACAGATAGAATGGCCCAGCAGGCTGTCCACTTTTTATCTCTTCTTGGCCAGGGAGGCAAGATACATACCTTTACCCATATTACAGATGCCAACATGGCCGAGTTCCTTCACAATCATGCATGTCCAGTCTCGAAGAACAAAGCAATCACGTACTCGCTCTCCCTGAAAGGAAGCCAGACTTGACTGGGGTCTTTCTTCTGATTCCCAAGTACGGTACCTTTCTCCCTTGTAATTATGAACCAGGACTTCTGGATCAAGGAAGAAAATGAACCTTGCAAATTAAATATTTTCCACACTCATATGTACCTACCCCATCTATTTATGATTTATGCTCCTCAGTTCTGTGACACACGTACCATTCTCTATTCATCTGGAGGAATTTTGTGATGCCTACCCAATGTATTAGACCAGAGATTCTCAACCTGCGGCCCATGGGCCAGATGCGGCCCACACCATTTCATGTGGCCTCACCTTCTCCACCATACCAGGAAGTGGAGGAGGGGCATGACTCGGCCCCTAGCTTTAAAATGTTGAGAACTCCTACACTAGATCTTATTTAATTTGCAGACAGAGGATGCTTATGGGCCAGCCATACATCTTGAGACCCAGGGAGCCTGTCATTGGTTAGCTGCCATGTACTGGGGGTAACAGAGGAAAGAGTGAAGCCTTTGTTGGGTTGTATTTGGCTTAGCTGAATGACAAGGCAGCATATAGATTGTGAGGTTTCAAAACAAGCAGACGTGCCACTGAGTCCCTTTTCTGACACTATTATTCCTCAGTGGAAAATCTGATTAGTTGGAATCCAACTCTAAAATCAGGAAAAAAAGGATGGATGAGACAGAACAGAATAACCATGGCTGCTGCTGGGAATGGAATTGTTGAGGAGAACAAACGAAAAAGAGACCAACTATTAAGTAGGGATTGCATAGAGAGTACTTTTCCTTTCAGAGGGACTTGGATTAGTAGAGCACCAGTGGGAGAGGACAGGAAACAGGTGGATGGCTGGACCCAGCAGAACCTGCGTCACTGTAGTGCAGGGGTGCTCAAACTACAGCCCGGGGGCTAGATTCAGCCCCCAATGCCAATTCATCCGGCCCCCAACACCCTCATCACTCCCGGAAGTGGAAGTAAAACATGCCCATCACAGGTTGGATGAATTGGTGTTGAGGGCCGGATCCAGCCCACGGGCCATAGTGACCAGCCCTCTGACTCACATGACCGGCCTGTGGCCCGAAAAGTTTGGGCACCCTTGATATAGGGATAACCATCAAGATAACTCATGTTACTCTCCAACAACAGTTTGATCTTGCTACTTGTGGCAAAGTTGCTAAGTCTCAGGGTTTGATCCCAAGTTTTAGGGGTGTTAGTTTAGCTTCCTTCTCAGGTTGGCAAAGCAAAGAAGTTAACCCTTCATGGTGAAAGTCCAGAAGCAACAGGGTGGTGATGAGGGGGCCGGGTATTCTTCCCAATGTTCCTCAGGTTGATCCATTCTTTCCTTATATTCTCAAGATGTAAACTACAGTTCCAAAGTAAATTGAGCACTAGAAGAGACCTAAGGAACGAGGTTGCACTGAGAACTTCCTGCTGTCGGCTGTCCTGCCCTCCCTTATTGGAATTCACTTCTCAGGCAGCAGGCATCAAATTCATCCACCCATTTGCCAGGCTCCAGTCTGAATATGAAGGTGTGGACCTAAAAAAACTCTGGAAACGCTGGTTTGCGGACAGGACTACCTAATAATAACAGACATGTTCTGGAGTAATGGTCGCACGCCTAGACATGATAGTGACATTGCCAAATTACAACACCATCATCTATAATGACATCATTGCCCACAATCAACATTGACACAAATGCATGACCCAGGTATTACAGTAGGCCTCATGCATTTGGCAGCTCAAGAAGGCCTTTCTCTTGTGCAAGCTGATTCAATGTGACCATGGAGCTAGCCACTCAAAATTGGTATTCTTTACTGCCGCCTGCTGTTGATGAAGTGTTGTTTCCTCCTCTTGGTACTAGCTCTTACCACTAAAGTACAAGAGTAAAGTAAGGCAAGGAATGCTGGAGGAGTTCTACATAATAAGGGAGATGCACATAGCTAGGACAGGTCATCTTGTCTAGGAGCTCACAGACAATACTTCTATTTTCCTCCTGTTCTCAGTTCTTCTTCCTGGGCGACACTGGATATCACGGTTTATTTTGGGAAATGGCTATCTCTTCAACTAACATGGGTTCAGGTGCATTACCACGTGGCGATCTTCCCAAAATCCCAGAATGTGATATGGTGATTGTATATAACAGTGGTGCCCAAACTAAGGGCTGGGGGCCGGGTGCGGCCCCCGATGCCAATTCATCCGGCCCGTGAAGCCCTCGTTGCTCCTGGAAGCGGAAGTAAAATGTGCCCGCCTGGGCGTGTTTTACTTCCGCTTCCAGGAGCAATGAGGGCTTCATGGGCCGGATGAATTGGCGTCGGGGGCCGCCCCCGGCTCCCGGCCCCTAGTGACTGGCTCCCTGAACCACATGATCAGCCCACGGCCCAAATAGTTTGGGCACCCCTGGTATGTAAGCTTCAAAGATGGCTTTCAATCCTATGCAGAATCACAATATGAGGACTGCCTGTTTCCAAAGTGCAGATTTTAGTTCCCCCATATTTTACCCATCAGAATGCTGAAATACTTTGGGTATACAAGGCAGCTTCTGTTAGGAAGGACAGAACCAAGTGTTGCCTACTCTTAACTGGTAGCAGCTCTCCAGTGTCTCAGACAGAACATGATATTCCTCATTAGGGGGTCATTCAAATATCACGTGACCATTTTTTTTGGGGGGGGAGGGGGTCGACCAAAAGTCACAGAAAGTCATGGGGGGAGGGGGTTCAGCGTGAAGTCACGTGACTCCAAAATTTTCATTTGCTTTCCTCATCCAGCTGGCCATAGATCTATCTTCAAATCACGTGATGGGGGTGTTGGTCAAAGGTCATGGAAAGTCACAGGTGTGTGTGTCAAAAAGTGGCCTATTTTAAGTCATGTGGTATTTGAAAGAGCCCTTACTTGTTACCTGATCCTTTCAGGATAATGAAGAAGGAAGGAATTGAATCTGCCTATGTGCTGAGCTTATACTTAAGGCCAACACAAAACACTTTGATACCTGAGCTGGAAAATCCATATTATATATTCCTCCCTATTACCAGGCACAACTGAGCTTGTGCAGTTAAATTCCCCAGAAGATAAATTTCACCTTGGGCCAACCCCCAGCCCCCGATTTCCTCTCACTGTGCTACCTTTAACCTTGCTCCTGGATATATCACTTGAGGAGACCACCTGACTTTGACTTCTTGGTTGAGGAAACATCTGCTTTTCTAAGAGGTAAGTAAACTGGAATTTTTTCATTTGGGCATCATCACATCCCAACTCTTGTTTAGATTGAAACAGACTGAAGACACCCAAGAACTGACTGATGAGCCATTTGCTTTGCTAGTTAATTCAACTCAATATTTAAACTGCTCATTTTGAAGGAGCTGTATAAAAGCTAGTTCTTTACTTTAGTACTTAACACTGAAGTAAAAGATTCAATTTCTCCCCTCCGCTCTCCAGCAAGGGGGGAGGGGGAAGAGGGGATCTTGTTTGCATATGTGCTGTGAGGAAGCAGACAGTGGCTGGGGTAACCTTGGCTGTGAAGGACTCAGTTTCACAAATCCAACCAATCCATGGCATATTTGCATGAAGAGTTGGAGAAACACACACACCCTTGCATATATTCATTGCATGCAAAGATCCAGATGCAATGGCAATTATTATTGGGGATCTGCACCTTATGATATGGGCAAAATCCTGTTTTCAAACATTGTGGGATAGATGATTCCGGGTTTTAATCTTGTTTTCCTATATACCAGTGTAGTCGAACCTATGGCATGTGTGCCAGAGGTAGCACGCAGAGCCCCCTCTGTTGACATGCACATCATGGGCAAGCCCCACCCTGTGCCATACCGCCGGCACCAATGGCAGTGCTGCTTCCCCACCCACCCCTCTCCCTCCATCAATGAGGAGGGAGAGGGGAGGCTGAAATCCCACTTGGGAGGCAGCAGCAGGGATGAGGTGACCAGATACCAACCAACCCCTCCTAGGAGGCGGAGAAGTGGCGGCGGCACATCCAAAGGAGGGCGCACCAGCATGTGCACATGCAGGATGCCATGCACACCCATGTGGGGGGCTGTGCACATCCATAGGGCATGCACACCTATGTGACATCGCCGGCACACCTCAAGCGGTGTGCGTGTGCATGCACCTACATGACATCACGAGAGGCACGCCAGTGACGTCACTTGGATGCATGGGCATGCATGGTGCCTGCACACACACTTCCTCCTCCTCCTCCTCAGGCACTCAGTCTCTAAAAGGTTCGCCATCACTGCTATATTCCCATCCCCCTTTATATTCTACAGACTTCTAGGAGGAGCCTGAAGCTTTGGAAGTAGGTTTTGAGAGGGAGAGACTGATCACAGTATTAACCTTTTCATGTATAGAGTAGTCTTGCTCATATATATATATATATTTATATAAATAATATAATATAATATATATAGTGAGAGATATGTATAGATACTTTACAAGGCCTAACCACCAGACATGCCATTCACTGGGGAGGGGGGACGATGGCAGGGGAGGGGGGGGTTTCATTGCCTCTGCCATTCATATTTACAGGGAGCTTCAGGACCAGCCCCCTGCAGCTTTCATGATGGCAGATGGGGCTTCTTTCTCTACTGGGACCACCATGGCCACAGCCACAATGGCGACTGGAAGGCAATGACCAGGGTAGTGTTCTAGGACATTAGACCTGGTGGCCGGTACCGCCAGAAAGGCAACCCTCTTATTCTTCAGTGTGCAGCCCCCTTTTTCTCTAGGGTAGGAGGTGAGGGCCGAGGGGTGTCTCCTGCACACTTGCTCCCGGACCCCAACACAGGCACCTCTTCTTTCCCCCGTTTCCCCTTGGCCTCAGAAGAGCTTCGCTTCAGTCCATTCTTGATTCCCTCTGGGCACAGGCAACTGGGGGTCTTAGCACAGGTTCCCAGGGTGGTGTGCTCTTCAACAACCTCCAGGATCCACTTCTCCTTGGGTGAGCCAGCCTTGTCCTGTATATGGTCTATGGCAGGTTTCCTTTGTGGTTCAGGCTCTTGGGCTTCCTTCGGCTCCAGCACGATGGGGACGGGTCCTCTCGGGGTAATCTCTGCATCCACGCTGCCCTTCCGCCCTTGTTCATACTCCTGAACAGGGCTCAGGGCTTTGGCCAGGGTCCGATTTGCTCCCGAAAACGCCTCCTCAGTCTGGACTGCTTGACTTCTTCGGCAGTCCCCGGCCAGAGATTCTGTCCCCCGGTTCTTGATGCTAGCTTCGGCCGCAGCCTCCCCATCCCCTGCGCCAAAGCTCAGGGGAGACTCCTGCCTGCCCAGGCGCCGGGTGGCCAGTGGCTTTGGAGCCCCAGATTCGCTGGGGCTCTCCCCGTCAGACTCAGCCAGGCTGTGGAGTCCAGGCTCCCCGTAGAAGTCTTTCCGGTACTCCGAGTGCACGACCTCCAGGCTGTGTTTCCTCACGACGACCTTCTTCTCGGAGCTCAGCGGTGAGCCTAGTTTCTCCGCCGACTGCACCCGCTTCAGTAGTGGTGAGCGAGGGGGCTCGGCGCTCTTGGGACGGGGCCGCACCACAGGAGGTGAGGAGTGGAGCTTGGCCGGAAAGCTCTGCGTCGTGTTGGAGCTGCCCACGGTGTGGCCGGGCAAAGGTGGTGGCGAGGACTGGGTGGGGGATGGCGTGTGGGCCAGAGGTGAGAGAGGTATGTTCCCAGCAGACTTGCAGCGGGCCGAGCGGTACTGGCGGTGCAGTTTAGGCGAGAGGCCATGCAGTGTGCTGGGCCGCATGTGGTGGGAGGATGTGGCAGGTGAATTCGGTGTGCTGGAAGCTGGGGAGCTGCTTTGTGAAGAGGCACCTATAAGGGGACAGAGGAAAGAGGCATCCTGAGAACTGTCGGAACCCCTCAGCTGCTCATAAAGCCAAATAGGAGTACTGTATCCTCAAGGTGGAGAGGGCTACTAGCCTTCATCCTGCAAACCCACTGGCAGAACAGCGATCGGAGCATGTCCACACGGCATCTGCTTACAGGGCAGCCTGTTTTCCACACTGACACAGCCCTGCCTTCCCTGCCCTAAAGGCATAGCATGGAGAGTCATGTTTAAAACATAAACACCCCCCCCCATTACTTTGCTATTGTGATTTTATTGTGTATTGTGTACTGTTGTGAGCCGCCCAGAGTCACGTTTGTTGATTGGGCAGTATAGAAATATATACCGGTATATATCATAATAATATTATTCACTTTCTTCAATATTCAAGAAATAAGCTACTGCCATTTCTTGAATAAGTGAACTTGCAATGCTCGTTCTTTTCTCATTTTTAAACAAAGCCTTTGGATTGATGAAAATGGCATAAAAATCTAGACATTTTTCCCAATAATGCCCCTAAATCTACTTTAAATGCCCTTAAGAATTAACTGTTAGAAAATATTCATCATTGTCACACCAAAAGGTACATATGCTTCCACTCATTAAGCTTTGGGGTGTAATTTCATTTTACCGCCGGTGTTATGGGAACTTCATCACAAATTACTGTGTTCCTACCAACAGGTTACTTCCAAGCTCTGCCTGTTGGAACAGAATCCTCAAAACTCCACAGCCTGCACAGTCGACTGTTTCAAGCCTGAAGAAGGCAACAGGATTGTGCAGATTTGGGTTTTCGAAGAAAACTCCTAGAATTCCCGACATGGGAAATTCTCAATGGAGAATCCTGGGAGATGCAGATCAAATTTGTACGACGTCAGAGGGCGAATCTTGATAACGGCTACCCTGGCTTGCCTCCAGCCCTTAATACCCAGTGGACTGCAACCTCCTCTGTATTTAGGGAGATACGTATACCAGAAGCTTTCTCGTCCCGCCTGGGAGCATTTTTGAGGAGACTATTGCAAACAGATTGTTGGGCCAGTTTGGCATCATCCCGTACAAGGTCGTTCTCAGTACAATCTTAAACCCCACAGGTAAAAAGCAGATTTCCAAAATGAGTTGCTTTGAGTGTTCTACAACAATTCTCCATCTGGGCTCATCCTATGATCTTATGAGGTCTGAGTGGACCTGCAGGGCATGGCCATAAACAATATTATGTACCCTGCAGATAAAGGATGCATAAAGACCATTTTGAGGACTGCCCCATAGGCACTTCCCACTAATCAGTACGGAAGAGAAGTCACAACCTGATTGAATCACCTCAGTGTCATCCATCCCTTTCTAAAGGTCCCATGCCTGGTGAGAGACTGATTCAGTCCCCGTCATCAGCCGAGTCCAACCTTGGCTCCACTCTAAGGATCAAGAAGCGCTAAGCATTCCCAGCATGTCAATGGCCCACCCATCTTCTTTCCAGGAGGGCCGATCAGGAGTGACTGTACTCCACCCACTCTCTCCCATGGCTGCCCTAGGTACCTACCTAGGTAGGCAGAGTCTGGTGTGGAGCGCAGGCTCTGGGTAGGCGAGCGGGCACCCAAGCCATGGGTGGGCGAGCCGGGCAAGCTGTCACTGGAGGAGAGTGAGCGGTTCAGGGAGGACAAGCTGCGGCTAGTATGCAGCAGATTGGACTGCTTGGTGATCTTGCGGAAGAGGGAGCTGCGCTTCTTGCTGATGAGGAAGGAAGGGAGGAAAGAGGTCGCTTACTAGTGGTTTTGTGGTCTGCGCAAGGAGCAGTCTCACCTGCCGTTCGTGGGCGAGACACTCCACTGCTTTGACCACAGGCTGCACCTGGGGTTAACTTGAAAGGGGATCGGGTTGTATTCAAGAGATCATAATCTCAACACGGTTTCCCCTTCCTCCTCCCACTCTGTGTCTCACCTCTCCTGTCCTTCTTTACTGGTGCTCCTCTTGTTCCTCCTGGCCATCTTGGACTTGTAGCTGCTTTTACGGGCCGGGCCAATCCGGATGGAGGTGTTTTCAAAGGGTGTGGTGGTCACCATCACCTTGTTTCCACTCTAAGGAGAGAAAAGGGAAACAGGCTGTGGGACTACAGCAAAAGCCCTTCCTTCCTAACCCCATTAGGCCTCAGCTCCTGTGGGGGTGACCCATTCCTGCCTACCTTCAGGATGAGCTCCACCACCTCAGTGTGAACCAGCCCGTGCACAGGCTCTCCATTGACGTGGGTGATGAGGTCTCCTGCACACAGACCTGCGTCATGGGCCGGGCCTCCTTCCTCCACGTGCTGCCAGGGGGAAAAGAAAGATTGAGGGAGAGGCAGGAACTGAGGAAGGGCCTCAACGCAACTGCATAGGCCGTGGGGCTCAAACTTTTCTAGCCGTGGGCCGGTCACGTGGTTCAGCGGGGACGGTCATGTGGTACCTCCCACCAGAAGTAAAAAATGCCTTGCAGTCTGTTTTGCAACAGGATGAGATAGATTTTAAGCTGCCATTTCCTCTGCTTAAACCAGGGGTGCCCAAACTACAGTCCATGGGCCAAATCTGGCCCTGGTGCCAATTAATCTGGCACATGGCACCTTCTGCTTCCAGGAGTGAAGAGGGCGGTGTGGGCCAGATGAACTGGTGTCGGGGCCCAGTTCTGACCCATGGGCTGTAGTTTGTGTGCCTCTGGTGTAGGCCATTTTAGCCCCACAACATGGTCCCTTGACACCAACAGCCCCAGATGACCACTGGATAAAAAGAGGCAGCTCTTTCATGGATTGTCTTATGAACCCTGGCCTACTCGGGCTCCTGTGCTGCCAGGAAGGGGCAGGCAAGCTTACCCAGACAATGTGGTGGACACTGTAGACGTCGCTGTCACCCATGTAGACTCGGATGGCACGCAGCGTGAAGCCGTACTTCTTCCCCGAACGCTGGATGGTAATGGGTGAGCGCAAGCTGGTGACAGCAGGTGAATAGTCCCGTGATGGGGAGGAATCCCGGGATGACGGGTTAGAGGAGAGTGAACGGGGGGACATTGGGCTGGCCAGGGGAGAACTGCTGTGCTGTTCCACTGCAAGGAGGAAGAATGGAAGGGTAAGGAGAAAGGACCTCTGCACGTCTATGGGGCAAACGTATAAGAACAACCTCTTCTTCTCTAGCCGAGCAGTTTTTCTTTGTAGCCAGCTTCACCCTGGCCTCCTTTTATTTACACTCCTTTCTCAGGACCTTCTGGCAGCAGGGAAACAATACAGAACCTGATCCCTGGGAAGCTGAGATATTTTAGGGCACGTTCAGCTTTGCCCCAGTGGTATTTTAGGATCAGTATCCAGCAGGGCAGAGTGATGTGCTGCTTGCGGTCCCACAGGCAAATGAAGCCTGGTGCGTATACCTCCTACTGGAAACGCAATACAGTCATACCTCGCAAAACGAATTTAATTCGTTCTGCAAGGTTGCTCGCTATGCAAAAAATTCGCTATGTGAGTCTGACTCGCATAACGAATTTTTCGCTATGCGAGTCAGAGTTTTCCCTATTGAAAAACTCACATAATGAGCGTTTCTATGGGGAAAACTCGCATAGCGAAAAAAATTCGTTATGCAAGTTTTCACCATAGAAACGCTCGTTATCCGAGTTTTTCCATAGGGAAAAGTCCAACTCGCATAGCGAAAAATTCGTTATGCGAGTCAGACTGCTTCGCGAAAAACTTGCTCGTAATGCGAGTTTTTCACTAAGTAAAATGCTCGTTATGCGAGGTTTGACTGAATAGAGTTTCTAACAGCAGTGCATACTCCGGAGTTCTTGTTCTTCCCTCTTCACTTAAAGCGCGCAGGACTGAACAGTATCACAGAAGAGGCAAGGGCTGCATGCACAGTGCAATGGAAAGCTGCAGAATGACATCTTTCAGCCTCCCAAGCATTGCTAGCTCCCGAAATATGCTGAAAGTAATGAAACATCTGAAGGGTGATTGGATGAGATGCCTGGTTGTCAGGAGGAGACCTTTCACTTCTCTCTCCTCTTAGATAACAGAAGGCGAATAAGCTATGCAACAGTAGAAGCTGCCAAAATAGACATCATGCAAAGGACAAACGTACCATGCAAATTTGCTCTATTTGCATAAACTGCAGGGTGCAGAATTCCTTTTCCAAAGGGAGAATGCAGAATACACACAGCCCAGCCACTATGTGAAGGATGGGTACAGCATGCAGGACACAAAGGCAAAGATCTGCTGAGGGTAGGGAAGCCATGCCTGCCACGAGAAATGTTTATTCCTCACTAACATAGGACAGAGGATCTATGGGGTGCTGGTCGGGAGAGTCTTGATCAGGATCATATTACGGGATGATTTTTTGGGGGGACAGGTCTGTGCAAGGATAGGTGGAACACATAAACAATACAGGAGCGCAGATGAACAGCCTCGTATCATCGGCGGTAGGGAGATCTTGGGGGGGGGGTATGTGAGAGTTAGGCTCAAAGTGGGATGCCATTTGCACAGGTAGGGGTGGTGGTATGCCTGGATATGTCTGTGTGGGGTGGAGGGGCAAAAGGAGGAGGGCCGTACCTGTGGGGATAATGACGGACAGCGCAGTAGCTGAGGCAGATTTGATGACCTTGCCCCCTGTGCGGGAGCTGCGCTTCTCAGCCGTAGAGTCCCCTGAGAGCTGTTGGTGCCGGGCCCGACGCAGCACCAAGTCATTGGTAGCTTTGGGGGCTGATGGGTCCAGCTCCTTTGGGGGCTGTAGGTCACCCGCTTTTGATTTATTGCCTAGTGGGGAGTGGAGAGAGAGGGAGGATGACTCAAGCCCTACATCACAGGACCAAGCTTCAGGACCCTTTGCCTTCAAACAAGGTCCACAGGGCCAGAGAGGGATTGCCCACCACCACCACATCCCAGAGGACATTGTCAGGCGCACTGCCCACAGAATCAGCTCTCCTCTTCATATGGCTGGTAGCTGCCCTACACTCAGGGCAATTCTGCCCATCCATAGCTTCTCATTTGGTGAAGGCAGGGCATCCAGTAGCGCCTTCTGGCAGACATATGAGAAGTCCCTGTTCCGAGTCCCACTTTGGCTACCAAACTCATAGGGATGGTGAGAAAAGGAAAGAGGAGGTGACAACTAGCATTCTGAGTACCCAAGGATGCTATTGTATGCGCCAGATGTTGCTGTTGCCATGCTGCAAGGCTGCCACCATTAGCTTCTATCAAGCTGCATGGTCTTCATAGGCAACCCAATGCCATAGACTAGATTAACCTGCTAGAGCACAACTAGGGCCGTGGCACCACAAATTTGAAGGCATGCTGTTAGGTTTGGGGTGGGGTGGGGACAATGACAACAAGATCCTGCTATACTTGCTGGCGAATCACCGGAAACACAATACTTTTTTATATTACTGCATATACTCGACTATAAGTCATCCCGAATATAAGTTGAGGTACCTAATTTGGACCTCTAAAACTAGGGGAATAGATTTACCCGAGTATAAGTCGGGGGTGGAAAATGCAGCAGCTGTTAATGAGTTTCAATAATTAAAATACATGAAAATACAGTAAAATTAATTAATTTATACATTTGTGTGGGTATGTTTTTGAGTTTTTACAGTCGTGTTAACACATTTTTAAAATTTATGTTTGAATTTGCACCACCTCATTTTGGGTCTCTCGGGGTCGCCGACCCGAGTATAAGTCGAGTCTCCTTTTTGGTCCTTATTTTGAGGGCTAAAAGACTAGACTTATACTCAAGTATATACAGTAAACATATATAACAGCTTGGGGCAGAGCTGTGGAAATTTACTCTGCTAGACAACAAATTCCATAATCTCCAACCCACACGGCTATTGGCACACTGGCTAGGACAGTTGGAAAACTAACACCACCACCACCACCCATTTCCCCCAAATGTACTCTTAGATATCACACACAGACATCACTTATTCCACTCTCTTATCTTCTCCAAGGATACCACGAAAGGCCTGGCCAAAATCACCATGGGACAGACCTCACTGCTCTGTCTTGTTATACGTCCATAGCTGAAGAACACGTTTGCCAGCTTCCTGACAATTGCGTCTCAAGAAGCTGGGTTTTTAAGACATGGTTTTAGAATTTCCTAGACATTTGCAGCCATAAAACCTCACTCAATATTAGACAGGCCTGCGCTCAAATTAGCCATTGGCTGGTTTCCCTCATATACACCCACTTCACAAGAAGAATAACTGCAGCACTGTTTTGGACATTTTGTAGAGCTTTTGAACACTTAACAAAGGATGTGTCTGATGCAAGGGAGAAAAAACAATACAGGTCTGACCTGTTGCAACTGAATGGTAGGTCCAACACCGAGATGTAGGTTTGATGTATGCAGGCTGCAGGTACGCGAGACTGGAATGTCTGGTCTTTACACCAAAGTGCTGTCCACCACCATCGACTATTATTCATAGCACTACGTCAGGGGTTCTCAACCTTTTTAAGCTGTGGGCTAGATCACACACCCTTAGGCAGCTTGAACGGGCCATAAACACTGTCATGAAATACACCTGCAGCTGTTGTAAATGTGCTTATGATGGCTGTAAATGAGTCTGTGGCCAATTCTGGTGACGGCAGGTGGAGAAAGTTCGGGGGCCATATTAATTGTTTCTGTGGGCTGTAGGTTGAGAACCCTTGCACCACGCCATCATTGATAGATTACAGCTACTAGTGCCAGTTGTGTGAAATCACAATCCTACACAATGCACGGAGGGAAGGTAGTGGTCCTACAATGAGAACATGGGTGTGTATGCACGTCCACACTTTTGCACTAGACTGGTGAAGTGCACCGACTTCACAAAATTGAACTAGAATAAATCTACCAACTATGTACCAAAAATAAAAGAAAAACGCAAGTCACATTTTTTTAACAGCTTACTGAAACGATGGGGCATTTCTGCAGGAAAGAGACGTCCACCACTGTCTAGTTCACTGGAAAGAGAATGCACGGGTGCTGTCTTGTTTTGGTGGCACAAGGGAGGCAGCACATAAGCTCTTATGCAGGGGTTCCCAACCTAAGGCACGTGAGCCAGATCATTTACAGCACCATTTCATGTGGTCTCCCTCGCCTCCAAGAGGGCATTCAAGAAACAAAATGTCCACCCTTTTGAAGCTGTTAGGACAAAATGGCCACCCCCACCTGGCAGGCAGGGCAAAATGGTGTCCGGCCTTTGAAGCTGACAGAGAGAGCATGATTCGGCTCCTTGCTCTTACGCATAATCAAATTAGTGGAGGGAAGAGGAGAGGGAGGGGAGAAAAAATCCCATCAGAGGCAGTAACAGAGGTACGTCACTCATTGTAACTTTTGTTGACAGCGTTATGCAGTCAGAACCATCCTGCCCATAATTCAAATGGAGCAGTGGTCTTCAGAAAGCAGGCATTTTTCAGGTGCTAATCAGGGGAGCAAAATATGAGAAATACACACACTTCTAATCCATGAGTCACAATCCATAATTATATGTTTTTATCCGCAATCCCACAAAATGACCAAAAGTGTCAGACACAACACAATAATTCAGACACACTGGTTTGTTAGCCTTTTTATCGCAATAAGTGTTCAATATGAGAAATGTAAAGTGGAAGAGAGTCAACATTTTCTCAGGAACAAAACACAACTCTCTCTGGGAAACCACACACCCCTGTAAGATATATGTTTACTGGGAGAACAGATATGTAGCTTCCTTGCAGAAACAAATATCTGTAAACCAGTGGTTCCCACACGCAGGTACTTCAATTCCCAGAAGCCCAAGTCAGTACATTGGCTGATCAGTGCTTTGGGGAATTGATTTAGGCTTCTGGGAATAGAAGTCCAAAAAGCAAAGGTTGGGAATCACTGCTGTAGACACAACTGGAGTTCTACCATTGATTGTGCGTCATTACTGGGGAGCTTCTCAGATGCCAATTATATTGATTTACCGTATATACTCGAGTATAAGTCATCCCGAATATAAGTCGAGGTACGTAATTTAGATCTCTAAAACTAGGAAAATAGATTGACCTGAGTATAAGTCGAGGGTGGAAAATGCAGTAGCTGCTGGTGAATTTCAATAATTAAAATACATGAAAATACAGTAACATTAATTAATTTAGACATTTGTGTGGGTATATTTTTGAATGTTTACTGTGACCAGAATATAAGTCGAGTCCCTTTTGTGGACCTCATTTTGGAGGCTAAAAACCTGACTTATACTCGAGTATATATGGGACACTGAAACTGAACCATTCAGTTGTGATTTAAGTTACTTGCAATGAGCTCCGGTCTGCTCCAGACGATCTGACATCTACTCATTAGAGCAGGGGTGCCCAAACTTTTCAGACCCTGGGCCGGTCATGTGGTTCAGGGAGCTGATCACTATGGCCCGGGGGCTGGATCTGGCCCCCAACACCCATTCATCCAGCCCATGAAGCCCTCATTGCTCCTGGAAGCAGAAGTAAAACATGCCCGTATGGACGCATTTTACTTCCGCTTCCAGGAGTGATGAGGGTTTCATGGGCCGGATGAACTGGTGTCAGGGGCCGGATCCAGCCCCCGGGCCATAGTTTGGGAACCCCTGCATTAGAGGATGTAAAGGATAAGAAATTTTGGAAGCCAGATACAGGCTGAATATTAGGGAAAGCTTCTTAAGGGTTAGAGCAGTACGGCAGTAGAACTACCTTGAGAGGTGTTGAAGGCTCCAACTCGAGTCATTCAAGAGAGAATTGGACATCTGTCAGATCTGCTTTGATTTGGATTTTTGCATTGAGCAAGGGGTTGGACCTGATGGTCCAAAAGGCCCCTTCCAACCCAGTGATTCTATGACAAGGGTTCCCAACCTTTTCGGGCCATGGGTCGGTCACGCGAAGGAGTGGGCCAGTCACGTGGTTCTTCCCACCCGGAAGTGGAAGTAAAACGCACCTGGGCACGCACAGAACACTACCCTAAATGACCTGTGGCTGTGGTAAACACATTTACCACAGCCACGGGTCATTTATGGCAAGTTCTGCCCATGCGCAGGCATGTTTCAACTTAGGCGTGGGTGGTGTGGGCCAGATGAATTGGTGTGGGGGGCCGGATGCAGACTGTAGGTTGGGAACCCTGTTCTATGATGTTCCAAGAGCCTATTTAGGTCTTGCGTAACAAGCAGGCACTGCTTCTAAAGGTGGCAATTCTTCCTTACCCTCAGAGCAATGGCTTTTTGTGAAAGACCCAATTTTGGCTCACCTTCACCATAAACCTACCTGTCTCAGTCTCTACGGAGGCAGAGCATGGCCTGGCCTCTCCTGTTGCTCCCTCTTTGCCCTCCTTGCTTTCGGCTTGTGAGGTAACTCCTACAGGCCCATTTTCTGCCGGAGTCTTTGCAGTTCCCTTGCTGAGGGTCTCGCTCTCACTTTCCAGTGGAACAGCAAAGCGGTTGGTGTCCATCAGTGCTGAAAAGCGCCGACGCGCCCCTAATGGGGGGCTAGAATCACTCTCAGTGTATGACGACTCCGAGGCAGAGAGACGTTTCCTACGAGACAAAAGCAAACAAGCTGGATGAGCTCCAAACATCTGAGGTCAGACCTATCTTGCAGACATCAGCTAAGGCTTCATTTGAGTCAAAGTTTGCCAGGACTGAGTCATAGAGCTTGTTTTTATTACAGTGTGACAAACCACTAAAGCTTTTATTTTACTTCATTTTTGGTAAAGTCTTGGTAAGTCATGACAAATTTTAATCACTGGAAATTTAAGCTAGTGTTTGAAGCTACGCCTGGCATGTTACTGAGATAGAGAATGAATACAGTATGAACATTTCCTCCTTCGAACATAAGGCGTTCCCAACCTAAGGCTCATGGGCTGGATCCAGCCCCTGGAACCATTTCATGTGGTCCCCCCACCCCTCCAAGAGCATCCGAAAAACAAAATGGCCACCCCTTTGAAGCTGTTGGGACAAAACGACCAATCCCCTTGTGCAGGCAGGGTAAAATGGCCGTCCAGCCCTTGAAGCTGACTGAGAGAGTGTGACTCGGCCCCCAGCTTAAAAAGCTTGGGAATCCCTGGTTTAGATTACAGTAAAAACTCGCATAAAGAGCGCCTCGCTTAGAGACTAACTTGCTTAAAGAGCAGAATTTTCTCTGAATGGTTGCCTCGCTTAACAACTAAAACCAACCAAAAACTCATTTAACACCTAAATCGGGGTTCACAATCCCCCCCGCCAGAAGTCACAATGGGTCACTTACAATGGTGTTTTGCTTAAAGAGCAAACTCGCTTAAAAAGCAATCCTGTGGCACACATTATGCTCTTTAAGCGAGGTACCACTATATCTCCAACTTTTTCTGTTGCATCAAAGAAAAATATCACCTCGGATGCTTTGAAATGGACAGCTCTCAGCACTACCAATCAAAAATCATTGTGCAGTTATTCCATCTTTCCCTCCTTAATAGTTTTTTGGGGGTGGGCACTAAGGGAAGGTAAGGAAATGGCATAAAACATGAAACTGTTGTAAAAGGGGAAATGATATTGTCTGGATCCCTTGCAGAATTTGTGTTTGAGGAGTGGCGATTGCAGAATAACAATATAATCTTCTACAAAGAAAATACACTTTACTCTAACAGCTAAACAGCATTAAAATATAGTTTAATTTAATAGGTGAATTAACAAATTGCTTTGCTCAGACCAGGGATCCTCAACCTGTGGCACGCAGTACCATTTCATGTGGCCCCCCACTGCCTCCACCACACCTGGAAGTGCCATGTAGTGGAAGAAGAGCAAAATGGCCCATGAAGCTGTCTGAGGGAGAGTGACCTGGCCCCCAGCTTTAAAAGGTTGAGAACTCCTGGCTTAGACTGAAATGACATTACTAAGCATCCCTGATTCATCATTGGTAGGCAGTGGCGTTGCTAGCGGGGGCTAGGGGGGTGGCAGGCCCCGGGGGGTGCTTTGTGGGTGATGTGTATTCTTGGACTACAATTCCCAGAAGCCTTAGCAAGAGCGGGTGCCAGCTTCCACCAAAGAGCAGCAAATTTGGCTTCAGCCCCGGGCAGCTGAATTCCACACGACTTTACTGTTGGTAGGGTGATCAAATGAAAAGGAGGACAGGGCGACTGTATCTTTAACAATTGTTTAGAATAGAATGACTGGTACTGAAAAGTCTGCCATGCTTGCTGGAACAGTAATCCAAAAAGGAATAATTTTTACAAGCTCTGTGAAAGAACGCATTGATGACGAACTCTTTAGAGACCGAGTGCCCAAACTGCAACCCAAAATCCACTTATTTATCACAAAGTACCAACACAGCAACAGGGGAGGATATGCTCCCATTGGGCTGCTGGGTAGAGGGGTGGGGCAAACTCTGCGCTGGGGAGAGGGAGGAAGTGGTCCCATTGGGCTGCTGGGCAGAAGGACGGAATAAACTCTGTGCTGGGGCGACTGCATGGGTGCCCACAGCGAGGGCTCTGAATGCCACCTCTAGCAGGCATGCCATAGGTTCGCCACTGCCGGGGCTACAGAGTTCCTTTCCCTTGTCACTGATTAACAGCCGGAGATGTACAAACCTCTGCTATGCAGAGGGTCCCCCAAAGTCCCATCTTCCATATTTATCTCTTGGGGATGAGGACCAGATAGATGTGGCCTTCCTTCTCCCCACCGATCAGTGATCTACTGAAGTTGTGAAGAAGAAACAGGCACTACAGACCCAGGAGTAGGACTCACATTTCTGGAGAGTTGGTGCGCCAGCTCTTGTCTCGAAGAGTGAAATTGCCAAGGCTTTCGCGTTTGCCCAGCTTCTCGTCCTTGTGCTTGTTGCTTTGGTCATGCTTGGTGACCCCAGAAGTCTTCTGCTCATGCTGGGAAAGGTGCTCCATGCTGCTGTACACCTGGAGATTGTGGGAGGAAGGGGCATGGGAAGGAGGAGGGAATAAAAGCAATAGGAAAAAAACATGCATCAAGGATGTGCTTGCCATAAAGGACAGACATACAGAAACATGTCATATGAAGGACCCAAATGGCGTTATCACAACACATGGCCATCTAAACACACATATGGCATCCCAGATGAAAAAAAAAATGCTCCCAACCCAATAACAAATATGAGACATTAATACTTACGTTTTGTAAAGTCATTTCTGAATTACAACTACACTTTTAGGGTTTTCTAGCTATAAAGTACTTAGACGTGGTTTACCTTTTCCTCATGGGGGTGCTATGGGACTCTACAACTTGCCCAAGGCTGCAATGGGTGGCATCCCATTGTAGCCATACCAGCCACACTTGCTCAGATGAGGTTGCCCTAGATCAGGGGTCAGCAAACTTGGCTCTCCAGATGTTTTTGGACCTCAGTTCCCAGAAGCCCTGATCAGCAGGCAAACTGACTTGGGCTTCTAGGAACTGAAGTTCAAGAACAGCTGGAGAGCTAAGTTTGCTGACCCCCTACCCTAGATCAGTGATGGCTAACCTTGGCACTCCGAGTGTTCTTACACTTCAATTACCAGAAGCCCACGTCAGCACTCCTGCTGCTCAGGGCTTCTGGGAATTGAAGTTCAAGAACATCTGGAGTGCTAAGGCTAGCCATCACTGCCTTAGATGATTTTGGATGGTTTTTCTCCCAGAAGGCACAGGGGACGGCAGGGAGGGCTCAAAACTCCCAGCCAGCTGCTCCAAACCACTGAGTTATACCAACTTCCCCCACAGTGTCCTCATGGGAGACTATTGTGTTCTTAGCTGTTCTCGTCTCCACTGTGTAGGAAAGGAAGCAAGATATACTGAATGAGCAAGCTGATTACAGGAATTTTTGATTTTTATGGACTATATATGCATCAGTATGAAATACTTTTGCATGTGATAAGGCAGGAGGAATGTGGACAGCTGGAACTTTTCTGGGGGAAGTCACTAGTTAGACTTCCTGTGCACAATTCTTCATGGACTACCCATCTTTAGTATGTATTTAGAAAACACTGAAATTGAGTAACATTAATTAAATGTTTTTGAAGGAAAGAGTTCTCCTATCCATTTGTTCTCTCTTGTTTCCAAAGTTAGTTAAAATGATGTTTTCCCTCCAATTAGGCTTACTTCCAGTTTCAAAACCTGTTGGAGCAGAGAAGAAATAGGAAGAAGTGTGCTTCTGCCACCTTTTTACCTTCTGGAGCCCCCCTGAATGCAGCCTATACCTCATATTATTTCATCAAGCAAATTCTGGAAGGATTGCTAACCTGTAAATCAGAGGTGACCAAACATTTCGGGCCACGGGCCAGTCATATGGTTGAGGGAGCTGGTCACTATAGCCCAGGGGCCGGATCTGCCCTTGATGCCAATTCATCCAGCCCACGAAGCCCTCGTCACTCCTGGAAGCGGAAGTAAAATGTGCCCGTATAGGCGCGTTTTACTTCCACTTCCAGGAGTGATGAGGGCTTTGTGGGCTGGATAAATTGGTGTCGGGGGCCCAGCTCTGGCCCCCAGACCATAGTTTGGGCATCCCTGCTGTAAATAAATGGGAAGAGCATTTGGCTGCTGATCCCAGCATCTCCCCATCTGTAGTATTGCGCTAATGGAGAAGAGCTTTTGTACCATATTTTTGTGTTGCACTCCTCTACTACATCATTTATACTCTGCTTTACACTTTACCCTGTACTATTAAACACAAATAACCTTTCAGATATGACATGCTAACAATGTTATAAGAACAGCAGCAGCCGAACATCTTGAGTGTTTGTTGTATGTATATAGCGCACTCTGAGTAGTTTATAGCAATAAAATCAGTCAGATAAATAATTCACATCACCAACAATATAAAATTACATTAAAACATACACCAACATAAATCTACCCAATTTTTTTTAAAAAATTAAACATTACAACAACCTAAAATACTGTAAAATTAGGTAAAAGTCTTCTTTGCCCGAATGCCAGTCGTTGTCCGACTCTAGGGTGCAGTGCTCATCTCCGTTTACAGCCAAAGACATTTCCGTGGTCATGGGGGAAGGCATGAATAGAGACCGAAGTGTACGGAATGCTGTGACTTTTCCCACAAAAGCATACCTATTTATCTACTTACAATTTTTTGCTTTCAAACTGTTAGGTTGGCAGGAGCTGGGAGGGAGATGGCAGGTCATTCCATTATGCAGCACTGGGGTCTCAAACTCCTGACCTGCCAACCTTCTAGTTGTCAAGTTCAGCATCTTAACCACTAAGCCATCACAATCCCTATTGTAAAATTGCCACATTTACATTATCGAAACTTGGCTTTTGTGCACGAACATTAGGCTTCCACATGCAGCTGCTTTGCTCCTTCTTTTTCACAAGTAGACAAACCAGTCAAAAAGCTGAAGTCAAAAACAGATTCTTGCTATATCATTAATGACTTCCAAATGAGCCAGAATATGAAGCTATGGTTCTACGTCCCCCTTTGTTTTTCTCTGTGAAATGCTTTTAATGTTTTGAAATGGTAAGCCATCTAGGGAGGTATTTTCTGGGCGAAAAGGTGACATACAGAAATTTTAATAAATGAAATAATTAAAAATTGGCTTCTGTATCATGGATTGTTACATATTATAAACCATAGTTTCTGGATTGAACACGACTGATGTTATGGTTTACTGTGATATTTTGTATTTGTTTGGTCACTTGAACAAAGGGAAGAGCACCAGAGCTATCTTGGCTTCTTAATCTTCTTAAGACAAGATTTGATTGTCCAAATGCAACCGCTATCCAAGTAATCCTTAAAACAGCCCTAGAAGGTAGACGAGAAACATTATCTTCATATTTGCAGACAAGGAGAATCAGTTCTGAAAGAGATTCATGCTTGGTATGGTCCACTTTGCGAGTTTTGTTGCTAAGGCAAATATTTCAACCAGAGATTTTCCCAATCACTCCCTCGTTAGAAAATTACACTCTTATCAGTTCTGGGATATTTTTTTAAAAAAGCAAATTTAAACCCCACCTTGCTGAATCTGGGGGAGCAAGATGAAAACTGCCGTATTTCCACAGGTTCATCTTCGGTTGTATCATCATCATCGTAGGAGTTAATGTGGTGATAACGATCAGAGCGAGCTGGAAAGGGAAACTTTAGCTCATGAAGGTCACAGAGATATGGAGGAAGTGTGATTCCCACCGCCCCCCCCCCTCATTGATGGAGGTCTCTCTAATTCTGGTGAGCCCTTCTAAAAATAGACAGTGCATTTCTACACTTGATACGTGTTTGGCACAAAAAATGTCAATGTCCCTCATGATGACAACTAAAACTTTGAACACACATCTCAAAGACACACAGAAATATATGGTTGGAAGACATCCTGAGAAAGATTTAGTCCAGCCTCCTGCCAACACAGGAATTCCTAGTTAAACATCCTTCAGGGTATTTGCTTTTTAACCTGGTTTTTGAAAGTGCAAATAGCAACCCCAAGGGTGGGGGCAATTGTTATTGGCAGTAGTTTAACACTGGCACAATAACATTACGGGGCTGCTTTAAGTCTAATCAGCTCCATTTAAGTCATCTCTGTTGATAATGATAGACAGTGGCTCTTTAGGGAGCTATCCTAGCTCTACTTTTAACTATGTTCTCCATATTTCTCATAGCTTGCAAACAAAAGTCCGCATAGTCAAAGCAATGGTACTTCCTGTAGTAATGTATAGTTTTGCGAATTATAAGGAAAGCTGAGCACAGAATAATAGACACATTTGAAATGTGGTGTTGGAGGGGAGTTTTGAGAGAACCCTGGACAGCGAGGAGAATAAATAGGTCGAGCTTGGAAGAAATCAACACTGATTGCTCCTTGGAAGGTCAAATACTGAAGATGAATTTAAAGTATTTTGGATATTAAGTGAGAAAAGAGGATTCACTTGAGAAGGCTTTGATGCTGGGAAAGGTCAAGAGCAAAAGAAGGGGGTGACAGAAAATGAGATGGCTAGATGGCATTGTCGATCCAATGGGCACAAAGCTGGGCGGGTTGAGGTAGATGGTGGAAGATAGGGGTGCCTGGCGTGTGATGGTCAATGGGGTCGCAAAGGGTCGGAATCGAATGTGCAATTGAACTACAACAAATCCTAGCTCTGCATGGATAATCTGTACCCCTGTGGAATCTAAGCATGGGCTCTGTTATAGGGCCAGAAGTCTCTTCTGAAGCTGGTGTTTGCACTGGGAGGACCTATCTCACTGGAGAAAGCAGGATCTCAATTAAGTATATGGGAAGCAAAGAGATGGCATTTTGTAGGATAAGTAAACGTGCATTAGGTACACATTAGGTATATGTGGAAACTCTTACCTTTTACTCAGGGTGTGACTGCATTTCTGCATTGGAAAATACTTTGCAATTTGCTCCAGAATTGGCATGGGTGAATTTGAAGTATTTTTCAAGGACCACATAATATAAAGGTCAATGCAAATCACTGTGTTATTTTTTTCCCTTCCAGTCTAGACATTTTTCCTCTGTTGCTGGTGGTTTCTCAGTTTTAATAACTGCAACTAGTTGAGTGGCATTTTCTATTACTGTATATGTTAGGTTTTTTTTTTTTCATTCTACACAAGGATGAGGGAAGCATGACTTTGGGTGGATATCTAGTGATATAGTTAGAATATAATATTTTGAAACAGTGGGAATACTCATTCCCATATTTTTTCCCCGGAACACCTCAAAGTATTGTTGTTGTTTTTTAAAACTGTATTAACACTAGATTATTTCATCATTGCATTGTTATGTTAGTTTAGCACTAGATCACCTGTACAGAGATTTTTAAAAAATTGATACTTAAGAGACTACATCGCCCCAAAGGTATCTGTCAATCCCACCAGAGCGGACCGGAGAGGTTCTCTGGTTGTGCCACTGGCTAGAGAGGCGCACCTCTCTGGCACTAGAAGGAGGGCCTTCTCTGTGTCCACCCCGGCCCTATGGAACCTCCTTCCAATAGAATTACGCATGCAGACGGAGCTGCTGTCCTTTAGGAAAGGAGTGAAAACCTGGCTGGCAGGTCAGGTCTGGGGGATGGATGGAACAATATCCCCAGCCGGTTGGATGATTTGACACCCCCCCCCCCCGTGCCTCTTAGCTACAACTCCTAGTTTTAATCTTTTAAGCTTCTTTTTAATCTTTAATCTTTTAATTAGTTTTAAATTGTTTGATTGTTATTAATGACACGTTGCAAATCGCCCTGAGTCACTTCGGTGAGGAGGGCGATAAACAAGCATGAATAATAAATAAATAAATAAATGGTTATTGAATTGTATTGTTAAATTTGGTGTTGTAACATGGTATCTTCTCTGTGTCGAGGATTGTACTTGTTGGATTGATATTGTATAATTTTTATAGTGTATTATTTTAAGTTGTTCTTGTAATTTGATTTAGATATATTGTACTAAATTATATCTATTGTATTACTATGCATTTATTGTATTTGGGGTGTTTACCTGTGATCTTTGTATGAGGTTATTATGATTGTGTAACTGTATAGTTTGCATTCCTGTAAGCCACCCAGAGTCGCTGTCTGCGAGTGGGGTGGGGTATAAGTCTAAATAAATAAATATCAAATTGAAATAACTCCAGTGAATTCAGGAAGACTACAGTGTTGCATAGTACATGGGTGTATGTGAATGAAGAACTTTGAAAAACTGTCCCTTTCCCCCTACTTCCATACAACCTTGACATCACTGTTAATGAAAGCATGCGTATAGGGACAGAAAGCCTCAAACCTACACTAGTTGATAAAATATACCCACTCCACCTAAGACAGTGATGGCTAACCTTGACACTCCAGATGCTCTTGGACTTCAATTCCCAGAAGCCCTGATCAGCAGGAGTGCTGACTTGGTCTTCTAGGAATTAAAGTCTAAGAACACATGGAGTGCCAAGATTAGCCATCACTGTCCTAGATCAGTAATGGCTAACCTTGGCACTCCAGATGCTCTTGGACTTCAATTCCCAGAAGCCCTGATTAGCAGGTGTGATGACTTGGGCTTCTGGTAATTGAAGTCCAAGAACACCTAGAGTGCTAAGGTTAGCCATCACTGACCTAAGATAAGGAAAGAAGTACCAGCGGATGATGAAAGAACTAAGCAAGAGAATGCCCCACAACATCCTCTGACTGGATATGAGCCTCAAGTCCACCGGCTCAGATTCAGGAAGAGCTTTATGGCAAAAACAAACAATCTTGAGGGTACGCAAGAGCAAAACCAAATTAGAAGGTGGAGGAAGGAGCTCACTGGACAAGGAACAACATTAAAGGAGGATATAACTGAGGAACTCAACCTCCCCTACGTCACTTGGAGGACTCTTGAATAGGCTGAGGGTTGGAGTCCCTAAATGCAAGACCAACATGCTCAAGTGGAGACTGCTGCCAGACAGCAACATGCTGTGTGAATGTGGAGATACAGAATCCATCTCATTTACTGGTCTGTAGATTACTGCCAGAAACATGCACCACTTAGGATGTAAGTTTGGCCAATGACAAAGCCAAGGAAGTGGCTTCATTTTTGGCAGTCCATACCATCAAAAGAGCGCTGGGGGTCAGCCGAAGTGTAGGAAAGGAAGCCGTGAGCATGGATCAAGTCACACTGGATTGAGAGGCCATTGTGGATATTGGGCCTGAAAGAAGCCAAGGCCTTTGTGTGGACACCTAAACTGAATGCAATTGCGAGAGAGATTGTGAACCAAGCTGAAGCAAAGCCGAATTGCTATTTGGTTTGCCGATGTCTGTTAAAGGAAAATAATCTGGGGTTGGGACAGAGAAATACAAATCTTAACACTTGCTGTCAAAGTAACTGGTGTCTTCTTCAGATTCCAGGTGGGGGATGAACTCAGCTTTCTGCCTCAGCAGCCCATTCCAGTCCAGGTCTTTGAAAAATGCGTGTTGCTTCACCTCATAGGCACCACCTGCGGAAACACAAACACTGAGCCCTTGATGCCCTCTGCTGGAGGTTGCCACAAATCAAACGGAGGACAGTGGGAGTGGTTTGGTGCTCTTTGCCTGGAAATGTGTGACTGAGAAATCAAGGACCACAGCAAGTTAACCGTTTCATGTCCACAAACTGCAAAGCTTTCAGCAGAATGAGTGTTGGAGAACTCAGAAGGCAACTGGATCACGCAGAAACACCACCTTCTGCCAAATCTCTCCCTACCTGCCCCCAGTCGGAGAAGAGGGTTGGTCTGCAGAAGGCAGGAGATAAGATGCTGAGCGTCTGCTGGGAGTGCTTCCTCTCCTTCTGGCCACAAAATGTCATCTGAAAGCCACAGAGAAAAGAACAGAGCTATGACCACCTGACTGCAACGGCTGGAACAAGGAGGAGAGTGCCATGGAAGAGTCTGTTCATCCCATAAATTAAGTACAAACAGCTGTAATCACAATGGCTCCAACTTACAAAATGGATAATTATTCCTATTTATAGAAAAATGTACAGTACAGTACACATATTTCATTTGTTACACAGTTCAAGTAAAAATAGTAGCAACGGAAAGGGTAAGAGAGCAAACCATCTTTCTTGAGCAAAAAGGCTTCAACTTCATCCTAAGACAATGCTCTCTACTCAGTTGTGCTCTTCATACGCCACTCTTTTGTCAATGATCTAACTGCTGCCTCTGTAGTTTTTGACCACAAGAGATACCATATCTGGTTTGGCTGCCATGTGTGTAGATGTAGACTTTTAGCCGCTCTGTTGGAACAAAGAGCTGCCCAGGGTACACCACAGTAGAGCTTGTCCATACTTTGCATTTTAAATTTAGTAGCTTACTATAGCTAGAATTTGTTGCTGTTTCAGCTAAATGTATACAGTTGTACCTTGCTTAAAGAGCATAATGTGTTCCACAGGATTGCTCTTTAAGCGAGTTTGCTCTTTAAGCGAAACACCATTGTAAGTGACCAATTGTGGGGGGGATTGCGAACTCCAATTTATTTGTTAAGCGAGTTTTTGGTTGGTTTTATTTGTTAAGTGAAGCGAACATTCAGAGAAAATTCTGATCTTTAAGCGAGTTACTCTTTAAGCGAGGCGCTCTTTATGCGAGTTTTTACTGTACTTGTATATTAATAGCTGCATAACCTCTATAGATACCATACACTCACTCACTAAACAAGCAAGCAAGCAAGTAAACCAAGTCCAGCCCCTCTTTTCCAACCCCTTGCATATAGCCTTCCATGAGCAGAAGCTACCTAATTCCCTTAGACAAAGGTGGAGCAAATTCTAAGGCCAGTGAGTACCAACTGAGTGGACCGTAATGACCAACACTTGCCCCCCACATACCAGTGATGACTTGACCAAACAGCTCTTCAGGGGTGTCTCCAAAGAAAGGAACGCAGCCCACCAGAAACTCGTAGAGGATGATGCCCATAGCCCACCAGTCTACTGGTTTCCCGTAGCCTTGACGGAGGATCACTTCGGGTGCAATGTATTCTGGGGTCCCGCACACCTATAAAGGCATCTGTCTTAGTTCAACTAGCACAGGCATTGTCTTACTAAGTTCAGGTATCTCATTTAGCCCATTAACCTTGCCACTCTTGGACTAAATGGTTTAGATGCAGGCAATGTGATTGATGTTGCACTAGAGTCAAGGTCAGTCAGGTTTGGACCTGATCAATATGTACCTAAACTCTCTAACCCCGACAATCAGGATCCCACCTGCTTGTCCAGGAACTCCCGGGCGTCCTTCTCAATGTGACCTTCGTACAGGTTGGTAGTGAGGCTCATGAGTCCCATCTTAGAGAGACCAAAGTCAGTCAACTTGATGTGGCCCATGGAAGTGATGAGTAAGCTGGGGAAAAATACAGAGACAATCATTTGAGAGAATAGATCTGCAGCCAACTCTATAACCACAAGCACTGGCAGAAGAAGCTGAGGAAATACCAGGGCAATGGGCAAAAATCACCCCAGCCTCCCTCTTGGCAATCTGAGCCAAGAGACACCTGGTTTCTAGCTTCGTACTTGTCAGGCTTGAGGTCCCGGTGGACAATGCCGTAGTTGTGCAGATACTCCAGGGCGAGGACAGTCTCAGCAAAGTACATGCGGGCCATCTCCACCGGTAGGGCTCCGATGTTCTTCAACAACGTGGCACAGTCACCACCTGCAAGGAGAAAGGCACCACCGTTAGGGAGATGGTGAAGGTACTTTTGTTGCTCTTACTTTGGATTTACAACTCTATATGAAACCGGAGTTCCCATAAGAGCTTCTGTTGCACCAGATGAAAGGCTTGTCCAAACCAACTTTCAACAACACCCAGAGTGGGTAAATCACTCAGATGGGTGGTAGGTAAACAAACAAACAAAAATTAAATTAAATGACCACAGTGGCCAACCAGGCTCTGCACTGGGAAGGGAGGCAGGACAGAAGGACAACGCCATGCTTCACTCCTGCTCTCCAGCAATTTAGATGCACATTGTCTCCAGTACTGCAGTTAATGTAGGCTTGCAAAAGGTAGTCACCACTGACAGAACTACTGTTCATGCCATTTTCTCCCCCAGATTGGCTGATAGCCAATTCCACAGTTTAACCAGTGCTGTGAGAAGAATTCACTCTTTTCTTCCAACTTGACTCTCTCACTATTGTGCACCATTTAATGACTCCAATCAGGATCCCCTATCACCACACTACGCATAGTTACATATGAAACAATACAATGTCTAGAATGTCCACCACCACCCCTTAAGAATTGGTCATTCTTAACTCCAGATTATGTATTAACACATTTAAAAGTACCAATCCTAATATAGATCCTAGAGGGGGAGCAGCTCTGTTTGCACCTCACCATTTCAAGAGCTGGCCATTTACAATTAACTCCAAGTTTGGCTTATTATTCACTCAGCAATTCATAACAGGACTTCATTTATTCCAGGTCAGCAAAGTTTGTTTCAGAAGTCTCTGGAGAGTTGCTAAACTGAAAGATGTTTGGAAGCCTAAGTAAAATAAGGACTACTGTCACTACTATCCACCTGCTTCCCAACACTTTCAAAGGACATAACAAATGAGGACAAAAAGACTTCCTTCTGTACGTTCAATAACTTTATATTGAAGAATGGTTTTCCACCGATTTATCTGGAACCTAGCAGTTCAAAAGCAAGAAATTGCAAGTAGATAAATAGGGACCACTTCGGTGGGAAGGTATTATTTATTTATTTATTTATTTATTTAAATTTCTATACCGCCCTCCTCGCCAAAGGCGACCCAGGGTTCTGGGCGCTCCGATGTCTAGTCATGCCTGCCACATGACCATGGAAACATCTGCAGAAGCAGACAGCGCTGGCTCTTCGGCTTTGAAACAGAGATGAGCACTGAACCCTAGAGTCGGATACGACTGGCTTTCAAGCAAGGGAAACCTTTACCTTTACCGATCTGGAACTGACATTGAGTTAACCTCTGATGTGCCATCTGGGATTGCCACCCATGGGCTTAACTATTGAGCTATGACTCCTTTCTTGCTGTAATTCTTGTACCTAAGCAGATTCTGGTTTGTTAATTTGACGGTGTGGCAGGCAGATATGTGCAATACTGTATTTGTTAGCTACCTGACATGCTTTATGAGCCTTACTAATGATGTCGACGACACTAATGTTGTAAAATCTGCACTGAAAAGTTTTTCTAACCCCATTTTTAAAGGTGACCTCTAGTGCCACAGAGGTGAAAGCCGGCCTGAGGACAGTGTGCCACAGGGCTGCCGGCCCCTCCTCATTCCTGGCCAGCCTACCTTCAACATACTCCATGACCATGCAGAGATAACGCTTGGTCTCAAAGGAGCAGAACATGCTGACCACAAAAGGGTTCTCTGCAAACGTCAGGATGTCACGTTCCACAAAGGCCTGCTGGATCTGGTTGCGCAGAATGAGGTTTTGCTTGTTGATTTTCTTCATGGCAAAGCGCTGGCGGGTCTCTTTGTGCCGCACCAGATACACAGCACTGAGAGGGGAAAGGAAGCAGCAAAAATGTAATGGTCAGCAAGAGAACATCTTCCAGGCTCTGGCTAGTAAGCATGCATTTCTTTGTCAAGATCAGGAAAAGCAGAATCCAGGAACTAATGGACACCAACCCTTCTCCTGTCCCTTCTCTTCTTTCAGAGCACTTCAACGTCACAGTATCCAACAGCTGGGGAGATAACTCAAATCCTACTTCTCATTCCCTAATTACTCTTGAGAATGGATTAGCTAGTGCTTAGAACGGAATACTAGATCTGCTTATACATCTGGCGCATAGGTTCTTGACTCTGCAACCACTTAATGTGGCAAAATACCTTATTTGTTTGTTTATTTAAAATACTTTTATACCACCTTTGGGGGAGATTGCTCTCTGAGATGGTTTACAAAGTTACAATGAAGCAAAAATAAGTGAAATGAATTTAATTTAAATAATAAAAACAAAAATGCTGCAGCACTTTAGAGACTAACTGCTATATTTTTAATGTGAGCTTTTGTGGATCAAGCCCACTTCATCAGACAGAGGAGTAAGACTTCAAGGCATGAATTTTGAGCTAATCCAAATAACAACCAGAGATCATTTGGAGCTAATCCGAATAACAACCAGAGATCTTCTGATACTGCCAGCTGTAAGAAGCTGTATTGATTTGCATACTTACCTGTCATGCTGGTTAATCACTCTATGCCTCTGTATCTGGTGTATATAAGTTCATGCCTTGAAGTCTCACTCCGTCATGAAGTGGACTTGTTCCACAAAAGCTCACATTAAAAATATAGCAGTTAGTCTTTAAAGTGCTGCAGTGTTTTTCTTTCTATCTGATATGCCTGAAACACAGATTAACACAGCTACTACTCCAAGAAGTTAATTCAGTGGTAGGCAGCAAAAAAAAAAATCGTTACCACACTGTGGGCGGGGCCTACATTGTGGGCAGAGCCTACGTCATGGGCGATCTAGTCATGCCTGCAATATGATCATGTATAAATCTGCAAACACAGGCAGCACTGGCTCTTTGGCTATAAATGGAGATGAGCACTGCACCCTAGAGTCGGATATGACTGGCTTTTGAGCAAGGGAGGCCTTGAACAACTTGCAGGGATAAAACCTGATGGGGCAGAGCAGGGAGGTGGGCATGGCCACCCAATTTTGCTACCTCCCTGCCCAAAGGCCACCCAATTTTGCCACCACCACCACCCTGCCCAGAGGCAATCCAATTTTGCTATCCCCCCTTCCCGGGGACCCCCAAACCTGTTGCTGCCCACCACTGAGTTAATTCAAACATGGCGTTTTGTTTTATTTTGCCTATGTTTTGCCATAAGTCATCCATTTATCAGTGTGACCAAACCTAGCACCAAGATCATACTGAAAACCAAACTGTAATAAATCCAGGTAGTTGATATCAGTAAAGGTCACCTTGAATCAAGACGCCATCACTTTGTCTTGAAGATTGGCACACTGATAATTACTCAGAAGTTCTAGCTTCCCCCCATCATAAACGTGCTCGTTTCTGGGGGCGTGGCCAGGTCCACTCAGCTGTTTAGGGGGCGTGGCCAGGCCAACGATGTGAAAAAGATGAGAACCCCTGCTCTTTGGCACCAAATCAGGCCCTTTTTGATCCCTATCACACCGGGTTGTATGCTAAGCTCACTGTGAACATTCTTTGGCTTGAAGGGTGTATATGTATTATGGGCTCAGGAATGGAGATGCACCTAAATGCATGTACGCACATCCCTTAACTCAGCCGCCGCCTTTCCTTCTTTGAATGGTGACATTTCTCCCTCTCTCGCCAACCTTCTTACTACATATATCACCACCAGCTGAGAAATATTAACCTTCTTACAATCAAGGATGGCAGTGAACAAATTGGGGGGGGGGGGACGACATGGCAATCTAAATAAAGGCCACATCTATAGCCTGGAGGGCAAGATGCATCCCCTCTACACCCAGTCCTAAGGGAAACTGTATATTCATTAGCTGTCCTTTCTAGTGTGCTTGCGACTGGCTACAGCCAACACAAAACCCATTAATACTATTTTTTGGTGGCACCTACGGTATTGTCCTTAATCTCCATACATGCACAATGGACCAGAAAGTGTTGGGATCCCTTCTTTAGAGTTTGTAAAACGTTGCTTTGAAGGGCTTGATTTATGTTCTGACTATGTAATTTTTGAACCTTATTAGATTGTGATTTTATTGTGATTTTGTTTATTTCTTTTAAACTGTTTACAATACAAGGACAGTTCACAGAGCAGGGTGCGTGTTTGACCTCTAGCTGGGCCTCTCTCTCACACACAATTTCCTCAATTAACTCATTAGCAGATGTGTAATGTCAGAATGTTTAATTTGCACCCACTAAACATTTACAACTTAACAGAACCAAACTTCAAGATAATCGAATTAACCCCAATCAGGGATCTACTGTTGTAAATAGCAACACCAACTGCCAGGGGAGGAAGAAGCCAGGGCAGGTTGAGGACCTCGCCGCCCCTCCCCCTGTGCCCTTACCAACATATTGTAATGTTATGTAATGTATTGTTTGTCAGCTGCCCTGAGTCGCCACGGTGAGTGGGCGGCAATATAAATTTGAATGAATGAATGAATGAATGAATGAATGAATGAATGAATATGTTATTGCTGGTTGTAAATAGCACACTGATTTGCAAACCTACCTGTTATGCCAACCAACCACTGTGTGCCTCTGTACCTGATATGTATAAATTGATACTATGAAAACTCACTCTTCTGTTGGATGAAGTGGACATGATCCATGAAAGCTAACATTAAAATGCAGGAGTTAGTCTTTAAGGTGCCACAACATTTTTGTCTTGTTTTGTCTACTCTCGGATATGTTTGCACAGACTAACATGGCTACCACTTCAAAAAAAAATTACAATGCAAAGTTGAAATCTATAGATTTGTCATTTTAAAGCAATAGTTCCTGAATTTCTGAGCCTCATTCGGATAGTTCTTCAAATGAAAGACCCTACTCATGTGATTAAAGAGGAAAGGTCACTGCAACGCCTCCTCTGCCATGCTCATTATGAAAGACAGATACTTTTTAAAAAGGGAGATACTGTACTGTATTGCATGATTTGGAAGACTGTACAGACTGCCTGTATTAGATGTTTTACTGATAGTGGGGTGAAAAAATTCCACTAGTGCAGGGGTTCAAAACCCAAAGCCCCTGGGCCAGATCCAGCCCACGGCGCCATTTCATGTGCCCCCCACCCCTCCAAGGCATTTGAGAAACAAAATGGTTACCCCCTTTGAAGCTGTTTAGACAAAATGGCCATTCTATCGTGCAGGCAGGGCAAAATGGTTGTCCAGCCCTCAAAGCTGACTGAGAGAGCATGACCTTGCCCTGGGCTTGAAAAGGTTGGGACCCCATGAGCTGGTAACACGCTCCACCATGCAAACAGAACTTTGGTCTGGGTAGATATTTGAACCAGGCTTGATTTAGACCTACAGTCCTGAATCAGGAGCAAAGAGATCCTTCTCTACAGACATATACCCAGGGAGTGTTGTAATTGATTAAACTCACTACGTACCCATAAGCCCCATTGCTTATAAGCTTAATAGTTTCGAAGTCTCCTTCTCCTGGTGGCTTCTTTGGTTTTGGAGCAGTCCCACGACTCTGTAATAGTAAGCATACAGGATGTGAAGGGATAAAGAATTTACAAAGGAATGGGTAACAGACTTCCACCCTATTAAGAGGCCTTTTATGCAAAAGCCAGGATTACATATGTCACTGCTGAAAACTGTTCATCCTGGTGCCAGAACACTGCAGAGACCCATCCTGAAATACTATATGCAGCTCTGATCAATGCTGCCTTTTCTTAGGATTTATGGCTGCAGGAAGCACAAAAAAATGAAGAAGAGCCAAAAACTGCAAATGTCTGGTGAGAGAACTCCGGGCTGTGCAACAGTGTTCAGGAATCAGGCAATACAATGTCTTGCTAGCAGAGGCAGTCCCTGATCTAGAAGCTTATTAAAAACTTATTCAAGTTAGTATATCTTGTTTAAAAAGGACTCCAAACCATGTTTTGGCCATATAGATGACAGCTCAGTAGTAAAAAAACAGGAAGCATAGGAGATTTCATGTTATATTTTAAACCTCCTTTTAAAACACATCATGGCTTTATCCTTAATGAAAATTGCATTTAGATCCAACCTTTCCCCCAGTAAGCTCAAGTTGGACTACAGAAATCTCTCTCTCCCTCCCCATATACATTCTGTCCTTACAAGCAACCATATCAAGCAGGCTCTGAAAGAATGACAGGCCCAAGGTCACCCAGTGAGTTTCATGGTCAAGTAAGGAGATCAACTAAGATCTCCTAGGTCCATGATGGCGAACCTTGGCACTCCATGTGTTCCTGGACTTCAGTTCCCAGAAGCCCAAGTCATCACTCCTGCTGATCAGGTCTTCTGAGAACTGAAGTTCAAGAACAGCTGGAGTGCCAGAGATCTCCATCACTGTCTTAGGTCCTAGTCCGAAACTGCGACAATTACACATGACGGCTGAACATCCCCCACCCCCAATCTTCTGTTCAGCAAAGTGGTACAAAGTGTGTTCCTGCCTTTCTGGCTGCGAGTAAAAGTGCTAAAAGGTAAGCAATACCACAAAAACACAGTCTTCTTCCCTCCCTAGGAAGGCTTTGAGTAAGTGGCCACTACACACTCACAAATAAGAGCCAATTTCTTTTCCATTTCTGTACCCACAGCTGTGCTGGATGTAAATGTTCTGGATAATTTTACACATTTGCTTCTTTCTCAATTAAAAGAAAGGAGAGAAGCAGGGGAGTTACTGGCTCAGGTTTCTGCTTCTGCAGAAAAGTGTGAGTGTCTTTGCACCGCTGCTGCATTTATTACTTAGCTAGATATTAGCAAGCTTGTACTTTCCTCCCTATTCCAAAACTTGATATGGCTCACAGTGGTTTTAAACATCCAAGCAAAAAAATGTATCATTCAAATCCAGCAGATCAATGCTTATATAATGAATACTCTTTCCCAATTCATAACCAATGACCAAAGAGTGTTTCACATGCCTTAGTTTTTCTGAAAGGACCCCATGCTCAGACCATAGTGTTATATCCAAAAAGGAGGAGGGTGAGGCAACAAGAGGTATTCCTCACTGTAGGATAACACCAAGAATGCTTCCTTACGCACTCCTTGCTTGTCCAAATGAGACACAAGGCTGTCATCACTGGATCATTATCAGACTGTGGTGTGGCAGAAGGGAGTAGAGGAAGCAGGACTGAGGACCAACTCTGCTCTCACTTTGTAAGAACCACATTGTCTTTTCTTGGACTTCTTCCTCTCCCTTTCTTCTACTTGCAACCCTTTATCTGGACCAGGCATTTGCAACCTACGGCCCATGGCCCAGAGCTGGCGCCCGACGCCCTCACTACTCCCAGAAGCTGAAGTAAACGCACGCTGCACATGGGCAGAACACTGCTAAATGTGTTCTGCGCATGTGTGGCACGCGTTTTACTTCCCCTTCCAGGAGGTGTGTTCAGGCCTGCAGCTTGAAAACGTTGAGAATAGCTGGTCTGGACTTTCACACGCAAGTGTCGAAGACCCCTGATCAACCCTTTCCTCTTCCATTTGCCCAATGCCCTTCTTGTCAAATCCTTCTTCCATCGCCATCTGCTCCTCTTATCTTCCCCTCTTACTCATCTATGATATTGCTGATCAATATCATAAAAGACTATTCTCGTTCTTCTGCCCAGACTTCTCACATTAGATATGAGGAAAGTGTGGCCCTACTGCTGTTGCTGACCTGCAATTCCCATGAGCCTGAGCCAATACAGCCAGTGATGTAGGACAGGAGTGCTCAACCTTTTTAAGCCAGGGACCGGGTCATACTCCCTCAAACAGCTTCGGGGGCCTTTCCTCCACCACATAACACTTCCTGGTGTGGCGGAAGCGATTGGGGGGGCACATGAAATGGTGCCGCATCTGGTCCATGGGCTGCAGATTGAGAATCCCTGCACTAGAGAGCATGATAAACTGGTGTGGATCACCAAGGGTCCTGAAACAGATCCAGAGAAGCTCCCTTGATGATCATGATGAAGTCCTGCCCCTTGGGCTGCATCAGGGCTGTGAGCCACAGGTTGAGAATCCCTGATGTAGGATGATAGAAGATGTAATCTAAAACCACCTAGAGGGCCCCAATCTGACTACCTCACCTAATATGAAGGTTCTTTTTCTGCCCCCTTTCATATAACTGTTTTGATGTGCAGATTCCATCATAATGGGGGAAGAAAGATACAGACAGGACAGTTTCATGTGTTTCACCCTCATTTCTATCACATCTGTCTCACTCTTTCTCACTAGGCTCCCCCCATTCATCTCCCACTCTGCAGAGTTGGTTCCAGAAATGAAGAACTGATGTTGCCCCGAAAGTACTTTGCCATCCAATCCAAATGATGCAACCAGCACCCTCTCTTTGACTGAAAGAAAGCCTGCAGCATAACCTCCGCTACAGCACAGTTCCATTGTCACCCTTTAAAGCAGGGGTTCCCAACCTTTTTGCACCACAGACCTGACCATGCCCCCCCCCCAAAGCAGAAGTAAATGCACCCACTTC